>CM027118.1:25940764-26540764 GCA_015476505.1 Urochloa ruziziensis
CACCACAGTCGTAGCATCGGTCGGTGGGGTCCGCGAGAGGTAAAAAAAATCACGCCAACGTTATCCTCCCAGCAAACGACGGAAATATCCTCTTCTCCACCGCGGTGGAGTGCTTCTCGTTCCCCTTTCTTCTTTCTTCTCCTTCGACAAATCCAATCCAATCCGACCAGGCGGGCTCGCTGCTCTGGCTTCCGCAAAGCACGCGCCCACCACCGCCGCGTCGCCGCGTTGGCTTTGGCCCTGCGCCCCTGCTGCTGCCTGCGCTGCGTCGTTGGAGCGGAGCGGATGCCTCGGCGTGCTTTGGCTCGGCTAACTGCCCGGCTGGAGTGCTGGTGGCGCGTTAAGGCCCGGTCGTGAGGTGTGGTGGGGCTTCGGGGCTTGACCGTCGGCTGCTCCGCGGCTGCCGGCGTCGGGCGCAACTCCGACGAGCGCGCAAAGATGACGGCCTCAGCGAGCTGGCCATGGAACCTGGTGCACACGGGGTGGTGGTGGCGGCGGCGCAACGAGCACCGACCGGCGGCGCCGGCGCTCGCGTGGTGCGGCGACGGAAGCAGGCCAGGCCGGATCCGGAGCGGGCCGGCGGCGCTCGCGCGGGGCGGCGGCATAACCGGGCTGGATCCGGAGGGGGCGCGGTCGCGGCCGAGGGGTGACGGGCAGTGGGACTGTAGGAGTACCGGCAGCTGCTTATTTTATTTGCGTGAACAGTTTATGGTTCGCATGCTGCAGACGGTGCGCATCCTCGCTCTGACAACGACGGTGCGGGTGCCACTATGGTTTTGGTTTGGTTGTGCCAAACCGTAATGCCTCTCGGTTCGCCCACTGCGGGTGCCCTTAGGGGGTCCAATCCCAACTAACTGAACATGCCCTAGTAGATTTTGCTGGGATTAGGCAAAGGCAGAAACCACAAGTGGGCTAAATGAACACACACTCTATGGTGGGCTGGTATTTGGTCCATACCGGGGTGAACCACGTGGATCGGGCTACGATCCCGGCCGATCCTAGGCTAAACTAAGAAGGCCTTACCAGGTTCCATCAACCTCCCCACTCCTCTCACTTTAATTTCTGGGGTGCACAATTAGAGAACATGGGCGAATTCTGTCGGACGTAGAGGCATGTGCCACATAGACGCAGAAAGACTCCAAGAAAAGATATGACAACGAGTGAAGACTATGGCACATGACGGCGTATGACTCTACAATAAAAGGAAACTAGTTGTTTATATATGGAAAGTACTCGTGTATGCGAAGTATGTACATGTTCTGCTTGTATTAACTGTAACCTTGTCTGCCATGTATATAAGGCCGGACAAGGACCCCTTTCAAAACAATTCAACATCTAACAATCTATCTACGATCCAATCTGAGATCAACAACCTTGTACTCATATTTTCACTACGTAATACAAGATCAGCAATAGGACGTCTCGTGTTATGTAACCATTGAGTTCCTGATTTCAAAAACACTTCTCCTAAACTCTACTACCTAAGGGTACCCTTTGGTGATGCCGGTAAAACATAAATCATAAACTATTTGTGGAATTATGTTGAGAGAAATCATAAATACCATTTAATTAATTAGAAGACTATGAGTATGCCTAAAGAGTTTGGTGGTCTGGGTGTCCCAAACTTAAGAGAGCTCAATATATGCCTGCTCAGCTCTTGGATTAAGATATACCAAGTAGACAAAGGGAATATCTAGAAGGAAGTTATAGATGTTAAATATGATATAGGTAGACCTAACATTTTCTACTCTAAAGACTCAAATTCTTCTCAGTTCTTTAGAGGGCTTATGTGGGCCGCTAGAGCAGCAAAGTTTGGTTTTAGATGGAAAATAGGGAACGAAGAGAAAATTAAATCCCGGAAAGATAATTGGTTAGGCACTTCAAGCTTAGCTATTCAATTTTGGGAGCTTTACACTATTGTCAATGAGAAAACATATATCCTCGCCAAAAAAATAGAAAACATATATTGTAGTGGCTGTATGGGATGGTGAATATCTAAAATTTACCTTTAGAAGGGAAATTAGTGAAAGATTAGCTAGGATGTGGGAAGAAGTTGTTCAACTGGCCTCCACCATCTACTTTAGTGAGGAGGAGGACAATATGATCTGGCAATTTTTCTCTAATGGTATTTATTCTTCCACAAGCATGGGTGGTTGTCGGCTAATAGGCTTAGCTTTTAATCGGTCAATCTTTGTTTTTTTGCTGGTGTCGCTCTTGCAGAGCTTTTCTTAAACGACTATAAACTAAACTTGTAATAATTGGTTGAGTGCATAACTTATGCAGAGATGGGAATAAAGTTCCTTTTTTCTAAAAAATGAGTCTAGGTTATGTTCTTTAGAGGTGTGAGGCCTGTTTGTCAATTTATTTCCCTAGTCTTTGGGCTCTGAAGGTTGTCCCACCTAGAGTGGACATTCCTTTGGCTTCTCTCTAAAAACAGAGTGCTTAGTAGATTATCTGGCTAAGAGACAAGTAGAATATAGTACTTGATTGTTTTCTAATGAGGTCTTACTCAAAAAAATTGGATGATATGGGTACCAAGTAGATACTTCGGTGCAAAGTAGATACGAAGTGGATCACGACCTCAAGTAAACCATTTAGGGCCTAGTTGGATGCCTACATTTGGTTTGGCCAAGCTCTCCGCATGCAACATCCATTTGATTAGTTACCTGAACCGGTAGCTCGCCGAGTGCAAATGACACTGCCCATCTTGGCTCCGCGGAAACAAAATTCTTGTGTGCTTCTCGCGAGCCTAGCTCGCTGGATGCAAAGCTCTCATGAGGTGATCCAATTTTGACCAGCTGGCTCACTACCTTGCTGCTTCAGCCAAGCGACTAAACTATTGTTGCGCTGGACCAGGCTATACACAGAACCAACCAAATGGTCATGCAGAAACCTAGCCTGTCCACATGGATCCGGCTCAGCTAGTGCGAGCTTGGCTACTGTGATACATCAACCAATCAGGCCGTTATGGGGCATTTGATTCGACAATTTTCAAGCGTTATCCAATTACAACGTAATCTAATCATGTTAAATTTGTTTGGTTCGGTGGCGTAGCAATTAGGTCCCGTGTAATCAAATCCCATGCATACACAAATCAAGCATTAATCTATACTCTTCATCTCCAAAAGACAAGTTTCCACCCCCCCCCCCCCCCGGCCAGGGGGGACCGTCCCGGCCCCGGAAGAGTTCCGGAGCAAAGACAAAAATCCTTTCCAGCCCTAGAAAAATTTCAAAGCGAAAGAAGTACACAGAAAATCAGAAGGTTCTGGGCTACCTGCAGGACAGGAGGCCCCCTCTCCTCCTGACAGAGGACCCGTCATGCTAACTGAAGCGATAACGTGCCCAAATACGGAGGAGTGTGGCCCATGATTATGATTCTGCTCACCACTACCGGATTCATAGACTTTGCCGTGTGCCAGAGGCACACGGCAAAGGCCTCGTTACCCACGGCAAAGGCTTTGCCGTGGGCGGCCCACGGCAAAGCCCTCACGACAAAGATTTGACGGCAAAGAGAGTCTTTGCCGTGAGCCATTTATCGGGCACACGGCAAAGTATTGCCGTGGGCCATTCTGCTCACGACGAAGTAAAGTACGATGACGGGAGGGTAACAGTGGGGGAATAGTGAGCGATTCCCCTTCTAAACAGAGTACTGTTGGGGGAAATGAGCTATTCCCCTTCATGGGCCAAACCACCACCCAACCAGCCCATATGGAGATTCAGCCTAAGGGATTGAGACACAATTTCCCTCCCCACCAAGGGCTTAAGAGAAAATGGGCACACCGCCTCTCCCTTTGCGTATATAAGGGCCTTATGTGGTACTATACAGAGAAAACTCTTCCACACTTGACATAAAACTTCTAGCCACTCCTCTAGAAGCCCTTATAGACCTCTGAACCATATAAGGGTCCCAGTCTACTGTTTGGGCTTTTTGCCGCCACCAACACCTCCGAACCCTAACCTCGCTGGAGAAGCTCGCCGGAGCCGAAGAAGAAGGTAAAGTCAGGCGGAATTGGAGAAGAAGGGAGGCGGGTGAGGAGGAGCTCCATTTCACTCGGGTGAGATTTAGTTTTTCCAAAAAAAAAACTTGATGTTTGCTTGGGACATGATACTTGTTGATATAATTATATTTATACAACATATATGAGATGAATGAAGTTTTTTTAACACAATTCATTCTTTACATATAATGTCCATATTTTCAACAATAGATTCAATAAGCTGTCGATATATAGCCAAGGTGACAAAAATGTCGTCGATTGTTCTACATCACCGTACAGCAGATAATGTCTCCTCAATCAAGAAAAAAATAGCTAGAGTCAGCCGAGAAAGGCACAGATTTTGACGTGTTGCTCGTGCACTTGCAATGCCTCTTGGCAGCATTATTGTCCTGTCGTCGTCACCAGCTCTGGCATATGTACTGATGGTAACTTGTGAGTCAACCTGTAGTCAGCCCTGTTTGCATGGCCACCCGTTGCTCACCCGCAAGCTGGAGATGAGAACGAAATTGTCTTCCTGCATGGTACACAACTACTAGCTCATATATACATGCACACACGGGGCATATAACAACCAGCAGCGCGACAACTGCAATGCAATAAGGTCTCGGCAAGAACAAAGCAGCTCAAATCGAGAATGGCGCCAAGGACATTGGTGTTACTCGTGCTCTTATGCCTCGGCACTCTCCGGGCCTGCAGCGGCGGCGGCGCCTCCGCTAGCGCCGCCGCAGGGATCCGCATGAAGCTCACCCACGTGGACGCCAAAGGGAGCTACACCGTGGAGGAGCGCGTTCGGCGAGCCGTGGCCGCCAGCCGGCAGCGCCTGGCTTCCGTTCGCGGTGGCGGCGGCGGCGTGAGCGCGGCGGTGCACTGGGCGACCCAGCAGTACATCGCCGAGTACACGGTCGGCAACCCACCGCAGCGCGCGGAGGCGCTGATCGACACGGGCAGCGACCTCATCTGGACGCAGTCGACGGAGTGCCTCCGCAAGGTGTGCGCGCGGCAGGACCTGCCCTACTTCAACGCGTCGGCCTCCGGCAGCTTCGCGCCCGTGCCGTGCCGGGACAGGGCGTGCGCCGCCAACTACGTGCACTTCTGCGCCCTGGACGGCGGCTGCACGCTCGTGGCCTCCTACGGCGCCGGCGCCGTCATCGGCTTCCTCGGCACCGACGCCTTCGCCTTCGCGTCCGGCGGCGGCACGGTGGCGCTCGCCTTCGGGTGCGTCAGCTTCACGCAGGTCGTCCCGGGGGCGCTCCACGGCGCGTCGGGGCTCATCGGGCTCGGCCGCGGCCGCCTCTCGCTCGTGTCCCAGACGGGCGCGGACAGGTTCTCCTACTGCCTCACGCGCTACTTCCACAAGGACGCCCCGCCGAGCCACCTCTTCGTCGGCGCCGCCGCGCCGAGCCACCTGGTGTCCAGCATGGCGTTCGTGGAGAACCCCAAGGACTTCCCCTACAGCACGTTCTACTACCTCCCTCTGGTGGGGATCAGCGTCGGCGACACGAGGCTGCCCATCAACAGCTCGGTGTTCGAGCTCCAGCAGGTCAAAGAGTTAAAGGGGTACTGGACGGGCGGGGTCCTCATCGACTCCGGCAGCCCATTCACGGCGCTCGCCCACGGCGCCTACCAGCCGCTGCACGACGAGGTTGCCCGGCAGCTGAACGGCAGCCTCGTGGCGGCGCCGGAGAACAGTGATTTTGACCTGTGCGTGCGCCGGGACGACGTCGACAGGGTGGTGCCGGAGCTGGTGTTCCACTTCAGCGGCGGCGCGGACATGGCGCTGCCGCCGGAGAACTACTGGGCGCCGGCCGACAAGACGACGACAGCCTGCATGGCGATCCTCGATGGGTACGACCAGAGCATCATCGGCAACTTCCAGCAGCAGAACATGCACCTCCTCTTCGACGTCGCCGGGGGGCGCTTCTCCTTCCAGAAAGCCGACTGCAGCACGCTCTGATCATCAGCAAGTGGCCATGATATCCGTTAATTTCTACCCCTCCATTTCAAATCCTTGGGCGTTTGTATGTCTATAGACGCACAACAAAAAAATATGCATCTAGAAAAGTCAAAATGACTTACTATTTGGAACGAAGAAAGTAGATAAGTATATAAATACTCGTCTCTCAAATTAATAAAAATTAATAAGACAAACTATCACTATCGTTACTAGCATGTACAATGGAGATACAGCTGTTGTCTCTATGCTGTCAACGATGCATTTTCATCCGACCTGGACCCTCATTAAGGAAGAGAGACGAGAGTCGTCGTCTCAGAAGACGACGGCCCGCGCTCGTGTTCCCAGGTATGAGACGTCCGCGCAGCGCCGTTGTACGCGTTATCGGCATACGCACGAAGATGGTGGTAAACTTGGCTCCGGCGGGCCAAACTCCATCCCTGCCACGCCGCCATCACCTCGTTGCCTCCGAAAATGATCCGATAAGTCCCACCTGAGACGATCCGCCTCCAATTTTCCACCGTTGGATCTTGCGTTTAGATCCGTGTGGGCGGACAACGTGGACCAGGTAGTTGACGTAAGCAATGCCGTGGGGATGACGTATACTGAATGAAAAAAATCACGATCCCGATCTCTCTCGTTCTCTCTTCCCCATCCTCCCGAAGCTTCTCCCGACGGAGGCACGAGCTTCTCCCGACGGCGTCTCGAGGCCCGTCGCCGCAATCTCTGCCCCTTCCAGGTTAGCCCCACCTCCCCGCGCCCCTCTTCTTCCTCGCGCGGCTGCCGAGATGGGTTAGGGTTCCGGCGGGGTGGGTGGTGGGCGGGATCGGCCGGCGGTGAGGTCGCCGCGATCTCCGCCCCTTCCAGGTTAGCCCCATCTCCCCGCGCCCCTCTTCTTCCTCGCGCGGCTGCCGAGATGGGTTAGGGTTCCGACGGGGTGGGTGGTGGGAGGGATCGGCCGGCGGCGAGGTCGCCGCCGGCCGGGGGTGGTGGTTGAGGCGGCGGATTTGAGGATCCGGGTTTCTGGGGTGGGGATAGCTCCGGTGATCCCTGGACCTAGATGAGAAGGTCGGGGGCGGCGGCTGGCCCGGCGGTGGCGGCGGAGGGCACGGCGGCGCGGGAGTGCCGCCGGCCGGGCGGGGTTGAACGGCCGGTGGGCCGAGGTGGTTTGGCGGAGGCCATCGAGGGGAGGAAGACGAACACTGTCGTGCTGACGTCATCTTCTACCATGCTGACGTAATTGGAGGCGAAAATCAGGTGGGAGTTACTACATCCGTGTTGTCGTTGCCTCCCCTGCGTTCATCTATTCCCTCCCTTGCCTGCTGAAGGTTCGCCGTTGTTGGCTTGTTGCAGTAGTCGACGGACGCGGCGGCGCCGAGGGAATGCAAGGGCGCGGCGCCTGTTGCGAAGGAGCACGTAGCGGTGGCGGTGCTTGTTGGCCATGGCAAACTGGAGAGAAGGCGAAGGGCGGCGCGGTGGGTTGCTCGATGACTGGATTTGGATCTAGCGCGGGGAATTCCTTGGCTGATGGCAGCCGAGGCTAGTAGGCTAGCTACACCGGCTCTGCGACGGCTTGATTCTGTGAATGTAGATGCAACGCTAATGGGTTCAGCAAGAGGAGCGGCTCGATTTCTCATCAGTATTCTTCCATCCCTGACCGGTTTCTCCTGTTTAGTGGAGGGGATTTTCAGCGGGTCAGCAGGATTATTCTCTGTATACATCGAATTCTAATATTCCCGATCAAGTTGGTGCAGATTGAACACTCATCTTGTAGCATGAACAGATCAATTTACAGGAATCACTAATATTTTTATGTAGTGTTCTCCACCCGTATGCACAAGCAAACTGAAATCATCCTGTCGGTTGGTTTATTAGTAGAAACTGAATTTGTTAGCAAATCTGAAGTATATGTAGATTGAATTTTAAGTGAAGTCTCATGCTCTAGCCGATAATAAACATAGTGTGTCAAAGAAGCAATAAAATGGCATATGGAGATCTTATTCACATCTAATCATGGATTCATTCTTGCATTAATTAGTTTGTAGACACTCAAATAGACAAGTCATTGTATAAGCTGTCTTTATTACCGTCTTTATGTGGCATGGCACCTCAAATAGACAACAGCTGTCTAAACTGTTGTACGTGCCCTCAGAAGTTGATTTGTGCGTATAGGGACACGGACCTTAACTTTTACAATTCACGCTTGTTATTATATCCTCTCGAGTCTCGATCACTATATTCCAGATCACAATAGCCTTTACACAGTGAGGTAAGAGGATTATAGTTGATTATCCCTCCTAGCACCTTAATAATGATGTTTTCTGACGAATACACGGAAGATAGTGCTCATTTGTTTTGTAATGAACAAGAGTCCAGTTTACATTTTATTTTTGATTATGTAGTAGCTAAAGCAATGTAGGGAGTAATATCTCAAGTTTTAGGCTTGAATGTTGGTTCCTCTTTGGAATCAGTGGGCTCTTGTTGGATTAGCAAAAAGATTCTGTGCTGTAAATGTGATTAGCTCAACTACTCTTTGGGCTATTTGAAAGCTAAGAAATGATATGCTGGAATATACCATGGGAGAAGAGTGGAAGGCAAGACTCGTGGGCTCTTTGGAGGGATCATTTTCTTTCCTTTTTTAGGCTACATGTTTCTTACATGGGTTGGTGTTGTAGCAGTGGCTATATTTTGTTTAATTTTTGGTTTGATGCATCCTCTCGGATGTCTCAAACTGGATTTTCATCCATTATAAAAAAAAATCTGTGATGAAATCTGAATGAAATATAATGGTTAAAAAACCACCACCTCGTCACATCCTATAATGAAGCAAAACAGAATGCAGGATCATCTAATTCAATCTAGAGCAGTGTGTGTCTGTGCCGGAACGAGATATGATATGATACAACTCTACACCATGATGTATTGTTGACCCTGTAGATCCGAATAATCACCGTACAATTGCATAGATGGCTGACATCTTTAATTTTCTTCACCTATCAATATTTGTCTTTTCCATTATTTTTCAGTGGGAGTTTTTAACTGCTCGGGAGCTCCTTTTCAGCCATCCCTAGGATTAGCAGATGATACACACCTAAGATTAATTTGCGTTATAAACCAGACTTCCTTGCAAAACTCTGTACCACCCAATAATTTCTCTTGCAATGACTAATGCACTGCACGATGGGAAAACTCCTCACCAGTGCCGGTCACAGCGACCGGCACTAACGTGTGTCATTTAGTGCTGGCTGGTGTTACTAGCCGGCACTAAACGACTTTTGCGTTAGAAAAAAAAATATTACACGCCCTTGGGAGGCTTGCACGCGCGCGTCATCACAAGTCACGCGAATTTTTCACGTGTAAAAACGCATACGCGGCCGCGGGGATTCAAACACACGACCTCTAGCCTCGCGCATTGCTTTCTTACCGTCTCACATATGCATCACATGTGATTGAGTGGGAGATTGTGTCCTTTTAAAGTAACCTGCAGAGGACACGCTAGTGCCGATCAATAACACCAGCCGACACTAACGTGCATCATTTAGTGCCGGCTAGTGTTATTGGCCGGCACTAAATGGGTGCACCAGGTTAGTGTCGGTCAATAACACCAGCCGGCAATAAATGACGCATGTTAGTGACCGGCACTAACGTGGCTCCACAGGAACTGTTGCCTGGGCGCGCCACTAACGTGCGGAGACCAATGTGAGTTTTTCTTGTAGTGTAATTAATGAAACTTGGAGCTCATGTATGCCATCAAAGAGGCCCTTCAGAAATCCACCTTGAAAACATAGCAAAGCACTGCCTTGGCATGTACTCCGGAGCAGTATGCCCACCACCCTACACAAAAACCATAGTATACAGGGAGATGTATCAAGATCAATCTTTTCTTGGCCATATTAGACAACAAGCTTCATGCTGACACAACAAGGGATTAGGGAGGACAAGGTGTTCTAAAATTAAACGTTCAAAACAAATGTTTACTTAGTAAATTAATGGTTGTTTAAGTTGATTAACGGGAATGGGGTTTGACACAACTTGTTAAGAAGGAAATACTTGAGGGATAGAACAATCGTACAGGTTCAACATTCAACATATGTCAGGGGATTCATAGTTTTGGGCATGCCCTATGAAGTTTAGAGATGAATTCCTTACTTTGGGCAAGTTCTCTTTAGGTGATGGGTCACATATTAGGTTTTGGGAGGATACTTAGGTTACATGTCGATTGTTAAATGTTTTGTACCCCTCACCCGTATAATATTGTGAGAAAAAATAGTGCTACGGTTCAGTCTATTTATCCACAACACCTTTGAACGTAGCATTTAGACGGTCTCTCACAGGGAATAATCTACAGCCTGACACCAAATTGTGGCCATGGTAATGACTATTCAGTTATGGCATAAGAGACATCCTTTTATTTGGGGCTTACACCAGAATGTGCATTTTTCAGTCCATTCTATGTACAAGGCACTTGTAGCAACCCAAGTATTATCTCCTTATATTGAAATATGGAAGTTAAAATTTTGTCTTAAAATTAAGGTGTTCATGTGGTATCTAATTAAAGTGGTAGTCTTGACCAAACATAATTTGGCTCCTAAACGATGGCATAGAAATATGTCTTGCTCTTTTTCTCTCAAAACGGGACTGTTCAACATTTATTCTTTGATTGCCACCTTGCAAAGTTTATCTAGAGAATTGTTCAAGTTTGCTTTAATTTGTTGCCACCAACTAGTGCGGATTATATGTTTAATGGCTGCTTGAGTGGAATAAATAGAAAACTTAAGTCTCAGATATCAGTAGGTTCTAGTGCCATGTGTTGGGCAATTTAGATATCTTGAAATGATGTGGTGTTTGACAGGGGATTAGTGCCTTCTTACTTAGTAGGTACCTTTCAAAGGAACACATTGGACCCGTTTCTGGTCATTGCTACAAAAGGTGGACGATCGCCCTGCAGCGAGTATGGGTTGCAGGATGCTTGAGTCCACGGCCATGTAGGTCTTTTCCACTCATGGTTAGCGTTTTAGAAACAAAATTACCTTTTTATGCTTTCTCATGATGAAGATTGCACATTTCAGCTATAGTCGAAACTTCCAGCATTTTATTTTCTTAATTCATGGCTTATCGATGATATAACCGTGTAATAATGAACGGCATTGATTGATAAAGCGGTTGAGATATTAATATATGTTCCCTTTTCCAAAAAAAAAAAAAAATCTTCATGCTGACCCAACAAAACAAGAAAAAGGTTTCCCACTGAATGGATAGATATGATTGAGAATTGAAGATATATCTGGCTTTCTTACCTTCACAGTTGCAAATGTAAGGTTATTGGAGTACGACCTTGTAAATCTGCATAAATGTATATCCAGTCAGATAGGCTGTTGCAAGCTAGTGGTTTGATGATCAGACAACAGTCTGTCTGAATAACATGTAACTGTGCTTCTATGCTGTAATGGACTCACCCTGCAACTTGCCCATCGGCAAACCATGGCCTCCAGCGATCAACTATAGAGAAATTAAGGGACTTAATCCAGGCTTGCGTGCCGATATAAGGTATGACCATGTCATGATCACCACTGTAAACAAGGCTCCTGTAGCCTTTAGTGGTCACATCTAGATGGTACTTCACCGCACTTGGAATATCACTAGTATAAGGTATGTAGTAGTTGCACCTTGACCACGAAGGAACCGTTCCCTGTGTTGTAGTTTTGACAAATTATCCTTTTATGTTTCCAGAAAGCAAAGGGAGGACAAGTTCCGTACAAAAAAACAGAGAGGAAAAGTTCTATTTAAAAGGAAAAAGTTCAATTTTTAACATTCAGCTATGGCAAAAGTCTTATTTGCGACCTACAACTGCAAAACTGGATATGAAAGTCCAGCCAATTGTCAAAACCGTGCAAATTTGGCTAAGGATATCAATGGGGCAGTTTCGGGTCGGATATCCGCGGGTTCGGTTTTGGTTTGAATTTCTCACCAACAGTTTTCGGATTCGGGGCCCCGAAACCTATCGGGTTCGGTTTTGGGTTTGGTTTTCCACCCGTGGATACCCAATGGATAACCAAAATAAATCATTAGGAATTAAAACTCATATTTTATAATATACTAATAAAAACTTGTTTACTTATATACTACTCTAATCTAAGTTAATTCATGCAATTAATTATTATTTGTTGCCTCTTGTTTATACATGTGTTATATATCACACATATGTTTATAAAATGTCATCATTGTTCTTAATATGTTGCTATACAAAGCGAGTTTTCGGGTATCCAATCGGGTTTCGGTTTCAGGGGTGGATTTTCACCCGAATCGGTGTTCGAGGCAGTTTTGGGTTTTAAGTTCGGGTTTCGATTTTGGGTGTCCAGACACTCCACCCGATCCGAACCCGCCCTGTTGCCATCCCTGAATTGGGCCCCTTAGACGGTTTGCATGAGTGATTTTGCATTTTCTAAAAATTTAAAGAGTTTTGATTTAATAAAAATTATAATAATTGATTTAAAATAAAAAAAGTCAAATTGCTACCAAAAAATCTTTAAAATGTATGTATCTATCGATACTCTATTTGTTGCTATTTGAATCTTATTTGGCCATATTCCTTGTATTTTTTACTCAGCATAAAAACTAAAATAAAAAAAATAATTTTGTGTAAATAATTTCAAGTAAAGTAGCAATAGATAACCTACAATTTTTTAGAAAACTTTTGGTACCAATTTCATATTTTATGATTTGAAATGAATTAGTATGATTTTTTTTATTAAATCAAAACTTTTAGAATTTCTAAAAAATGTAAAACCACTCTTAAAACCATCCAAAGAGCCAAATTTGCCCGGTTTTAACAGTTCGATGGTCCTTCCTATCCGGTTTTGTAGTTGTAGGTTGAAAACATGACTTTTCCCTATTTAAAACGACCTAGAATCATATGCAAATTATCGTTGAGAGTTAGCACATTGAAACAGACCTCTAGCATGGGAATGATCATTCAATCATTAACATAATACAAGCGAGTGTGCTATATTTGTTTAATAAGCTGTCAAACCTTGTGAATACCAAGAGCCTCTCTTACTGAGGCGTTGTTTGCCCATATGCTGGACATTATGTATCCCGCAGTCTGCCAAGAACGGTGTGATAATTTTGAGACATCAGATAAGATCTCTTGTAAGTTGCACATAAGCAAAAAGTGTACGAGTACTATGAGGAAATCAAAAAGGAAGGGCACATTCGGTCACTGACTCTGCACTGCGATGAAATCTCAGACAAGTGAAGCTCCGCATCTGCAGGATACTCCTGGAGCTGGAGCATCTCCCTCATGCCTGAAGTTAGTTGTGGCTTCATCTTCTTCATGTCGTGAGCATGAGGACTCGCAAAAGCGCAGAGAGGCTCCAGAATATGGTTTGGGCATATGCCTTTGAGGCACTTCGAAAAATAAACCGTTTAATTTGTCAGTCATTTTGTAGTAATGCCATTGGAGATGTGAATAGAAATGACATGCTTGGAAACAAGAATGGGATAATAGTGGTCAAATGTATATGTGCCTCTTCTATGGCGGCAAGGGTGTTCAGGCAGTCAATGATGCTATGGTTGCTATTGTCGCCAACGCTGCAGCTCTTCTTGTATGACTGGAAATAGCAAGAAAAAAGTAAATAAACAATTAAAATATTTTTATCCCCAGAGTATTCAATTGAAGTATAGTTTCACAATTGTGGTCATACAAAGATCCGAGCAGTAAGCTCTGTTAAAATTTGCAAAGTAAATTTTGTGTTAAATTAAGTCTTAAAATCGCAAAAGTATCATATGATGCTGCTCAATTAATTTTGTCCATTTCTCACCTCATATATTTCGTCCGATATTAGACCCACCCCGTGAGCAAATGGAATTTTGGATGGATCATCAAAGTTAGAATCTGTCACTGGATTGCCTACGAGGTAGCCCTGAGCATGATGGAAAAAATATTATGAAACCTTTACATTGAGAGCTATATTATGCACAGCTAATTGTACTATAATGCTCAAACCTTTAGGTTGAAATTTGGTTCATTGCCATCTTCATTATCTGGAAAATTACTAGTTAAGTTCTTCTTAGAGAAAAATCACATAGAGAGAGGAATGGATGTGAAGAAAAAGGGAAAAAAATTAACAGAAAGCCAGAAGGAATAATAAGTTACTTCTTGCTATTTCAGAGGTAACCGTTGGCACAATCTTGCCAGAGTACGAATCACCGGCGATGTAAAGAGGATTTGACAAGAACTCTGGATGTTCATCAAACCACTGCAAAATTACTTAATTCAGAATGCATAGATGCTTATCCGTTAGGAGTTCTGATGATTGAAAAATCAAATTAATTGCTTGAGATGTGACCTTTTTGAGGAAGATGATAATTTGGCTGACAGCTTTGGTATCACTTGACATGTATCCTTGCCAGTTGTTGGAATACGAAAATCCAGCACCAACTGGAGAATCAAGAAAAAATGATATTGCACACCTGGGTTGTGCAAAAACAAATTGAAGGACCAATATAATGAGAGGTTGCGTTTTGCCATAATGCATGCATGGTTGAGAGAGATTGACCTTGGTCCATGAATCTTGATTGTACACCAACTTGGGCAAGCCGTCGACGTAGCCGTTAACATCGAAACTGAGAGGGCCTGCAAAAATGGTATTTTGTATTATTTATATTCCGTTGAAAGAACGAACAGGATAACGATAGCAAGTACCAAGGCATGACGGTAGCAAAACAAGCAAACGACAACGTCGTATGTTGTTTGTACAGATAGGTTGGTTGCAATTGCATGGCTCCATATGAAAAGGACAAGCTAGGCATTTCTATTGGAGAAACAAGGGGATGCTCGATAAAAAAAGCCAAGGGAATTCCCTCGTATGCATCGAACGGCAGACCATGACGCGTTCCGTTGCAGATGATGTATGCAGAGTAAAAGATAAGAAAGAAACAAAACGAAAAGAAACAACTGTGAAGTAAAACGGTAACAAACAAACTGCACTTTTGTGTTGGGAAAAGAGGGAATGAAACGAAGAATAGCTCGATGGATCACTGGTCTCGTAGCGTGCATACCGATCTCGTAGGCGAGGGCGGTGAGGACGGAGCAGCCGGGGCCGCCTGTGAGCCAGATCATGAGAGGGTCGTCGGCCGGGCTGCGCTCGGAGCGGATGAAGTAGTAGAAGAGGCGGACGCCATTGCTGTCGTCCACCTCCACGTACCTGCATACATGGAACTCATGTAGGCGGACGCCTTGCTGCCGGAAAGGCAACCAAGTTAGAAGTTACTAGTACATACCCTGTCTGGAGGTGGAAGGGGAGGGGTCCCTGGAATCCAGGGAGATGGGTGATCACGCCACCGCTGCTGTTGGAGATGGGAGGGCGCGAAGAGGATGCAGGGGAGAAGCAGAGCAAGAGCAAGAGGAAGAAGAAGATGCGCCAGCAGGGTTCTCCGGGGAACCTTGCTCGTGCCATATTTTGCCGGGCCCAATCCCAATGGTGGAGGCCCTAGCTAATTTATTACTTGTTCCTCCACTCGTGTGTTTCTCTCTCTCTCTCCCTCTCTCTAACTTTATTTTCTGTTTGTTCGTTGGTTCGTTTGTCTATATACGCATATACTATGTGCTTTGCCTGAATTCATCCGGTCCGGTCCATTCCATACCCTTTCTCTGCTCTCCTCTACCCTGTTCTGTTGGCAGCAGCTTCAATGCTTCATGACGATTGATGTACTGCACTAAGCTATGCAACCGGATCACTCTTCCTCCCACAGACAGAGGACGAGGCACATGCGTCTTTCTCCTACTCCGTTGTTGCTTCCTTTCCGGTCCCGGGCTATATGTCAGCTAGGAATACGACAGGGCCAGGCTTCTAGAGCCAAAGAGTGCAGGCGTATCACGTAGGAAATCAAAGGTGGCTTTCAGTCTCACGCGGATGATAACATAGATTGTACCTTGTACGAGAAAGTCCTGTTGGTTGATTTACTCCGAGTTGATCTGATTACACTGCTTGCAGGTCATGCACGCCGTCTACTCATTGGTTGACTAAATGCACCTCCACACCTATACAATAGCAATGAAACTATCTCTTGGTAACACGGACATTTCAATTATACATGAAAACGTGCATGAATATACATGCCCACTTCGTTACTAGTTTGTCATCAGATAATACGTCCATGCACACTGTTCTCTCTACTCCCTCCATTCCAAATTGTAGGTTATTTTTACTCTTCTAGATTCATATATTTTGTTATGCATCTAGATATATGTTGTGTCTAGATGCATAGTAAAAATTATGTATCTAGAAAAGCTAAAGAACATATAATTTGGACCAGAGGGAGTGGCTTCTATTATTCATTTTTCTTTGCTAACTTCTCTTCTCTCGTTGTTTCTCAATATTTCACAATTATAACGTTTAAATATGCCTCTATCCCAAATGCCTCTCGATTGTAGGTTATTTTAATTTTACTTTACAACCTTTTTCTCATTAATCAAAAAGGGAAAACTTTGAAATTTCGCAGTGCAAATTACCATAATCTTGCTTGTGGGTTCTGACTAGCTTTAGGGACTGTTTGTTCAGCTTTTGAATTGTAGATTGTGGACTTTGGTTTTCTCGTGCTTGCATTGTCTGTTCTCTTTTGTCTAACAGGGCCAATGTGGATGCACCAAATTGAGAAAGAAAATGCATATACAATGGGACACGTTAAGTTATTGGAGAATAGTATCTTGGTCAAAAAGGGCCCAAGTAGCATAAATGAGCTAACAATAAGCTCGTCCAGTCCTGTTAAATATAAGCTGCTCCGATCCTACTGCTGCGCCTCTCCCAATGAATTTAAGCCTGTTTCAATCTTATTACTACAATCTCTGGCGTCAAGATGGAAGGAAGGACGTCCAGTACTACAGTATATACTGTGCTGATTCCCAGACCCACAATTCATCAGAGCTGCCCTGCTGCTGAGGTCCATCGATCCACATGGCCTGGCACTCCTTGGGCCTGTACTCCGGAGCTGTGTGCCCTCCTCCCTGTTATGCATGCATTTTTGGAGTAACAGACACGTCAGTGATTGCATATCCCGAATTCAAATTCATAACACATCATGGCGCACGTGCATTCATTCATCATACTTTACCGTGGCGAAAGTGAGGTTGTGGGCGTAAGTCCTTGTGACCTTCCAGCAAAAGTATAGGATGGATCGATGAGAACAGATGAGCAAGAGGATGGCAAATTGAAGCTGAATTGAAGTAATAAAGCCTGTGTGAAGAAAGCAGAGAAGAGTTTGAGCAAGTAATGCTCACCCCGCGACCTGTCGGTTGGCGAACCATGGCCTCCAGTCGCGATGGGGTAGCCGATCGATCTTATCCACTCCTGCGTGCCCACGTAGGTCATGTCCAGGTCATGGTCGCCGCTGCACTCGTCAATAATTCATCCGATCACTCACTTACTAATCTGGCAATGTCATGACTAATGAGCTTTGTTTAAGAGATCAAGAACGATTGTTACTTGTAGACGAGCGCCCTGTATCCTGCCTTGGTGAGGTTGACATGGTATGGGATGACGGTGGTGAGGTCGTGCGGTGAAGTGCGTCAGCATGGTGCACCGGCTCCACGAGCCTATGGACCTTCGTGGTTTCGGGGGATGCCCAGCGTCTCCTCACCTCGGGTCGTCGGCCCAGATGTAGGACAGCCGGTACCCGTTGTCCCTGCACTCCACAGGCAATCCCAGCTCTTCTTCTCGAAGAATCCCGGGCGCCCCACGTCGTCCTGCACCAGCATCGACCGCCTCCCGCCGCCGTATCCCTGGAAGATGCTGCTCCCCGGGGGCGCGCACCGCGGCGCCGCAGAAGGGCTCGAGGATGTGCACGGGGTTCACGGCGAAGGTCACCATGTTGATGGCCATCATCGCGGTGGCGCACCGCGCGTTGGCCGGGTCGGGGGTCTTGTAGAAGTCGCCGCCGCACCCGGCCCTCGCGGCCTCGTAGAGCTCGTCGGAGATGAGCCCCATCCGTGCATGAACGGGACCTTGCCGCCGGTGTCGTAGCGGTCGTCGGTCCCGGCGTTGCCGACGAGGTAGCCGGCAAGGTTGAGCGGGGTGGCCAGTGTTGGGGGTGGCGATGTCGAGAGCGGCGACGGGCACGGTGTAGCCGGAGTAGGAAGTCGCCGCCGATGTAGAGCGGGTTGGAGGCGAACTCCGGGTGCTCGGCGAGCCACTTGCGGAGGGAAAGTGTGGTGCTGACGACCGGTACCCCGTGAGGCTCACGTTTGAGGCCGGCCTCGTCGCGGGAGTAGGAGAAGCCCGTGCCCACCGGCGCGTCCAGGAAGAAGATGACGTTGCTCACCTTGGTCCATGAGTCCTCGAAGTACACCAGGCGCGGGAAGCCCTCCGTGTACCCGCCACGTCGAACTTGAGAGGGGCTGCAACCGTACCAAGGCATTTGCATTATATGTAGTTATTATGTAGTACACGAGTTAATGGGTTTTTTTTGGGTGCGTGAGTTATTAATTAGTGAGCTAATGGAGTAATGGTCTGTCAACTAGGAATAAAGTTTCATCAGAATGGCACTTCTATATATGGTATATTGTAAAATACACTAATGAATAAGTACCAAATCGGATAAATTGGCCACAAGCGCTCTTTTAGAGTTACAGAGGCCGAATAATCCATCATCTAAAAAAACCAACATCAAATGAAAGTGCTCTACAAAATACCCACACGTCTACGGGTCTATCTTGTAAAAATGTTTACAATAACACAAACCTATACCTAATTATCCTCATTTATCAATATAAAGCAGGATAATTTAGGGAAAAAACTCAAATTACCCTAAAATTTGCATAAAAATTACCTATTGTAATTTAAAAAAATATGCTAAGTTACTTCGCTTGGGTAATTTAATTGTGAGATGAAGAGTTAACTTGGGGTTGGTTACAAAATATTGGAAAATTCTAAAAAAAAAATCGCTCTCGATCTTCAAAACATTTTCTCGTCGTAATAATTTCCTCTTCCAATATACACAACATGGATATGAAGCATGAATAGAAGCGGACTAGTAGAAGCCAGATGATTTATGCGGTTGCTACCAATGGAAAACGTGTAGCAGCTGCTGCTGTCAAAGAGCAGGAGTTAAGCCGTAGCCCGAAGCCCATAGTCCGTAGTGATTTTGGCTGGTGTGCTATGCATGCTAGCGGCTGGAAACAACCTTGTCGTCATGGTCGGCGTCATGCGTCTTGGCACCACTTTGGCTTTGATGTAAGTGTGTATGACATGCCGCTGTTTGCTGTACCTCTCCTCACGTCCCATATCCTGCCGTTTAGTTAGGCGGCCGCTACAAGAGACGACTAGGCTTAGATCGTCGCTCTGCTGCTCGGTCACGATCACGCACAGTTTGACTCGTACGAGTAGTGCATACAAAGTTAACTAGCTGTGACTCGTACGAGCAGAGCGGCCTTTGATTTCGTTCCTGTAACGTGCAAGCTAGGTGCAACACTATATATATAACGGAATTAATTCCGATTAAACAGAGGCACGGCATCTTTTGATGATTTCGACAAGGATGAATGGATGCATGCATGGTAGTCGGATCATGTATGATGGTGCGCCGGCTGCCGGCGGCCTGCCGGCTAATAACACGCACAATTATTTTAATTACGACAGTCTATTAGCTGGCACGCATCTGTGTGCCGGCCAGCCATGAGCATGGATATGTGTTTCGTGAGCATGAGAGCGCAGCATCATCTAAATTCTAAGCTCTACCTAGGCGAAGGAGAAGAAGGAGAATTGACGAGAGCGAGGAAGGCAGCAGAGCAGCCATGCATGCATATCGATCCGTAGACGATCGTGAGATAGGCCAAGCAAGCAGTACTGACCGATCTCGAAGAGGAGTCCGGATAGCGCGGAGCACCCGGGGCCGCCGGTGATCCAGAGGATGAGCGGGTCCTCCGCCGGGTTCCTCTCCGACGCGATGAAGTAGTAGAAGAGCCGCGCCCCGTGCTCCTCGTCCACCTCCACGTACCTGCCAAACAGTCGTCGAGATGATCCCATATATGAGCAGCAGGAGCACCCATGGATCGAGCAGCATGCATGGAGAGTACTTGAGCCAACAAAACATAATTGAACTAGCTAGTTGCTCTCTCACCCTGTCTCGAGGTGGAAGGGCAGCGGGCCCTCGAAGCCCTTGATGTGCGTGATCACATTCCGGCCCGCCCCGGCCCTCGCCGCCGCCGCTGCCGAACTCCAGAAGCTGCTGATGACGATGATGAGCAGCGCCGCCGCCAAGGGAAGAAGCAGCGGCGAGCGGCGATGACGACGATGGCCGGCCGAGGTAGGAGAAGATGACAAGGCAGAGGCCGATGCGACCATCGCAACCGCTGCGCCGCCCAGCATGTCGTCCCTCGTTCGGCGGCCCATCCCTCCCCCCTGCCTCGCTCGCTCGCTAGCAGGCCGGGTTGGATTTTCTTCCTTTCTCTATCTCTTTGTCCGTCACTCTAGCCCGCTCTTTTCCTAGCTATATATGCTGTGCTACACTACTGCATAGTAGTCGTGGCGCTAGCAGCAGCTACTCCTACTGTAGTTATGGAGGAGCTAGCTCGCTCTCTGGCCTCACGCCTGATCCATATGGCGGCCGAGTTGGAGCTTGATTTGTATTCCTTTTTTTCTAGCTAGTTTCTTTGGACTATAAGGTAGGGTCTATACGTCAGATGATCTAGGTACCTGCGCGCTGCGTGCAGTGCAGTGAGACCTTTTCAACTGGATTGTTAATTTTTATAGAAACGTTAACATATGAATCAGTGAATATTGCAGCCTAATTTATATTATACCTCCATCCATAAATATATTATGTTTAGCACAATCTATATTTATGTAGTTCAAAAATGAACTCATTTACTTGTCCTAAACATCATATATTTGAGGATGGAGGGAGTAATATATATAACAACACAAAATTTGCATTAGTAGATGTATATAAGCAAAAACAAAAGTAATATAAAAAATTGCACGAGAGTGTTTTTGGAACCACGCCTCCTGCACCTGTACAATCTTCATCGACCTGTAGCTAACAGGCTAGCAGCAAAGTTGAACCGAAATTTCTGTCTATATAGCCAATAAGTTGTTCTAGAATTACCGAGTTGAGCTTCGACTTTTCAAAAAAAAAAAAAAGAAGAACCGAGTTGAGCGTCTGTACACGAAATTGACCTTCTGGGGCTTTCGGCATACATGTGTCTGTGTCTGGATAACAACCAAGCTAAGATAGGCAGCTTTCATTAATTGGTTCACTAGAAGAGAATGAGACATCCGCAGCCCCATAAACAGCGGCTATTTTTGGACCCGATGCTAATCGGGCTTTAGCACCGGGTCCAATGACTAGGAGCCTGAAAGACATGATAGAAAGGAGGTAGGAAGGTTTTAGCACCGGGTGGTGGCAAAATCCGGTGCTAAACCTATCCATTAGCACCGGGTGCACCCACCAACCGGTGCTACCCGGTGCTGATGGATTAGCTTTAGCACCGGGTTTTACCACCACCCGGTGCTAAAGCGGCGAACAACAGATCGAGGAGGCAGCTGGCACCGCGGGCACACGGATGCAGGCATCGTGGGCACCGGTTCTTTCCGTTATGTTCCTCTCCTCTCTTCTCTCTTCTCTCTTCTCCTTTTTCTCTCTTCTCACTTCTCTCATCTCTCTCGCAGGCAGGGGCGCGCGGGGTGCAGGCCGCCGGCGGGCAGGCGCGCGCAGGGACCGGCAGGCGGCGGCGGCGCGCGCGGCGACGCGCGCGTGGAGGCGGGCCCGCGTGCGGCAGGACGTGGGTGCGTGTGGAGGCTGGCCCGGGCGTGGCAGGACGCGGGCGGCGGACGGGCGCGCGTGGAGGCTGGCCAGCGGCGGCGGCTGTGCGTGGGCGCGCACGCGCGTGCGGATGCCAGGCTGCAGGCGGACGGGCGAGCGCGCGGGGGAAGGTCGCGGCGGCGGCCGACGTTGTCCTGGCTCTGGCAGCCTCGTGAGTCAATTTTGGTTAGAATTGTTTCAATTTTGTAATTCAATCATGTGTGACATGGTTACTTGTAAAATTTATTGTAAAATTTATAGATCTTGGATGGTTACTTATTGTAAGTTTGTAGATCTTGGATGTTGTAATTTTTTATGTAATAATATAAGTGAGTCAATCGTTGTTTCTCCTTTTCTTTTCTGTTTTTGATTCAAGCGAGTTCTTGAAGAACAAGAACAAACAAAAAAAATATGTGGTGGGGGAAGAAAAGAGGAGCGAGAACGGATGAGAAGCAGAGTGAACTATTTATTTTTTTTGGCGCGTAAAACCTTTCGCGCTGGGTCATGTTGTCACCCGGTGCTAAAGAATACCTTTGACCCGGTGCTAAAGGGCTAGCCCTTTAGCACCGAAAGATCTGCACCGGTTGGGAAACCGGTGCTACAGAGGGTTTCCTAACCGGTGCAGATGTCTCATTCTCTGCTAGGGGAGTGCATGTAGGATTACATTACACCATGTTGCATTGAAAACGTTCGATGATAACGTTGAATCTCTGTACATGTAAAATCATATCGAATATCTATCGTTTCCAGCTGTGTAATAGTCATTCAGCAAAAATGTACAGATTGATAAAAAAATATGCGTGTGTGTGCGCGCGCGATGCGGTCACTGATTGCGTAAGCTAGCTACTCGTTGTTTTAGCACTATATATAGTCTTCGGAGAAATCGGTGCGGTGCGTACATAGAAAATGACGATAGATGATGAGCGGCATCGACGTCTCGACGAGCGCTACTGCATGATCGATGTGCATGTCGTCTAGCGCGTGTCGCATCGCATTCGCAGAACTGGAAACTACCACCCAAAGCTCAAGCGAAACAGGTAGGCAGGACAGCGATATTAATTACAGTAGTATATATACTATATTTGCCTTTGCTTAATTTTTCTTCGTTCTTGTTTGGTCGCTGTTGATGTTATCGTTTGCTCCGCAAAGTAAACGATATAGATTGAAAATAACTCAAGAAAAACACCGTACAACTTAATTAGCTACAAAACAGATGGAGATGGAGGAAATGATCGGTCGATATGTAAAATTATTATGACAAAAAGAATGAGAACGAAAAGGCTAGGAGGAGGAGGCTGGATTATTGGCGGATGGTGACATGCAATGGACGACCAAAGCCAATGACGACGATGGGTGGATGAGATATGGGGTTCTCATGAAGCAAACCCCTCCGTGCAGGTCGTTGCTTGCTTAGAATTAACCGGCGCTGCACACGGAGAGCAGTGCTCCACACGGCAAAAACTCCCACGCTGCGAGAATGAGGTCATGATTCCCCATTTTTCTTTTGAGAAGACTGGTGATTTTTCTGGCATGGCAAGTAGAAAAAAGCGAAAACAAGTGCATACATCATCGATGGTGTCAAATTCGCATCCTATCGCCTGAAATTACAACTGGGTCGAATTTGTGCCTTCTACGTAAGGCCCATGACCCTCCTCCCCTTCTTTCGCAGCCTACGATGGTCCGTGTCAGTCGTCTTCCTCCCTGCTCGCCATGCCACCACCGTGGTTTGGATGATTAGAGGCGAAGGCATGACGGCGAGGTACCTGGCCAGAGCGAAAAAACCAGATGTATTAGCGACCGCAGAGCTTAGTGCAGCTTTCTCAGTGGTCGTATGCAGCTGCATGCCCCACTTTGCATGGAATGCTGTCAGCCCATGTGCATTGATTTCCGGTCAGAAGATGCCATTTTTCGGTTTGAAGATTCTATTTTCCAGTTTAAAAATTCATTTTTCCGGTTGCGGGATAAATTTTCCCGTTACAGCATAGAATTTCCGGTCAAAAGATTCTTTTTTCGGTTACGGAGAGGAATCTGGCCACATGCATGGTGGGACCTATGCCTACATGCAACCAATCAGGGAATAGGAATAAGCTTCGCGGTCGCTGATACAGTGCATTTCAGGTGCTGGCGAAGCCAATTTGGGGCGGCCGGTGGCTGAGAATTCAAGCCTGAATTCCATACGGCAATCAATCGGAGGTCTGGAGGACATACTGAAAAAGAAAGCAGGCTGTCCATTAGTATTAGCCCACTAGTAGTTGCCATATGCGCTGGAAGGCCCAGGTGTTGGCCCAAGGCCCGCTGCAGTATACAGCCCATCCAAGTCTCCTAGGCCCGGTATTCAGTCCCCAGCCAGCCGCCGGCCGCCACAACCCGCATAGTGAGTCTTTTTACCCTATGTCATTAAGAAAATTGTCTCTTACCTGTGTGCCAAAAAAAATTTGGAGACACTTGTGTGCCATGAGCTCAACTTTCTTTTACCTGTGTTGCTATTTTGGATGGAAAGAAGGCTAACAGAAGGTAACGGAGCTGTGAATTGACTGTTTTGCCTTTTGTGGGTTCCACTCTTTTTCTTCTCTTCCCTCTCTTCTTCTCCCTTCTCCATTTCTTCTCCCTCTCCACCCGATCCATCCTGTACATCGGCGGCGGCGGCCTCGGCTCATGACACATAGATGCCTCAAACTTTTTTGTGGCATACAGAATACAGAATGGCATAGGGGTAAAAGACTCCCGCATAGTCCGCGTCTCCGCGAGGCTCGAGCGCGAGCCGCCTGCCGCCCGGTCCACCACGCCCCGCCGCCGCACGCCTACTCAAGCCGTCGAGCTTCGATTGCTCCATCTTTCTCCGGTCAGGCGGTTACCACTTACCGTGGAGCTGTAGCCTTCAGGGGTTCCATCGTTCCCGTCCGGCCTCCGGGTTCGCCCTCTGCCGTCCACGACTCCTCCTTGTCCTTGACCAGGACCGCGACAGCTGACAGCGGTGGAGGGGGGCAAGGTGCACCACCGGCAACACAACTGAAAACTGCAGCAACGAGGGGAAAATCGTGCAATGTATGTCCTCGAGGCCTCTAATAGCGCTTTATTATATGTATTTCTGTTACTCCATTTCCATGGTTTGGTAGTAAATGGTAATGGTGGTTGGCTGATTGGTGATGTGATACTAAAATGGTGATTTGGTGAACACCGTACAGATTAGTTCGTAGAGCATTGGTTAGTTCTGATGTCCAGATGTACTCTTTGTTTTGGAATTTAATTAAAAAAAAAGAATCCCATTTTGCAGCTTGCACTTTTGCAGTATGCTATGTAGAATGCAAAGAAGCCAAACCTGCAATATGTTTATAGTTCTGCAATATCCTTATAGTGATGAATACTTTGAAATGCCAAGCTCTCGCGGGTGGGGTGGCTAGCCCAAGGCACGAGTGTGTTGCCCACCCGGGTTTGAGCTCGGCGAACCCCCTAATAAAAATTCCAAAGACGTCTGTCCTTTGGTCTGTTCTTTTTTTAATGAATACTTTGAAATAGAGATGACTTTTGTCCTCTACGACAGTGATTTAGTTTTAAGGAGGATCCCGTCCCTGCCTCGCATAACCTCGGGCAAGTTTGCTCGTAGACACCGTTAAAACGTGGTCTTTGTCAGAAGCCACTATGAAACTGTCTCTTTGCTAGAAACCATTACAATTCCATGGGCATTTGCTGGAAGACATCATGGCTCGTATAATAACATTAAAATCTCAAACAGGTCACGAAGCATCTGAATCTGATCGAGAATACCCCTGCCCTTTACACAGTCACAACGAACACCAAAGCCTGAAGCCTGTAGGACGAATTGGGGTTCATCCTACACAGACAATAGCACAAATCGGAGGAGAATCAACACATAGAATGATTTAATTTACAATAACGAGTCCAATTGCACAATACAGAACCTAACTACCCAAAGTTAGCACTAACCCAAGGAGAAAATCTAGCTGAGATATGATGTAGTCTCCATCTTGCAACCAAGGCCACCAGGGTTGGCCAGTAGGGGGGGAGCCGTCGAAGCTCGCGCGCGATAGGGAAGGAGAGGGGCCTTCCTAGTTGGCTGCACGCTGGGCAGAGCCCCCGCCAGGCACGGTCGCCGAGCGCAGGGAGGAATCAGCGTCGCTGCCTTAGTTCGCGAGGGAGGAAAGCTCGTGTGATTGTTCTGGAGAAAGGAATTGGCCTGCGGGAGGATAGGATAAGGCAGGAAGGGCAACTCAGTCATTTCCCCCCTCGACTTCGAGGAGGAGGAAGATCCCCTCCTCCCTGCCCCGCTCCCCACCAAGAGGTACCGATCTGCCGCCTCTGCTTCTTTTCCTCCCCTCTCAATCAGAAGATTCGTGCATTTAGAGGCCCGATTGGCATAGCTTGGGACAGGGCAGTCCGCTGGTTGCTGCCATTTAGAGGTTTAATGGAATGAGAGCTGTGAAATGACTGTCCTTATGATACAATCCAAGTAGAAGTAATATGTAGCACTAGCAGGAACCTGTCTAATCACAGGGCCATACAAAATAGGGCTTCACGAAATGTAGAACGACTAGAATCCTTGTGGGTCACATACAAAAGTTTGCACTCAAGGGCAGCAGTGGCAGTCAAGCGCTCTATGTACTTGGGTAATATAACTATTTAGTGATTTACCAAGCCTATCAATGTCTCTTTACTTTCAGGAGGAAGAAGGTTATTGGTTTGGATGATCTTCTACTTGATTACTTTGAAACCGGCAAGGACAAGCTCAAAGTTAAGGTAGCCAACTCTGGGCATGGCCCCCCAGGATATGGTTCAGATGACGAAAACACAAACATTATGGAGAATGAGATTAATGTTCGCAAATTATTTGAAAAATGTGAGGAAAATGTAATTGTCTGACCACATCCTCTCTCTCATGTTTGACTACCGGCCTCCCCCTTTTTTCTTTTGTATTTGATGTTTCTCCTTCTTGAGTTTGCAGGATGAAGAGTTGGATGCTAGAGATGATGTACCCCCATGGGGTCAACAAATTTTTGGTTGCCAGGTTAAATGACCCTACCTTTATTCTGTTTGTTTGTTCTCAGACCTCCAGATAGTTTCCTTATTTCTTTTTAAGTTTGGACCACTAAATTATCCTTGTAGAAGGACCACTCAAACCATAGCGATGTGGGAGTTGAAACTAATCATCTTTTGCAACCATTCTATGTGAGTGAACATCTAGGCTTTGATCTAGAGATCCAACAAGGTTTGTTCTGTTCCCAGTGTGTATTCTTCTGATTTGTAACTGAAGTCTATTATACATTTATTTCTTTGAATTGGCTGAACTTTTCTCTCTGACTGCGCTGATATGGTTATATGGTTTAGTATTATTCCGTGTATCTGTTAGTTTAACTTACGGCTATCTTTTGTCTCTATCCATCTCCTGTTCCAGGTCCTGCCTTTGTTACCTGCAGTTAATTTCAGCATCTTCCTCATATTATTTTTGTAGGAGAGGGGCTTCTTGAAGGCATGCTGATGGATGGATGGCTTCTGAAGTTGGTCCACGCAGGTGGTTCTGTTGAAGATTCCATAGCATCATGGACACTCACCAAGTGTAAGAATTTATTTGTCAACTCTGTTTAGATTGGTGATTGTTCTCTTACTATACTTCATCCTTATGCTGCTACCTGTCAGTGTTGTATTCATCCAATAAGAAGTTACAAGTTTCTGCAATCGGCTTTTGGGATAGTATTCTTTCCCTTGATGAGGTAATACAATGATAGAATGTGATCTCAGTTTGCTCTACCACTGAACCTTCAGCAAATAGTTTTTCTAAACTGATTTGCAGAATGATAAACTGCCGGTCAACCTTGGGTATTTTCCAAGCTACTCTGTTCTAAAATGCGCTATACTTTGCTATGGGTATCTATTTGAGACTCCTTGCACTAAAGCTTCACCATCTGAAAGTGCAACTGCAGGTTGGTTTCAGACAAGTTTTTCTTCTCTTACTAATTAGTTGTCACTTACATGCAATTTTTGAAATTGCAAATTTCTGAAATATTCAGGTCTGTTGAGTACTGACCAGCTTTCCTATTCAAATTAACTTATGGTTATTTATTACCAGATAGCTCTAATGTTGGTCCACCTCATAACATCATTGGATGGTTAAGAGTTGTATCTGCTTGCTGCAAAATCAGGTACAATCTTCAACATGGTGGATACTGTTATTAAGTATTTCTTCTTGATGTTTACCTATAAAACCTAAACGGGTCGACATCAATGTAAAATCAGCATAGGTTAGTGCCTTTAATTATTTGCTTATGAAATTCAAAGTTGGTGCTTTGTGTTGCCAAGTTCCGCCTGCAATAGAATGTCCAGTGCAATACTTGTATTGGTAGAATACTTGTATTGATGCTATATTAATATTTGCCTGGAACGGGTCTGTCACTTATTGTTTCATGATAACATGTTAGGAATATCCCAATTTTACCATTCTAGTGGGCATTAGGTTTCATTCTTCTTACTTCCAAACTTGTGTGACGATAACAACCACCTCCATTTCTTTGTTGATTTGATCCTTGAGAAAAATGATAAATATTGTTTTGACTCCGTGCCAAATTATAGGCCGTTTTGGCTTTTTTTAGATTCATAGTTTTTGCTATGCACCTCGACATAACGTATATCTAGGTGCAAAACAAAATCTATGAACCTAGAAAAGCCAAAACGACTTATAATTTGGAATGGAGGGAGTAGGTTTGAATTTGCTTACCTGGTTAATTCTACTTTGTTGTTCCATCTGTTAAAGTACAGAAAAGTGCGTTCCATCTTCTCACCTTCTGAAGCAGAAGAATTCCTTGTTATTGTCATTTCTCTCCTTTTGGACCGTGGGCTTGAAGGGCTGCTGCTTGTATTGGGAGACTGCTTGAATTCACTCGTATTATACTTCAATACAAGTGAGTGGGAAAGTAGCTGTGTGATGGTGACTAAATCAATCGCCCAGGGGTAATATTTTCATAGACGTGTGATTGTCTGTCATAAAGTATTCATTTGCAACCCAGGAAGTGCAGAGCAATGAAAGTAGGCATGAAAGACTGACTAGTAGTTATCTGCAACTTGTAGCGCTAATGAATTTCGTTAGCTAATATGCCGATAATTAGGATTTATGCTTCCATATTACATTGATGGCATGATAAAGTTGCATAAACGGTATTAAGTAGTGATGTTTTGGTACAGATGTTGCCTGAAAAATTTTCCATGGTTTTCTCTTGATGATTTATTTTATGCCATTTAAAGCGAATTTCATGACATGGCAGGGTTACTATGGACCTTAATTGTTTAAGGATGGTTGACTGCATCACAGTCATTAGCGGGACCAATGAGCGTTCTTAGGAGTCAGCTTGCACTTCAGCTGCTGAAAATTAACTTTGGCCTTAAGGTAGGCATGAGAAATGCTGAAAAGGTACGTTCTTTGCAGGTTTTGTGCAGTGACTGTTTGCCTTTCGTGTTTATAGGTGGGAAATGTAGAAAAGATGTTGAAGCTGGTCACATCCATCAACGTGAAGGACAAAGGATGTGATTTTTTCAGGCTTTATGTGCTTCTAGTATTGATGGACAACTTACTCTTCTCAAGCAATGCATTCAGAGAGAAGACTATGATCGTTGACACTTGGCGTAACTATCTGCGCTACTGTTCCACACAGATTGCATTCACAAACTGGAGACTGTATGCACCAAAGGTACATGCATTGTTTGCTGTGAGCTTTTGTGCGCCCTTTTCCTTTGCTTAGGCTCAAGCATGTTGTTTGATGCAGGTCCGGAACAAGGCTTCGTATCTTCTGCAAGGTGCAGTGTTTAGAAAATCTGGCGGCGATGGTAATGTTTCTGCTCAGTGATTGGGAGGCACAGTGAGCAGAAGTTCGATTCCACTAGCTGTGTCTGTGACTGAGCCTATGACTATGGCGTGGCTTATGTCATGGCCCATGAGGCCATGACACAGGCAAAAGCGAAGCAAGTCGGCCGCAACCCAGCGCCGATCTGATCATCATCTGACACCTCACCTGATGATGACGGTGGTGGCTGGATCTCCTATGCATTCTTAAGTAAAAAATATTTTTAAGGACTAATCTGCAAATTATCAAGAGCACTCTATCTTCTTCCTTCAGCCTGTCCTGTCTCCATCCTTCCCCTGCCCGCCACCACCACCTCCTCTGCCTTCTCTCCTGGCCGCCTCCTCCTCCACCAATGCCGCCGCTTCTCCGCCCATTAGCCGCTCCTCTCCTCAACCCGCGTCGTAGCTCCTTCCCTCCCCGGCTCCCTCGTCCTTCCCTTCTCCTCCTCCTCTCCTTCCCCGACTGCCTCCTCCTTCGCCGGCCAACCAGCTTCTTTGCAGTTGTGAGCTCGCCGCGCCCCCGTGGACGGGTCGTCACCGCTCCGCGGTCAAGCTCCGCCCGCTCTGGGCTTTGAGCCAAGTAGGAGCAGGTCGAGCAAGCCACCCCGCGGTGGATCTCGGGTGTGCGCTAGCCACCGCCTCCTCCTCTCCTCCCCGGCCGCCGCATCATCCTCCCCGTCCTCGCAAGGCGGAGATCCGCCGCGCCTTGCCCCTCAGATCCGCCTGCTCTTGGTCTTGCACCTCGTCAGGTTCTGAACTTTACCATCGCCATTCAGTCATTCCCATTCAGTTTTAACCGTGAGAGTCGGCGGCAAGTCTACCGCTTGGTCGACTTCAAGCTGAACCGTACATCAAGACGATCGACGGCTGCCTGACGTTTATGCGTTTTTATTTCTATTTTTAGACCGCACACGGTAACTTTCTTTTTGCTTTCACCGAGCTATGATGTATAAAGGGGATTCAGACCTCTGCTTTGGGGTTGTTCAGTTGTAAGAACCCTAATCGGGTCTTGGCGGCGCCGCAGAGGCGACCACAAACTTGTTCTCAGCTTTCTTCGTTTAATTAGTAAAGTCGATCTCGCTACTGCATAATCTGAGTGTTCTTGCTCTTATTGATCGATTTTCCCCATTCTTGTTCCTCGGTTCTGAGAATTCCTTTGTTTTTCCTTGCCTGGATCCCTCTAATCCTTGAAACATCCCCTTCCATGGCAACACCGGCGGCCGGAATCGGATGGGATGGCGACGGCGTGGAACGGAGGAAGGGGTGGGCGACGGTGACCCAAGGGGAAGAAAGAAAGGACGCGGAAGGAGAGGCGCGAAAAAAAAGTTGACAAAAGAACAAAGTCTGGATCGAGAAGAACTTTGGCCCATAAAGTACCGTACACAGCCCACACAATAACAAAACCAAATAAAATAGGCCGTAATAGAAAAATAAAATAAAAAAAAGAAGACGACTAAATTGAGCGAGCCCAACACCTAGGTTGCAGCCTAGGCATGTGGGTTGGGCCTATTTGCTTACGCAACTTGTACAATCCGTTTCTAAAGTCAAACCGAATTTGGTTGTTCATTGTTTCTGTTCTTACAAAAAAGACACAAAACATATAGACTTGCTTGCCGCGTCAAGAAAAATAGAGTTGACTTATGTATGAAACCGTGTCTTCTTTAGAAAAAAAATCAATTTTTTGAAAAGACCTCGATCCGGTCTAGCTCTACACAAAGTCCCTTTATACAAGTAAAATAAAAAAATAAAAAAACAAACAAACAAACTGATCACCACACGGAGAGCCGTTGAGATGTACGGAGTACTCCATAGACGTGTATGTACAGATAGCCATCAGTTATACATATACAGTGTTAAAAAAAAGCTACACATATACATAATACATTGAATGATTGAAGGTACTATGGTATACCCAAGTAAATGTGTTGATTGAATTGATAGGCATTTATCTTTGGCAAGTAGCTAGTATATATCCACCAAAAAGGACCGAGCAGGCATTCGTGATGGCCATGGCAGCGCGGTTGCGCTGGGCTGCAGCGTTGCTTCTTGTCCCAGCTCTGTCAGTAATCCTGTCGAAATCCATAACCTGGAGGCGGCCCCTGCCGCCGCTGCCTCCCGTGGTGGTGGTGCCCGGGTACGCCAGCAACGAGCTGGACGCGCGGCTCACCGCCCTCTACCGCCCGTCTTCTTCCTCACGCTGCGCCGCGCGCAGGGGCCAAGGCTGGTTCCGCCTCTTCCTCAACTCAACGGACCTCGAGGACCGCGCCGGCGTGCGCTGCTTCGCCGAGCAGATGGCCTCGCCGTACGACGCCGCCTCCGACGACTACCGCAACGCTCCCGGCGTGGAGACCCGCGTCCCTTTTTTCGGATCCACCCAAGGCTTCCGCTACCCGGACCCGGACCGCCCGAACTTCTCCTACATGGCCATTGGCCAAGTTCCTCTCCCGGCTGGAGCGGCTCGGCTACCGCAACGGCGAGACCCTGTTCGGCGCGCCGTACGACTTCCGCTACGCGGTGGCGCCGCCGGGCCACCCGTCCGCCGTCGGCGACGCGTTCTTCGCCTGCCTCCAGACGCTGGTCGAGACGGCGAGCCGGCTCAACGGCGGCGCGCCGGTCACCGTCGTGGCGCACAGCTTCGGCGCCACGCTGGCGCACCAGTTCCTGATCCGTCGCCCGCTGCGTTGGCGCCGCCGCTTCGTCCGGCGGTTCGTCCCCGTGGCGGCGCCGTGGGGTGGCGTCGTGCTGGGCATGTACACGCTCGTCGCCGGCAACAGCCTCGGCCTGCCGTTCGTCGACCCGGCGGCGCTGAAGGCCGAGTACCGGAGCCTCCAGAGCAGCCTGTGGCCGCTGCCGAGCCCCGCCGTGTTCGGCGCCGGGCAGCCGCTGGTGACCACAAGGAGCAAGGCCTACACGGCCGGCGACATGGCGGGCTTCCTCGAGGACATCGGGATGGGCGAGGCCGTCGGGCCGTACGAGACCCGCGTGCTGCCTCTGTTCGGCGGCGAGCTGCCGTCGCCACGGGTGCCCGTGGCCTGCGTCGTCGGCGTCGGGGTGGACACGCCGGAGTTGCTGGAGTACCCGGGGGACGGCTTCGACGCGGCGCCGAGGATGGTCATGGGGGACGGCGACGGGCTGGTCAACCTGGCCAGCCTCGTCGCCGTCGACCCGGCGTGGAGGCGGCATCCCGCGGATCGGTTTAGTATGATGAAGGTGCGGAACGTGTCGCACACGGGCCTCCTCGTGGATGATCGTGCTCTCGATGCTATTATCAGGGCCATCCTACGGCCCAATTGATCCAACTCATCAATCCCTGCCATTACGCTCATATGCTTCTGACAGTTGCATTGACTTCGGTACAAGCGCTAGAAATATATGAACGGAAAAATTGCGAATGCACCATCACTACCGGAAATCGGCTCTTTGCCGTGTGTTTGGACCTTAGCCGTGTGCTTTTTTTCGAGCACACGGCAAAGAGCCATCAGACACACGGCAAAGAAAAAACACACGGCAAAGAATCTTTACCGTGTGCATTTTATTAGACACACGACAAAGATTCTTTGCCGTGTGTTTTTTTACACGCACACGACAAAGACACTCCCATCGATCCCCACACCCCCTGGGCCTCACGCCCACCGCCCAACCCTCTGGATCCCCACAGGCGCACCCCCGGGCCCCACGCCCACCGCTCTGCCCCCTCGATCCCCACGCCTCCGGCCTTATCCTCGCGCCCACCACTCCGCCCCTTGGATCCCCACGCCCACCGCTCCTCCTCCTCCACTCATTCCTCCCTTCTCTCCTCCTCCTCCTCCTCCTATCTCTCTCCTTCCTCTCCAGTGGCGGCGGCAAGAGCTGGCGCCCCTCTGCCTCCCCTCCCCTCCCCCCCCCGCTCGCCCATCACCGGCAGTGAGGAGCAGCGGCGGGGCAAGGTGTAGCGGCGGCGCATGAGAGGGTGCGCGGAGGCGGCGGCGCGAGGCGCGGCGGCGCGCGGAGGTGGTGGTGGCGGCGCGGAGGTGGAGGAGGTGGTGGTGGCCGGCGCGGGGCGAGGTGGCGGCCAGGGCGCAGAGGTGGAGGAGGTGGTGGTGGCCGGCGCGAGGCGAGGTGGTGGCGGCGCGGCGAGGTGTGGTGGCGGCCGGCACGGGGCGAGGTGGCGGCGACGACCCCCTCCTCAGCGCGGCGGCGCCTCCACCTCGACGCGCGCGGCGGCGACCTACACCTCGAAGCGCGCGGCGGCGACCTCCAGAACCGGCACGAGGAGATCTGGAGCCTGCGGCGGCCATCCTCGACGCCGGTGGTGCGTCCCCGCGCGAGCAGCAGGTGGCAACAGCGGCGGCGCGATAGGCAGTAGGTGGCACGACCACGCGTGGCCGGCGGCGGTGGTGGTGGGGACCTCGACGCCCGCGGCCGCGGCCCCACCAGATCTGGCGTGAGGAGGTGGGCAACGGCGGCGGCGCCGGAGCAGCGGCGGCTCGTCTGGAGTTGCAGCGCAGGGCCCATGCCCTTGCAGCTGTAGCTTTGTTTTTTATTCATTTTCAAAATCATTTGCCGAGAGCCGCATCTAGCACACGACAAAGTTGTGCCGTGTGCCCGAGGAAGAGTACACGGCAAAGGCCCTCTTTGCCGTCCAAACTTTGCCGTGTGCGCTTTGCCGAGTGCAACACACGGCAAAACTTTTACTGTGTGTAATAGGGCCTTTGCACACGGCAAAGGCGGGGATTCCGGTAGTGCATTTGTTATATAAAACAGATGCAGACACACCTTGTACGATAACTTACTATATGCCTATGCCTGTGGGACAATGTTAGCCTAAACGCTAAACGGTAGTCGTTCGGTCAGGCACCGTTTAGCGTGTAGGGCGTGTAAACGCCGTGTACACGGATTACACGGTAGTGTACGACATAAGTAAAAATGACATAGTTATATGCAATATAGGAACCAATTCACAATTTTAGAGAATCATAGAGGCATAGGTGACACAAGTCACAACAACATATGTAATCAACCATAAAAATATAACCAAAAGGCAACATGCAACAACAATATTGATTCCCACCTTCGAGTTCATGACAATGACATACACATACGAGGTAGTATATAGCCTAAACTGTGGCTTATACGGGTTTACACGCCGTGTAAATCCGTTTTGTACCGTTTAAAGTCAACCGTTTACACCGTGTAAGACTGTGTTTGACCGAGTACACGGGCTGACCGTGTAATGAACCGTTTAGGCCTTAAACTGCACGGTGAGCCATTGAGTAGCGTTTAAACGCCGTGTACACGGCCTACACGGCCGTGTAGGCGAACATTGCTGTGGGACATGCACATGTCACGCCGCTGTGCGTTGCTACAACTCAATACTAATGATGCCTTTAGTATGCTGGATGGACTGATCTACGTTTAATTTGGTTTACATAATGAAATTGATCGATATGTCGTTGCGTCGTCCTTGCTTGCATAGCCCTATTACTAAATATTCGATATTCGTGATCGCTCGGTTCCTCGAAAAAGGCCGGATGAGGCAATACCCATTCCTCTGTGAGGTCGTCTCATGACAATGATATGATTTCGATCGGCATTGTATCTCAATCCAAATAACTTGTAATTATAATGTTGAAACTCATAGGTTTTTTTATTTCTAACACTATATTTTATTGCATTCAATCTATATACATTTGCTAGGAAATTAATAAAATTTTCATTTGACACTTTTCTTATACTTAAATAGTTATTTATTTCTACCATCTTGCGTAACCAGTATATCAAGTTCCTCAAACACATTTGTTTCAAGATAGCAAATATTCCTTAAAGTTTAAAAGCTAAACATGTAGCTATAATTCTTTTTCTTAAAAAACTTAACGTTATGTGTAGATGCATACATATACATCATTTGTTAGCCAAAAACTTTTTTAATACAAGGAAAATAATAGGAACATGATATATTTATTGTTACATATGGCAACACTACAACGTTTTTCCCCTAATGCCACGAGTCATTTATTGCAACGGGCGACTTTAGTTGCAATACATAGGTGTTATTACGACAACCATAGTTTTTCGTTGCGATAGGGTGCATATTGCCACCATTTGCTACCGTTGCGATAATGACTTATATCGTTGCAAAAGGTAGGCTATATCGCAACGAAGATATGTTTGTTGTAATAGCGACGACGTTATCACCACGCTACTTTGTTGTCGTTGCAAATAGCTGCCCATATTGCAACGACTAGAAGGCGTTGTGATAATTACTATGGTACGTTGCAAAAGAGTCTTAGATATAGCAACGAAAATGGAGTTGTTGAAAAAGAAATCCTGGTTAAAGCAACGAAACTAGTGTTGTTACAAAAGGAAGCTTGGGTATAGCAACGAAAATCGACATTGTTGCAACTAGTCTTAGATATAGCAACGGTAATGGCATTGTTGCAAAAAACAAGCTTGGTTATCGCAACGAACCTAGAATCGTTGCTACACGAAGGTGATATTGCAACAATGTATAGTCGTTGAAATGTAAATGTACTAATGGTTGCAATAGAGATGAGTGTTTCTGGTGGATCAACGGTTTGGTTATGTTCATGGGCCTTTATGTTGGCCCACTATGTTGGCCCACACATATGCTTCACGAGCTGAGAGAGGCCTAATCCTCATTATCTATGCTGCGCCGCCTCCCCTTCTTCGTTGAAACACCTCCCCTTCTTCGCTCGACGCCGCCTGCCGTCGATCATCGCCAGCCTGCCGTTGACCTCCCTTACTTACACTCCCCCACGCAATATCGACGGGCGCGGGACGCGACAAGGGCTACTCATCTAATCCCCTAATAATAAGGTATAAATTATCATCAGATTTAGATCTTTCATTACCGTATTCATTCAATTTTAATAATGGCCCTGTTTGGATACTCCAACTCGGTTAGAGTTAGAGTTATCCATAAACAAAATCTAACCCAAGAGGTGTTTGGATGAGAGTTAGATTGGCAATAAATACAGTGGGGTAGGGATCCCGTGCGGTATGGATGAGAGTTAGATTGGCAATAAATACCTAGCTCATTCGCTAGCTATTTTTTGCTAGCCTACCTCACTAGCCATCTTTACATAATCTGTTGGATTAGTCAGTTATTTGTTAGTCAAATCTATTTTTGAGAGTAGCTAAATCAGTAGATTTGACTAGTGTTTTTAGCTAATCTCTTGGAGATGCTCTAATCTAACTCTAACACATAGATCCAAACAGGGCCAATGTACTTGTTGATATCAATTTGACTAGAGTTAGATTGGCAATTAATGCTTTAATTATTATAGTTGAGATTCTGGCAATATGACACATGAGAATGAGGATCGTAGTTGGATGCATTTGATGCCTTCGGATCCTGCTTGACGGATTGGAATTGCTAAATTCATTACAGATATCTTTGAAGAAGGCAGGTTTGCAAGAGTGACTGCGCCTTGTCCATGTAGAGCATGTCGTCGCATGGCATTTCAAAACAAAGAAACGCTTAAGTTTCACTTGAATTCCAAAGGGTTTGATCCGTATTACATAAAACAGCATCATACTGGTGGCAGATCTGCAGGTAACCGTATTGTTGTGGTGGACGATACTGTTCAGGACGTTTGTGAAGGTGGTGGTGGTGATCCTGTTCAGGACGTTTGTGAAGGTGGTGGTGGTGATCCTGATGATGATGGCGTCTCAGCAGATCATATGCTCTCGAGTCTAATCAGTGGTGCCATAGCTGGTGAAATTAAAGATGGCAGTGGTGAGGAGCCAAATGAGCCAGCAAAGCAATTTTTCGAATTGATGGAAGAAGCCAAGACCGCACTGTATCCAGGTTGCATGAAGGCTACCAAAATATCTTTTATTGTGAGGCTATATCAGATTAAGTGCATGTGTGGTATTAGCAACAAAGGTATAGAGCAATTACTGAATTTATTCTGCCGTGTGCTCCCTGATAATCATTGTGTCCCAACAACCTTTGAACAAGTTCGAAAGGTAGTAAGGGACCTTGGCTTGCACTACCAAAAGATTCATGCCTGTGTTAATGATTGTGTCTTATTCCGTGGAGAAGAGTACGAGAACTTGAACAAATGTCCAAAATGTGGAGAGAGTAGGTGGAAAGGTGATTTGGATGGTGGTGGTGATGGTAGCACTGCTGGTGGATCTAAAAAGAAGCCGGTACCTCGTAAAATACTGAGGTATTTTTCAGTTACCCCTCGACTGAAAAGATTGTATATGAATGAGATCACTTTGAAGCATATGCGTTGGCACAAGGAAGAATTGGTGGAAGATGGGAAAGTGCGGCACCCAGCTAACTCAAGGGCATGGAAGCACGTAGATGAGAAGTATAAGGCATTTGCTGATGATCCACGTAGTGTTAGGCTCGGACTTGCATATGATGGCTTCAATCCATTTGGGATGTTGAATGTGACTTACACTACGTGGCCAGTGATCCTAATTCCGTACAACCTGCCTCCTTGGTTGTGCTTCAAACTCTCGTATTGGATGATGTCAATGCTAATTCCTGGGCCTAAATCTCCAGGAATTAACATTGATGTATATTTGCAGCCTTTGATTGATGAGCTGAAAGACCTATGGGACAATGGAGTTACTACTTGGGATGCAAAAAAAGAAGAAGGAAAATTTCACTCTGCGTGCAATGCTTCTTTGGACAATCAATGATTTTTCTGCATATGCAATGTTGTCTGGTTGGAGCACAAAAGGCAGGTTTGCTTGTCCATACTGTCACAAGGACACTGATTACTTGTGGTTAAAATATGGTAGTAAGCATTGCTACATGGGCCATCGTTGTTTCCTGCCTACGAACCACAGGTGGTGGAGGAACAAGGTCAGCTTCAATAACCAGGTTGAAACGAGGGAGACTCCAGTGCCTCTCACTGGTGCACAAGTCCTAGAGCAGTACCAGAGTTTCGAGCAAGTCACATTTGGAGCGGCTACATCGAGGAAGAGGAAGCAGAGAGATGAAGATAATAAATGGCACAACTGGAGGAAGAAGAGTATTTTCTTTGACCTTCCTTACTGGCAGCATCTGCTTATACGCCATAATCTCGATGTTATGCATACTGAGAAGAATATATGTGAGAGCTTGATAGGGACTGTGCTCGAATTGGCTAAAAATAAGGACAATGAGAAGGCTAGACTGGATATGAAAGATTTGGGTATAAGGAAGGATCAACACCCACTGTTGGACAATCAAGGAAAATAAACTTTGCCACCAGCGTTGTACAAGCTAGGGAATGATCAGAAGGATATTCTATGCAAATTTCTTCATTGTGTGAAGATGCCTGATGCTTGTGCCTCAAATATCAAGAGATGTGTTGATGTCGATGCTCGCAAGGTTTCTGGACTTAAAAATCATGACTACCATATTATATTACAGAAACTGTTACCCTAGGTGGCACGCCATATATTGCTTGAACAATTAGTGATCCCCACCATCGAGCTCAGCAGGTTTTTCGATAAGGTATGTTCAAAGGAACTTGATGAAACTGAGATGAATGAACTTACCCAATCAATTGGAGAGACCCTTTGTCAGCTTGAGATGATATTCCCTGCAGCATTTTTTATATTATGATGCACTTACCAGTTCATATTTCTCGGGGGGCTGAACTCGGGGGCCCTGTTTCTTATAGATGGATGTATCCAGTTGAGAGGTACCTACGTACCCTAAAAGGCTTTGTGAGGAACAAAGCGTGCCCAGAGGGTTCAATAGCAGAGGGATACCTCTCGGAGGAGTGCCTTACATTCTGTTCTCGGTTCTTTGAAGGTGTTAGTACAAAGCTGAATAAGCCTGATCGTCAAGAAAGCACCACTGTTAGTGAACCACCTGCTGGTCTAAGTGTATAAGCGAGCACAGACTGCACTAGTAAAAAATAGTCATAAGCATAATATGAAGATACCTTCTCGTGATCAGAAGCTCAACATGAGGCACTACATAATAACCAACTGTGAGAAGGCCACTCCATGGATAAAGTAAGCTACATTTATTAATCCTTTCATTTAGTTCTTTAATTGTATGTGTTCACTATCTAAACTGAGATAAGTTTATTGTTTCATTTTTGTTGCAGTGAGTGTGGGATATTGGTACCTCGGGGCCCCTCACCGACCAGGATAACACTCGGCCTGGGCCCACGTCTGACAACGATGTGGGCCGACCCATGGCCCGACCCACAAGAAGCCCCGGACTTGGCGCACAAGATTACGAAGACTTGGCCCATAAGGCAAACCGACTTGTAACCCTAGGTCGTCCCCCCTATATAAGACGACCTAGGGCAACCCCCTAAGGGTATCGATCGGAGATCTCTCTCCTATCACACACGACCTCATTGGTTCCCCGATTGTAACTGCTCGTTGACTCGCCATTGCTCAAGAGCTTTGGCCAGTTCATCAATACAAGACACCACCGAACACATGACGTAGGGTTTGTGCCTCCTGGCTGCCTGAACCTGTATAAACCTTGCGTCTGCTGTGTTACCTCGAGCTCCCTAGCCTTGCGATCACCCTTGCCTATAAATCTACTACTTGGGTACCTCCTCGTGGATTGCCGGACTCAAAGTCCGACAGTTGGCGCACCAGGTAAAGGAGATCGTGAAGCATTACAGCTAGCTCGATGTCAGTTTTTCGATCCGATGTTTCTTCCACGGTGAACACGATGCGACGGCTTCCGGCGCTGTCCGACGCCGACCACGGCGAATTAACCCGGCGACAACCCACCCGTCCCATCCCGATGGAGATTCTCCCGGCGGCAGCAGATGCGTTGGGCTCTGGCCACTACGCATCGACCAAGTGCTAGCGGCGGTCTTGCGATCTAATCAGCGTTGGCTGCTTGCATGCGAGAGCCGGATTCTTTTCCGATCTGGAATCGACGACGTGGCATCTCCGTGGTTGCTGCAAATACAAGCCGACCCTGCACAGGGAATTCGGCGAGCTCATCTATGTGGGGATGTATCAATCCGGTGCATCAGAAGGTCTTCATCCTTTGTGCCGACTTCCAGGCGCGCTTCAGATGGCAGCCGCTGTGCACCGAGCCACGTGCGGCCGCGCATGCTCACGGAGAAATCAAATCGCCATGCAAAGCGGCCGGGCAGTACTTGTGATCTGCATGTGGATGTGGCTTTAATCTACACAAGTCCGCACGCATTGATGGATGGATCAGAGCAAATCGCCGAGTTCAACAGGGGAAGCACGTTTCTTTTCTTTAATCTATTCCGATCTGTTTTCTTTTTCTCGTTATTCTATTCCGATCTACTCCGTTGCTCACGACAATATTACCTTTTCATGTAGTATGTTTCTTAACACGGGAGCAATCATCACAAGACTTGATGATCACGGGCTACACGTCCCGGGTTTGCGCGAGACCGGCGGCATAGCCAAGCGCACCTCCACGACAAGTCGCCGAGTACGCGCCCTGCACGAGCACCGCAACTCTGCGACGGACGCGACGTCTCGGCGTGTTGCCGGCGAGCACTCCGCGTGCTTCGTCCGACTCGGCTGGCCCTCCCAATCTTGAGGACGGGCGCCTACTGACACCACGACGACTACTTCAACTTCTGAATTACATAGCTATGTATCTCCGACCTTTTACTTTCCGACCTCTTGGTCATTGCAAACCTATCCATAATGCTTTCCCGACAGCCTTGCTGATGCTCGGGGACTGGGACATGTCTCATCATCATATTTTTATTTTTCTTCAACACGGCGCACTACCTCAAGTGCTTGGGAGAGTCCATGATGGCTCTGACTTCCGAGCCCATGCCCAACCCTATGTCCCTCCAGTAATTTCTGAGTTAACCTGTGCGGTTCAAGTTCCCAATCGTGAAACCCTGGGTTCCGTACCCGCCCGGCGCGCCACCTACGAAGTAAGACTCCACACAGAGCGTCGTAGAGTGGTAAGCCGTCCTCCATGAGAGCAGTGGTCAGCCGGGTAACAAGGGTGCTTAGCGACACAAGGCAAGGGCCGCACGGCGTCCTACTCGGCGTTTTTGCTAAAGGAAGGGGTTTCTTACCCATGCACAATGCATTCACAGACATGTCTCTATCATGGATTTACAACAAGTCAATAATATATATTCATTCATCATACGGATTGTTTAAATTTGTTACATTATGCTACATAATGTTTGCAATGTCTTCTTACAGCTCAAAATCTACTCGGTGCAACTCTGTCGACTCGGCCAGCTCCCATGCTCGGGGACTGGCGCGAGCCGACCACTCGGCGTTCTCTGTCGACTCGGCCAGCTCCCATGCTCGGGGACTGGCGCGGGCCGACCACTCGGCGTTCTTCGTCGACTCGGCCAGCTCCCATGCTCGAGGACTGGCGTGGGCCGACCACTCGGCGTTCTTCGTCGACTCGGCCAGCTCCCAAGCTCGGGGACTGGCGCGGGCCGACCACTCGGCGTCCTTCGTCGACTCGGCCAGCTCCCAAGCTCGGGGACTGGCGCGGGACGACTACTCTGCGTTCTTCGTCGACTCAGCCAGCTCCCAAGCTCGGGGACTGGCACGGGCCGATCACTCGACGCACCTCCTTCAGCTTGGCGTGTGCTGGGCGTTGTTACTACTCGGATGACTACATGTCCTAAAGTACGACGTGTGAGCCATGGCTCGCACTGACCTTCACTTCGAGGCGCCCAACCACCTTTATAGATCTTGAAAGCTTCAGCCACTAGACGTACATGCACGATCACGGAGCTATTGTTTTTGTCCTTGCATGCCCAGGCAGGCACGACGTTTCTATCCTTTGGTGGCCAGGCTGCCCCAAAGCTCGGATTCTTTTTCTTTTTGACCATTGGCCTGATTATACTAATCACACCAATACTCGGAGACTACTCCATATGGAGAGCTCCTTTCAGTCGCTCTCCATATGCCCCGACAAATCGGGTCATTCTTTTCTGAAGTGACTCGGCACCCCCAGGAGCCCGACTCGGCCACTAGATGGCACCCAGCCACGCGGGCCTGATCAAGATCAACCTCGATTTTTAATTAGCACCGCACACCCTTGTGTCGGCCTGGTGATCAAGATGCTTCAACCATTTACGATGGCCTCGCCTCTTCATCGACAGCTCTCCACGCGCCTGCACGTTGCTCGGAGACTTGTGGGATATTGGTATCTAGGGGCCCCTCACCGACCAGGATAACACTCAACCTGGGCCCATGTCTGACAACGATGTGGGCCGACCCATGGCCCGACCCACAAGAAGCCCCGGACTTGGCGCACAAGATTACGAAGACTTGGCCCGCAAGGCAAACTGACTTGTAACCCTAGGTCGTCCCCCCTATATAAGGCGACCTAGGGCAACCCCCTAAGGGTATCAATCGGAGATCTCTCTCTCCTATCACACACGACCTCATTGGTTCCCCGATTGTAACTGCTCGTTGACTCGCCTTTGCTCAAGAGGTTTTGGTCAGTTCATCAATACAAGACACCACCGAACACAGGACGTAGGGTTTGTGCCTCCCGGCCGCCTGAACCTGTATAAACCTTGCGTCTCCTGTGTTAGCTCGAGCTCCCTAGCCTTGCGATCACCCTTGCCTATAAATCTATCACTTGGGTACCCCCTAGTGGATTGCCGGACCCAAATTCCGACAGTGAGCACATGGACGAATTAAGCAAGACCAACACCAGTACTGCTGCTGCAAGGCACAAGCAACTTTTTGTACCATGGTTCAAGCATAAAGTGAGTCATATATATTTCTGTTCCGTTTAAATTAATCACAATTGAGTATGTCTGTAACCTTATTATATTCACAAACATGTAGATTGTAGATAAGGAAGCTACATGAAGAGAAAAAAGCAGATGACATGATACATTCACTAGCTCGCGGTCCTCACCAAGTAGTTACTACGATGAATAGATGTTCCATCAATGGGTTTTTCTTCCGGACAACAAATGTAGAGAAGCATCTATCAACCCAGAATAGTGGTGTAGTCGTCAATAATGGAGAAGGCATGGAATTTTTTTGGAGTGATTGAGAAAATCATATGCCTTCAATTTCCTAAGCAGCAGGAGGTCACATTGTTCGAGTGTGCCTGGTTTGATGTACCGGCACCAAGTCTGAGCAAATCCAGAGGGTACAAAAAAGATAAATTTGGGATTATCGATATTGATATTGGTCGTCGTCGATTTTCTAGTGAACCATACATCCTGGCAACACAAGCGGAGCAAGTGTGTTATATAAAAAGGAAAAAAGGTAGTAGTACATGGTGCAGTGTCCTCAGAATGAAACTGAGAACATTGTTTGCCATGCCTGAAGTAGAGGACAATGATGATGATAACAATGTCGTTGGCGACATAAATAATGTGGACTCGGTTATCACAGGTGTGGAACATAGTACTGTTGAGGAGGACCAGCAGGAGGATTTGACAAACTGGATTAGACCAGGCGTGGAAGGGATAGGTGGTGACGTCAGCAACCGTTTTGGGGCGCAAGCATAGGCATGAACAACTGCAGCTAACTCAAGATCACTATTCATTCTTCGCCAAGAGAGCAGAGCTATCTGTTGTCTTGTTTCAGTGCATTGAAAGTTTCCGGGAACTTGCTGAATCGCATCAAGGGATATTAATATACACTTTCTTGACTTTTAGCCCCTGTTAGTGAAGGACCAGAGAAGCCCGGCAAAATATAAGAGAAGACTACAGTTCTAAGTAATGCGCGCGGTACAAAGTTCGTGGTAGGGAACTTCTTTGAGTCATCGTATTTTTCTGTTTATACGACTATGACAGCATCCAAAGCACCTATCGGCCATAATTTATCTGGCCCCCATGGATGAACCGGATCATGACTCACTACCAGATGATCCTGATGAAGATGACACCTACATTGGTGATGGAGTGGTTGCTAGGCTCGATGGAGAATAAGATGATGATGACGATTTCTTTGTGTAATTTGTAGTTGCAAAGTTTATTAGTTCATTAACAAATTAAATTTTGTTTTGCTAGTGGTTTGTGATGTATGAACGCTTCCTACTTTGTGATGTATGAATGAAGTACTGGTTGGCTAATATATATATGCTATTACTTATGTTGTTGTCTCAATACAATGCAAGAACAATGCAAGAAGATCAATGAACAACGGAGCAACAACGCAATAACTGATCATGGGGTCGGCGCCGACATGTGGGACCCGCGTTTCAGTCTCAAGAACGGACGCGCCCGAGAGGAATACGCTTCCTACTACAACTGCCGCGCGCGTGCGGACGTGGCCCATCAGAGAGTTTCGGCCCACTTAGTATGGGTGTTCTTTGTCTGTCGACTGGGCCCTATCCCTTGCAGCCCCACACGTCAGTGCTATCTTGCCAAAGGGTTGGACTTCCATAGCACGGGGGAGTTGCCCCTTAGTCTTCGCCCTTTCAATGCGCACATGTTTTCCATTTCTTCATGCCACTTACAGGTGGTCCCAGTCGTTACATGGCCCACGAGTCAGTGGGAATGCGATGCTTTGGTCAAAGTAGCGTATACTTAGTAACTTCCCCATTTCTTTTTATAAGCAAACCGTCCGGTCCGGCGGAGTCCCCACCACTTGCGCTTTCTCTCCCTAAATTGTCCCATCAGAACGAGGGTTTTCCATCGCCAGACTCTTCCTCTTTCCTTCCCTTCCACCCACACACTCATGAACAAAATTCACTACTCCGTATAATTTGTACAAGGGGTGTGCATATGCAGGTTGGATTTGTAAAATAACTCAATGACACCAAAGCATGTGTTCAAATTCGCAAAGAAAATATTCAAATTCGCCAAAAATGCAAAAAATTGCACTTCTTACGTCATCTCTGTATGAAAGCGTAAAGCTTTCTGCCTCCGACGGGTGGGACTAGTGGACCTGTGGACCGGCGGTTTCCTCCGCTGGCGGCACCTCACGGGCGGCGCGCGATAACGAGGAAGCGTATTCCAATCGAGCGTGTTCGGTCGTGTGGCAGACAGGTGACCCACATGTCGGTGCGGATCCCATGATTTGTGTTTGTAAGTAGATGGCAAGAAAAAGGGGCGTGGGGTCTTGAAAGGGCTAGCTGCGGTGGCCAAGAGGATGAAAGCTAAGATAGATAAACTGAAAATTGAATTTTCTGTCAATACGATTGGTGTTTGTGGAGAAAACAGAGTACCTTTGTGGATGAGGTTGTTCTGCTTACAAAGTAGAAGGCTCCATTAATTGGAGTTAAACATTGGAGTGATGTGGCTAGACATGTCAAGGAGGACATAGCAGAATGTATAATGGTATGGCACTGACCACCTCGTCCTGCATTCTAATGTTATGCATTATTCTTGTTCCCTCTTTCATTTTTGAAATCACAAATAGTTTGAATGATGCATACATAACAAGAATTCTTTGTCCCTAGGAATAATGGACCTGGAGTTCACTCGAAGTATCAAGGAAAAGATATGGAAGATTGCGAGTGAACGCTACAAAGGCTGGCGATCCGCCTTGCATTCTACATTCAAGGCATACAACAGTTGCGATGAGAGAATGCAACATAAGCCTGAAGGGTTGGACATAGTGGAGTGGCACTACTTGAACTTGTACTTTTCAACAAGGAAGTTCATGGTACGACATCTTTTCTAAGTATAAGAAAACAATCATCAGTTCAACTTTTCTTATTTACCATTTCTCCCCTGTATGCCTTTCTGCAGGATAGTAGCAAGGCAAACTCTTTGAATCGAGGGCAAATGAGAAGCAATCATTCGGGGGCCGGATGCCCCAATGGTTGTGGTGGCCTACAACGAGGACAAAGATGAGGTGGTGGAGGTTGAAGCAGGAGAGAACCGTGGGCCGCTATGCCTTCCTACATTGTCATTGATGATTTCGTTCCCCCGCTCTCTTAGTGTCACATCAATCTTGGACTCTTGTACGTTATACACTGCTTGCGAGAGTATAAATAGATGCAATTATGTGGCTATGATGTGATGCCAATTCGGTGGATCATAATAGCGGCTTCAAGTTTGAGAAAGGAATTAACAATGAATCTTATGCTTCACTAGTAGAGTGCATCCGCCACAGGCATGTTGTCGGTGTTCTACCATCGATCCTACCGAGGGATACCCCGAGGTAATAGAGTTCAGGTGGGGTTTCGCCGAGATCAGGAACGCAAAGGCCAAGAGACTCAGGATTTTAGACAGGTTCGGGCCGCTGAGATAGCGTAATACCCTACGTCCTATATGGTGGTTTGTATTCAATGAGACGTAATCTTTGAGGGGGTCCCTGCCCAGCCTTATATACACGGAGGGCAGGGTTACAAGGTCGGTTTCGAGTAGAATACTAACCTAATACAACTCATAGAGTGCTTTACAAGTCAATCCGAGTAGTTTACATGTCATACGACTGGTTTCCATAACGAGGAGAGTCCTTGCAGTACTCTACTCGTAGTCTTCACACTTGGTACGACTCCTTCAGAGATTATCCATGCGTCCTTGTGGGCCCATGGTCATACCTCCGACAAGCCCCCAAGCGCTTCATCGTCGAGTTTTGTTGCCAACCGAGTACTTGCCAAGTCTGACTGAGTACATTTTCAAGGGCCTCGAGTACTTGCTCAGTCTTGGAAAGTCCTTGGTTGTCACGAGGCTTTGAGGTGCTTATGCCCCGTTGATCTTGATCAATCTTGTAGTCTTCGATCTTTTATATGGGGTGCGGTGAAAGTCGCACTCCATATGGAGTAGCCCCCGAGCCTTAAGTTGAATCAAAAAATCAGGTTGAGGGTCTACAGAATCTTGAATCTTCATCTTGTCTTGAAAGGTGCAATTTGAAAAATTGCACTTGATATCAAGTAGCCCCCGAGCCTTGGTTTGAATCACAGAATCGAGCCAAGGGTCTTGATCAAATCTTTGTTATTCAGAAAAAATAAAATCCCAAATCCTTTACTACCCTGCAGCCCCCGAGCCTTGAACTATATGTACATATAGAAAAGGATCAAGTCTCGAGACTCTCAGAGTAGTTTGAGAGTAGAAAAGGAAAAAATCCAAAAATTTTAGAGTAAAGGAAAATAAAAATAAATGTATTTTCAGGGTATCCGCAGAAACTATCAATTAATTATAAATCCATTCCCTAATAAAAAATGGAAATAACCTTTGACCTTGGCCTCGAAAGGCCAAGCGGCGCGCCCACCGTTTACTTATCCAGACCACCAGGGCAAACAAACCCTAGCCGCCGTCAAAACAACCGCCGCCATTTCTCATTTAGCGAAACAATCCGCGAGCCCCCGAGCAAAAACCATCCTTTCGCAGATCTAGCCAACGGAATCTCCTCCAATCAACAACCACAAGCCCCCCCCCCCAGCGTATGCGGGTGAAGAAACTCGTGATCTCCAGGATGACATCCAAGAGAGACAAGAAGGCAAGCCGTGGTGAGTCCCGCGGAAAAGAAGTTAAGCTGCCGTCACCAAAGTGAGGCAAGTTGCAGAAGAGATCCCATCCAATGCCAAACACATACATGAAAGCTTCAAAGGTAACCCAAGATCATCTCCTGAAGTTGGTTGCAGATGGATTCCTCAAGGAACAACAAGTGTTGTTGTGGGAGACGCCAGATCCAAACGAGAAGGCCCCAATGGTTCCCATGGACAAGACACTGATGTTCAGTCATTTCATCCTGATGGGATTAGGCCTCTCGATTGTGATTTCCTCCGAGGTCTATTGTGCTATTATGGACTGGAACTGCAGAATCTAACACCCAATGGGATACTGCAGATCTCCATTTTTGTGTTTTTCTGTGAAGCATTCTTGGGCATTAGGCCTCATTTTCAGCTGTTCAGGAGGCTATTTCAATGCAAGCCTCAACCCAAGAAAGATGCTACATGCCCCGTTGGCGGAGCTGGCTTTCAATTGCGTCAAGATGCCAAAGATATCTACCTGAGTATGATATGTTCAGTAGCAATTCGGGATGGAAAGATCAATGGTGGAATGTCAGAGATCACGAGCCCAAACTTCCTGAGTGGACCGGAGTGGCTCCAGTAGATTTTCCAGAATGGAAAAGCCTACCCACCATTGTAGAAAACGTCCAAGTCTCAGATCTACTCTCCCGCATTGCTAAACTGAAGCAAGAAGGAGCTACCGGAGCCTCTGTGGTATATTCCTGGATCAAACGTCGAGTGCAACCACTCGCGCAGAAAGACCACTGGGGCTTCGAGTACAAAGGACAAGAAGATCCTTCCAGGATGAGTTGTGATGAGCTGAGCGAAGAAGAAATCATGGAGAGAGTGCAAATGTTGATGCTAAAGGTGTATTCTGTACCATATCTCCCCAAGCTCTTTGATGCCAAGAATCCGCCAAAACCAGTAAGTATAGTACTCATGTATATAGTCATATACTATTGTACTCGTGAGATTACCACTCTGACAGTAGAAATGTCCATTATGTAGGAAGATGTCAACCTGTACTACTCATGGCCAATCATGCCGGAACAGGTCCCAGCAGGTGCGGATCCCAAATTCTCGCTCCCATCACACCTAAGGAAACCCCCAATGCAAGGTTCTGACAAGTCGGAGTCGTCACTCCATTCGAGTGACTTTGAAGACTTCCAGGTGGTGCAGCATGCAAAGGGTGGTGACGAAGGCACATCTAATGCGGATCTGTTGGATAGAGGCAAAGAACCATCCTTTGGAGCAGTTGCACGGAAGAGGAGAACTACCTGTAAGAAGAGAACCATTACCACAAATGTAGCCTCCACTGACTCAACTGTGAACGACAGCCCCCGGTAGGTACACCAGTAAGTGCACCAGTCGCAAAGCAAGAGTACTTCAAATTACCACTCCTTTATATGTAGAAATTCCTGTAAAACGTAGGGTTGGCGATGACGAGGGTCCGCAGAATCAGCCTGAGGTGAGCTTGAAGCCCCCGAGCCCATTGAAGGACACAACACTCGAAGTCAGAGCCCCCAGCACATCACCAATTCCAAACATCCAGAACACTGAGGCCGTGGGTGATTCATCAGCCGCGAGCCCGAAGAAAACGCCGGAGTCAAGTGCCAGTGAAAATATTATGCCTTCACTGGTATTTGGCGAACCACAAATGCCAGATAAGAAGTCCAAAAGGTAACAATTATACTCATAACCAAATCATTAACCAAATAGAGTAGTAATTCGAAGTATTATCCACTTATTAATGTAGGAAATCCGCTCCCTTGCCACCAAGGAAAAAAGCCAAGGTATCTACCGAAGAGCCACAACCAGAACCAATTCAATCAGTTCCTGGTGAGCAAGAAAAGAGCACAGAAGTCTTGAAAGAGCCCAATCTGCCGGCAGTTATTCCACACATAGCAACGGAAATTATTCCAGAAGAATCTGCCGCAGAAAAGGTTCAGGCTGCACGCATCATGTCAGAGCCAATTGGTCAGACCATGGATATTATCCCCGACTTGCCATTGCTCACTAACAAAGAAAGTGAGAGCTCAATGCAAATGGTGCAGCCGAGTGCCCAACCCGTACTGATGAAGACCATTGGATTACAATTCCTGCCAACTTCCAGTCGGGCGCATCAGATACGTCAACCACCAGGGTCTTGATCTCCATGAAGCGACGCATGTACTCGCGTAGATTTTCATTAGACTGCTGCTTGCACATGGCCAGGTCATGTCGAGTCTTAGGTCGGTTGTAGGTGCCCTGAAAGTTCACCACAAACATCTTCTTGAGTCGTTCCCATGAGTCAATGGACCGTCGTGGCAGGTTCTCGAACCATGTGAGCGGGGCGGGCTCGAGTGCTAATTGGAAGTATCAACACTTAATTGCACCGTTGCCGCCCGCACATTCTATGGATGTGGAGTAGATGTGCAGCCATGACTCAGGGGAAGTCTTGTCATCATATTTCTCAAAGCCTGCTGGCTTGAAAGGTTGCAGGTACGACGCCATCCGAATGTCCCTAGAGAACATTGGGTACTCGTCATCTTCTTCCTTGTATCCCCGCTCTTCGTCGCGCCTCCTGGAGTCGATGATTGACCGCATCTCACGGTTGGCGTTGATGGTCCTTCTGAGGTCGTCGCTGTCTGTCGGCCTGTGTGAGGATGCGGCTGGACCTCCCTCGTTGCGACTGGCATTGGCCCATGGTTGGCCTTGACCAGTTGGACGGTTATCATCTGGGCGGTTGGGAGGTGCACCTCCCCCGCGGTTTGCTCCTCCCAGGCGGCTTGGACCCGCCGGGTGGGGCCTGTCTCGTGAGCGGTTACGACCGCTGCTGTTGACTTCTTCGCTAGGGGCCAGCAGGTCACTACGTGTCGATGAGGTGGCGATTGCTTTGTCAAGAGTGCGGATCATGGCGTTGATCCGATTGAGTGCAGCCTAGGATTGTGGGGTTCGCGGCAGGCAATGGATGTGGTAGGCGATCTCCATGGCGTTAGCCATGGGGGAGTCGTAGCGCGCGACCTTCACGAATTCCTGCGCGAGGTTGCGCCTGACGAAACAAAGGTCGTGGGCATCAAAGCGTCGTAGAGCCCTCTTATTATTGCGGGTCTCCCTTGCCGCTGCTTGCTCTCCCGTTTCTCCATCGGGTGCTAGTTCGTCTTCAGAGATGTCAGCCTCCAGCTCGAAGGCCCAACGTGGATCGTCTTCGACAGCGTCAGCGCCCGCACCAGCTCCAGTGCCAGTTGCACTGCCAGTTCCTCCAGCGCCAGCCATGAACACCTGTCGACTGGGCTCGACAGAGTCACTGCTGGTTGGGGTGAGGAGTTCGGTGGTGATCTACTCGTCTAGTTCTATTGGTGTGCCGTATTGGAACGACAGATCTTCAGTGATGTCAGACCCAAAGAGTACAAAGACTTGGCAGGACTCGTAGATTTCCCGGGGTGTATTGTCTCTTGGGAACACGACTCTTCCTTCAGGCGTGGCGTGGATCACCAGGTCATGCCCGCCGTCTTCTTGTAGGATCTCCTCGTCCGAGTCCGAGTTGTACACGGGGATCACCTCCCTGCGGGAGCTAGCGTGTCCTGCCATGACTCGGACTGGGGCGTCCCGCTTCGAGTCCAAAGTGCACTCGATCTGGCTCTGCAATGCCTCGCAATAGACGCGGGTCCAATTGCAGAGTCCAAACGGGAATTGGGGTGAGAGGGTTGCTTGCAGCTTCTGTTCCGCAGTCGTGATCGAGAGGGTTGCTCGGCCAGATCTTCCATGACGGACGCTGGTTCTTCCTTCTTCTCCAGAGGCGTCTCGAGGTAGCTATAGAAGCCACCCGAGTCGTCTGCGACGTAGACCCAGGAACCGAAGTTGAACCTCGTGCCTTCCTGAGGTGTTTCAGATTGGATGTAGGTCACCATTGCGTTCTCCACGGGATCTTTGAGGAAAACCCCTAACCGGCGCGCCAAATGTCGGTGTTCTACCGTCGATCCTACTGAGGGATACCCCGAGGTAGTAGAGTTCAGGTGGGGTTTCGCCGAGATCAGGAACGCAAAGGCCAAGATACTCAGGATTTTAGACAGGTTCGGGCCGCCGAGATAGCGTAATACCCTACGTCCTGTATGGTGGTTTGTATTCAATGAGACATAAAATTTTGAGGGGGTCCCTGCCCAGCCTTATATACACAGAGGGCAAGGTTACAAGGTCGGTTCCGAGTAGAATCCTAACCTAATACAACTCGTAGAGTGCTTTGCAAGTCAATCCGAGTAGTTTACATGTCATACGACTGGTTTCCATAACAAGGAGAGTCCTTGCAGTACTCTACTCGTAGTCTTCACACTTGGTACGACTCCTTTAGAGATTATCCATGCGTCCTTGTGGGCCCATGGTCGTACCTCCGACACATGTGGCTTTTAAAATTTTAGCAAATGAAAAGTTTATGTTCATAGAAAATCTAGTAAATAGGATTTTTCTTATGTATCTAGCAAAGAAGAGTCTCCTTAAAAGCTCTCCCATGCCTATGCCGCTTACACTCAACCTCATCGAGATACGCATTGCCCAGAAAAATAAATTAAACAACCACTGATCATTAGAATGGTTGAATATCAGCAACTGATCAGGTCCTGTGAGTATTTAATTGAACATGATAGGCTATAATTAACATTATTACACAAAGGAATATAGCCAGTAGCGGTATACCTTCAGTGGAATCACGATTGGTACGGTATCCGTCCTACAGTGGGGCGTGATGATCACCAGTAACTTTTCTTGTTGATGATTACTTCTGGTCCACAACGTTTTTTTGGAGTGGTGTTGAAATTTTGAAATACCAACACATGTTCACAAATTTCAACAAGATTGCAAGTGAAGGCACCCATTCGTCCAGTAAGGACTCCCTCTAAGCAACAATAATGCCAGAAGAGTGTGGAACCTGCCAAGTTGTGCACTAATTCACAAAATAAAAAAAACTCTCTGAATAATGCTGTTGTTAGATATTATTATAGTTAAAAATATAGTTATGTCAGCAGAAACGGCCAAACTATACATGATATAGTTTAAGCACTGTAGCATCAATTCACACATATATACCTTGGCGATCTTGGCCTTTTCGCGGAGTTATGCCAGGGCACTCAGGCAAGAATGCAAGATAGAAATCCCGCTCAGGCAGGGGATGGCGGGCTCTTCACGACAGTCTCAGGAAAAGAAAAGAAAAGAAAAGAAAAGAAGAGTCGGGTCTTCGTCGTCAAACAGAAAAACGGTAGCACAATGAAGGAAGCATGTGATTCAGATGCCCAATTACACATATACTATCATACCGAGATATACCTGCTGATCAAATAAAAACGCAGCCACAAGGAACACGTCTGTTAGCTGTTAGCTGCAGGCGGTGGGCAACTGGACAAAGAACAGGTAATAGCACAACTGCAAAGGCTGTTTGGGAAGATGGAAGTGGGATGTCACTGAACTTGATGGTTCTTTCATCATCACCAAATTCCCGTATAAAGTCGAGCTGCAGCGAGCATTGCCTTTGGTGGTGCAGATGTAAAAGTGGATGGAGTGAACACAGGAGTAAGGATGAGCTTTGAGATGTGGCAAGAGAAGAAGCAAGGGTTCTCGTTTCCTAAGGTTTGGGTGCGGGTGTGTGGAATGAGGGAGGAGCTGAGGGAGTTCCTGGAGCTGTGGGCAGTTGGTTCGATGCTTGGGTCGACCCAAACAGTGGATATGGAAACGGCAAGAAAAATGAGTTTGGAAGGGTCTTCATCGCTGTTTTGAATCCTTTATTGATCCCTGCGAACCTTGATGTGGTGGTGAGGGATCACTACTTTGAACTGGAGTTTGAAGTGGAAATGAAAGGAGTGAATGAAAATGGAGAGGAGGCGGAATTTAATTGGGTCAGCGCAACTGAGGGAGATGGAGAGGATGATGATAAGAGGCCGAGTACATTGGAGGAAGAAACGGACAGGCGCCGAGAGGCAAAGAGGCTGAAAGGTAATGGTGCAGCAAGTGAGAACAAGAAGAAGGATTAGAGCGCTGATAGAGAGTATTTTGATGGGATTAAAAATATGATACAAAACATGAACAAAGAGGAGTTCGAAAAGTTTCTGGAGGAGCAGGCAAAAGAAATCCTTGATGGGGTTGTTCGCCGTAATTTAGAGGATGTTGCTGATAAAGTGATGGCAGAGAATGATGATGATGTGATCATGAAGGATGGAGATGAGGGGGACATTGAGGGAGAGGGAGGGAAGGCAAGTGATCAGCACAGTGAGAACCCGAAGGGGTTGAGGGAGGAAGTGGCCATTCCTGAAGCCGTGTTATCACCTACGAGGTGCAGCCCGCACTTGGTACACTCAGTTGATGAGCACACCATGACAAAAGCGGAAAGAAGGGCGACAGAGAGGAATTTAAAGAATGGAAAAGGTAATTCATCAAATAACTCTCCCTTTTCTCCTAGTTTAATGAATGCTGCTTTAAATATACAACAATTAGGTGTATGTTTTGGAGAGGGGGGCATTTTAGTTTTAGAAGAGATAGAAAGTTTGGTAGTGGGTGATCACAGGTTGAGTGGCAACGGCTTTTCTGAGTTTTTAGAGGAGGATATAGAGTGCCCTGATAGTGAAGAAGAAAGTTTAGAGGAGATAGAAAGTTTAGCAATTAAAAAGGTGTGCAGAGAATTGTTGGAGGAAGTCTTCGATGAGGATAGCTCCCATAAAAAAAGAAGACTTAAAAGTGCTTCTAAAAAAATACAAGTCGCGTGCTAAGTCATGTAAGAGAAAGACTTGTAAAGTTGCAATGGTCAAAATAAATAAGTTAGTGTCCAAATGAAAGGAATATTTTGGAATAGCAGAGGTCTTAGTGACTTGGCTAAAACTAGGTTTGTTTCGGACATGGTTAGAGAACAAAACTTAGATTTTGTGGCTCTGATGGAGACAGAGGAAAAAGATTTCTCCCAACAAGCACTTAATAATTTTTGCGCGGGAAGAATCTTTATCTGGCATTGGACCGAGCCTCATGGACAGTCTGGGGGCATTTTACTTGCGGTAAATTTAGACACGATGGATATAGGGGGTATCGAGGAAGGAGATTTTTATGTTAAATTCAGGCTAAGAAATAGAAAAAAAGATTTCAAATGGATCTTAGTAGCTGTGTATGGAGCGGCGCAACCGGAGTACAAGGATTTTTTTTGACAGAGCTAGTCCACACATGTAGTAAAGAAAACCTACCTATCTTATTTGGGGGTGATAAATATCATTAGGAATCCAAGTGAGAAAAATAATGATAGGTACAACGACAAATGGCCCTTCCTTGTCAATGCTGACATAAATAGTCTTAATTTATGGGAGATTGAGATGTCGGGTCAAAAATACACGTGGGTCAACTCTTTACAAGAACCTATGTACGAGAGGCTAGATAGAGTACTAGCAAGTATGAAGTGGGAAGAAAAGTTTCCTTTGGCAATTGTAGATGCGTTAACAAGAGAAATATCATATCATACCCCTCTTTTGTTAAGCACAAGTGAAAAGTCAAGAGTAAGAGGACAACCCCAATTTAAATTTGATCTAAGCTGGTTAGTAAGAGAAGGTTTTCTTGATTTAGTTTCGGGGGTGTGGAATAAAGAGAAGAAAGGATCAACATCGCTATAAATTTGGTAAAATAAAGTGAGAAGTTTAAGACAATTTTTAAGGGGGGTGAACAATGAACTTGAAATGGGAGTACAAAAGGGGGAAAACATGAGCTCATGAAAAGAGCTAACGAGCTGGATATAAAGGCCGAGGCTACTGTGTTAGATCAACCTGAGATTGATTTAAAACAAAGCTTAAATGAGAATCTGGCTCAACTCCGAAGAGAAGAAGAAATTAAGTGGTTTCAAAGAGCCAAAACGAGAGATCTGCTAGAGGGAGATAGCAACACGAAATATTTTGAAATGGTAGCTAATGACAAGAAGAGGGAGTAATTGAAGAAGAATATCACTAAATGCTATAAAGGACTTTTCGGGGAACAAAAAAGAAGAAATTTTTCTATGAATGAGAATATGATTGACGATATCCCTCAAGTTTCTCGTATAGAGAATGAGATCCTTACAGAACCCTTTACTGAGGAGAAAGTAAGACAAGCAATTTTCCAAATGAAACATAATAAGGCGTAAGGGCCGGATTGTTTCCCGATCGAGCTCTACCAAGTTTTTTGTAGTCTCATTAAAGATGACCTAATGGCCATGTTTAGAGACTTTCATGCAGGTCAACTTCCTATTTTTAGTCTAAACTTTGGGATTTTAACATTGCTCCCAAAGCTAAAGTAAGTGAAGATGATCCAACAGCATAGACCAATCAGTGTGCTACATGTGAGCTTTAAGATATTCACAAAGGTCGTGGCTAATAGATTTATAAGTGTGGCCAACAGAATTATTACACCTACACAAACGACATTCCTGCCAGGAAGGTATATTATGGAAGGTGTAGTTATTTTACATGAGACCATACGCGAGCTGAAAAGGAAGAAGCAAAGTGGATTCATTCTTAAGATTGATTTCAAAAAAGCTTATGACAAGGTAAGCTAGCCTTTCCTTCAACAATCTTTGAGAATGAAGGGGTTCTCCCCAGTTTGGTGTCACTGGATAGAGAAAATTATGAGTGGGCCATTCCTGCACGGTATGGCCCATTGTCAAGTGGTGATCTCCATCTCCATTATATTGTCCATCATGATGATCTCCATCTCCATGATCCATCTGCGCCATCCTCCAGTCATGAGTCCTCCAAGAATGATCTAACACATGTTTAGTAAAATAAATTACATAGTCGCATATTGAATCATCACAAGTTGACACGCAGGACATTACAGTAATTTGACAATACATATGGCTCCAGCCGTATTGCCACACTCACGACACGCAGGTCATGATTTAATTACACACATGCATCACATACACATTGGGCCATACTGATCACATGAATTCCTGCAAAAATAAGTTATGCAATGTGGCAGGTTCTACCAAAGTAGCGCAATAGGGCAGCAACAACGAGAAACCAACAACGGCGGTCTCAGGGCAACGCCCGAAAAACCTCATGGAATTACATATATCACATCTATGAAATATCTATGAAAATCTCATCGGATTGATCACATCAACCCAAATTCAAGCCATACCAAATGTCTCTATTTTCAGCTCCGGATGAAAATCTCATCTACATCGCCATGCATCTCAAGCGCTTGGTTCTTGACCGGTGTTTGATTCGACCAATCCAATTGATCTACATCTCATCATGACTAGGTTTACATGTATCACTTAACTCTGATGGCGGTAACCCGACTGGTAGGAGTAATTCGTTACACGACCATCACAACAAAGATTACGAACCGATCGGAGACTCACCCACAACCATGCATATCTCCATATGCACACATCTGAACCTATAACGAGGCAACTACGGCTCTGATACCATTGTAGTGACATGGGGAGGCTACGCTATCGCATATACAAAAACTTTTGTCCCCATAAACCATGATCGATTGCAGTTATAGATCACATGATTACCACTAGACGCGTAGATGCAGCGGAACTGTATCGGTGTAGAGAAACGTGTCGAGGTAGTAGTGTCATGCAATTGCTGACATCCGCCTGGTCCTTCACGCGCAGTTCTTCCCAGTGCTCTAATCGGAGTACCTCCGAGGTATCCATACGTATGGGGATGAAACATCATTCACCGGTTGTGCTAGCACCGGGGTGAGGGAGAAGAGAGGGCGACGACCAAGAGGGGGTGGCTAGGGTTAGGGGGTGGCACAAGCATTGGGCGCCCCCCTTGCCCCTCCCATGTATATATAGGCCGAGTTAATGGGCTTCCACCTTGTAGGCCCATTAGTAACCCTAATCCCTCGTGGATCAATATCCTTTCAAGCCCATTAGCTGATCCAATCCAATTGGCTCTAGGGCATATATCCAACATCAACAACCCCGAGTCGTCTCCCACACCGTCCGCCCCCGGTCTTCACTCGTGCCGGTTGCCATTCCTGCCTCTTCCCTCGCCCCGTTGTCAGCCCTTGTGTTCCCCTGCTCTGATCGCTAGACCTACCTCTTCAATCTTGCCGGTCACCGCTCCCTATCTCTTCCTTTGTGCCGGAAGTCGTCCCGTCTGTCGGTGTTTTACCGGCAATCTCACCAAGGGGTATCCCTAGGTAGTAGAGTTTTGGTGGACTGATAGTAGAATCAGGAACTCGACGATTACGTGACACGAGATTTATACACGTTCGGGCTGCCAACTAGGCGTAATACCCTACATCCTATTGCTGATCTTGTATTACGTAGGATGAATATGAGTACAAGCTTGTCTTATCGATCTATGATTAGTAAGACTAGTCGAGATTCTCTCTATTATGTGGATTAACGTCCTATTGGTACGTATTGAGTTGAACTTATGTGTTCTAAGTTGCGATGTTTGGAGAGGGGTCCCTGCCCAACCTTATATACTGGTTAGCAGGGTTACAAGAGTGGAATCCTAGCCTAATTCGAGTAGTAACCCGAGCAAGCCTCGCCATGCGAGTGCTTTCCTTATATCGACTAATTTCCATATCCCATAGAGTCCTGTGTTGTCTTGCGCCACGATCTCTACTCGTTGCCATATCCTCCTTCGAAGTTCTTTCTGCGTCCGTGTGGGCCCTAGGCCTCCATGTCCGACAAGCCCCCGAGCTCTTCATAGGCGAGTTCTTTCTTTGTCTTGGGAGTGCCTGAACCGCTTGGTTCGAGTACTTCTTAGTCTTTCTTGAGGCTCTTTGAGTACTTTCTTGGACCGCAGTTCTTTGGTCTTCTAAGGACGAGGCTGTGAGGTGCTCAATCCTTGATGATGTTCGTTGAACCTTTTTGAGTGCGATTTCGAAATCGCACTTCATATGAAGTAGCCCCCAAGCTTTAGTTTGAATCGATGATTCGAGCTGAAGGTCCTGAAAAATCTTGAATCCTTGGTGAAAATTCGAAAAAACTTCACATTAGTGATCCATGTGCCTTGTAGCCCCTGAGCCTTGAACCACTCTTTTGGGAGTTTTAAAAAGGGTCTGAGGTACTCGTAGTTTTGGAATAAAATAAACTATGGTAGACCTCGAATTTTGCAAAAAAATTTACAAGAATGTTTTTATTTTCAAGACATCTCCTGAAAATAAAAGATTCGAGTAAAAGATTCCCTTTTTAAAAAAAATGGATGGAACCTTTTGTTTATTTTAAAGAAAGGGATAACTGTTGTGCCCCTTAATGGTTACAAAAGGGTGGCCCCTTAGGGTTTTACTTTTACCCTGGGCCTTTATTTTTTTGACAAAAAACCTAGGAGTCGTCTTTCCACCGCCGCCGTTTGCTCTTGAGCTTGACTTAGCACTTATGAGTAGATCAACTCGTAGCCCTCTTGAAGATGGCACCCCCGAAGAAGTCAATTGAGGAATCCGCCTCTTCCAAGCACAAGGGAGATGATCTTGAGTCGAGCCTCTTGAAGTCAAAAAGGGGAGAGGACATATGTGTTGGGTTTTCGGCGGCTTCTGAGACTCATCTCGAAGGTCTTGTTCAGAGGGGTCTTCTTAGATCGAAAGCGGCGGTTGGTTGGGAGGCGCTGCAATAAGATGAAATCTTCCCTTCGAATGTTGAGGACAAGGTGATTGCTTTCTCCCTTTTTGCTGAGCGGGGTTGGTTTCCCAGTTTGCGATTTTTTCCGCAAGATGTTGGACTACTTTGGCCTAGAGTTGCAGAACCTGAATCCCAATGGGATTTTCCACATAGCCAATTGTCCACTTCTGTGAAGCTTTCTTGGGGATTAGGCCCCAATTTGATCTATTTAGGGATATCTTCCATTGCAAGTCTTATCCATCTAAGGAGTCAACCTGGCAAGTTGTTGGAGCCGGGTTTCAGCTGCGGCAAGGTGCCTAGGCGAAGTACTTCACCTACCACCAGAAGGATAACAATGCTGGTTGGGAAGAGTACTGGTGGTATGTCTCTGCTGAGACAAGTGGTTTGCCCCAGTGCACGGGTAAGATCCCAGTCAACAACAATCGCTGGAACAAACCTTCTTGTGAGGAAGATCATCCCCACTTGGAGGAGTTGTATAAACATATTTCGGAGCTGAAGAAGGCCGGTGTAACAGCTGGCTCTATAGAGTACTGTTGGATTGAGCGCCGAGTGCAGCCGCTAGCTCACAAGGAAGGGTGGGGCTTCGAGTACAAGGGAGTGGATGACCCTTCTCGTATGAGCTCTGTGGTCCTATCTGAAGATGAAGTGATGCTGCACGTGCAATCTATGTTTCCAAGGGTTACTAAGAAACCCTTTATTCCCCAACTTTTTGAGGATGGGCATCCTCCCAAGCCGGTAATTTTTTGTTATATATCCTTTCTTGCTTGTTTTCTTAGACCTTTGCTTGATCTTTTTACTTTTTGTGTTCTCAGGAGGATGTAGAGAAATTTTGTTCCTGGCCGTCAGTGCCAGATGCTTCAGAGCAGGGCTCTATCAAGTTGCCTTTTATTGGCACTCCTTAGCGTCACGTTTAGCAATGCTTCAAGAGCGCGAAGATATATCGATGTATGCAAAAGGATTCTGCAAGCACACAGAATATATCTCGTTGTAGCACTTCACCTAGGGAGTTATCCCAGGGTATCATATTTATATTTCCGTAGGGAAGCAGAATGGTTAAAGTGTATTGAAGAATGAAATGATATATCTTGTCAGAAATATCAAGCCACAAAACCCAGGGGCACAAACTCTAAAGTTTGGGGAAAATGGTCAAATAAATGACCAGATAGAAGGTCTAGAAGACCAGCAACACAGGAGCACCTAATTCTATAGAAAAGGAAAGATGTTGGGAGAGACCGGACCTAGACACTTCCTAACTCAGAGCAAAAGGCACTCTAACCTTAACCTAGACTCTAGCTTAGATACCGGGAACAGAGCTCGCTTCGACGGCTAGAACGGGAGAAACTCAGAATGGGGTGAGAGAGGGGGTTCTCCGGGCTCGGCACTACTGTTATGAGTACACCCGAACGTGGTGAACTACGAAGGACGGACAGGGCTGTCACCACCTGCCGCCTACCACTGCAGTTCCGTGGGGTGCAACACACTTCCTAGTTAATCAACAAGCCAGACACCACGTCTGCACTCAATGATTAAGATTTCTCTTGAGGCCTGTCAAGAGAAATCTCCGTCTTCCCTAAGGCGTCTTACGGCTGTTGACGGTCGTTATTATACGATTTTACCGCCAACATTTCTCTCGATTTCATGCTCATATAGTGATAATCATGCTAATATCATTTATACTAATGAGTTCCACAAGTTTTGACTGATTTGTGAGTGCAAGAGCATACAGGAGAAAAGATAGCAAATATGGAGCCAAACCCAGGCCAGCCGGCCTAGCCTAGGCCGACTGGCCTCCTATCCCCTCATCTGGCCACGTCATTGATCCAGGGGACAACTAACACATCAACAAACACCCTAAGACATGAGATCAATGTTGGTTTGATCTGAGGACCCGAAAGGCCTAAGGCATGGATTGAAGGGTCCACCAACCTAGGATTCTCGGACAACTTCAAATCAACGCAACCAAAACTGCCTCAAGGACAACATGCAACCGTTGAGGAGCGAGTCGGTGCAACGGAGGGCTGAGAGGAGTCAGGGCCAGGCCGACCGGCCTTCCCTAGGCCATTCGGCCTCCTACTGTCACAACTGTCACCAATCCACGACCTCAGGACATCATCAGGAGCGTCCACAAGAAAGACGGCGCCAGGTGGCAAGAATCCCAGGCCGAACGGCCTAAGTGAGGCCGGCCGGCCCACTTTCATGGCGGTTACGCCTCCCCTTTAGCGTGGAAGCTAAGCAAGCATGTGGCTTAACATCTACACTGGCTTCCATGCTTTGGAGGCTATAAAAGGCGCCCTTCACCCCCACTCAAGGCACAACAAAATAGAGGAGAAGAAGCTCTAGGGTGAAGAGCTACGACTCCCATACTCAGAAAATAGGGAGAGAGGTGAGGTGAGAGTCCGGGAGAGAAGTCGGAGCTACCGGTTTCTCTTCCACTTTGTACCTCGGCAGATGCTGCTCAACTTCGAGTAACATCCGGGTCTTGTCTGGTAATTCTGGCTCCTTCTGATTTATTAAGCATTCAGTCTTGCTAGCTTTTGTTCACTGGTTCCTCGTTCACTACTTAGTAGTGGGTGCTTTGCTCTGAATTCAAGTGAAGTAGTAATTATTAGTATAGGCGTGGTGCCTAGACTAGTCCTTACATTGGGTTGCACCCAGTTCAACGGAACAGTTGTGGTAGCCGGTAGGTGGTGACAGCCCTGTCCGGCCGACGTAATCCACCACGTTAGTTCTGGACTATAGGACTTAGGGGTAGGCGGTACCACTCCCCTTCACATCCCTTTCTGTGAGTGGTGGTGTCTCAGGCGCCCGAAGTGAACTCACTTGAACAAGTTTGTCTTGCTTGATTTATCGGAATATCCAGTATTGCTACACAAGGACCCACTCTACCCTTAGCCTTTTATCTCTTCCTTTCTTTTTGTTGTCATCCATATCCCCCATCTTACCCTTTCGGATGAATTAATTAAAGGATTAGTGCACTTCTCGTACCCTGTGGAAATCGATCTCTGGAATACTCCCGAGTGAAAGCTACATCGGTATCCGTATGCTTGCGGATTTATCTGTAGGTCATAAGAAATACCAACAAGCTTTCTAGCGCCGTTGCCGAGGAACGGTAGCTGTTCTTATCCCGAACCTAGTTCGTCCACATATCGTCCACCTACCATCATGAATTCCACTACTACCTTATATCAATTCTCAGCTCCAAAAGCTGAAGATCTGGAGGCACCACCATCATCTCACCCCGTGGAAAGCTCTGGCTACGAAATACACACTGAATTCATAGCCAAGATCGAAGAGAGTCCATTTTCTGGAGCTGAAGGGGAGAATCCTTATGTTCACTTACGGCAATTTGAGCAAATTTGCTCATGTCTCGTGTTTACGGGGATGGCCCAAGAAACTCTGAAATGGAAGTTGTTTTCCTTCTCTTTGACGGGTCGAGCAAAGAAATGGTGTGATCACTATCGTGAGAGAGTGGAGGGAAGTTGGGAGACACTACGAGATAAATTCTGCCTAACCTTCTTTCCTAAATCTCGGGTCCCTGACCTTTGAATCGAGGCCCTTACTTTCAAACAAAGGGAAGGAGAATCACTAGGGGCCGCTTGGGCTCGATTTACCTATCTTATGGCCACGAGACCTGGTCTAGGGATCCCTGAACCCATCCTTCTAATACATTTTAGAAGAGGTCTCGAAATCGAATCAGCCAAATTCCTAGATTCATCCTTAGGAGGATCTTTCACTCATTTGACACCCAGTGACGGGAGGGCCATTCTAGACAAAATTCTAGAGTACACCCCTTACACTGGGATCTATGATGAATTCCCGGAAGAAATTCTTGAGGAGGCCATAGAAGAGACATCCGTGTCGGAAGATGTGAAAGCATCACAAGAATCCACACCAATCGTAGCACATCTCTCTGATACTCTCCCTGAACAACCACCCTCGTACGGTCATCATCGACCTTTCCTCTATTCTATGTTCGACGATGATGGATCCATAGCATACGGCGATGCCCCATCATCACCAGGGAAAGAGGATGATGCTTATAGAAAATCTGAGGTAGTGACATCTGACTCGCAAAAAGAATCATTGTCCAATACTGAGCAGTACTCAACATACCTTAGGACGAAGTTCCCATTCATTCAAACCCAGGGTTGGACTGAGCAACCTAAGAAGGATTCACCATCTCATAAACTGGATTTCCAATTCTCGGAAGATGAATATGAATTTTCTGATGAGGAGTTCAAAGCTTATGTCTCGTCAAACCCCTCAGAGTTCCAAGAATTATATCAATCTCAAAATCTTTTCTGTGACTCCGAGGATAATATTTGCCTTCTTGACCCATAAAAATCAAAGGACTTCCATATCGAAGGAAAAGATACGCCTCAAGAGTACTACAAGCTCAATTTCGAAAATGTTTGCTCTGTAGATACTCTTGAGGTAGCAAATTTCATGTTGGGTTCGAAAGGAAATGATGAGTGTGGAGAATTTATCTTTGAAAAAACAAAAGATCCATGTTTTTTTGTGAAAACTCCATCTCCTCCCACTATAAGCACACACGAGGTCTACAACCACCTCAAGGTCCTCTTCTACGAAACATTTAGAAGGTTGGCTGTAGATGCATTTGTTTACCATAAGCATTACAAATTTCGTGGTTGCTCTGTCGCACTAACCTTGCAGCAAAAAGCTTCTTTACACGTCAACCATTGGTGATGGGAACGACATCACCAATGGTGGCTGCAAGAGAATGTTCCCAAGGTCAAGCTTATGATCATAAACAAAGCACTGCCGAGAGATAGCCCGGATGATTAGTATTTATTTTCCTTTTGAATAAAAAGCAAGATCATGTCTTTAGGATAAAGTTGTCCTTCGAGTATTTTTGGTTGCTAACCATTTCAGGTAGAGATCAAGAAGAACGATGGACAAGTGAAGCCTAAGAGCATGAGAGCAACATCAACTACAACACCTTAGTACGTCTTGGTTAGGGAACATTATGAAAGGAAGCTTGAACTCCACACACGTGATTTGTGTTGCCTAGCAATCCAAACTCCAAGTGTGGGGGGAGGTATGTGAATATCCCAAGTAAAGTTCCTTTCATGCCAAACTTGCTTTGGTTTAGAGATTGTGTTTCTTCGTGCATCTTGCGCCCCCCTCCCCCCCCCCCCCCAAAAAAAAAACTTGAATAAAGGCTCCCTAGTTTTTGAACCAGCAGAGCCCCTCTTTTTGTTTCCACCTTTTGGTTTTGAATAACAGTACCAGCATAAGTACAAGTGTGGGGGAGATATCTCAAGCTCATCATCAACGTACACATTCGAGGTCCACCATGAAGGTGTCGCACAACATCGACTGCGCTAACATGACAAGGAAAAAAACTGATGGTATGTGCACTCCACCTCTCGCTCCTTAATTCTTGAGTTTGATTGAATTTCAATCCCTATCATTAAAATAATCTCAAGATAAAATAATTCACCTTGCTATGCCTTCCCTTCATGTTCCCATGATTGACTTGCATATGTTTTATTCCTCGCTTCATCTTGCCACTTGTGAATAAATATTTTTAAGGAAACCATATTCATCTAAGTAGTTGATGTTTGAGATATGGTTTGATGGTATGATCTTCACTCTTAATGTTTGAGTGCTCAGGAAAATTTATTCGAAAATTTGAAAACCCTTTGCAAAGCTCCTCTTTGATATGCCAAAATCCTACCAAAGCCATATGTTGAGTTATCTTGAAAACCATGTACACATATGCTACTTGTCATTGCATTGAGCTTTGTCAAATTGGTGCAACCCTTATGAGAATTCTTTTCATGCTTTCATGATCAAGATTACAGTACATGTTTATCCCCCATTGCCATACTTCTACACTAGAAGTTAGCATTATATCATTCATCCATCCATTCCACAAAATAAATGCTCCATCATTTACGTGTAAGTCTCACTCCTCAGTTATTGTTACAAAAGTGACATGGCTATCGAAAAAAAATATGGACACATGAAGGTCCAAGCAAAAAAAAGGGTTGGACACATGAAGGTCCAAAAAAGAAAAAAAAATCTGATAGCCATGTTCTCAAAAGATTTTTTAAAGGAGAGAGACCACACACAAAGGAGTTGTTTATTCCATCCACCATCCATCGTACCCATACACGTGCACATCTTGATTGAGTATGATTTGATTTCTTCTTGGATCCGCTCTTTGACTTTGCAATACATGTGATGCAAGTATGCGTCCTCTTCGTACCCTACTTTGAGCTCCACATATAGCCATCATTAGAAGTAGGATGAAGAAAGGCAAGTTAATGCCTTGGTGAGGATATTTACACATTGAGAGATCTGAGAGAATCAAACGAGGAGCAATGCAAGGGTTTGTTTTTGAAACTTATTGAAAAATCCCAAGCTACTTGACATATAGAGTTGAAGTGACTTGATTCATGATCGTTCCAATCCTCAACTACCCAAGATGGCATTATAGACACTACAAAATTTACAAGTACAAGGTATGGCTTGAAATATTTCTTATGCTTGTACCATTTCCTTGGATGTCTTGTCTCACCTTAGTCCCTACTCCTCGCTCGAGGACGAGCAAGGGTCAAAGTGTGAGGGTGTGTTGACGGTCGTTATTATATGATTTTACCGCCAACATTTCTCCGGATTTCATGCTCATTAGTGATAATCATGCTAATATCATTTATACTAATGAGTTCCACAAGTTTTGAATGATTTGTGAGTGCAAGAGCATATAGGAGAAAAGAGAGCAAATATGGAGCCAAGCCCAGGCCGGCTGGCCTAGCCTAGGCCGACCAGCCTCCTATCCCCTCATCTGGCCACGTCATTGATCCAGGGGACAACTAACACATCAACAAACACCCTGAGACGTGAGATCAATGTTGGTTTGATCCGAGGACCCGAAAGGCCTAAGGCATGGATTGAAGGGTCCACCAACCTAGGATTCTCGAACAGCTTCAAATCAACACAACCAAAACCGTCTCAAGGGACAACATGCAACTGTTGATGAGCGAGTCGGTGCAACGGAGGGCTGAGAGGAGTCAGGGCCAGGCCGACTGGTCTTCCCTAGGCCGTTCGGCCTCCAACTGTCACAATCGTCACCAATCCCTCAACTACCGAACTCAGGACATCATCAGGAGCGTCCACAAGAAAGACGGTGCCAGGTGGCGAGAATCCCAGGCCGAACGGCCTAAGTGAGGCCGGCTGGCCCACTTTCATGGCGGTTACGCCTCCCCTTTTGCGTGGAAGCTAAGCAAGCATGTGGCTTAACATCTACGCTGGCTTCCATGCTTGGGAGGCTATAAAAGGCGTCCTTCACCCCCACTCAAGACACAACAAAATAGAGGAGAAGAAGCTCTAGGGCGAAGCGCTACGACTCCCATACTTAGAAAATAGGGAGAGAGGTGAGGTGAGAGTCCGGGAGAGAAGCCGGAGCTACCGGTTTCTCTTCCACTTTGTACCTCGGCAGATGCGGCTCAACTTCGAGTAACATCCGGGTCTTGTCTGATAATTCTGGCTCCCTCTGATTTATTAAGCATTTAGTCTTACTAGCTTTTGTTCACTGGTTCCTCGTTCACTACTTAGTAGTGGGTGCTTTGCTCTGAATTCAAGTGAAGTAGTAATTATTAGTATAGGTGTGGTGCCTAGACTAGTCGTTAGCTTGGTTTGCACCCAGTTCAACGGAATAGTTGTGGTAGCCGGCAGGTGGTGACAGCCCTGTCCGGCCGACGTAATCCACCACAGTTAGTTTTGGACTGTAGGACTTAGGGGTAGGCGGTACCACTCCCCTTCACATCCCTTTCTGTGAGTGGTGGTGTCTCAGGCGCCCGAAGTGAACTCTCTTGAACAAGTCTGCCTTGCTTGATTTATCGGAATATCCAGTATTGCTACACAAGTACCCTCTCTATCCTCAATCTTTTATCTCTTCCTTTCCTTTTGTTGTCATCCATATCCCCCATCTTACCCTTTCGGATGAATTAATTAAAGGATTAGTGCACTTCTCGTTCCCCGTGGAAATCGATCTCTGGAATACTCCCGAGTGAAAGCTACATCGGTATCTGTACACTTGCGGATTTATCTGTAGGTCATAAGAAATACCAACAATGGCCCGGTCAAGGCGAGCAAATCCGTGAGACAAAACCCGGTAGAGCTAAACTAAACTCTACATTAAGACTAAAGGGGGGATAAACCTTTACTTTAAAGAGAACAAGATCTTTACTCTAAAAGAAGAGCAAGAAATAAATATAAAAGATAAACTTAAGCTCTGAAATAAGAAAGTAATTGTTTTGATAAACTCTTCAAATGAAAGAAAGGATACAAGAGCTTTACCAGAACTCCGAAGACTCCGAAGATCCGAGCTAAGCTCGACTCGACTGTACTCCCAACTCTAATCCTAATCTAAGAAATGAAAAAGATACATGAGCTCCCTTCAAGTATAGACTTGAGAAGTGTGGTGTGTGTCTTGGATTGAAGAGAAGGTGGCCTTTTATAGCCTCCCAAGGTTGGTAGCCACCGTAACTGTCACGCCAATGACCTGCTTAACTCCCACGCTGAAGATGGTTGCGTGTGGAAGCAGCAGGGGGCCGGCCGGCCTGGTGTAGGCCGATCAGCCTACACCTGGCTCCCCTGGCCACCGCCTTCATCGTGGACGCTCCTGATTGCTTCCTGAGGTCGGTAACGGTTGCGTTCAGTTGATGCTGTCCAAGAATCCGAGGTTGTGGGCCCTTCAATCCATGTTCATTCCACTCTAGGCCTTTCGGGTCCTTGGATAAACCAACATTGATTGCACGTCTCTTGATCATCTTGGATATTTAGTTTAGCTTGTGGATCAGTGGCGTGGCCAGACTTGGCCAGGGGAGGCCGGTCGGCCTGGCTCTGTGCCAGGTTTGGCCCCCTGTTTCACCTGTTTCATCCTGCAATCACAACTCATCCAAAACTTGTGGAATTGGTCAGTAAAAATACTTTTATGCATGGAACATGGTATGATCATCCTCATTTTACCGAAATGTTGATGGTCACTACTCAGTTATAATGGCCGTCAACACGCTCCCAAGCTTAGACTCTTGCTCGTCCTCGAGCAAGGCTAAAACTCTAGGTTCAGTGGGTCAGGAGTTGCTTCAATGTGTATACCTTTTAGGTACCTTGTGCTCAAGCTAAAACTCAACAAATCATTTGAATAAGTTGGCATAAAAGAGAACTCATACCATGGTTCAACGTGGGGCTGCAAAGGTTCATGTCTTGGGCTGTTGAGAGCCTGAACGGTCATTTTCAAAGTATTTCTTGCAGCTTTTTAGGTTCCATCTCGGAGATATGAATTTTGCAAAGATGGTTTAAATCATTCCTTGATGGTACTCTCGAGTCACTCAAGGTGCTTAATCCTCACTTTTGGTCAAGTGTGACCAAATTTCCCTACTCTAAGGCTGAAGTGGAGTTATAGGTAGGGTAAGAGTGGCATATCTTGGTTACTTCTATTGTCGAGTCGAAGAGTGGTTCGTGAGCGATGGCACTCGTCAAATTCCAGTCTTTGGAATTCATGGGTTTTCAAGTGGAGAGGGAGAAGGTGTTTATGCTCAAAGGTCTTGGGACTCCTTGTTCTCTCTCTCATAGTTTTGAGATGCTCTCTCTCTTTTTTTTGGATGGAGCATTTGTCTCCAACTTCTCTTCTTTTTTTCTCTAATGCATCTCTTTTCTCCTTTGATAACAGAGAGGATTTCAACTTGGTATGGAGTAATTTGAGGGCCTTTGGGATGAGCTTGGTGATGGGGGTGTTGTGAGTGTATGTCGACGACGGTGGTCATCAATCCCGAAGCAGGAAATTGATTAGTCAGACATTTGAGGCTATCAATGAGGTGGTGTATGATGGAAAAGACCGGTAGACGACAAGTGCCTTCTGCAAGTGGACTTCACCATTCGACAAGACTCAAAGTAACTCAAGATAGCATATGGTAGCTCATAAGATATAATTATTTAGGCTCTGGATAGGACATTTAAACCGTCGGAGAAGATTTACCATGTAACAGTTTTTTAAAAAAACTTCTGAGAGGTTCCTTACTGAGCATGCAGTTATACCTCGAAGCTAACCATATCAAAACTCACAACAACTTAAACAATAAACATGTGCTCTACTCCCACAGTTTAATCATGATGGATCCTTAAATGCCAATGAACTCAAATACTCGAAAAGTAAAGGATTAAGCACGAGGCACTTAGAGGGCATAAACAGAGCAACCATTCATCATTCCCAAGGTTATCAACCATACTTCCATACATAAGGAGCTTTTATTCATTTATTATTATTATTATTATTATTATTATTATTATTATTATTATTATTATTATTATTATTATCATGGCAAGGCAAGGCAAGGCAACAGGGGTACTTTCGAACTTACCAGGGACTCCCCCAAGCTTCGACGAAGCTCACTGGTAGTACTGGTTGGGGTCGTAGTGCATGTAGGTGAAGAATCAGTCAAGGTCGGTCTGAAGGGATGTGGTCATCCCCAGTTCTGCTGGGTGAGGTCGGTGTTGTGCGCGAGGTCGTCGCTGATCTGCTGCTGTTGTAAGCTCACTGTGTGCAACCTGGCATTGAGCTCCGAGATTCCCCGGGCGACTGGGTTCTCGTAGTCATACCTGGCGGACGCAGGTGGTCCGACTTGCGGTCCACGCCCTGTCTCCTGGTAGTAGTCGAACGTTTCGTCGAAGTTCATATGGGCAGTGGGTCCGGTCTGCTGGTGGTGGTGGTACTCGGGCTGCTGCTGTTGGTGGTACTCGGGCTGAGGTGTGGTAGATGTTCCGGCTTCGCTATCGTGCCTGGCGCGCCTGCCACGTGTCATGGGTCCTGCGATACTGCGGCGAGCGGGTTCCCTTCTCCTGAGCTGCAAGGTTAGACTTTTCACCGATTTCAACGACAGAGCTGGGCATGGAAGCTCAACTTCATCGATGAAACCGGGGTAGCACATAAAAAGAGCATGGCCAGGGCGGCGTTAACGAATCAAGTGGCCCTGGGTAAAATGGTCTAAACCGATGCAAGACTTATACTCCTGTGAAGTGGGTAGGAAGGAAATTTGAGCGCCCTGCAAAGCACCAACATGGGTGGCAATGCGAGTGACCAATGAGGTTATGTCAATCGTGGCTCGGCCAGTGACTAACCTCTGCCAGTCATCGAGCATGCTCATGACAAGCGAGAAATGAATTTTCTTAACCATGGCATAAAGGCACTCTAAATAAGGCAAAAAGGCAAAGATGCAAATCAGTGCACGGGTGAACCACCATGGCAATGCACTTTTCTAGAAAACGAAGCGTGGGGTTATGGATAGAAGTGATGCTATTTTTCCTAGAGAGAGGCTCACTTGTGATGCTATCCCACCATTGGGCACGGTTGTACCGGTGGTTAGTCACCAAAAGGTTAGCGTCAATGATGTATCTATTGTGGAAACCAAGAGCCTCACTGAGCTGTGTTGGGCTCAAAATAAAATCTTCATTGAAAAACTGAAAACAAATGTTTGTTTCATTGGGAAGGGCCTCAACTTTCAAACTCATCAGAAACTCCATAGTGAGAAAATGCGAACTTGTTTCTGAGACGGGGTAAAAGTTTTGCCATCCAGCATTGTTGAACGCCCGTTTCATGTCTCCCCCGAGACCGGTCTTGATTAGCAGCATGGCGTCGAAGTACTTGGCGTGGCTGAACACGTGGTTCTGGAGCTTGTCAAGCACCGCCCTTTCTTCTTCGGTCCTGGCAATGATTTGCTCCACTCGGGTCATGATCCGGATACGGAGCCTGCTCCGGGGCACCTCCTGCCTTTCGCTCTCCTGGGAAATCGTGTCCTGTTTAGTTGAATCAATAGACATAGTTTCCCGGGAAGCAGATGATCCCTCAGAGCGTCGGGAACTTGAGGAGCTGAACTTGGTCACCACTCCCTGTGCCTGGGCTAGGCCGGCCGGCCTGGCTCTGTGCCAGGTTTGGCCCCTGTTTCACCTGTTTCATCCTGCAATCACAACTCATCCAAAACTTGTGGAATTGGTTAGTAAAAAGACTTTTATGCATGGAACATGGTATGATCATCCTCATTTTACCGAAATGTTAACGGTCACTACTCAGTTATAATGGCCATCAACACCTGTTGTGCCGCCCGTGCCCAAGCGTCACCGGAGAAGTTTGTCCAGGGCGAAGAAGATTGTGTCGAGTGCTTCCTTAGCGGCAGACCCTAGGTACTGTATTCTTCGACTTGTTTTCATCTTGACTACTTTTCCTTTGTTTTTTGACTGCTTCTAGCTTTGACTGCTTTGATTGCTTTCTGACTTGAGCTTTTGCTTCCCAGTGTCGCTGAGGGTGGACGAGATGTTGGAGACCTCGGGAGTGGTTCTGATACGGAGTCAGACCCACTTCTAGTGGTCAGTGTTGAAAAGGAAGTTGTGGTTGACCAGTCGGCCGATTTCCTCTGGTTCTACCAAGCAAGGTGCCAAGAAGGCGAAGCCTTTGGTATTTGGCCCACCCAAGTTTGTGACCAGATCTTTCGCAAGGTACTCACCTATTTCGTTGAGGTGATTATCTGTTTTTGCTTTTATCTGATGAGTTGTTTTCCTTTTTCTATCAGGAAGATAGGGACGAGTGCCCATCACGAAAGTGTCCCATCGCTGGAGAAGACTATTGCAATTCCTCCCTTTAAGGTGGTTGCTAAGGAGCCGGAGGTGCCTGTGAGGGATGAGTTGCTTCTGCCATCGTCGGATGAAGGCGTGATCCCTCCTTCTAAGGCGACTTGTGATGAGGAGCCCGTGAGTGGAGATCGTCCTGAAACGACGTTGCTTGCTGCTGCTCCTGAGGTTCTTTTGCGTCTTCTCTTTGTATGTAGGCCCTCCTTTGCATTTCTGTTTTATGACTTTGTCATTTTTGTAGACTGAGGGACAAGTGCTTGATGTTGCCTTACTTGGAATGTCTACTAGTTTGGCGTCGGCGTCGATTCAGCTGACGTTGCCAATTGGTGCCGCCGGTGGCTCAAGTGGTTTGGTCACCGGCTTCAGGGTTCCAGCGTAATATCTTGAGGATCCTCTGCTCGGGAAGGAGCGGCTAGAGTTGTCGCTTGTGAAGGGCAACTCGATGTTGGAGTATGCCCATGAGTGCATCAGCTATTTGAAGGTACTGCTTTCTTGATCTCTGATCCTGTTTTTCCCTTTAAGACTTGTTGATTTACTCTCCTTGTCTTTTAGGATGTTGCTGCGGGTTCTCAGGAGAAATCAGATCTTCTGAAGAAAGATGAGATTGAATTGGAGAAGCAGCGCTCTCAGAAGATCCAGCTTTTATCCAAGATTGACTCCATTAACGCTGACAAGTTGAGCGACTCTCAGGCTTTTGCGTTAGAGCGGGAGAAACTTGAAGGGGAGATCCTCAAGCTTTAGGCTAAGAATAAGACTCTGAATGCTTCCAAAGCTGGTGAGTTCCTTCGTCTTTGTTTCCTGTTTAGACTGCTTTTTGGTAGCATCCTGACTTGACCTTTGTCTTTCACTACTCTTTGTAGCTCTGTCTAAACAAGTGGAAGTGCTTGAGAAGGATAATACCCACATGAAGTCCCTTGTTTATGCTGCCAATGAAAAGCTAGAGAAGTTCAATGATCTTCAGACTAAGTATGACAAGCTTGGTCTGTCATATCTTGATAAGCTGACTAAGTGTGGCCATCTCCAGACGAAACTCAAGGATGCTGACGCAGAAGTGCTTCAAAGTCTCTCCACGATAAAAGATCTTAGCAAGAAGTATCGAGCTTTGGAGAAAGCTGCGATGCTTGTTGCTGACTCCATTGATCATGAACCTGCTGGAGGGAAACCTCGGTCTCTTATCGAGAGGTTGGAGGAGGCTCCTTCAAAGTTTGCTGCTTATGTGCAGGAGACTTGCTACTTCCTTTCAAATCAGACGCTTGCCGTTATGCGATCTCTTCATCCTGATGCTAGCCTAGAAGCTGTCCTTGGAGGCAAAGCATAGGATTGCTCTGAAGATGAATTCAAACAGCTTTTGAGAGAGACCAAGCCATTGGCAGAGGAAGTTGTCGAAAAGCTTCGGCTCTTTGAGGACAATGATGAAGAGTAGTCTTGCTACTATTTGTCATATGTAAAGCTAAAAACTTGTAGTCTTTTGTGGAAAACAGTGTGGATAGTTTTGACGTGGTTTATCATCTTTTATCTATCTTTCTTTGTTTTCCTTTATGACCGGTGCTCTTTATTTAAGCAGTCTTAGTCTTTTTCGAGTTGTGTTTCTCACTTGGGCCTTTTCTTTTCTCGAAAGAAAGCACTTAGAAACCTCATTTTCTACTCGTGAGCTCGTAGCATAACTTGCGTTCGTAGACTCTTTGGTAGTTTATGAAGAGGCCGAGCCTGTGTTCAGGGGGTTCTCCTTTCGCTTGGACCTATTTTCTTGAAACAAGTTCTCAAAGGTCCTAAATTAGTGATGCAGCTGTAAGGCCAGCGTACCTCATCAAAGAACTTCTCGCTTGAACTAATGCATATTTGTGAAAAAGTACTCGGAAGCCCCAGATAATTTTTGTAAACATCTTGTGTTTACGTGGAAGGCCAATCCTTTTTTTGAGTTTTTGTGTTTCTCGCTTGGGCATTTCTTTTCTTGAAAGAGGCACTCGGAAACCTCGAATTATGAATTCAGGACTAGTTCTTTCGCTTGAACTTGCTTTCTTGAAGACAAGTACTCGAAGAGCCTGAGATCAACTTATGCTTTTGTTCTCGAGAGACTTAGCATAGTTTGGTAGGAACTTCTCGTTTGATCCTGCCCTAACTTGTAGTGCAGGGACTCGGAAGTTCTTGGATAGGAATGTTATCCATGTTTTTGTCTTGGACTGAGGTATCGGATGAGGATATTGCTTTGTCCTTGAATATACAATATTTACAAGATGTCTCGTCTATCCTTTTAAGCGTAGAAACGCTGTAGGTGTTCTATATTCCAAGAATTCGTCTATTCGACTCCTTCTTGTGTTTGAAGTCTATATGATCCTAGGCCTGTAACCTTGAATATGATGAACGGTCGTTCCCATCTGGACATCAGCTTGTGTAGTTCTGCAGTCTTTTGGATGCGTCGTAGGACTAGGTCACCAATGTTGAAAGCGCTTTGTTGGACATTTCTGTCGTGATAATGTCGTACTCCTTGAGTGTAGCGAGCTGACCAGAGAAGAGCTGCGCAGGGTTCCTCCTCGACTAGATCGATTTCTAGCTGCCTTGTTGTGTCTGCCAGTCCTTCTTCGTATGCCTCTACTCGAGAAGAATTGAACATGATGTCCACAGGTAAGATTGCTTCTGATCCATAGACCAAGTAGTATGGCGTTTGTCTGGTGGGTTTGCAGGGTTGGATTCTTAGCCCCTAGACTACATGAGGTAGTTTGTAGATCCACTTTCCTCCATATTTTTTGTTGTATTCGAATAATCTTTTCTTGAGTCCATCTAGGATCAGCCCATTAGCACGCTCGACTTGACCGTTGGCTTTTGGGTGTGCCACTGATGCTTTCTTGATTTCAATTCCGCTTGTCACAGAAATCCAAGAATTCATGGCTGTTGAAGTTAGATCCTAGATGTGTGATGATGCTGTGAGGCATGCCGAATATGTGCATGAGTTCAATGATGAAGTCGACTACTTTTCCGCTTGTGATGGTGGTGATAGGCTTGACTTCAATCCATTTCGTGAACTTGTTAATAGCCACTAACACGTGCGAGAACCCTCCTGGAGCGGTTGTTAGTTTTCCCACCATATCTAGCCCCCAGCAAGCGAACGGCCATGAAGGGGGTATTGCAATAAGGTTATGAGCAGGAACGTGTTGCTGTCTTCCAAAGAATTGACATCCTTGGCATTTGCAGACTAAATCTTCTGCGTCTGCTAGAGCTGTTGGCCAGTAGAAAGCTGCTCTGAAGGCTTTTCCAACCAGGGTTCTTGATGTAGCATGATTCCTGCAAACTCCTAAGTGTATTTCTTCTAGGATTTCTCTTCCTTCATGTCTGGTGACACACTTCATTGCTGCTCCAGAATATAATCCTCGTCGATATAATTCATCTCCAATTGGTAAGTAATTCTTGGATCTTCGGACGAGTTGTTCTGATTGAGTTTTGTTAGCAGGAACTATCTTGTTTTTTATGTACTCGATGAAGGGTGCCCACCAATCCTCTTCTATGACCAGAACCATTCGATCTGAACTATGTTCAGGATCTTTACCTTTTGTCTTTTGGTCTATGGTTCTTTTGTAAAGTTCTTGGATCAATACTTCGGCAGGTACTTGTCCTCGAGTAGATCCTAGCTTGGATAATACGTCGGCGGTGACATTGTCGTCCCGTGCTACCCAATGGTACTCGATTCTGCTGAATTTGTTCTCTAATTTACACACTTCTATGCAATATGCATCCATATTTTCTTTGTTGCGGTCCCACTCTTTGTTGACTTGGTTGATCACCACTGAGGAGTCGTCGTAGACTAGTAGACGTTTGATTCCGAGTGATATTACGAGGCGTAGACCGTGTAGCAGTGCTTCGTATTCTGCCTCGTTTTTTGATACCTCCCAAAAAATTTGTAGGACGTATTTGAGTTGTTCGCCCTTTGGTGATATGAACAAGACGCTCGTGCCAGCTCCTTCAAGCTTGAGGGATCCATCGAAGTACATGATCCAATGCTCGGGCTAGCCAGCTAGTGTCGGAGCTTGATTTTCATACCACTCTGCCATGAAGTGGACTAGTGCTTGAGATTCAATGGCTTTCTTTGCCTTGAACTCGATGTTGAGTGCTCCTAGTTCCACTGCCCTTCTAGAAATCAGACCGGTGGAATCTGGATTGTGTAGAATTTCTTCGAGCGCGTAATCCGTGACAATCAGGATTTGTGTGCGTCGAAGTAGTGTCGTAGCTTCCTTGATGTAATGAGCAAGGCATAGAGTAGTTTTCGAATTGCAGGGTATCGAGCTTTAGACTCCGAGAGTACTTCACTAACAAAGTACACCGACCTCTACACGGGGAATGCATGGTGGTCCTCAGGTCTTTCCACGACTAGTGCGGTGCTCACCACATTTCTGGTAGCTGAGATGTATAAGAGTAGAGTTTCTTCTTCTTGGGGGGCTGTAATGATAGGTGGAGTTTGTAGATGTTTCTTCAAATCTTGAAGTGCCACATCTGCTTCTTCTGTCCATCAGAAACCCTCTTGCTTCTTCAATAGTTTGAAAAAAAGGAAGCCCCATTCTCCAAGTCGAGAGATGAATCTATTCAGAGCTGTCATGCATCTTGTAAGCTTTTGGACGTCCTTGACTGTCCTGGGTGCTTTCACGCTTGTGATGGTGTTGATCTTCTCTGGGTTTGCTTCAATTCCTCGATAAGTTACGATGAAACCGAGTAGTTTTCCTGATGGGACGCCAAATACGCATTTGGTAGGATTGAGTCTCCTTCTGTACTTTTGAAGTGAAATGAAGGTTTCTTCGAGATCTGTGATAAAATTATCTGGATTTCTTGTCATAACAACTACGTCATCCACATAGGCTTTGACATTGCGATGCAATTGGTCTTTGAAGCAGAGTTGAATGGCTCGTTGATAAGTGGCGCCGACATTTTTTAGCCCAAAGGACATGGTAGTGTAGGCATATGCACCATATGGAGTGATGAAAGCAGTCTTAATTTGATCTTCTTCCTTCAGAGCAATTTGGTGATATCTAGAGTAGAAGTCTAGGAAACACAGTAAGACTGAGCCTGCAGTTGAGTCGACAACTTGGTCGATTCTTGGAAGTCCGAATGGACCCTTGGGGCAATGTTTGTTTACGTCTGTGTAGCCGACGCACATCGTCCACTCGCTACTCTTCTTGCGGACTAAGACTGGATTGGCTAACCACTTATGGTGGAAGACTTCTTTTATGAAACTAGCTGCAAGTAGTTTTGTGATCTCAATTTTGATAGCCTCTCTCTTGTCCTGGGCGAATCGCCGTAGTCGCTGTTTCTTTGGAGTGGCCTTTGGATCCACATTTAAGGTATGCTCGATCAGTTCCTTTGGCACCCCTGGCATATCTGCTGGTTACCAAGCAAAAATGTCTCGGTTAGCCTGAAAGAAACTGACGAGCGCGCTTTCCTATTTGGGATCCAATCTTGCTCCTATCGTAGTTGTCTTGGATGGTTATCCTTCCTGCAACTCGATCTGCTTGGTTTCGACCTCCTTGGGCGTTGTCACTTTTAAAGGACCAAGCTCCTCTGTTGGAATGTCTAGGCTGGTCTTTTTGAGCTTCTGTGCTACTGCAAATACTTCAGCCATTGAACTGGGAATTTGAGTAGTTGAAGCGAGTTCGACTGCTTCCGTGTCGTAGTCGTATGACCTCCTGAGATCTCCTCGAAGTGATAAAACGCCATGTGGTCCCGACATCTTGAGAATGAGGTATACGTCATAAGGTACTGCCATGAATTTTGCCATGGCTGGTCGTCCTAGAATTGCATGGTAGGAAGTCTCGAAATCTGCTACTTCAAAGGTGATAAATTATGTTCTGTAGTTCTCTCGAGTCCTGAAAGTAACTGGCAAGACTACTTGTCCAAGAGGTAAAGCCGCATTGCTAGGAACTATACCGTAGAAAGGATATTTGGTGGGAGTGAGCATATTTGAGATGTCTAGTCCCATCTTTTTTACAGTGTTTGTGAACAGAACGTTGAGACTAGCTCCGCCGTCAATGAGTACTTTGGTTAGCTTTGAACCAGCTACTGTTGGATCTAGCTCGAGTGGCAATCGTCCTGCGTCGGTGTAGCTTGTCCACCGGTCTTCTCTTGTGAAAGTAATCGATATTTCCGAGTACTTTAGGTATCGTGGGACAGCGGGTTCAACTGACATGATTTTCCTTAGAGTGAGTTTATGTACTCGTTTTGATGGAAAATCGTGCTCTCCACCCATGATAACCATGATAGTCTTGTCTGCACTCTGGAATTTGTCCTCCTCGGTCTTGTCTTCTTCTTCTGTCTTGCTCTTGCCTTTGTGACTTTTACGTGTGTCATTCACTGGGAGTCCAAAGGCTTTTCTGATGCTATAGCAGTCCCAAGCTGTGTGTTTTTGGTTCGGGTGCCATGGGCATTGCTGTTGTTGCAGGGCCTTCTCGAAATCTCTGTTCTTCTTTGGCTGACCATGTGCATTTTGCTCGAGTGCCACGATGATATCGTCTGGCTTTCTTTTCCTTGGTACGCCTGGGAAATCACGTTGATTCTTGTGATCATTGTTTTTCTTGTTGTAGCCTCTTCTGCTTCCAAACTTCGCGATTTCCCTGTCTTCTTGGTCTTCCCATTCTTCGATCATTGCCCTCAACGCTTGAATTGTTTTTGGTCGTTGGTGTCCAAAATCCGAGTGTACAATTCTACTGAATATTCCAGCTTGGAATAGGTCTATGACATCTCGCTTAGATATATCCACGACTGTGTTCTTTATGTCGAGGAAACGCCCCATGTATTCTCTGAGTGATTCGTTCTCCTTCTGCTTGCACAAGGAGAGCACGTGGCGAATCCCTGGACGATCGTACATCCCTTGAAAGTTGGCGATGAACACTTGCTTGAGTTGTTCCTAGGAGTGGATTGAATTTCGAGGCAGGTTCTCGAACCTATACCTGATCATGGGCTGCCTGACCCGATAAACCCGACCTGACCCGCCTGAAAAAAACCCGACCCGACCCGACCTGAGCATGTGCCGGGTCGGGCGCGGGCCAATTTTTTAACCCGAAATAACAAAAAAACCCGACGCGACCCGAAAAATTACACGTGAAACCCGACAACACAACCCGACCTGACCCGACCATGCCACGGGTCGGGCGCAGGTCAACAATTTCGACCCACCAACCTGACATGACCCGACCCGAACCCGACATGACCCGACCCATGATCAGGTATACTCAAACCACGTCAGGGGAGAAGATTCCAGGGCCAGAGGGAAGTATCGACATTTGATTGTATTGTTACCTCCTGCACACTCAATTGCAGTCGAGAAAGATCTTAACCAAGATTATGAAGAACCTTTACCATCATACTTGTCGAAACCGACTGGTTTGAAGTTGGGAGGATAGATGGCCATCCTAATGTCCCTTGTCAGCATTGGGTAACCATCGTCGTCGTCGTCTTGTTCCCTCTCTAGCTGTTGGGAATTGATGATAGAGCGGATGTCGCGTTGTCTATCCAGATACTGTCGAAGATCAGGTTGACCTTGCATGGCTCCGTTGTTTCCTCCTTGGAATCGGCTCCCTGCCAGTCAACTAGGGACGCGGCTAGGTGTGGCATTCTTGCTTTTTGCATTAAACGCCCTTACTTTGTTGTTGACTGTTGGTGGTCGTTACGATACGATTTCGCCACCAACATTCCGTCATATTTCAGGCTCATCTTGCTCATAACAAAGTGAAATTGGTTATTTCTAATGAGTTCCACAAGTTTTGTATAATTTGTGAGTGCAGAAGCAAGCAAGCAAAAGATGAAGCACTTTGGACACAAAGCCAGGCCGGCCGGCCTAGCATAGGCTGACCGACCCCCTTTCTGTGGCCCCTTGCCACGTCATTGATCTAGGAGATCCCAAATACAACACCAAAGATCCTGAGACGTGAGATCAACGTCGGTTTGATCCAAGGACCCGAAAGGCCTAAGCTACACTTGCATGGATTGAAGGGCCCACCAACCTTGGATTCTCAGATAACTTTGATCCAAAGCAACCGTTACCGACCTCAGGGATCAATCCAGAGCGTCCTTGAAGAAGGTGGTGCCACGGGGCAGTCAGACCAGGCCGATCTTTGGCCTGGCCTAGGCTGGCCGGCCTCCCCCAGAGGCCGCCACGTGCCTCCCTTCGCGTGGCAGTTAAGCAGAAGCTTAGCTTAAGCTTGACGCCTGCAACCGCCCTTGAAGACTATAAAAGGGACCCCCCTTCACCTTGAGAAGAAACCATCCAAAGGAGAGAAGAGAAGTCTAGTAAAAGATCTCATCTTTAGAGTTAGATTAGGGAGAGAGTGGGTGAGTTGCTTGGGTGACAGCCAAGCTTTGTAGAGAGAGTCCGGGATTTCCTCTCGGTCTCATCTCAACATTTCCACCCTAGAGGAATATACTTTAGGAGTTATCTTCAGTAAGTCCTTAGTCCCTTGCCTTTAGTACCTCGCTAGTTTACGAATTACTTTCAGCAATCTATTTTATTTATATTTGATCTGCGAGTACCTGAGTCTGCGCGAGTGACAGCGACTCTTGTTTGGGGTTTCCTCTATAGCCCTTCGCGTTGGGTGGAGGTCAATGGCTGATAGCTTAGGCGTGGTGCATGTGCTGGCTAGCCATCTCAGGTTGTGTTGCACACCACGGAACTACAGTGGTAGGCGGCAGGTGGTGACAGTCATGTCCGTCCTTTGTATTCCACCACGTTCGAGTGTACTCAAAACAGTAGTGCTGAGCCCGGAAGAACCCCTCTCTCATCCCGTTCTGAGTTCTTCCTGTTCTAGCTGTCGAAGCAGATCAGATTAGATATAGATAGTTTGTCTAGGTAACGATTAGCTAACTAAAGTCAAGCTCTCTACCCGCTTACCTTGTGCTCCCTGGTGGGTCCGGTTAGAAAAGTTCTAGGCTAGTCGCGTCTACCGTTCCTTGGATTCGATATCCAGGTTCTTACTCCCCTGGTGAAAGGCTACATCGTACTCCGTGCGCTTGCGGATTTAGTTAGGCTAAGGAGTGCCAACAAGCTTTTCTGGCGCCATTGCCGGGGAACGGTAGTAACACTAGTGTAGGATCTTTTTAGCCGTACACTTTACCCCCATAACCATCTACCATATGGAGTTTTCTCTTAGTTATCTGACGGTTCCATCTAGCGAGTATTTGGAACCGCCTTCATCTTGCCACCCCATACCACCTCATGGCTTCGAGATCCGTCCCAGTCTCATTGCCATGGTTCGTGCACAGTCTTTCGGTGGAACGAAAGACGAAAGTCCCTATGCTCACTTGTAGGTTTTTGAGGAGAATTGCTCTCTTCTTATTATACCCGGCGTCAACCAAGACACTATTCTACGGAAACTTTTCCCATTTTCTCTGATGGGAAATGCAAAATCTTGGTACGACCGGACTGCAAGGAGATTTAGCGGAGATTGGATCAAATTGAAGGACGAGTTTTGTCTGTTCTTTTACCCTGTCTCCAAGATCTTAAAGCTCAGAGTCAAGCTGATGACATATCAGCGAGGTGATGAGTCACTTGGAGCCACATGGGAGCGATTTATTCAGCTGGCCAACTTAGGGTCACCGCATAACATTCCAGAGGAAATGCTTATGCAGCATTTTGTTGGTGGATTGAAGCCGGAAAGTGCACAGTTCTTGAACATCACTTCCGCAGGGTCAGTGTTATACAAGACAGTGGACGAGGTACAAGAAATCTTGGAAAAGGTTCTCAGCTCTACCGAGTACACAGGAGTCTTCGACGACCCACCAACACCACCAACAACCCCCACAGACAAGTAGCCAGTCCTTGCCCTTACATTTGATCCACCTCCTCCGATCATAGAGGAAGTGCTCGAACACCACAAGTCCTCAGACCAAGAAACTATTCTCGACGATCTGCCGCACTTCATTCCCGAGCTCTTTACAGAAGAAGAGTACTTGGAGATTGGCAATACATGACGTATGCCTATGGAACAAATGTGCGCAAGTTCAAGGTCTAAGGCGTTCATTCCAGAAGCCGTACCACAGATTGAGGGTTTATCTGCGATCATGAGCAAGGAATGGATGGAGGAAATTGAAAGTTGCGAAGACATCATCCGAACCACCCGCAACTTCTGAGTACTCCATTGCGCTATTGAGGGAACTGACACTCAGGAAGTTGTCTACGACCCGAAGGTCGGGAGTAATATTATATCAAGTGCATTCGCAGCACAAGTGCAACCAGACGAAACCCGGTCCTTCTCCCATAAGCACATCAAGTGGATCGACGGCCAAATGATGGAATGTAAAGGAATCATTCGTGTTGTGCCCATACACATGGGACACAACAGGATTTTCCTAGACTTCCACATTTTTGATATCCCTAGAGGTGACAACTTCTTCCTGATTGGACAGCCAATAGAGCACCTTGCCAACCCGAACCACGATCGAGCAACGATACAATTCAGAGTTGGTAAAGAGATCATCCCGGTCAGTCTCGTGCGGGCGGTTAACACCATCGCAGAGGCTCGATCCGAGACAGACCCAGTGGAAGAAGCAGTTAGCTCGGCTCAAGTAGAGCAAGCTCAGTTGTCACAGGCTGAAGATGCTAACCATTTCATCCAAGAGGCAGAAACGGACGGCTTTATGAAACTCAACGAGGAAGAAAAGCCACAACACCCCCCTCCTGAGTTAAAGCCGCTGCCTCCTGGACTCAGATACGCTTTCCTCCACAACGACCGACGCTCGCCAGTCGTCATCAGTGACAAAGTGACAGAGAATGAGACTCGGCAGCTTATCACAGTCCTAGAGAAACACCGGTCTGTCTTCGGGTATTCTCTACAGGACTTGAAGGGGATCAACCCCAGTTTATGCACCCATCGCATACCTATGGAGCCGGACCATACACCGTCTAGAGAACATGAACGACGGCTGAATGATGCGATGAGAGAGGTAGTCAAGAAAGAAGTGTTGAAGCTTCTGCACGCGGGTATAATCTATCCCGTGCAAGACAGTGAATGGGTCAGCCCAGTTCAAGTTCCTGGGCCGGCCGGCCTCCCCCAGAGGCCGCCACGTGCCCCCCTTCGCGTGGCAGTTAAGCAAAAGCTTAGCTTAAGCTTGACGCCTGCAACCGCCCTTGAAGACTATAAAGGGACCCCCCCCCCCCCCTTCACCTTGAGAAGAAATCATCCAAAGGAGAGAAGAGAACTCTAGTGAAAAGATCTCATCTTTAGAGTTAGATTAGGGAGAGAGTGGGTGAGTTGCTTGGGAGACAGCCAAGCTTTGTAGAGAGAGTCCGGGATTTCCTCTCGGTCTCATCTCAACATTTCCACCCCAAAGGAATATACTTAAGGAGTTATCTTCAGTAAGTCCTCGGTCCCTTGCCTTTAGTACCTCACTAGTTTACGAATTACTTTCAGCAATCTATTTTATTTATATTTGATCTGCGGGTACCTGAGTCTGCGCGAGTGACAGCGACTTTGTTTGGGGTTTCCTCTATAGCCCATCGTGTTGGGTGGAGGTCAGTGGCTGATAGCTTAGGCGTGGTGCCTGTGCTGGCTAGCCATCTCAGGTTGTGTTGCACCCCACGAAATTGCAGTGGTAGGCGGCAGGTGGTGACAGTCCTGTCCGTCCTTTGTACTCCACCACGTTCGGGTGTACTCATAACAGTAGTGTTGAGCCCGGAAGAACCCCTCTCTCATCCCGTTCTGAGTTCTTCCCGTTCTAGCCGTCAAAGCAGATCAGATTAGATATAGATAGTTTGTCTGGGGTAACGAGTAGCTAACTAAAGTCAAGCTCTCTACCCGCTTACCTTGTGCTCCCTGGTGGGTCCGGTTAGAAAAGTTCTAGGCTACTCGCGTCTACCGTTCCTTGGATTCGATATCCAGGTTCTTACTCCCCTGGTGAAAGGCTACATCGTACTCCGTGTGCTTGCGGATTTAGTTAGGCTAAGGAATGCCAACAATGACCACCTGGATTTTGACTAGAGCAGTGGCTTTGCTTGCTTGAGGGATGGCACCTGCTGTGTCGAGTTGTTTGATCATGGTTTTGACTTGTTCGAGAGCTTTTTCGACCGCTGTTGTTTTGGGTAATGATCGTAGCTGAAACTGGAGCTCCATAGCGTTGGCCAAAGGAGAAACATATTGGCCTCCCTGGACTGGTTCTTCGTTGATAGTTGATAGTCGGCGACTTCTCGTGTCGAGTCGTCGTTGAGCTCTTTTTGCATTATTGGTTTCTCTAGATGCCTTGTGCGCTTCTGATTCTCCTTCTAGTTCTTCTAAGTCTGCGGATATTTCCTCTTCGAGTTCGTTGGCGTAGCGTTCATTGTCATCAACTGAATTAGCCATGAACAACTCGCGCTCAGGGTCGAAGCTGGCGCTAGAGCTTGTAGTAGCAATTTCCATGCCGCCTTCCGCTTCCAACGCAAGATGTGCGCCGGACTGATATGGCAGATCGGATGTTAGGACCAGGATCTGTCAGCACAAGAGTTGTGTTGCCAATTTTAGTCCTTTTATTGAAAAGGACTCGGACTGGTCTTCGACTTGGGTCTGGGTTGGATGGGTGCTCGAACTACTTGTCGAAATCGAGTCGGATTCGGGGGGAATTTCTTGAGAAGAGTTCGAGAGCGATCTTGATTCGAGCGCTTGCCCTTTGACGATGTCAGACAGCTGGATTTTGTCAAAATTCTCCACGAGCTCCTCCATGCTTGACGATGCCTTTCCTGACTGGAGTGGGTTGTTGTCGACGGTCGTCTTTTTTTCATGATCTCGAGTGCTGCGCCTTCCCAGACCATCTTGTCTTGATTTGAAGTCATCGAATTCTCCACGGGATTCTTGACGATCACCCCTACCTAGCGCGCTAGATGTCAGGGTTTTACCGGCAATCCCACCGAGGGGTATCCCTAGGTAGTAGAGTTTTGGTGGAGTGATAGTAGAATTAGGAACTCGACGATTACGTGACACGAGATTTATACAGGTTCTGGCCTCCAACTAGGCGCAATACCCTACGTCCTGTTGCTGATCTTGTATTATGTAGGATGAATATGAGTACAAGCTTGTCTTATCGATCTATGATCAGTAAGACTAGTCGAGATTCTCTCTATTCTGTGGATTAACATCCTATTGGTACGTATTGAGTTGAACTTATGTGTTCTAAGTTGCGATGTTTGGAGAGGGGTCCCTGTCCAACCTTATATACTGGTTGGCAGGGTTACAAGAGTGGAATCCTAGCCTAATTCGACTAGTAACCCGTGCAAGCCTCGCTGTGCGAGTGCTTTCCTTATATCGACTAGTTTTCATATCCCATAGAGTCTTGTGTTATCTTACGCCACAGTCTCTACTCGTTGCCATATTCTCCTTTGGAGTTCTTTTCTGCGTCCGTGTTGGCCCTAGGCCTCCATGTCCGACACCGTCTCCACCCGCGTCGTCACCACCCCCCGCATCTTCTCCTGTTCCATTGCCACCCCTGCACTTCCCCACGTCGCCCATCACCCCTGTAAGTTCCCCCATGCTGGTCGCCGCCCCTTGTCTTCCCCCGTACCAACCTCCGCCCCTACCTCTTCCCCCATTGGTCCCTTTGCCTCTTCCTTCGTGTTGGCCATCGTGCCATCTCCCTTAGCCAAAGGGGTGCCCGCTCCACCGAATTGACCCCCACGCCACTTTGCACTGCCAGGCAAGGAGGGCAGTACAGAGAGAGGACAGAGGGAGGTGCAACAGACAGCGAGAGGTAGCTAGCGTGGGCTGGGTGAAATGATCGATGGCCCAAGAAGGAGGGGTTGAATTGGGACTTTTTCAATTTCTAAAGCAAAATAAAAACAACATTAGCCTAGAAACTAGTGTTCCTCAAAGCTATAGTTCACAAGATATGGAAACAAACAACAAAAGCGAATCTAGGAGGGAAACCACACTAACATGCTTACTAAACCTTAGACAAGATCACACTAAGATGATAACCAACCTAAGTAAGATAAACAACAAGAAGTACTTGCAAGAAAGGAATGCTCAAACAAAGTGCAGGAAAGTAAAGATGAGGCAAATAAGACACCAGATTTTTTTTCCTGTGGTATCAAGGAGCTGACGATCCCCCTAATCCACATTGAAGCACTCGCGAAGAGTATTGCTTCACCTTAAGTCACGGAGACTCAAGTACTCACTAAGAATACCCCTTCTCCATCTCCAGAACAGCGGGCTTCACACCGCGTACAAGAGATCTTCCTTGGGGCTCCCACAATCTCCAAGAGCTCACCAAGAACTCCCAAGTCTCCAAGAACATCTAGGTGTTGTCAATCACCAAGAGTAACAAGCGCTCAATGGCTAGCAGTTGGAAAAGTTACCCTAGAAAAACAGCACTGGCCTATCGATCCGACTGAAAGTTTTGTACAGGTCGGATGAAACGATAACAGTCACAAGCCAACATTCATCTGAGCCAAAAGAAAGGTTCTTTTTCCCTGAAGTGGTCGCTTGATCCAATCCAATTTTCTTGGCTTGGTCGGATGAAACGATCACTATCACATGGACCTGCTTAGCAAAACCATAACATTATCTCACAGTGGCTAGAACTATTGGCGGTCAATTGATCTGACCTAGGTTGGATGATCCGATCACACGGGGTTTTCAGCACCGCACCGTTGCAAGCTCTCTGGTTGGCTCAATATTTTGATTGATTCCTCCGATCGATGCCCGGTCAGATGCCGGTCGCTATGAGCAAAACTTGTGTCAGAAACCCTAGCTGTGACCTATTGATCCGACCGGCCATGCTTCTACTTGTTGGATCAAACGACCCGTGTTTTCTACTTTGTGCCGGTCGAAGCATTGCCTATTAAACAGACCCAAGCAATCGAGGATTGGTCGGATCAAATGACCCATGTAATTTGAGCTGAACTCTTCCGATTCAATCTTGTTTGAGTCCTTTGTCATTTTTATTGCTTCTTGTCTCTATCCTTGTGATTCAAGAACTGATTTGTGCTAAGTTCTCTCAAGTGTGCATCTCTCTCATCCAAGCCTTAGCTAGATCAAGCTACTAGCTCAAGTGCCCTTCGTCTTCTTATGACACTAGGTAAAGGTTATAGAAGAGTCCTTAATCTTCACGATCACGTCCTTGACTCATGCTCATTTTAATTGAGGGGTCTTATTTCATATCGATTGCCATAACTTAACATTTTAGACACATCCTTCAAGACAACTTGTTAGTTACAACAATACAGTTGTCATCTATCACCAAAACATGCACTTGCATACACATGTAAGGCCTAGATGTTTCACTAGGGCTAGTAGGCGAGGGGCGGCAGGGTGGAAAGAGAGAAGAGGGAGAGAGAAAGGAGAGGAGGCGGAGAGAGAGAGAGAGTTCTGACATGTGGGCTCCACCGCCACGTGTATTCCTTGTTAGCGAAGCCGCCTACCAAAATCGCTAGATGGCCAAATATGAACGGTTTTGAGAGTTGAAAGGCTAAAGTTTACTGGTTTTGTGGTTCGATGGCTAAAATCAAACCGAGTGGAAAGTTCAATGGTGAAAAATAGACTTTTTCCATTTTGTAACACATTCTCTGCAATATGTATAATTACCAACACGTATTTTGATAGAACGAACTTTTTCCTTTTTGATATGGTTTGGATGGAAGACTGAAAAAGTAAGGCGAGTATAACATGACTTTATCAAATCAAAAGGCCAAAGAAAATGGAGGGTTGGGTGTGCTGGATCGGACTGAACCAGATAGGCCATGGGTAGGCATGGACATACCTTGTTCTGAGTTGTTCTAGATTAAGGAAAACATATCCGGTCTTCAACATTTACATGTGAATGTCTACGACCATAACAAAGATACACGAGTACTTAGACTCCACCTCAAACTGAGGAACACAAACAACAAGGAAAGAAAAAGACTAAAAAAGAAAACTAGAAAGACTAAGCTTCAAGCTTCTTCTATGTTCATCTTCATCCTTACTTCAGTCTTATGATCTCCTGTCGGCGTAGATACCGCACTGAGTTAACCTCTAACACATGACAAAACAATCCCGCTTCAAGCATGCTAAAGCACATTGGGCACCACCATCCTTCCCATCCGTCCATGGTACCACCATCCGAAGGAATCCAAAGCGACGCCCCAAGAGGATTGCATCGTCAAGTATACAATTCCAAACGGGCCGCCCGGCACTAGCCCGGCCCTAGCCCTATTTGGCCCGGCCTGACGCGGCCCGGCACTATTAGGCACGAAGGACTCTTCGTGCCGGGCCAGGCCGGGTCGCCGTGCCGAGGTTGCGGCCCAGGCCCGGAACGAACGTCCATTTTTCGGGCCGGGCTGGCCCGATGGCCGAAACGGCCCGGTGGGCCGCGGACTGGCCCGACACTATCCCAGCGAACCTAGCAGGCGGCGCGCGGAGGCCAGATCTACGGCGGCGGCCGATGCGGGAGAGAGGGGAGGAGGCGGCCGGAGCTGGGACGGCGGCGGTGCCCGGCGTGGCTCCGCTCGCCGCTCGCGTCCCCGGCGGCGGCCGACACGGGAGGGAGGGGAGGAGGCGGCTGGATCCGGGACGGCGGCGGCGCCCGGCATAGCTCCGCTCGCCGCTCGCGCCCCCGGCGGCGGCCGACGCGGGAGGGAGGGGAGGAGGCGGCCGGATCCGGGACGGCGGCGGCGCCCGGCGTAGCTCTGCTTGCCGCTCGCGCCCCCGGCGGCGGCGACGCAGGAGGAAGGGGAGTAGACGGCCGGATCCGGGACGGCGGCGGCGCGTCCCCAGTAGCGGCTGGCGCGGGAGGGAGGGGAGGAGGCGGCCGGAGGAGGTGGAGGGGAGGAGGCGGCAAAGGCAGAGGAGGCTGGGGTGGCGGCGGAGTAGGGCGCTGGGGCGGCGGGGTGGGGGAGAGGGAGACCGGCGGGGTGGGGAAAGTTAGGGTTGGGGGTGGACCGGTGTGTGGAGGGGAGGTGGGGGTTTGAGGGGAGTTGGAGTGGGCTGGTATGAAGGGAGTTAGATGGGGCGGTATGGAGGCCTTTAAGAGATCGGGCCACTTTCGTGCTTGAGGACGGGCTGCAATCGTGCCTGTCTAATCGTGCCGTGCCTCGGGCCGTGCCTGCGTGCCGGGGTGGCGGCCCAAGCACTAAGGGGTCATCGGGCCGGGCCGGCACTAGGCACTATCAATCGGGCTTCGGGTCGTGTTAGTGCCGTGCTTTTTAGTGCCGTGCCTCGTGCCGCAGATCGTGCCCGGCCCATTTGGAATTCTATATCGTCAAGATGCCGTCGTCGCCCGAACCGGCATTGGTTTTTTGGTTTCCACTTGGAATTGTCCCTGGAGGCTGAGGCCTTCACAACAACGCCTTCAAGAAGGAAAATGATGCATCATGGCACCATCGCTGCCGGCCACCAGAGCATGGCTTTCGCTTGAGGGCCTGCACAACTCGACCACCAATCCCCAGCCCACAGACGGGATCAAGCTGCCACAACTAGCAGCCTCTGCCGCCTGTAGCAGATCACCGCCGCCACCCAGAGCCGCCACAAACCTTGTTCTGAGTTGGACAGGCAAATGTTTCGGTTCAGTACTTGTGTTAACTTGGGAGATGGCAAGAAAGCTGAATTTTGGGAGCCCTCATGGTTAGAGGGTATGGCCCCTAAGAGATCTAGCGCCTAATTTATATAAGCTGGCATGGAGGAAGCATATGAAAGTAAAAGATGATCTAGAGAATAACAAGTGGACGAGAGGGTTGTGGAGGATGTCAAATGCCGTGGAGATAGCTGAGTTCATTGCCTTCTGGAGCAAAGTGCAGCAAGTGCATCTCACAGATCAGCCAGACGAGATCAGATGGAAATGGACAAATGATGGGCTGTACACTGCAAGATCGGCTTATCAAGTTCAATTCGTGGGTTCCTATTGCACTTTCAACAGCACAGCTATGTGGAAGGCGCAGGTACGTGGAAGGCAAACATCAATTTTTGCATGGCTCTTGATCCAAAACAAGATTCTGACATTAGACAAGTTACTAATCCAAAAATGGCCATGTGATCCGATCTGCAAGCTATGTGACCAAGAACCTGAGACGGATGAGTATCTTTGCGTACATTGTGTCTTTGCACAGGAAGTATGGGCTTTAGTTGCTAGATGGGTCGGAGACCTGGTGACTGTGCCGAGCACAGCAGAGAGACGGGGCTGGAAGATTGGTGGAAAGCAAATATGAGGGGTCTGGCAAAAAAGCAACAAAAACGAAAAGCTTCTTTCCTCATCCACACGGCATGGAATATTTGGAAGGAAAGAAACCGAAGGGTGTTTGATTGTGTGGCTGCTTCACCGCTTGGGTGCTGACCCTGATCAAGGAGGAGATACAACTTAGGAAAGCTGCCACCGGGGCTCTAGTGCTGCCTGTCCATGTTCCGGATCTAGTTTAACCCAATGATAAGTCCATTTCTAATGTATGAGTATGAGCTTTGTTTATTTTCGTGTAATATCGACCTTGTAAGACTTTGTATGCTTCTTCTCCTTAAATGACATAGCAGCCCATCTGCTACTTTTTTTTTAGAAAAAGAATTTACCTGCTTTCTTGTCCAAAACAGCTCACTGTTTTAGGACAAACCTTTCACCAACCGTTACTCTATTAGCAATTTTATTTCACAAACTTGATGTCGTTAAATTTGTTTTAAAAAATACTTTCTAAAGAATATACTTTTATCATATAAATAAAATTATTAGAGTAATTGTTGGTCAAATATATGTCCTAATATAATGAAATGCGTCCGACAAATACAAATAGGGGGAATACATCCAATTCTATGTTGCAGTTCAAGGTGAGGATGGGAGTGATTCTGAACTTTGCTCGCAACTCTAGCGAGTGACTATAATGATGGGCGGGGTGCTGGCGAAATCCGATGTGGAAGAGAGAGAACGGAGAGAACGCAGCGGCGCCTGAAGCCGGTGGAGACGCGCTCCCTCGACTCCTATTCGCTGCTCTCACTAGAAGAAACTATTTATTCCGCGACGGATCACATGTGACGGTTTACAAATCCAACGTAAATTTACAAACTGGATATTAGGCCTATAATATAGTGACGGTTTAACGAATGTGTCACCAGCCGACCCATAACATAGTGACGGTTTAACGAATCCATCACGAACCGGCCGTAAAAATATTTAAATGGCACTCAAAATTATGTTTTCTTGTGTATATATTTTTCTTTAGTATACAAAAAAATCTTAACGCAATAAGGGATCGAACCGTTGGAGATGTATATTTTAATTGTCTTCGCGTTGTCGGTCCGTGTACCAAAAACACACACACAAAAAAAAAATCTTTGCATTGTCGGCCCGCAGACAAAACTCAATGAAAAACACAAAACCATAAATTGCAAATGGTCCATTCGGGTAGCATCTTATATACGTGTGAAGAAAGAAAGAAAAATCTTCCCGTAGCCTGCATTGGATTGGAAAAATTGGCATTGAAGAAAAGTAACATCATGTCATGTATGGAAAATATAAAAATCAGGATAAAAAACCGGAAAAAGGGTCGAGGATAGGAATTGCACCTGCGATTTGTGCACCTAGAAGAGAATAACTTATCACTGGGCAAATCGACTTGTTGCGATTTGTTTTGTCCGTGTTTACTATTTGTGCGATTCAAGGAGTTAGCTTGAGTAAGTAAGTAAGTACTAATTCCTATAGCGGTAATGGAAGAATCATTGGCTTTTGCACATGTACTTCAGTATATAGACATCACAGGGCAGCTGACACCGAAGACAACAATTTTGTGATGTCCATCTGCCCTGTGATGTCTATATATGTACTAATCATTGGCTTTTGCTCTATCTGTGGCATGTCCATGTGCCCTGTGATGGCTCTGCTAAAAGATAGTTTTGTTCTTCAAGTTCCTGTGTTAGTACTGCAAGAGCCAAGTTGAAAATATTATGACTGTTACATGAATATTAGTTGGTTTTTTGGTATAATTTCTTGCAATGTGGAGTGACTTGGTACCATTTCTGGTGACAAGCTTCGGCAACAAGGTTCTAGGAAAGCCAAAATTCCAGTTGTATGCTATGTTTGGAAGTAACTACAAGTCTGCAACTTGTAAGTCTTGAAGGTATTTCACTAAGCATGGGACCATTGCAAATTAATCGAGTGCCGCCCAACTATTTGCTTTCAATCTCAGTCCTAAATTCTGGATGGAACTATTTGCTTTGTGGTGGAGTGGCTCGTGTGTCATGGCGGCTTGCTCCTATGATTCTATTATGGATGGAACTTGTGCTGTATAAACTTGTTGATGGTTGTATGACTTCTTTGGAACATGTGACTCTGAATGGAACATGGTTGTATGAACTGGATAAATGTGCTATGAATTTTTGTTGTGTTCAATTGGTTGTATGTGTGGTGAATTTTGTGGCCTAAAATTTAAATTGGGTTTGGCCGATTTAATAATGGGCCTAGAATTGGTGGGCTGGAAATTTGTGGGCCACAATTGGTATTGGTTTGCTTATAAATGATTTGATGATGTCAGCATCCACATCATCATCCACAAAAGCATCCATGTCACCATTTGCTGCCATGTCAGCGTCCAAGTCGGTTGTCCATGTCAGCTGCCATGTGTCTTATGAATTAGCGGCGGCCGCGGTAGAGGGCGGTGGTGGAGGCGGCGGCGAGCCGCCGGAGCTTGTGGGGCGGTGGTAGAGGCCGGGGGCAAGTGCTTTCTTCTCCGATTCAAGTGATCCAACTATTTAGTCCGGCGACCACGAGGGAAATCCAGAGGTTATTAGTGGTTAGGATTTGGGGTTTGGGGAAGGGAGTGTCGGACGTGGAGGCATAGGACCCATATGGACGCAGAAAGACTCCAAGAGAGGATATGGCAACGAGTAGAGACCGTAGCGCATGACAGCATAGGACTCTACGCGATAAGGAAACTAACCGTTATATTTGAAACTCACTCGGATAGCAAGGCCTGTACGATTTGCTACTCGAATTAGACTAGAATTCCGCTCTTTCGTTATGTAACACTGCCCGCCAGTATCTAAGGCTAGGCAGCGATCCCTCTCAAAGAATATAAGATGAGATACGATACATCGCGCGAACACAATTGTACCACCGACCGCACGGAGCCTCCTGTGCATTCGGTCCCCGCACTGCTCCACGTGTGTGGGCCCATCACAACCCAACTCCCCACATCTCTCTCACCCCTTGCCGTTCCATTTCTCATCTCTCCTGGTCTTATCCAGTTATCCTCCATCGAAGGGAGTTCCAGCAGCGTGGGGCGCGCAGTGCTGGGCGGTGGCCTTCCCGAACGAGCTGAGCAGCGGCGCGGGGGGATGGCGGCGGTGACGCTGGTGGGTCGGGCGCTGGAGGTGAAGCCTCCCCGGCGAGCCGACCAGCGGCGCCGGCCGGGACGCGGGCGGCGGTGGCGCAGCCTCGTCGGGTGCAGGAGCAGCAGCTGAGCGGCGGCCTCGCCGGCGAGCCGAACAGCGGCGCGGCGGTGGATGCGGCCGGTGGTAGGTGACTTTTTTTACCAAAAATAATTTTATGTTTTTATAAAATGTTTTCTCTTTTTTCAAATGTTTTTTGTTAAAATATTTTGGAAAATATTTTTGTCTTTTTGCAGAACTTTTCTAAATATCTTTTGTGTTTTTTTCAAATATTTCAGCTAAAATTTTTCCAAAAATCTTTTCTTCTTTTTCATTTTGCAAAACTTTTCACAGGTTTCTTGTATAATTTTTTCGAGAGGCGAGACCCACACGTGGTCGTCGGGGTGCGAGTGCGCAGGGCCTGCTGAGGCATGCAGGGGTGGGTGGTGCGCAGATCGGGCACTACGGTGGGCCCATGCCCTTTTTTGGACGCATGCGCGAGCTCACGGTGCGTTTCGTGCGGCCGCCCACAAACTAGCGATCCCCGATACATCGTCTCAAGTTAGACAGATCCAAGAGATCAATCTCTACAGAGAACCACCTTGTACTCATATTTACACTACGTCATACAAGATCAGTAACAGGACGTTAGGTATTACGCTTAGTTGGTGGCCCATACATGTATAAATCTCGTGTCACGTAACCATTGAATTCTTGGTTCTAGAACACTTCGTCTAAACTTTACTACTCTAGGATACCCCTCGGTAGGATTGTCGGTAATACTCCAACAGAGAGCTGTGTTCTTGCCAACTCTAAAGGATTTTCGGGGAGGTTGGTTGACCGGCGGTGGTGGCGGGAGAGACGTCGGCGAGGCGGGCGGTGGAAGAGGTCGGTTGAGCGGTGCAGGCGGCATGGGCGCTGGCCAGAGAAGAAGATGGTGAACGACGGGCGACAAGAAAGGCTTAGATTAGCGTCGGCGACGGTGGAGAGCGGCAGCGAAGGCGGCGGTACGCCGCCGGAGCCCAAGGAGGCGTTGGAGGAAGAAGCTCCAGGGAGGCGTTGTATGCGTTGGCGTCAGAAAAAGAAAGCTAGTTGATGTGAAGAAGACAACTTTCCTAACATGGAGAGGCTATCCTGTAGGGAAAAAAAAAAGGGCCGGCCACTTTTTAGCGGGCTCCATATAATAAATAGAATAAAAGATGAAATGTTGAAATTCTTTTAAAAACACTATTCCTAACGACAGAGAAGTTAAAGTTTAAAACTGTAATTTGACGACGTTAATCGTTAATGCTACTCCTGTGGTTGCTCTTTGGACACAACCGTCTTCGAGTTCGAGACCACCTGCTCCCTGTTTCACTGTTTTGTGGGCCCTATCGCGCTCCAGTTTCCCGCCACCCCTCCCCGCGCCGCAAAACTTCCCGCCATCCCTCGCAGCGCCCACCTCCATCTCAAATGCTCGAACTGAAGAAGCAACTTCCCCCGACTGCCGCCTCTCTCCACGCGTCCCTCCACTCACCCTTCCCCTATCCCCACCGCCGCCTCCAAAAGCTTCCAGAAAGAATCCATCCGCCGACATGGCGTCGCCGCCGCCGGAGGCCAGGCTCACTGACTACGAGCGCATCCGCGAGGAGAACATCCGCCGCAACCAGACCATCCTCGCCTCCATCCGCCGCAAGGCCGCCGAGCTCTCCGCCACCATTCCCCCGTCCTCCCCCAAGCGCCGCAAGTATGAGCGCCGCGCGAAGCCGGCCTCCCCGGCCGGCCCCGTCGTCCTCCGCCGCTCCCTCCGCACCCGTGGCGTTTCCCCCGGTGAGTCCTCCGCCTCCGCCGGCGCCAACATCTCCCTGGCCGAACCGCCGTCTCCGCCAGAGCTCCGCACCACCCGGTTCTCCTCCTCCCTCGCTTCCTCCCTGCGAGATGCCGCCGCCGCAGCCGAGCCCCCGCCGGGGCCGGAGGGCGGGATCTGCGCGGCGGACGGGTTCGACCCTGGGAGGGAGCTGGTGCTGCGGCGTACGAACGCGAGGAGGGTGGTGCCGGACCGGATACTCTCGGTGCGGATCCTGCCGCTGGCCGACCGGACCATGGTTGTCACCGGGGACAAGCTCGGACATATCGGATTCTGGGATGTGGATGGTCTCGTGGAAGATGATGAGGATGGCGATGGTGCAGACGGGGTGTTCCTGTATTTTCCCCACAGGGGATCCGTGGGGGGCATTGTGGCGCATCCCACTGCTCCGCAGAAGGTGACTGTTTCTCCTTCGTTTGCTTTTCATTATGGATAGTGTGCAATTATCGTTATTGTGTTATTTCAATTGTTGTTCGTGCGCTTCATCATTTTCGCACTGTTGCTTAATTATTTGAACATTTGGTATTTTGGCTGGCCAAGTTGTATTTGTAGGACTAAGTAATTCGCCAAATTAGATTGCCTGAGACAGCTTATAATTAATTGGAGTTTTATGGTAGAAGGTGGATCAAGTTCTGAAAGGGGCCTGTGGGCTTAGGAAGGGGAACATGCTGGGGGATACGGACACTAGCAGTGTTCTAAACCATGGAGTGAGGGAGAAAGGCAAGGGAAAGAAGGGAAAGAGGGTTGGGACGTCCTTTTTATATTGTAATAGTGCTAAGATTCATGATTCATCAAGGTTTGATATCCCTTGGCAGTCAATCATTCCTCCCCTGCATTAGATTTTTTGTGGGGGTCCCCTGCATTAGATAGTCTAAAGTAAAACTCGATTTTCCTTGAAAAATGCAAGATGGATGTTGTGCTGTCAGTAACATGTGGTCATCCATTTCTGGCTTTGTAATTTTGTTTGTTGGCCACCATATGTGGCTTCTCACAAGACAGATGATAAGTTGGGCAAATAATACTGGCATGTTTGTGGACACTACAGTTTTGCTAGATGGTAACTTTTTTATTATTTTTTATATCTTCATGTTCATTTGGGGGTTCTGATTCTGTTATCTATGTGGCTTTTAGATTTACAGTTCTAGCTATCATGGTGAAATTTGTCTCATGGATGTTGAGAAGGAGAGCTTTAATACTATCCACTTGTGTGACTATCCCATTTTCTCGCTTTGTCAAGCACCTGATAGTCACAGCTCCCTATATTTTGCCGAGGGAAATGATTTGAAACTTTTCGATGAAAGGATGGGTAAGGTGTCAACTACATGGAATTTACATGACCATAGAATCAATTCGATAGATTTCCGTCCGGAGAATCCATATATGTTTGCCACAAGCTCGACGGATCGCACAGTTTGTATTTGGGATATGAGAAGTGTGCAAAAGAAAGGTCCGAAGAGCTTGAAAGTTTTGGATTACAACAGAGCCATTCAGTCAGCTTACTTCTCACCCAGTGGCAATATGCTCGCAACAACCAGGTGCTCATTTTTTTCTAACCATTTTGCTACTTTGGCTGGCAATATTATGATTCATGTATGTCCTTTTTTAAATAAAAGGACCTACGTGTTTGCAATAACAATGAGTGTGTATCTTAAATTGAGCCACCATTATATCATGGCTAAATGCATATTCTACATATCATTATCACGTTTGAAATCTGATCGTGCCAATCAGTATTACCGAGACACCTGAGTACATAAAGCATTGTCTTTGCCTGATCAAACACCTGCATCTGAGTACATCCATGTAAGATTTTTAGTGACATTTCCTATGTCAGCTCTCTTGCACTCACTCCATGACCATGTAGCATCAATGCTGATACAGTGTATGTTTTAAATTGTTAGCCCACTTACCTTACTAGCAGAAGCGCACGTGTCCCAGGCACGTGTTTTAAAAAATATTAAATAGTGATGTACTCAATATGAACTATTTAGATTAATCTAGAGCGTTTGATCATCATTAAATCCGACGTTTTGTTAGCATTTGCGAGATTTGAGCTTCTTTTGTGACTTCTAGCCTATATGGTATCCTGGGACCACTTAGCTTGGGTGCAGCAGTACTTGTCATGAGTGTTACCTTGCATGTCTTAGATATTGTGCCTTTGGTATACATATCTTTGTAGCACATTCACTGACAAGGCAGTTCTGTTTCTTGGACCTAAATATTAGGAATAGCGTTTTCTTTTTCTAACTCTCAAGCTCCCTTGTTTTACTTTCAACAATGGACTTCCTCTTCAATAGTGATGGCAATTGGCAATCAAATTCCTCCCTTCTACAATCAGTTCAAACAAAAATTAGTGCTACATCAATGCTCTTCTCAAAATTAAACTGCATGGATTATGAAGCGTGCAACTAGAATTGTATATGGTTGCACATCAGAGCTTTAGCGTGCTTTATAGTTTGTGCCTTTTAACTGTTTGGACAGCATAGAAGCACCATTCATCAGCTGTAAAAAAAAGAATCACCTATCATCAGTTAACATAGTGAAATACAATGAATATTGTCTGTCTGATGTTGCTAAGGAAGTGGGAGCCACAAAAAGAAAGTATCTTATGCCTGTCTGTTAATCTGGTCCAGCATAGTTTCTATGTTGTTAGTATCTCAACTTAGTATCTCATGTAATAATATAGGTCGTAAGATCCTTATGTTCTAACATTCACAGGTTTATATTGATACAGATCACATGTTTATATTGATACCGGTAACAGGTTTTTCTTGTTACAAATGTTCTTATTCTTATTCTTACTATCTGCAGCCTTGATGACACTGTCCGGATTTTTAACTTGGACAACTTTGACGACTCATGTGTTCTCGACCACAACAACAAGACAGGCAGATGGCTGTCCACATTCAAGTATGGCGAGCTTTGTCACCTTAATTTTGCAATCTTTAGTGAATATCAAGTCATTGTTTTCATGGTAAAACTCAATTCGTGCTTGCAGGGCAATCTGGAGCTGGAACGACAACAACCTATTTGTTGGGAACATGAAAAGAGGAATAGATGTTATCTCAGTCGATCGCAGTCAGAAGAGCCTCTCGGCTTCATACACGACATTTCTTGAGAGTGAATACATGACGGCCATCCCGTGCCGGTTTTCGCTGCACCCATACAAAGTTGGCCATCTGGCTGGTGCAAGCTCCACTGGTAAGGTGTTTGTCTGGACCAGAGCTTGAAGGCTCGGGTGGTAAGCTGTTCTCTGGACCAGAGCATGAAGCAACAAGATCTTCACCGACTGACCTGTGAAGATGGCTTGCCTGTCCTGCTATTTGCTATGCCCAAGTTCCTGACCGGGGAGATCCTCATGTCATGGTTGAGTACACCACCTGATACCTCATGCTTGTTTAGCATCATCCTGCTATCAAACTTATAAGTTAGCACAGCAGAACCATTCGGTATGTGTAATATATGTGATGGAACTGATGATGCCGTTATCTAGTTATTAATGGCCAATTCGCCCATGCAAATGCACTGGCTACCATCTCAATCTGTTTGTCTTTGATTGTTTAAAGTTTCTTGTTGAGGATTATATCGGTTATTCCTTAATGAATTGTTGCTTATGTAAATAAAACTTGCCAGCCAACTGCACCAACTGCATCAAACATGCACCATGCCATGCCCGGTTGCTCTGGTCATTGGATGGAAGAAGTGTTGCATAATGAGTTACTTGAGCAGCTGCATAGACGGTGCCATCTAAACAGGCAGAGAAAAGTTGCAAAGTGGGACGCATTGATCCCATGAAATTTGTTTGCACATGAAAGCATTCATAAAGTTGGAATCAACTATTATGAGTCAGGAGCGTCGTCCCGGAGCCGGGCATGGGGAACAGGGCAACCGTGTCGTGGTGCCTGCATCCTGCCCGCTATGAGGCCATCGATGCCGAAGTCATTGGTGATGCCGTGCGTTGTCGCTGCGTCTCTCCCGTGTCATGCAGCGTTCTTGGCCCGAGAGAAATGGGCGGCGGAGCTCGACGCGGGACAGGTGCATTCGTAGAACAATGCAATCTTGGTCATGGTAGAGACATCAAAGTGTATAAAATTTAAAATATTTATAAACACAAAGGAGACACAGTCATGTCCTTTTTCTTTTTTTTTGCAAGACACCTGTTGCCCACATGAGTTACAAAGCTGTAGCAACTTCACAACAAATATATACAGAAAGCAACATTAGATAAGAGGTCCAAGCTTCGTCCAGCACCCAACAATCAGGGAAGCATCAGCACAAGAAAAGCAACAGAAACGAACAACCTCAAACCTCGTCACAACGACTACTGATGAAAATGAAGAGGGGCAAAGTCTCCGGGAAATTAAATTTACACCTGCGACTTGGTAATCACGATGGGGACGGCCTTGAGAGGGACGGCCATAACGTTGGCGGTGGTGAACCTTTCGCTGACGTCGAGCTGCTCGGCGGGCACGCCGTCCGGCAGCCGCCACTCGAACGCGTGCAGCAGCGCCGCCAGCACGTGCGGCACGACGAGCTCCGCCAGCGGCAGGCCGGGGCACTGCCTCCTTCCGGACCCGAACGGGATGAACTCGTAGTCCTTCCCCTTGAAGTCCACCCCCGCGGCCCTGCCCGACGACAGGAACCTCTCCGGCACGAACTCCTCCGGCCTCTCCCACGCCGTCGCGTCCCGCATCATCGCCCACGCGTTGAAGATCACCGTGGATCCCCTGGGCACCGCGTAGCCGCCGATCTCGAGGCCGTCCTCCGTGGCCTTGTGGGGTATCAGCACCGGCGTCACCGGACGCAGCCGCATCGCCTCCTTCACCACGGCCTGGAGGTACAGCAGCCTCGCCGCGTCGGGTTCCGCGACGCTCTCCTTGCGCCCGATCTCGGCGCGCGCCCTGGCCATGGCGTCCGGGCTGCGGAGCAGCAGCGCCATCGCCCACTCCACCGTCACCGCGGTCGTGTCGCTCCCGGCGGCCAGCACGTCGAACCCGATGGCCGTGGCGTCTGAGCGGGAGATCTCGCCGGCCGACATGAGGTCCACGAGGGCGTCGAGGAAATCGCCGCGCTTGTCTCCGGAGGGGGAGGAGTTCTCGGCCAGCCGGCGGTCGATTATGCTGTCGAGGATGCGAAAGATTTCTCCCAGGTGCACGGTCGCCTTGCGGCGCAGCCCTTGCAAGTCGAGCGGCCGGAGGAACGGGAAGAGGTCGGAGACGTTGGGCCTGGTCATTAGGTTCGCGACTTCCTCGACGTGGTGCCGGATCCCGTGCGCCGACTCAGCGCCGCTGTCCATGTCGACCAAGTCGACGGAGAAGAAGCTGCTGGACACGAGGTTGAGCATGGCCGCGTACAGGGCGCGGCCGACCTCGACCTCCCGCCCGGCGCGGCCGCGGAGGTGGGCGACGAGTCCCCGCACCGCACGCTCGCGGGCGCCGCGCGCCGAGGCGAGGCTGCGTGGCGAGACGACGTGCGCGGCCACGACGCCGCGCAGGGCCTTCCACCGTGGGTCGGAGCTCGGCAGCCAGATCATGGAGCGGTCGGCCCACCCGAGCGCGCGGACGGCGTCGGGGACGACGCGCGCCGCGTGGCGCCGGTCGTGCCGCGCGAAGGCCTCCCGCGCGGCGGCCGGTGAGGAGACGACCACCACGGCGGCGCCGCTGGGGCCGAGCTGGAGGCGCATGACGTCGCCGTGGGCGCGCGCGAGGCGCGCCAGGGCGTGATGCAGGTTGGCGCCGCGAAGGTCGAGCGCGTTGCCGATGATCGGGAGCGGCCTGGGCCCGGGAGGCAGCGGCCGGCCACTACCCGAACAGCGGCGGCGGCGTCCGAGGCTGGTGAGGTAGTAGAGGAGCGGGACGACGGCGAGCGTCGCCCATAGCAACCAGGCCCCGCGCTCCGTTATTTTCATACTTTGAGCGGTTGGCTATGCAGGACAAATGCGATCGTTTTGGCGTCTATCGATTGGCAAGCTTAGAAACCGTAGTTACTACTGTAGTTAGTCAAGTACTAGAAGATGGACGCACTAACGTCCGCCTGTATAGCAAATAAATCTTCGTAAACAATATTACTGCCCAATTTAGAGCGTGTTTGGGAGAGCTCCACTCCAACTCTAGCAACTCTGCTCCACAAGATCCGAAAACTCCAGAAAAAAACGTAGAGTTGAGAGTCAACTCCATGTTTTTCTTGGAGTACCTCAAGGGGTGCTCCAAAAACACTTGTTATATATATTCTCATGGAGTTGCGTTAAAATTACCCACCATTGCCACTAGTTACACATGTTATCGGTTTGTTCTAATTTTTTTTTGTCTCGCTTCCGCTCGGCCTATCGTTTCACGCCGCCCTGCCCGTCGAACCTCGCCTCCCCATCGGATTTGCGGCACCTGATCCCTGCGCCGCCGTCGGAGCCCCGGTACGCCAGCCCTACGCCGCCGCCGGAGCTGCTCCGCCCCAGCCCGCAAAAGCCCCGCCGCTCCGCCCATCGAGCCTCGCCGCCCCACCCCTGCGCCGCCGCTGGAGAGGTAATGGACTCGAGGCTTGCGGGGCCCGGCGTCGTCATGGGCACGGAGCGCTCGAGGCCCGGCGACCTGGGCAGAGGTCGTTGGATGGGAGTGGTTGTCTTCTCGTGGAAGCAGCCTGCGCTCGTGCGGTTGCCGTCTGGATTTCGTGGTCGTTGTCGTTGATGGTAGATTGGTGGCTGCGGTGGTGTGCGTCCATGGAGATGGAGCAGGAGTGATGGGTGGCATGAGTCTGGGCGTTGCATTTTGGTGGCATCGTGGCTAGATGTTGACGAAGAATTTGGTGGCATCGTGGCGTCTGAATTTTACTGCCCAATTTAAGAGGGGATGTGTCTTTGTGTTAGACTATTTTTAATTAGACCGGTAGGCATAATATTTGACCATGTAACGTGTGTCGAGTTGAAAATTGATGAATCTATCTATCTACAATCAGGTTCCGTTGATGGAAGAGGGAAGGCATCGCGGTGTGAAAAGATGTTTGTCCGGAAAAAATATCTTGCCAAGTGTGTTTTTTTCTCTCAAGTCTCGTCAGTGTAACTATTTTACCGTATATTTATTAGTGGTTCACTATAGTCTTGATTGCTCGGTTTTGACTGGTTCTACAATTTGAGGAGTTCATCACAATTCTGGAGGACGGTAAGGATGAGGTACATTGTACTATATGCAGTTGTTCATCCTGTTCGCTTCACTTGTTAGTTGTTAGACAGAATCAGCCAAAATCAGCAGACTGTTCTCTCTCATAAAACACTATTGAATCAAACAAAATTAGTCAAAATCAACAGACTTTTATACCAACGGAACAAAACAGGTTGTTATTTGTCATTCCATGCAGATTGTGGCCATATTTTTCTATATTAATTTATTCATCCATGTATTTACAAAAGAAACTTTTTACAATACATTGTCATATTTTGTAAAGCACATCAAGTAGCTATATCGAAGTAGTTGATTCTGAAGAAAGTCACACGCCTGACTACAATTTAAAGTGTATGACATTGGCATTGTTATGAGCTAAAGGAAAGCCACAGGCCTCACGGCAGCATAAAGCAAATCGAATCAACTGAGGAGGCCATGTACATGCAGTCTATCATATCACCCATGGCTAGCAGCATACCTATGTTCACGCATGGAAAACGGACATGTGGGCAGCTAATGGTAGCAGCGTAGGCACCAAGCCTAGAGGACACGTATCTTGTTGGAACGAACACGCAAGCACATGTAAGCGGCCAAAGATGAAGAAAAGAAGAATGGTGCAAATGGCCTCTAAGGCCCCGTTTGGTTCCTGATGCTAAACTTTAAGTACCTGTCACATTGAATGTTTAGACATTAATTTAAAGTACTAAATATGGACTAAGTTTAAAACTAATTGCACACACTCAGACTAATTTGGAAGAAAAATATATTAAGCTTAATTAGTCCATGATTTGACAGTGTGATAATGATGAACTAATTGAGCTAAGTAGATTCATCTCGTAAGTTAGCCATGGCTTTTGCAATTAATTTCATAATTAGCTAATATTTAATTTTTTTATTAGTATATAAACATTCGATGTTGTACCTAGTTATCTTTAGTCCCTGAATTCAACCTAATTCTTAGGGGTGCTCGGATGTTTGCTGCTTAGGGTTCTTCCACTTGAAAACGGGGTACGGTCTTATAGAGACTACAGCTGGTTTCTGCCGTGTCATTGGAGTGGAAGAAAGTAAACGAATTGGCTCCGTGGGTCATCTTTCCTCGAACCGATTTTTTATAGGCAGACGTGTTTCAGGGTGAACAATCTTTGCTTCTGGAAACAACCTTAAGCAGCCAACATCCATTTTACCTCCCTCAACTATAAAAAAGGTACGATTTTCCTCCCTCAACTACAAACTAGATACATTCGTCCTCGAACTCATGGAGAGCCGGTGGGGGACAGCGGACGATTTTTTTCTTTCCTTTAGGCAGAAACAATGGGTGGGCCTATCGTGACCGGCACGCAGCGTAAGGCCTGAAGGCCATGACACTGTGACAGCTGGTTCCATTTTCCAGCGAGGGCTCCGTTGAGATGTTCATTAAAAAAGAAGGAGGCAAAGCTAAGCACGCAAGTGCTGGGAGGCAGCCAAAGCTCCTCGCTATATAGACTTACTTATATACTAAGTAAAAGTTGGGATGTGTTATAAAATGACATAAATTTAAAAAAATTAATTTAAAAAGAAATAAGTATGTAAAAGAATGCACACTTTTGTTACATCCCATATTTAAATTATTCAATAGCATCTCACATCAAAAAAATATATATTCATACATCAAAAGTCTTGGGCATCTGACGAAAACAGAAGGAAATTTATGTAATCAAATCTTAAACATATACAGAAGAAGATATCATGAAACATATACAGAAGAAGATATCATGATACAGGTATCCATGAGCAACTCGCCATCGCAACCAGCTTCTTGCTGATGGGGAGGCCGAAAATGTTACTCTCCTCATCGCTGGTGGCGTGGAGTAACGACGCCATGCACTCAACGACGCCGGACACCGCCACAACGCGGAGCACGTTTCGCTTCTACCCCGTGAGCTTGGACACGATGAGCATCGCGGCCACCATTGCGTCGCGCTCGGCGTCGGCGTCCTCACAAACAAATATGAACTACAATAGGAATGAAGGGAGAGATTGTGTGTTCTGAGAAGGAGGAGGGGCGCCTTATATAGGGGGCAGGAGGGCTAAGAGATGAACCTGGACACCCATGACTATGGTAAGTAATCGGTTTCATGATTGACTCCCCATGACTATGGTAAGTAATCAAATTTTAAAAGGAAAACCACGGCTATAGTAAGTAATCAAATTTTAAAAAGGAAGGAGACACCGATTTGCGTAGATGTCATTATTTTTTTCTGAAAGGAAACCTTATTCCTTGATTGGCGGACTTTACGGTAACCAACCAATCAAGTCTTAGAAGGAAGGAGACATCCGATTGCATAGATGTCATTCCTTTTTTCTGAAGGAAACCTTACCCTTGATTGGCAGACTTTATGGTAAGCAATCAGGTGTAGGTATGATGGGTGGGTAAGAAAAGGCACGATGAGAAAAAAATGGGTGGATGGGGGCGTGGGGTGATTTACAACGGGAGAGGACGACCAAATGAATCTCACCCTTATGGTCCTCCGTTTTGGCCTGCCATGTGGGGCCTTTGTGAGGGCTGAGGGGTAAGGATGAAAAACAGTTTCAATTTGGTTTTACTATTTTATAGTACTAGTAGGATGGCATGTGCCACATGCACGTGTATTCAAAAAATTTCATATTTAATAACCAACAATATAAGATCGTACACTAAAAGTATTCAATAGCACCACACATTAAAAATTATATATTTATACATCAAAAGCATTGGACCTCCGACATAGAAAGAAATAAATTTGTAGGATCATATACAGAAGAAAATATCCATGATACATATATCTGTGTGGACCTCAACGCCGAGCTGGCCAGCTTCTTGACGATGTGGAGGCCGAGATGGTTGCTCTCCTTGTTGCCGGCGGAGTCGAGCAACGTCACCACACACTTGACGGCGCCGGGCACCTCCACAACACAGAGCATGTTTCGCTTCTTTTCCGGCGAGCTTGGACACGACGAGCGTCGTGGCCATTCTTGCGCCGCGCTCGATGCCGACGCCCTTCAAAAAAATATGAACTCTGAGTAGGCGATGGGAATGAAGGGAGAGATGATATGTTTTGAGGGGGGAGGGGGCACCTTATATAGGCGGGCAGGAGGGCTAAGAGGACGATCGTGTACGCTCACGACTATGGTAAGCAATCAATTCCCTGATTGACTCTCATGGCTATGGTAATCAATCAATTCCCTAAATGACTTCCACAGTTATGGTAAGCAATCAATGTCTTAATTGACGCTCGCATGTACTCCCTCCGTCCCAAAAAACAAGTCATTATAGATGTTTTAGGACAGATTAACAATAAAATGACCTTGATGGCCCCTATCTTTTAGCCAGATTTGGTTCTAACCGATTGTTGCATGCTTGCATGCACATGCAAACTTGCCAAATCAGGTAAAACAACTTGTTTTTTGACAAAATTTGAATCACAAAACGACTTGTTTTTTGGGACAGAGGGAGCATGAGCTAAGGGGATGAACCTGGATGCTCACGACTATGGTAACTAATCAAATTCCCTGATTGACTACCACGACTATGGTAAGTAACCAATTCTCTAACTAACATCTACATCTACAACTATGATAAGTAATCAATTCCTTAATTGACTCTCATGGTTATGGTAAGCATTTTTTTATTATAGCATGTGATTGACTGCAAGTTTTAAAATGAAGGAGATGTCCGATTGTATAGATGTCATTTCTTTTGCCGTCGGCCTTGAATTGGGGAATGCGATTGCGTAGCTAACACGACAGATTGGGGTGGGTAGAGTGGGTATACGGGTGACAAAAAAAATGGACGGGGGAGGCGCGGGCGCAGATTTAGGGGGGGGGGGGGAGGGGGGGGGGGGGGGTACGACAAATCCATCTTTCCACCTCATTGTGGTCTTCCATTTTGGCCTGCCACGTGGGTCTTTGTGAGGAGTATAGGAATAATTTTTTGAATGAAAAACAATTTCAAGTTGCTTCTCTTATAGATAGATTAGATAGATTAGGAGAAGCATTATTTTGATGGCAGCGAACGTCGTCGTCCATCCTTGTGGCCGACCGATGGACCACCTCAGTGACCTCACGGGCACTGCCGCACTGGCGTCCGTGCAAGAAAACAAAGCACCAGCCATCTGGCGTGTTTGACCGGCGGTCCGGCACACATTTAGATGTAAATCGCCTTTGTATATCATCGCTTTCACGTACGTCAATGAGTCCGATTCTAAAACTGTGTGACTGGAGGACCGAAACCGAACAACAACCGAGACCCACCCAATGAACCGGCCACTGAAGGAAAAAAAAAAAAAAAAATAGGAGACCAACGAACCAAACCGCTGCCAGAAAATCCTTAAAATGTACCGACGACATGGGAAAAATGAAAAATCTAACATCCTGTGATGCGGAAAATGAAACTTAGTTAGTTTCCGCACGTTAGGACCAATCCATACATGTCTGGCGTCAAGTTTTCTTTTTAAATGCTCTATCTAGCCTTTTAGCTTTCGAATCTAAGGATCAATTTGTCACGTTGAAAGAAAAGGATATATATATAAAAAGTCCAATATATATTGGAAGGGGCTGGCTTAACGCGCGACTAGCCGAGCGTGCGACTCCATAACTTTCCTTTTCTAGCCGCGCTCAATCCGCAATTTCCCTTTTCTGGCTAGCAACTTCAGTTCATAGGTACGAGCAACTAAGGCACCACGACGTCCCCGCACACCTCCACCTCCCCCGGCTCCGGTGGCCTCCGCCGCCTGCCCACCCACCACCACGAACCCTAGCCCGCCCTCCTCCTTCGCCCCCACTGCCATTCCACCCGCCCACAACCCACCGCCGGCCGTCGACGAATTCCACCCTAACCCATTGTGCTCCGTCACCCCCACCGCCGGCTGCCGCCCACCAGATGTCCAGCACTGCCCGACCGTCATCCTCAAACCCCCGCTCTAACTCCATTAACCATGGAGCCGTCGGCAACCACGAAACCCTAACCTCCAACCCCTGAACCCTAACCCGACAATGCACGGCAGCGGCAACGCGATGACGGTGGTGGCGCACGGCGAGCAACTTCAGTCTGTATGCAACAGTAGCATGAAAACGCGGTTTGCGGGGGCGGACGGACCGCATGGACCGCGAGCAGGCTGCGGGCGTCACGCGTTGGCGGTCAGGTGCGACCCACGCGCAATAGACTTCTCCACATTGGAGTAGAAAAGAACATCAACATCAGCGCTTTGCCAGGGTGGGTTATGTGAGCGCTACGTATAGCTATACCTATTTTTGTCTCTAGCTTGCAATACTTAAACAAAAATAGAAATATAATCAGTATCGAGTAGAAGGAAATTAAATATGCTAAGACAAAATTCAATTATTTCTAGAAAATGTATGGAGATCTATTGAGTGAAAAAATATAGTTGAAGAAATAAAAAAAGTTATGAGTTTTTTAAAAAATAATAAGTATTTGACCGTGGCAACGCACGGGCATTCTGCTAGTTGTATATCAAAGTCAGATATCATCATACCAAATTTATTTTCATTAAATGCACCATAAGTCCAAGAAAGGATTCAACTATGGGTTGCGTGCCAGTTAAAGTAGCTCACGTTTGACTAAGTTTTTAGGAAAATTGTATTCATATTTATGACTCTAGATAAATTTATTTTGGAAGTATATTTTGTAATGAATCTTGAGGACCCGGTGTGTCCGAGGACCGGTGGATGGTCGCTTCCTGGTGTGATGAGTGATTGACAACGTGGTGTGGATTGACGTTTCCCTTGGCTCAAGTATTGCAGGTGTAGAATGCGGCTTGATTGCATTGGTGCAGGTGAAAAACAGGCGCGAAAGGTCTTAGCCATGGCGGCCTCCGAGGAGCGGAGAGACAAGTAGGCTTGGTTCGAGGGACCCGGTGGCCGGATGGATCAAGTACGGTTCACATGCTGGCAAGAACGAGCAAGGGGACGTGGTTCCGGTGCGAGGTAGCGGCTCACAACCGAAGCTCGTACGCGGACGAGAAGCCGGCGCAAGGTAGCGGCTAACAACCGAAGTTTGCGCGCGGGGTTTGGTGATTTGGCCACAAAATCATCGGTGGACGGTTTCCCTTGCTTTGGGCCTCAAAACCAAGGCCGAGGACTCGACGTAGCGACGGCCCGGCCTGCCAGCCAGGGGCGGTCCAACCGCCCCCAGGGGCGGTGTGACCGGTCCCACCTGGGCAGGTCGCCCGTGAGCGTCAAGGAGCTTCGATCCGGAGGACACGCGGCGTGATCGCAAGGCTTGCGTCGGAGGGAAGCTAGCTTGCGGTGGAAGGTGTCCCAGCCGGAAAAATCTTCGCGGAAATTGTCATATTCGCCCCTGAGGGGTATGTATCGCTTAGGGGTAGTTTAGTCTTTCGAGCACCACCATTTGGACTATATAATAGACCCCCTAGGGGTGGTTGTGTTATCTCTTTAGTTATTTTCATTTGGCTTGTTTGGTTTTCCCTTCCCTTCATCCTCTCCACCTAGAACTATTTTGAATCATTCATAGTTTGTATAGGTGAATTCATGGTTGGTTGATTGAGCTTAATCTCCTTATCTTTGTGCCATGATTTGAATTCCCGAGCTCCTTTTCTTTTTCCCATTTTCGGAGGTATTTTCGGAGCCATTTTTGGGGGATTTTCGTTCTTCACTTTCTAGCCCGTTTTCTCTCGGATTTCTTTGGGGGAATCACGTATGAGTGCCTTGTGCCTCTTTTCCTGGTGATCCCTTGCCCCCAAACGCCGGGAATCGGTCTAGATTTGAAGTTTTTGGGATGAACTCATGGTGGGTGTGTTCTTCGCTAGATTTGAAATTCCTGGAGTTCTAGGAAGTTAGAGGCCGAGATTTTTGGGGCATAGCCTCTCCTTGAGGTGTATATCATCTACCCAAAGTTTCGTCTCAAAACTCCAAGCCGTTTGGGAGATCCGTTCTCGAGTTGACCTTTTTCCCGTGCTGTCTGGCAAGACCGGTGCGACCGCCCTCGGATACCTGGTGTGACCGCCCCTGGCTGAAGGGCCAGGCAAGGGCGGTGCAACCGCCCCTGGAGAGAGGTGCAACCGCCCCTGGCTGAGAGTTGCTGATTCGTGTGGTTTTCGATCGATTCTTGTTGGATTTGTTCGATTCGTGTTCCGCTGCATTGATCTTGTTCCTAGGGTCAGTAGCCTCACAGTAGCTACGTGATCTTGGCAAGATTAGGTTGGTAGGCTTTGGAGTTGAGTTGGGAGTAGCCGGATTCGTGAGAGAAATTTTTATCGGCTCCCATTCACTCCCCCCCTCTCTGGTCGCCTAATCGGTCCTTCAATTGGTATCAGAGCCAGTTACGGGTCTTTGTGACTCTAACCAGTCTAAAATCCAAAGATGGCGTACCAAGATCGGGGTTCCGGGCCTCCCCACTTCGATGGGAAGAACTACCCGAACTGAGTCGCGCGTATGGGCGCTTTCTTGCGAGGCAAAGGAAAGTTGTTGTGGGATGTGACCAAAGATGAAAACTATGTCAATCCCACCAACTTAGATGCCCAGGATGCAAAGGATAGGTTTGAGGCAAACGCTAGAGCTGTTGACTATTTGTTTCGTGCTTTGTCTGCCGAGGAGTTTGAGCGAGTTTTGGGCGAGGACCTAGCTAGCAAGATCTGGCAGAAGCTCAAGGTAGCCCACGGTGGTGATAGCCATGTGAAGGCTAGGCTTTTCTCGATGTATCGGAGAGAATATGAAAATTTCGCTCATTTGCCTGGAGAGACTGTTGATGCTTTGTTTCAGCGTTTCACTTCCATTGTCAACAACATGAAAGCCAACATTACCGTACTCCCATACTCGGATCATGACAGAGCTATCAGGCTCTTGCAAGCACTTGATAGATCCGTGTGGGGTGCCAAGGTTGAGGCGATCATGGAGTCGGCAAACTATGAAACTTTGTCTGTTGATGAGCTTTTCTCGAAGTTGAAGTCTTCTGAGGTTGACAGACAGCTGCTTGCCAAGGCTAAGAGTCCGACTGATCCCCATAGTCTGGCTCTAGTCGGTGGCTTTGGATATGGACATGCTAACACTCCCAGACACTTTGCTTTGTCTTCTCTTGTGTCTCTTCCAGATGAAGAATATGAGGTGCTGAGCGAGGAGGATCTCACGTTGCTCACGAGGAGGTTCGAGCGGATGTACCAGAACCGGAAGGGTTCGAGGCGTGCCGGGAGTACGTGCTACAGGTGCGGGAAGATGGGCCACTTCATCGCCGAGTGCCCCGAGGAGATCAAGAACGACTACAACCGCAAGCACCAGCCCGCGAGACGACCACAAGCACCGTCCCAAGGACGAGTACCGCTCCAAGCACAAGAACAAGGAAGAGAGAAGGTCGAAGAACAAGCACGGTGGACACAAGAAGAACCGATCCCGAGCGATGGTGGCAGATGCGAGCGACATCGACACAAGCTACACCAACACGTCGTCAAGCTCAAGCAGCGAAGATGAAGACCACGGCCACCGCAAGGAGAAGAAGAACGTGAACCGCAACTTCAACGGCATCTCCTTCGCCGCCGTCGACTACTGCACCATGGCGCACGAGTCCGTGAAGAGCAAGGACGACTCCGAGGATGAGGTATTGACGATCCCACCTCTCTGCGTAAGAAATTTCTAGACTAGAAGAGTTGGTCGATAACCGTGATGATGTGCTTAGGAAGACCAACAAGGAGAAGAGAGAGTTTAGGTCTTTGCTAGGAGAGTCCAAGGATAGAGTGGCTGAGCTTGAGACCTTGCTTTCTGAGACTGGAAAGAAGGCGCTGGAGTTTGAGTCTTTGCTTTGCGAGTCTAGGGAGAGAGCAGCTAAGCTTAAGTCAGAGATTGCTGTGTTGAAAGATGCACCTCTTGTGTCTGATGAAATTGAATGTTCATTCTGTGATGTGCATCTTGCTGATCTGGTTGTTCTGAAGGAGAAACACATGACATGCTTAGATGAACTAGAAGGTGCTAGGCTTGAGCTTGCTGAGTTGAAGTCTAGATCATCTTTGCTAGGTGCTTGTACTTCTTGTCCTGCTTTGCATGCTCAGTTGCTTGAATCTCGTACCATGATTAGTTCGCTTGAAGCTCAATTGAAATCTCCTATTGCAAATTCTTGTTTTGCTTGTGATGTTGTCGCTTTGAAGAATGTTGAGCTAGAACAGTGTGTGAATCGCTTGCAAGATGAAAATGATGAGTTGCGACAGTGTTTGGGTTGGTTGTCAGGTCGTGAGCCTCAGCTTAAGATGTTGATTGCTGGCTTTAAGAGAGCTGATGGTCGTGGTCTGGGTTCTGAGAAAGTTGGTGAGAGTAGTGGTGAGAAAGAGAGAGAACCTGAGAGCTCCACCACAAACATTCCTACAAACCCACCGAAAACCATTCTCAAGAATACCTTCACACCCAAACCCAACCACATGCTAAACAAGCTTGACACCACTCCAGATCCTCCCAAGTTTCCACCAAAAACAAACAACTTCCAGAGGAGAGTGACCATTGTGAGGAGTGGGGATTACCAGCCGAGGGAGAGGCCACAGCCGAGAGAAACTCCAAAGCCAAAGCCAGTCCGCTTCCATTGTGAGCATTGTGGAAGGGATGGACACCTTGAGGAGTTCTGTTGGAGGAAGAAGAGGGAGGTGAGAAAAGAGAAGGAGGTGCGGAACAGGGACAGGTACTACTCTTCCCGTAGTGTGTCTGTGTCTCATTCACCCTTGCCGAGAGAAGAGGCCTTTGTGCGCACAGTTCCTTTGTCTGGAAGTCGTGGTGTTCTAGCTAGTCCTGAGTTTGCTAGGCGGCCTCCTGTTCGTGGTCAGTTTGGTTCAGGGAGGTTCGATCGTAGCTTCGAGTCGTGGAGAGAGTCTAGGCCACGTTTTCCCCCGCGTGGTGCTAGAGGTCCGATGGTGAGAGATGAGAGGTTTCACGTGGTAGAGTTGATTTTGCTAACCCCTCTTTTGAGCAGATGGCCCGACACTGGTTTGACTCGTTTTGTGCTAACCCCAGTGTCGAGTCATTCGCTCATTCTCGCTCTCGCTTTTGATTGTGCAGGTGGGAGGCTTGGAGAACTTTTGGTTGATGGATTCTGGCTGTTCGAGACATATGACAGGTAATAGGAAGTGGTTCTCCAGTCTCACCCTGGTGGTGTCCAGGCAGTACATCACTTTCGGGGATAAGGGTAGAGGTCGAGTGTTGTCTGAGGGTGCTATTCAGGTGAGCGACAATTTTATGTTAAGCGGGTTGCTCTTGTCAAGAATCTTGGTTTTAATTTGCTTTTAGTTTCTCAGCTTCTTGATGAGGGTTATGAGGTTCGATTAAGAGTGGTGATTCTCGAATTCTTGATTCTCGAGGTGACCTTGTGTGTATGATCATTCCCGAGGGACAGATTTTTCGTGCTGATTTTTCTCGATCTTTTGGTCCTTCATGGTGTTTGATCGCTGGTACTTCTTCTGAGCTTTGGAAGTGGCATAGAAGATTGGGTCATGTGAGCTTTGATTTACTCACACGCTTGAGTGCTCTTGACCTTATCCGAGGATTGTCCAAGCTCAAGTTCGAGAAAGATTTGGTTGTGCACCTTGCAGGCATGGTAAAATGGTTGCTGCTTCCCATCCACCTTTGACAGATGTTATGACTGAGCGTCCAGGGGAGCTTTTGCATATGGACTTGGTTGGTCCCGCTCGCGTTCGTTCAGTTGGTGGGAAGTGGTATGTCCTTGTGGTTGTGGATGATTTTTCTCGGTATGCTTGGGTGTTCTTTTGGCGTCGAAGGATGAGACATTTGATTTTGTTCGAGATCTGATTTTGAGGTTGAAAAAGGAGAGTAATGGTGGTGCCATGAGAGCTATACGCAGTGACAATGGTACGGAATTTAAGAACACTCGTTTTGATGCCTTCTGTCGTGATCTTGGTCTCGAACATCAATACTCTTCGCCATATGTTGCTTGCCAAAATGGAGTTGTTGAAAGGAAGAATCGAACACTTTGTGAGATGGCTAGGACGATGCTAGATGAGCATAGGACTCCTAGGAAGTATTGGGCAGAAGCGGTGAACACAGCTTGCTATGTTTCGAATCGGATTTTCCTTCGTGCTTTCAAGAAGAAAACTTGCTATGAGCTTTTCCATGGTCGTTCCCCCGTGTGAGTCACTTTCGGGTTTTTGGTTGCAAGTGTTTCATTCTGAAGAAAGGAAATTTGGACAAGTTTGAGTCTCGTTCGATGGATGGAATTTTTCTTGGTTATGCTAATCATTCTCGAGCATATCGTGTGCTCAATCTTGAGACTAACCAAATCATGGAGACTTGCGAAGTCACCTTCGACGAGACCATTCCGTGTAGCTCTTCTGTTTTTGAGTGTGCAGGTGATGATAAATTTATAGTCCATCTTTGAGGAAGAACAGCTTGATGATGAAGATGATGAAGAGATTCATGCACCGTGTGGAGATCGTGTACCTTCTACTTCCACTACTACCACGACGTTCGATGACGGCCCTTCTGCAACACCTTCGTCGAGTCGCGCACATGATCGAGTTCAAGTGGAAAGCTGATGTTGAGGGGGAGGCAATCTCGAGGCGAGAAGCTCCCCGGCTGGTACAGAGGGATCATCCACCTTCGAAGATCATCGGGAACTTGGATGAATGTACTACACGGTCGAGGTCACAGAACATCTCTCATTTCTCTCATTCTGCTTTTGTTACGTCTTTCGAGCCCAAAAATGTTGGACACGCTTTATCTGATTCTGATTGGGTCAATGCCATGCATGAAGAGCTTGAAAACTTTGAGAGAAACCAGGTGTGGGAGTTAGTTGAACCACCTCCAAATTGCCATCCTATAGGAACCAAATGGGTTTTCAAAAACAAGAGGGATGAGGGTGGTGAGATTGTGAGAAACAAAGCGAGGTTGGTTGCTCAGGGGTTTTCGCAACAGGAGGGGATAGATTATGAGGAGACATTTGCTCCTGTTGCCCGTTTGGAGGCAATTGGGATCCTTCTAGCATTTGCAGTTGCTAATGGGTTCAAATTGTACCAAATGGACGTGAAGAGTGCCTTCTTGAATGGGGTGATCAAGGAAGAAGTGTATGTGAGGCAGCCCCCACGGTTTTGAGAGTGAGAGATACCCACACCGAGTGTACAAACTCCACCGAGGTTTATATGGCCTAAAGCAAGCACCCAGAGCATGGTATGGAAGGTTGAGGGGGTTCTTGCTTAGCAAGGGGTTTGTGATGGGAAAGGTTGATAAGACGCTCTTCTTGTTGAGGAATGGCAATGATCTTTTAATCGTTCAGATTTACGTGGATGATATCATTTTTGGTGGCTCTTCTCATGATCTTGTTGCCAAGTTTGCAGACGATATGAGCAGGGAATTTGAGATGTCGATGATGGGAGAGTTGCAGTTCTTTCTCGGGCTACAGATCAAGCAAACCAAGGATGGGACGTTCGTGCACCAAAGCAAGTACACCAAGGACATTCTCAAGAAATTCGACATGAAGCGACTCCAAGCCGATGACTACGCCGATGAGTAAGACTACAGCCTTGGATGCGGATGAGGACGGAGAACCAGTGGACCAGAAGGAGTACCGGAGCATGATCGGCTCCCTTCCTCTACTTGACGGCGACGAGGCCGGACATACAGTTCAGCGTGTGTCTGTGCGCTCGTTTTCAGGCTTCACCGAGGACTTCACATCGTCAGGCCGTCAAGTGGATTTTCAGGTATCTCAAGTTTACTCCTGAACTGGGTCTTTGGTACTCTGCTGATTCCACACTTGCACTTCATGGTTTTTCCGATGCGGATTTTGCTGGGTGTCGTGTTGATCGCAAGTCTACTTCTGGTCAGTGTCAGTATCTTGGTTCGTCTCTTGTGTCTTGGTCTTCTCGCAAGCAGTCTAGTGTAGCCCAATCCACCACTGAGCCGAGTATGTTGCTGCTGCTAGCTGTTGTTCCCAGTTGCTTTGGATCACCTACACCTTGAGAGATTTTGGATTAGACATGTCCCATGTTCCACTTCTTTGTGACAGCACCAGTGCCATAAGCGTAGCCAAAAATCCCGTGCTTCATTCCAAAACCAAACACATAGAAGTGAGGTACCACTTTCTCAGAGATCATGTTGAGAAAGGAGATATTGAGCTTGCCCATGTTTCTACCCAAAACCAGCTTGCAGACATTTTCACTAAGCCACTTGACCAAGTTACCTTCACCCGCTTGCGAGGAGAACTTGGTGTGTGTGCGGTTTTTTGAGCTGGGTTTTGGAGGCTTCTCTTGTAGCATATGTATACTATTGTACCGTCTTTGTATCTTGATGTACACTTTCTGTTTTTGTATCTTGATGTATAGTTTTCATCTCTGCATTTTGTGATATATCATGCTGCATTTGTATCATATTCTAGGATGAGCTTCTCCTATATGCAGTGATTGCTACAACTTGCTACATTTTAGAGTTTAGGCAGGCTGGCTAGGGATTGATTGTATGGATGGCTATGCTCTTGATGGTCTTGATATATATTCCTTTGAGATAGTCACTTTTTGAATTAAAATGACAAACTGAACTTAAACTCTTATCACCCATGAGTAAATGCCTTTGCATGTCTTGTTTGAGCCGAAATGGCTATATTTGCTTAAGGTCATGCTAGGATGATATTCTTTTCATTTGGGTCAAAGATCTTTGTCATTGTAAATGTTTAGCCCATGTTTATCTCATGGAGGAGCATAAGCTTCTTTTTGTCGCAAAGACATTTCATGTACCATGCTTAATTTGAAAAACTTGAAAAATGAGATGTCTATGCATGAAAGAAGAAAGATGAGAAAAAGATTTATTTGAAAATATTTATGCTCATGTCTCTATGCTTTCACCATTGCACACACTTGCACACATGGGTGCTAAGCGGTTGCATGTTGTTTGCCGGAGAAGTCTCCCATGAGAAGTGAACACATGGCTCCGTGCTTTGACATGACATGAGATAGATTTTGGGCGTTTATAATGATCTTTTGTCAAGAATGCTTGTTCTATCATGATCTTGGTGAGATGAAGTTTATTTTGCTCAAATGGCCCATGTTTAGGACTTTGCTCATGAGGTGAAACTTTTGAAAAAATTGCACAAATTGATCATGGCTTTGTCAAATGGCTATATATCTTCACTTCTTGACGGCAATGCCCTTATGATGCTGTGCCTGTCTAGTTTGCCTGTTCTCTAACTTGTAGAATTTTGTATCGCTCATTGCCTATTTGAGAAGCCTAGAGTTGAAATTTTTGCAGTTTTTGCCTTGATTTGTGCATTGTCAACAAGGGGGAGAGTTTGAGCATTGGAATACATTGCTGGGCACTTATGGAAGGTTTTCGAGTTGAAACGACATCATTGCGAGCATTTTTCTGTGATTTGCATTTTTGTGCTTTGACTGGGCAGGGCGGTGTGACCGGCCCTGGAGCAAGGGCGGTGCAACCGACCCTCCAGGGAGGTCCAACCGGCCCTGTGCAGTGGCACGAGGTTTTGTGGGATTTGATCCATTTTCGATTACATTTTCGCACGCACAAGTTCACTTGTTCAGGGGAGTTTGCATCAATGCAGGGGGAGTGCTTTGAGTGTTCTGAGAAGTGATTTGGAGATTCATGACTTGTGTTTTGTGCTTTGCTCTTTTGCCGATGGTGTTGAGCCCTTTCGCTTCTTCTTGAAGGGTCGGCAGTTTCTGGAGCTTTCTCTTGCGAAGTGACTTTGTTTCGGCTTGTCTTTGCTTTTAGTCACTTGCTTGAGTCTTGTTTTCGATTTCTTTCTATTTTCTTTTTCTATCTATGGTTACTATGTGTGTGTTGTCAATGCACTCATCAAGGGGGAGATTGAGGACCCGGTGTGTCCGAGGACCGGTGGATGGTCGCTTCCTGGTGTGATGAGTGATTGACAACGTGGTGTGGATTGACGTTTCCCTTGGCTCAAGTATTGCAGGTGTAGAATGCGGCTTGATTGCATTGGTGCAGGTGAAGAACAGGCGCGAAAGGTCTTAGCCATGGCGGCCTCCGAGGAGCGGAGAGACAAGTAGGCTTGGTTCGAGGGACCCGGTGGCCGGATGGATCAAGTGCGGTTCACATGCTGGCAAGAACGAGCAAGGGGACGTGGTTCCGGTGCGAGGTAGCGGCTCACAACCGAAGCTCATACGCGGACGAGAAGCCGGCGCAAGGTAGCGGCTAACAACCGAAGTTTGCGCGCTGGGTTTGGTGATTTGGCCACAAAATCATCGGTGGTCGGTTTCCCTTGGTTTGGGCCTCAAAACCAAGGCCGAGGACTTGACGCAGCGACGGCCCGGCCTGCCAGCCAGAGGCGGTCCAACCGCCCCCAGGGGCGGTGTGACCGGTCCCACCTGGGCAGGTCGCCCGTGAGCGTCGAGGAGCTTCGATCCGGAGGACACGCGGCGTGATCGCAAGGCTTGCGTCGGAGGGAAGCTAGCTTGCGGTGGAAGGTGTCCCAGCCAGAAAAATCTTCGCAGAAAATGTCATATTCGCCCCTGAGGGGTATGTATCGCTTAGGGGTAGTTTAGTCTTTCGAGCACCACCATTTGGACTATATAATAGACCCCCTAGGGGTGGTGGCTGTTATCTCTATAGTTATTTTCATTTGGCTTGTTTAGTTTTCCCTTCCCTTCATCCTATCCACCTAGAACTATTTTGAATCATTCATAGTTTGTATAGGTGAATTCATGGTTGGTTGATTGAGCTTAATCTCCTTATCTTTGTGCCATGATTTGAATTCCCGAGCTCCTTTTCTTTTTCCCATTTTCGGAGGTATTTTCGGAGCCATTTTTGGGGGATTTTCGTTCTTCACTTTCTAGCCCGTTTTCTCTCGGATTTCTTTGGGGGAATCACGTATGAGTGCCTTGTGCCTCTTTTCCTGGTGATCCCTTGCCCCCAAACGCCGGGAATCGGTCTAGATTTGAAGTTTTCAGGATGAACTCGTGGAGGGTGTGTTCTTCGCTAGGATTTGAAATTCCTGACGTTCTAGGAAGTTAGAGGCTGAGATTTTTGGGGCATAGCCTCTCCTTGAGGTGTATATCATCTACCCAAAGTTTCGTCTCAAAACTCCAAGCCGTTTGGGAGATCCGTTCTCGAGTTGACCTTTTTCCCGTGCTGTCTGGCAAGACCGGTGCGACCGCCCTCGGATACCGGTGTGACCGCCCCTGGCTGAAGGGCCAGGCCAGGGCGGTGCAACCGCCCCTGGAGAGAGGTGCAACCGCCCCTGGCTGAGAGTTGCTGATTTGTGTGGTTTTCGATCGATTCTTGTTGGATTTGTTCGATTCGTGTTCCGCTGCATTGATCTTGTTCCTAGGGTTAGTAGCCTCACAGTAGCTACGTGATCTTGGCAAGATTGGTTGGTAGGCTTTGGAGTTGAGTTGGGAGTAGCCGGATTCGTGACAGAAATTTTTATCGGCTCCCATTCACTCCCCCCCTCTCTGGTCGCCTAATCGGTCCTTCAAATCTAATGATATATATTTTATATTATAAATATTTATATTTTTTATTTATAATTGATCAAACTTAAGATTCCAAAATTTCTCGGAAAGCGAGAATTGCATTCTTTTGTGGACAGAGAGAGTAGATGTTAATATATCTTTTTAAAATTCTTGGAGATGACTGTATCATCTTCATGTTTATAACTACCAACCTCAGACGAATGCATTTTTCATTATAGATAACTTATATGCATTGATATATAGAGACTTGGTGGCAAGGATTGGCCCCAACTCCCATGCGTCCTTGGCTGTAGACTTAGTGGTAAGGATGGCCCCCACCTCCAGTGGGACAGCTGTCACCAAAGCCTCCAGCACCCGTCGGTCTTCATGGCGGGTGATATCGTCATACTTGACCGCCTCCCACATCTGACGTGCCTACTAAACCTTCATGATCAAGCTCCAGTCGTCGTATTTGGTCTTCGTGAGGACCGGCCATGGTGAGCTGCCGGAGTCCTTGACAATCGTCTAGACGACAGGGTAGGCTCCGTACTCACGATGGCTCCCATGTCGGTCCAGAGAGGGAGAGCCGCACCGATGTTGCTCCGCGACCGAGAGTATGCCTCCAAGCATCTTAGTGGTATATGCCCCAAGCATCTACTTGTAGAATATGTTGGGTGAATTCTAATTTGCTTAGTCTTATCTAACATACTAAATGTTAAAAAAACTAAATCTATATTATAAAAAGCGAGAGAATTAGTGATGTTGATCGGTTGGTGTCATCGTTGTCCTTTCTATTTTATTTACAGGTACGACAGGTGGCAAGGTGGAAGTATACTGGCATTGCAGACATTAAGGTTGTGTTTAGTTCGTGAAAACATTTCGTGAAAAGATTTCGGGTTTGATTTTATCAATTTAGAAGTAGTAAATGTAGACGAAAAAGGTGGAAAGTTATATGGACAGGTTGGAAATCTCGAGACGAATCTAACGATAGTAATTAGAGGGTAATTAATCTATAATTAGCGGATGATTACTGTAGCACTACGGTTGCAAATCATGGATTAAGTAGACTCATTAGATTCCTCTCGCGATTTACGGTCTATGCATATAACTTTTCACCTTTTTCGTTTACATTTAATACTTCATGCATCAAAGATTCTCCTTTGATGTGATGGATGAAAATATTTTGGGTGAAAACTAAACATGGCCTAAAGCGTGTAATTGGTGCTGGTAATCGAGCTCGTGATGCCCTTGTTGCACAGGGGCTAAAGTAAGTTGTTTCAAATGCCTATAAAAGCTTAATTTCTGTCAAGAATTTTTGTAGGGCTATAGAATTCTGAATTTTCTTAGAAAAGAAATTTAACTGCTATAGGTGGCACATTATATAGTCATACAAACGATGCATGTAAGTGAAACCGTCTAAATTGCGGATTTATATGAGGGTTGAAATTGTTCGTGTTTGATATGGAAATTTCAAAGTATTCTATAGTATCTCTGGTCAGGCCTATTTTTTTCTTTGTTATAAAGTCACTTAAGCGAACCATTTTGTTGATTTTGTTTCCTGTTGAGATAGAAAAAGGTATCAACCTCTTCTTTCTATATCCAAATCAGTTTGTGCCATTTTTTGAAGCCTTTTTAAGCAAACGAAATGATATCCAGTAGTCCAAAAGATTGCATGAAAAAAAAATTATTTGTTACCATTCACTCAACCTAGCCTTCCTTGGAATCGTCTTGCAATGACTGATATTTTTTATGTATTTCATAATGTCTTGTTGAAGTGCTCCTTGTTGATTGGCGTGCTGGTGGAAGACAGGGACTCTGTAATCAAATGAAGTGGAATGAATTAGAGGTTTCAATCGGACGTGTTTTGGCAGTTGAGGTGTCAGACACGTGTTAACGTCAGTACTAGTTCCCAGTAGCACTGCTAGAAATTCCATGTGGTAATCTAACAACTGCGAATGACTCCGCAAGCGCTCGGATATACCATTGTAGCACTTTACCCATGAGTATTTCCAAGGCTATCGTATTTTCCAAAGGAAGGTGGAAGGATCATATTGTTAGGGATACAAGTGTTGGATATATGCCCTAAAGCCAATTGGACTGGATCCACTAATGGGCCTACAAAGTGGAAGCCCATTAGCATGGCCCATTAGCACTAGAGGGACTACACCATCTATTAGTCCCGTATTTCTAATGGACAAAGGGTACACGATTTTGTATTGTGCTAGCGTAGCCTCCCAGAATCCCTTCAGTGGCATCAGAGCCGTAGCTGCTTCGTTATAGGTTTGATCGTGGGCATATGGAGATATGTGTGGTAGTAGATGAGTCTCTGATCGGTTCATGATCTTTATTGTGATGGTCGTATAACGAATTGCTTCTACCAGTCAGTTTTTCCGCCATCGGAGCTAAGTGATACTCGTAAACCCATGCATGGTGAGATGTAGATCAATTGGATTGGTCGAATCGAACTTAGGTCAATGGCCAGACGCATGGGATGTGTGGTGGTGAAGATTGGATCTGAAACCGCGGGGAAAGATGCGAAAACAAGGTGTTCGGTAAAACAACCATAACTTTCGCATACGAGCTCGGATGGAAACGATTTTTATATGAAAATTTATCTACAGAATAAGTTACGTCTGATTCATATTGCCTTTGTCAGTTTCTCTAAAATTAGATTCATGAAATTCGGCCAGGAAGATGGAGTTTTCTGCGTTTTAAGTTTAGACGTCGGAATCGCCTAACTTGTTTTTACAGAAATTCATGTGATAGGTATGGCCTTATGTGTATGTGATGCATGTATGTAATTAAATCATGACCTGCGTGTCGTGAGTGCGGCAATGCGGCTGGAGCCATATGTATTGTCAAGTTAATGTAATGGCCTGCGTGCCAACCTGTGATGATCTAAGCGCGATTATGTAATTTATTTACTTGCATTCGTTAGATGTTAGTTCTTGGAGGACTCATCACTGGAGGATGGCATGAATAGATCATGGAGATGGAGATCAACATGATGGATCATGAAGATGGAGATCAACACAATGGAGATGGAGATCTACCTGTGATAATGGGCCATATCGTATCATTATTGTATGAATGTCATCCTTAATGTTCTGCTTTTGTTTACATGCGATGAATGGCGTTATTTTAGTATGCGACGATAAAAATAGAACGATCCCTCGAAATATTTAAGCTTGTGTGCCCTTCCAAACCTTGCACCATCATGTATTGTACAATCAGTGGTGGGTCTATAAAATTAGGGTGCTACTGATTTTCCTCGACTAGATGAGTTCGTATCGGATACTTACTCGCACGGGGTTTGGTTACTTTGAACAAAGTCATCTTAACAGTTAAGGGCTTTGGGGCACAAGAGTTGGTCGCCGAGACATAGAGATGTCACCCAACAACAGGAGTCATATGAGATATGATTAGCAAAGAGTTGCTTACCGATCTACCATGTCTTCTAGCGGTGATGCTAAAGCTCACTAGTCGACTTGTTAATTGTAGATCCTGAATCACTAGTAATCAATCGAGGGATATTGATTTTAATGGGAGTAGATTCAGTTAAATGTCTAATTTAATTTACTCCGTCATGGATACGTTGTCTTAGTATTTTGCATTATCATGTTGTTGTAGATCAATGGCACGTAATAGCACACCGTTCAATTTGCGTTCGATCCTTGAGAAGAATGAGATGAATGGGACAAACTATGCGGATTATATCCACAGCCAGAGAGTTGTTCTTAGGGTTGAGAAAAAGGAAAAGGTTCTAGACACCCCATTACCAGATAAGCCTACTGAAGATGCAACACTTATTGTGAAACAAACTTGCAAGAAAGCATGTGATGCTAATCTTGAAGTGAGTTGTCTAAATAAGTTGTGTGGCATGCTTAAGACAGCAGAGAGTGATATTAAGAAAAGCGATGGAGGCAGCCATATGATGGTCGTCCAAAACAAACCTACATTTAAGAAAAAGGGTAAATCATGGAAGAAGAAGGGTAAGGCTAAAGATACAATCTCCAAGCCAAACCCGACGCCCAAGGCTAGATTAGCTGCTGATAATGAGTGCTTTCACTGTCATGAACTTGGTCACTGGAAAAGAAATTGCAAGTTGTACTTAGCTTCTTTGAAAAACAAGGGAAGTAAGGGTACTTCCACTTCAAGTACACTTCAAGTTTATGTTACAGACATTTTCCTCGCTGACTCTTATATAAATTCTTGGGTATTTGATACCGGATCGGTTGCTCATATTTGCAATTTGATGCAAGGAATGATAAAAAGTAGAAGCGTGGAACGAGGGAAAGTTGATTTCCGCATTGGCAACAATGCAAGAGTTGCTGCGCTGACCATCGGGACAATGCAACTTCACCTCCCATCAGGATTTATTATGGAATTAAATAATTGTTATTATGTTCCTAGTTTAGGTCGAAACATTGTGTCTCCTTCATGTTTGATGAAGGATGTTATTCATTTGTGAGTGAAAACAATGCTTGTGTGATCTCTAAGAATGACATGTTTGTGGCTTTTGTATCCATTGTGAATGGTTTGTTTATTCTAAATCTTGATGATGCACCGATCTGTAATGTAAGTGCTAAAAAGGCCTCGGCTTAATGATTTAAGTCCAACCTGCTTGTGGCGTTGTCGTTTGGGTCATATAAGCGAGAAGCGCATGAAAAGGCTCCATTCAGATGGGCTTTTAACTTCATTTGATTTTGAATCATACGAGACATACGAAGCTTGTTTGCTAGGCAAGATGACCAAGACGTCGTTCATAGGTTTTCCTGAGAGGGCGCATGACTTATTGGAACTCATACATACAGATGTGTGTGGACCAATGAGCACGAGGGCTAGAGGTGGATTCCAATATTTCATTACCTTCACTGATGATTTTAGTAGATATGGCTATGTCTACTTAATGAAACATAAGTCAGAAACATTTGAAAAGTTCAAGGAGTTTCAGAATGAAGTGGAAAATCAACGTGGCAAGAAAATTAAGGCCTTACAATCCAATCGTGGAGGCGAGTATTTGAGCCACGAGTTTAGCAGTCATGAAGGACCGAAACGGCGACCAGAGAGGGGGGGAGTGAATGGAAGCCGATAAAAAAATTCTTTCCAACCGATCCGGCTATTTTTCCAAACCAACTCTGAAACCTCCGAAAGCGATCTTGCCAAGATCACGTAGCCACTGTCAAGCTACTGACCCTAGGAACAAGAAATACGCAGCGGAACTCGAATCGATCGAAACGAACACAAAACGGCCCGAAACAGGACTCGATCCAACACACCCCAGGGGGGGCGGTTAAACCGGGTCAGGGGGGCGGTTAAACCGCCCTGGCTTGGGAAGCTCGAGAAAAAGTCAAACCGAAAGTGGATCTCCCAAACCGCTTGAGCTCTTGAGGCGAGATTTTGCTCAGATGATCTAGACCTCCAGTGGAGTGTTCTCCCAAAAGATCTCGGCCTCTAACTCACTACAACTCCCGGAATCTCAGATCTCGTGAAGAACATCATGACCTCGAGTTCATCCCGAAAATCTCAAATCCAAAGCGATTCCCGGCTTTTGGGGGCAAAGGATCACCAGCAAAAGAGGCACAAGGCACTCATACGTGAATCCCCCAAAGAAATCCGAGAGAAAACGCCCTAGAAAGAGAAGAACGAAAATCCCCCAAAAATAGCTCCGAAAATACCCACGAAAATAGAAAAAGAAAAAGGAGCTCGTGGAATCAAATCATGGCACAAAGATGAGCAGCACAAAACCCATCACATAACCATGAATTCACCTATACAAACTAGGAAAGATTCGAAGTAGTTCTAGGTGGAGGGGATGAAGAGGAAACTAGTTCCAAGGAGAAAACCAAAAAGAACTAAAAGGATAACTAGAAGAGATAGCAGCCACCAGCCCTGGGAGGGCCTATTAGTAGTCCAAGTGGTGGTGCTCTAAAGACTAAACTACCCCTAAGTGATACATACCCCTCAGGGGCAAATTTGACATTTAGTTCTCAGATATTTTCCGGCTGGGACACCTTCCACTGCAAGCTAGCTTCCCTCCTACGCAAGCCTTGCAGTCACGCCGCGTGTCCTCTGGATCGAAGCCCCTCGACGCCGTTTTTGGGCCTGCCCAGGGGGCGGTTAAACCGGCCCTGGGGGGCGGTTAAACCGCCCCTGCCAGCCACGCTTGGCCCAGCAGCCCATCTTCACCACGTCGTGTCCTCGGTCCTTGGTTTTGAGGCCCAAACCAAGGGAAACCGTCCACCGATAATTTTGTGGCCAAATCACCAAACCCCGCGCGCAAACTTCGGTTGTTATCCGCCACCTTGCGCCGGCTTCTCGTCCGCGTACGAGCTTCGGTTGTGAGCCGCTACCTCGCACCGGATGCACGTCCCCTTGCTCGTTCTTGCCAGCATGTGAACCGCACTTGATCCACCGGCCACCGGGTCCCTCGAACCAAGCCTACTTGTCTCTCCGCTCCTCGGAGGCCGCCATGGCTAAGACCTTTCGCGCCTGTTCTTCACCTGCACCAATGCAACCAAGCCGCATTCTACACCTGCAATACTTAAGCCAAGGGAAACGTCAATCCACACCACGTTGTCAATCACTCATCACACCAGGAAGCGACCATCCACCGGTCTTCGGACACACCGGGTCCTCAATCTCCCCCTTGATGAGTGCATTGACAACACACATAGTAACCATTGAGATAAAGAAAAAAGAAAACGAAAACAAGACTCAAGCAAGTGACTAAAAGCAAGAACAAGCCGAGAACAAAGTCACTTCGCAAGAGAAAGCTCCAGAAATGCCGACCCTTCAAGAAGAAGCGAAAGGGCTCAACACCATCGGCAAAAGAGCAAAAGCACAAAGCATCAATCACAAATCTCCAAATCACTTTTCAGGACATTCAAAGCACTCCCCCTGCAAAGATGCAACTCCCCCTGAACAAGTGAACTTGTGCGAGCGAAAAACACTCAAAAATGGCTCAAACTTTCACAAACCTTGTGCACTCAGCACAGGGGCGGTTAAACCGCCCAGGGGGGGCGGTTAAACCGCCCCTGGCAGATGACCAAGGCCCAAAAGTGCAAAATGTGCAAACCAACTCGCAACGATGCCGTTTCAACTTGAAAACCTTCCAAATATGCCCAGCAAGATATTCCAATGCTCAAACTCTCAGAAACTTCACAAATTTTCAAAAACTCTCACTTGGGCAAAAACTCTCAATCTCTCACACAAAACCAACAACTTCTAGAGCAAAAGCTTTCTTATAAACTCAGCAACATCCCCCCCTTGCAAAATGCTCCAGAAATTCTCCCCCTTGTTGACAATGCACAAATCAAGGGAAAAGTTTACAAAGTGCAACTACAAGCTTCTCAAATATACAATGAGAAATACAAAATGCTACAAGTTAGAGAAGAGGCAAACAAGATAGTTCATCATGTGACACGGGCATTGCCATCAAGAAGGTAAAGACATATATCCAATTGACAAAGCCATGAGCAAGTTGTGTAGATTTATCAAAAATGTCACCACATGAGCAAAGTCCTAACCATGGATTGTTCAAGCAAAAGTGAACTTTATCTCACCAAAAACATGGAAGGACACGCATTCTTGACAAAAGATCATCATAAACGCCCAAGTTCTACCTCATGTCATGTCAAAGCACGGAGCCATGTGTTCACTTCTCATGGGAGACTTCTCCGGCAAACAACATGCAACCGCTTAGCACCCATGTGTGCAAGTGTGTGCAATGGTGAAAGCATAGAGACATGAGCATAATTTTTTGCAAATATATCTTTTTCTCAACTTTCTTCTTTCATGCATAGACATCTCATTTGTCAAGTTTTTCAAATTAAGCATGGTACATGAAATGTCTTTGCGACAAAAAGAAGCTTATGCTCCTCCACAAGATAAAGCATGGGCTAAACATTTATAATGACAAAGATCTTTGACCCAATTGAAAAGAATATCACATCCTAGCATGATCTTAAGCAAGATATAGCCATTTCGGCTCAAACAAGACATGCAAAGGCATTTACTCATGGATGAAGGATTTTAAGTTCAGTTTGTCATTTTAATTCAAAAAGAGACTATCTCAACAGAATATATATCAAAACCATTGTTGACGGTCGTTATTATAGGATTTTACCGTCAACATTTCTCCGGATTTCATGCTCATTTAGTGACAATCATGCTAACATCATTTATACTAATGAGTTCCACAAGTTTTGAATGATTTGTGAGTGCAAGAGCATACAGGAGAAAAGAGAGCAAATATGGAGCCAAACCCAGGTCGGCCGGCCTAGCCTAGGCCGACCGGCCTCCTATCCCCTCAGCTGGCCACATCATTGATCCAGGGGACAACTAACACATCAACAAACACCCTGAGACATGAGATCAATGTTGGTTTGATCCGAGGACCCGAAAGGCCTAAGGCATGGATTGAAGGGTCCACCAACCTAGGATTCTCGGACAGCTTCAAATCAACGCAACCAAAACCGCCTTAAGGGACAACATGCAACCGTTGATGAGCGAGTCGGTGCAACGGAGGGTCGAGAGGAGTCAGGGCCAGGCCGACCGGCCTCCCCTAGGCCGTTCGGCCTCCAACTGTCACAACTGCCACCAATCCCTCAACTACCGACCTTAGGACACCATCAGGAGCGTCCACAAGAAAGACGGTGCCAAGTGGTGAAAATCCCAGGCTGAACGGCCTAAGTGAGGCCGGCCGGCCCACTTTTGTGGCGGTTACGCCTCCTCTGTCGCGTGGAAGCTAAGCAAGCATGTGGCTTAACATCTACGCTGGCATCCATGCTTGGGAGGCTATAAAAGGCGCCCTTCACCCTCACTCAAGAGCACAACAAAATAGAGGAGAAGTGCTACCACTTCCATACTTAGAAAATAGGGAGAGAGGTGGGGTGAGAGTCCAGGAGAGAAGCCGGAGCTGTCGGCTTCTCTTCCACTTTGTACCTCGGCGGATGCGGCTCAACTTCGAGTAACATCCAGGTCTTGTCTGGTAACTCTGGCATCCTTCTGATTTATTAAGCATTCAGTCTTGATAGCTTGTTCTCTGGTTCCTCGTTCACTACTTAGTAGTGGGTGCTTTGCTCTGAATTCAAGTGAAGTAGTAATTATTAGTATAGGCGTGGTGCCTAGACTAGTCGTTACCTTGGTTTGCACCCAATTCAACGGAATAGTTGTGGTAGCCGGCAGGTGGTGACAGCCCTGTCCGGCCGACGTAGTCCACCACGTTAGTTCTGGACTGTAGGACTTAGGGGTAGGCGGTACCACTCCCCTTCTCATCCCTTTCTGTGAGTGGTGGTGTCTCAGGCGCCCGAAGTGAACTCTCTTGAACAAGTCTGCCTTGCTTGATCTATCGTAATATCCAGTTTTGCTACACAATTACCCTCTCTACCCTCAGCCTTTTTATCTCTTCTTTTCTTTTTGTTGTCGTCCATATCCCCCATATTACCCTTTTGGACGAATTAATTAAAGGATTAGTATACTTCTCGTCCCCCGTGGAAATCGATCCCTGGAATACTCCCGGGTGAAAGCTACATCGGTATCCGTACGCTTGCGGATTTATCTGTAGGTCATAAGAAATACCAACAAGTTTTCTGGCACCGTTGCCGGGGAACGGTAGCTGTTCTTATCCCGAACCTAGTTCGTCCACATATCATCCACCTACCATTATGAATTCCACTCCTCCCTTATATCAATTCTCAGCTCCAAAAGCTGAAGATCTGGAGCCACCATCATCATCTCACCACATGAAAAGCTCTGGCTACGGAATACACACAAAATTCATAGCCAAGATCAAAGAGAATCCATTTTCGGGAGCTGAAGGGGAGAATCCTTATGTTCACTTACGGGAATTTGAGCAAATTTGCTCATGTCTCGTGATTACGGGGATGGCCCAACAAACTCTGAAATGGAAGGTATTTCCTTTCTCTTTGATGGGTCGAGCAAAGATATGGTGTGATCACTATCGTGGGAGAGTGAAGGGAAGTTGGGAGACACTACGAGATAAATTCTGCCTAACCTTCTTCCCTGAATCTCGGGTCGCTGACCTTCGAATCGAGGCCCTCACTTTCAAACAAAGGGGAGGAGAATCACTAGGGGCCGCTTGGGCTCGATTTACCTATCTTATGGCCACAGGAACTGATCTAGGGATCTCCAAACCCGTCCTTCTAATACATTTTAGAAGAGGCCTCGAAATCGAATCGGCCGAGTTCCTAGAATCATCCTCAGGAGGATCTTTCAGTCATTTGACACCTAGTGAGGGAAGGGCTATTCTAGACAAAATTTTAGAAAACACCCCTTACATTGGGATCTATGATGAATTCCCAGAAGAAGTTCCTTAGGAGGCCATAGAAGAGACATCTGCACCAGAAGATGTGAAAGCATCACAAGAATCCACACCAGTCATAGCACATCTCTCCGATACTCTCCCTGAACCAACTCCAGCATATGATCTGGACCTACATGACTCTCGTTGTGCCTTCCCCTACGATTTCCATGATGAGCTATTACTGGAGTACGGGGACAGCTCGAAACTTCCCGTGGTTGAAAGGCACACAAATACTAAGGTCCAAGCCACCGACTACATTGACCAGCACTCTCGAGAGAAGCTCATTGAAAACCTTTCTGCTGTCATGAGTCGAGAATGGTTAGATGAGGCAGAGGCCTCACCCGAAGTCGTTAAAATGCCCACAAAAATTAGAACGATGTACTGTGAAGTAATGGGCATAAAAGGTGACATTGGGTATGACCCAAGCTTAGGGATCAATATCATCTCACAATCATAAGTTCGATCCCAGCTTTCCCAGCTTTGTCTATCTTCATCACATAAGCGCCTAAAACTCCAATCAAAAGACATCCTAGATTGCCTAGGTATCCTTCGTGTGGTGCCAATCAAGATAGACAAGCCGAAGCTCTATCTAGATTTCCATATCTTCGACCTTCCAAAAGATCTAGAGAAACAAATCATCATAGGAAGGCCGATTGAGAAGATCTTAAAGAATCTACCAGTAGGAGATCTAGTAGAACTCAAGGTCGGCCGACAGTATGTCCCGACCTCTTTTTCTCGATCTCTTAACACTCAAGTGGAACCTGAGATCGAGCCCGATCCATTGGAGGAAGCCATGTCTATTGCACTAACTGACATGGCTCAACCAAGCTTTGAGGAAGAAGAAACCCATTTCTCAGAGGGTGAGGAAACTCAACCCCCTGTTAAGCTCGACACATCCAAAAAACCTCAATCGTCCCCAATCGAGCTTAAACCTCTTCCTTCTGGTTTAAAATATGCCTTCCTCCATGGAAATCGAGACACCCCGGTCATTATAAGTGATAAGCTCACAGACATAGAAACAACATCACTTATTTCTGTTCTGGAGAAACATCGAACAGTCCTAGGATATTCCCTCCAGGACTTGCAAGGCATAAGTCCGACCCTCTGCACTCATCGCATCCCAATCGATCCTGGATCAACACCATCGAGAGAGCCTCAACGGCGACTCAATAATGCGATGAGAGAGGTGGTAAAGAAAGAAGTGCTAAAACTTCTCCATGCCGGAATTATCTACCCTGTGCCCAATAGTGAATGGGTTAGCCCCGTTCAAGTAGTTCCGAAGAAAGGGGGGATGACAGTGGTACGCAATGATAAGAATGAGCTGATCCCTCAGTGTACCCCCACTGGGTGGCGTATGTGCATTGATTACCGCAGACTCAATAAAGCCACCAAGAAAGATCACTTCCCTCTGCCCTTGATTGATGAAATGTTAGAGCGACTCGCGAAGCATTCCTTCTTCTGTTTCCTTGATGGTTACTCTGGGTATCACCAAATTCCTATCCATCCAGACGACCAGAGTAAAACGACATTTACTTGCCCCTATGGAACATTCGCCTATAGATGAATGTCCTTTGGGCTATGTAATGCCCCCGCATCCTTCCAGCGGTGCATGATGTCCATCTTCTCCGACATGATTGAGGAAATCATGGAGGTTTTCATGGATGACTTCTCCGTTTATGGAAAGACCTTTGCCGACTGTTTAGAAAATCTTCATAAGGTCTTAGGGGGATGCAAGGAAAAGCACCTAGTCTTAAATTGGGAGAAATGTCACTTCATGGTGAGGGAAGGAATTGTTTTGGGGCACCGCATTTCTGAGTGCGAGATAGAGGTGGACAGAGCTAAGGTGGAAGTAATTGAGAAGCTTCCACCCCCCATAAATATTAAAGGAGTTTGCAGCTTCCTTGGGCACGCTGGGTTTTACCGCCGATTTATCAAGAATTTCTCTCAAATAGCCCGGCCTTTAACCAACCTCCTTGCCAAGTGTCACACCCTGAAATTGTTGGATTACAGGATGTGATTAAAAATAAAAATTTAACAACGATTTCTCATAATTTTAAAACTTTTCCAACAATTATTTACTTTATAGGGAATTTAGCATAGGAAAAACAATTGATGGTTCTTTTGAAAAGTAAATAAGTCGTTATGTGTGTTGCATTCATGCTGATGCATTTTGGTGTTTCATGAGTGCACAGCTTTTAAAATGCGTTTATGCGGCGTCTAGGTTCTTCCGGAAATTTTCTGGACTTTTCCGGAATTTAATTCCCCTTTTCCTAGAGCTCTTTCTATTTATTAGAAGGCTCTAAAGTCCTTTTCACGAGCTCCTGATATTTTATTTGGACTCCTCGTGTCCCAATCTACCTCTGGAAATTTTCCTGGAATTTTTGGGATTTTCTGAGTATCTTTTTGTGCTTTAAAAACATTATCTAGATTTTCTGGATTTGTTTTTGCACAGAAAAATATTTCTGAAAAAAAGAGAGAAACCCTAATTCTTAACGGATCGGGCCGGATCCTGCTGGACCCGACCCGACCCGCTCCGGCCCGTCACGGCCCAGCAGCCGCGCAGCAGGCCGCCGTCGCCGCCGGCCGGCCTTCCTGGGCGTGTGTGCCCGGCCGCCCTAGGGTGCCGCGCCCCTATAAAGGGGGAGCGCCCAGCCCCCGCGCGCCCCTGCTGACCCTGCCGCCGTCGCCCCCCTCGCGTGCGCCTTGCGCAGCGCCGCCGCCGGGTTTCGCCGTGAGCCCGCCGCGCCTGGTGCCCGCCGGTGGACGCTGTCGCCCCATGAGGTCCGCGACGCCGAGCCGCACCCCCTCCGCCTCTCCCCGTCGCCAACCGGCAGCCGGAGCGCCGCCGCCGTGAGGCACCCGAGCCGGCCACCGTCCGAGCCGCCGCCGGCCAAATCCCCGCCGCCTCCGTCCGTCCCCGCCGCTGGTAAGCACCTCCACGCGACCCCCTCGCCCTCCTCCTCCGATCCCGCGCCTCGTCGGAGTCCCAGCCCGCCGGACCGCCGGGGATTTGAACCCACAGCGCCGCCGGCCACCAGGGACAGAGGAAGAAGAAGGTCCAGCGACTTTTGCGCTTAAGCCCCTGAAGAATCGTGTAACTTTTACCCTTTCTTTTGTGTCTTGGTCAAACCACAGAAAACACCCTAGAACCTTTAGTTCTTCTCAATCCAGCCCGAGCTCCGCACTTTTGCAGATCTAACCCTATCCTTTCCGAGATTCACGAGCACTATTTTCTGTGTCTTGCAATTCTCACTAGCTAACCCCTGAAGTCTATAGTTAATCGCGATTAGGTCCTTACAGCCTTTAAATGCCCCTAGAATCCACGTTTTAGCTCCGTTTCGATCCGTTCAAGTTGCGTTAGGTTCGTAATAACATAAAGCATACGTTAGAGGAGCTGTTTACCATGAAACTTGCTTTTATAATTTAATTTAGAATTAATTTGATTAATGTCAAATAGAATGCCTTTTCTTACTTAAAAGCAAATTAGGCCTTACATTCGATTTTCATAACTAAATCAATTTGACTAATGCTATTTAATTGTGTTTTCAAATAAAAGTCAAATAGAGCTATACTTCGGTGTTTCTAAATTAAATGTTAACTTGATTAATATATATTCCATTTGGTTTTCTAAATAAAAGTTAAATAGGTTATATCTCGGTTTTATGAATAAAGTTAATATGATTAATAGTACTGTAATTGTTTTCTAATAATAATTTGATTAGTAGAACACGAAGAACAGGGTTATTCGATTAGATGTTCATGTACCTCTCTTTTCCAAAGTTAAATGTTGAATTTGTATAATCGGTACATAAACAATTATAAATAAAATCTGACTAAGTTTACTTCCGCTTTTCAAATGCAAATATAACTTGTGTTAATTCTAAATAGGGTGTTTCTCTGAAATAACCTATATACATGATTTTACTTAATTAAAATATATCCAGCGTATAGTCTTTTGCATGATAATCAAAAACCCTTTCGATAGTTGTTTCATCTCACCCGTAGTCCGCCTTAAGCGCTTCTTCGCGGTCGCGTGTCCTTCGATCGAGCCCTGTCGTTTAGAACGTTCTTTCAAAGCTTTTCTTTTGATTGATGTATTGTTCTTAGTTGTCTCTATTTGTTTCTTGTATGTTTGCTCTAGAGTGATTGCTTCGGATGATTGCTACGAGTAGGAGAAGGAATGCCGTTCAATGATCCTGAAGAACAAGAGTTTGAAGAGCGAGAATTGAAGGCCTTGAGCAACCATTAACTGGATTTAAGGCAAGTGTAACGTGGAAATTCCTTGCAACCTATTCACCTTTACTCAATCATTCATATTTGCATGTGTCTAACTTGATAAGCCTTAAGGTTGTACCTAGCTACTTTTATCCTGTCCTTGTTATACCCCGGGTTCATGCATTTATGGGTAGTCTTTGCTAAGCGCAGCTACTGTCACCTTTATTTAAGTGTTAATATTGATTTAAAGGTTCACTTCAACATGATGGTAAAACTTGCTCTTTAGCAACTTGGCTCAGGGAGCTAGAGCAAGTGCTGTGTGCTTTGTTCTAGCGTCTCTCCGTAAGGTCCGGTTCGGAAAGCGGCAACCCAGGAACCAGTCGCCACCGCCGGAACTATTATGGCTCTGGTCTTGGTCAGTAGCTCGTACGTCTCTAGCTTGCCAGTGGTTACCGAAAGGCGTACGTGGGGAACTGCAGTTCAAGCATGGACTTGATCCATCGAGGACGGTCTCACCTGCGCTCTGAGATCCGTTGGCTATGTCTCGTTAGGCACAGTCCCGTGTTGGGGGTGTCCACGTTCGCGCCCTGGATACCCCACACGTCGCGCTTGATGGACTCACGTTGCGCCCTGAGGTCCGCGCTCTGGATGCCATTGACCCCCCTCACGTTGCGCCCTGAGCGACGGTCGATCTCGATGTCTTGGGGCCATGCGCTGCAAGTTGGACCAAAACGGCTACTGTGCTTGTTAGGGTGTCTTGTGAAAAACCTTGTAGCGTCCATATGCACTCACACCTCGGAAGTGTGGTACGTGCGTGGTTGGGTTGAAAGCTCCTTGAGCTTTTACGCTAACGGTTGGGTAAAGGGCGAAACCTCTGCAGAGTGTAAATCTATCATGATAGCCGTGCTCACGGTCACGAGCGGTCTGGATCCTTTCTGATTAGTGGCTCTCATAATGAAGATGATGTTTGTTCCTGTAATTATACTTACACTCTATTAATGGGTTTACAACTGGGAGTTGCTCACTTTGTAGTAAGTTGGATAATGTTAAAATGAATCAACTAAAAGTGCTAAATGCAGTTCAACCGTGTCAAGCCTTTTAAGCCTTTCATACCTCTGTGTTATACTTGCTAAGTATGATGGAATACTTACACTTGTATTCAATCAACAAAATCCCGGACGGGTAATCAGAAGGAACAGCTTGTGAGGCAGTGGCTGAGGATTTACCAGAAGACCCTTTGTACATCTGAGCTGTGGTCAACCAGTCGGTGTCCCTGTGGACTTGAGGCTCGACTAGAAGATAATATTCAATAAGATAGTCTTCCGCTGTGTAATTTCTGTAAACTCTGATGTAAATTGTTTTATTCGAGCATTGTGTTCTCTGTAATACCATATTTGTAAGCTATATGTGTTGTGTGGACTTCCTGGGCACACATATGGCCGCATTCGGTTTTTGTATAAAATCGGGTGTGACACCAAGGAAGCTCCCTTCATCTTTGATGAAGAGTGCTATGCTGCCTTCCACATTCTCAAGAGAGCTCTTATATCAGCGCCCATCATACAACCTCCAGATTGGGCTCTCCCATTCGAGATCATGTGCGATGCGAGTGGCTTTGCCGTAGGTGCGGTCCTGGGGCAAACCAAGAATAAGTTGCACCATGCTATTTGCTATGCTAGTAAAACTTTGACAGGTGCCCAGCTGAACTATGCAACCACGGAAAAGGAACTTCTGGTAGTGGTATTCGCCATCGATAAGTTTCGATCCTACTTGGTGGGGGCAAAAATCATCGTCTACACAGACCATGCTGCCCTCAAATATCTTCTCACCAAGAAGGATGCAAAATCAAGGCTTATTCGTTGGATACTTCTACTCCAAGAATTTGATCTTGAGATTCGGGACAAGAAAGGAGTAGAAAATTTGGTGGCTGGCCACTTATCGCGACTGCAAGTTCAAGGAGAGTCAATGACCATCAATGACTACCTACGAGATGACACCCTCCTCAAGGTAACCACTTCAGACCCCTGGTACGCCAACATAGTGAACTTTATTGTTTCTGGATATGTTCCTCCGGGAGAAAATAGGAAGAAGCTCGCATATGATAGCCGGATCCACCTATGGGATGACCCGTACCTATTCCGAGTGTGTTCTGATGGACTCTTAAGGCGATGTGTGCCGGCATGTGAAGCCTACAAGATTTTAGAACGGTGCCATGCATCACCATACGGAGGACATTATGGATCTTTCCGGACACATGCTAAGGTGTGGCAAAGTGGGTTCTTCTGGCCAACCATGCATGAGGATGCACGAGAGTTCGTCAGGAGATGTGCAAGGTGCCAGAAGCATGGAAATATCAATGCAAGGGACGCTATGCCACTCACCAACAACCTCCAAGTGGAAATATTCGACATATGGGGGATAGATTTTATGGGTCCATTCCCTAGATCTAGAGATTATGAATACATATTGGTGGCAGTGGATTACGTGTCCAAGTGGGTTGAAGCCATGCCATGCCGAGCAGCCGACTCTAAGAGCGCCAGACGAATGTTCCATGAGATTATCTTCCCCCGTTTCGGCACTCCAAGGGTTGTGATCAGTGATGGAGGATCGCATTTCATTGATAACATTTTTCGGAAATACCTTGCCAGTTTGGGAGTCAACCATCGGATAGCCACCCCATATCACCCTCAAACAAGTGGCCAAGCAGAGACTTCCAATAAGCAAATCAAGAACATCTTACAAAAGACCGTTAATGAGATGGGTACGGCATGGAAGGACAAGTTACCTGAAGCTCTATGGGCTTATCGGACGGCCTATAAGACACCAATTGGGATGATCCCCTACCAATTGGTGTATGGGAAAACATGCCACTTGCCAGTTGAGTTGGAATTTAAGGCTCATTGGGCAATCAAGAGATGGAATATGGATCTCCCAGGAGCAGGAATTAAAAGAAAAATCCAACTCGCTGAACTAGAAGAATGGAGGGAGAACGCTTATCATAGCACAAAAATTTACAAGGAAAGAACCAAGCGGTGGCATGATAAGCGCATCAAGATCAAGGAATTTAAACCAGGAGATAAGGTACTCCTCTTTAACTCCCGTGTTAAGCTTTTTGGTAGGGGTAAACTTAGAAGTAAGTGGGACGGCCCCTATAATGTCATCAATGCATCTTCTCATGGAGCCGTCGCACTTCAAGATAACAGCGGGAACATCTTTAAGGTTAATGGCCAACGTTTGAAAATCTTTCTGGAACCTCAACAACCCAAGCTCGAGACTTAGATGTCATCGAGTTCTTGGAGATCAACTAACTGGTTTCCCAACCAGATTTAAAAAAAATAAAAACAATAAAAAATTTGAATAAAGGCTCTATGGTGCTTGAACCAGTAGAGCCCCTCTTTTTGTTTCCACCTTTTGGTTTTGAATAACAATACCAGCACAAGTACAAGTGTGGGGGAGGTCTCTCAAGCTCATCATCATCATACATACTTGAGACCTCCCACAAATGTGTCACATACATCGCCTACGCCAACATGAAAAGACAAAGGTGAGAGCGCCATAATGGGTTGGTCACCTCCATGGGTGCACAACACACTACCGGGTTGTCTTGATCCCTACCTTCTTCAAAGAGCGATGGTAAGTGCACTTTACCTCTCAACTCCCTGATTCGTGAGTTTGAATGAGTTTCAATCCTTATCTTCAAAATCAAGCTCAATGAACCAATGTGATTAAGTCTGCTCTACATATTCCCAATGATTGGCTTGCATATGTTTTATTCCTCGCTTCATCCTGTCACTTGTGAATAAATATTTTTAGGGAAGCATGTTCATCTAAGTAGTTGATGTTTGAGATATGGTTTGATGATATGATCTTCACTCTTAACGTTTGAGTGCTCGTGAAATTGATTTGAAAATTTAAAAACCCTCTGCAAAGCTCCTCTTTGTTATGCCAAAGTCCTACCAAAGCCATATGTTGAGTTATCTTGAAAACCATGTACACATATGCTACTTGTCATTGCATTGAGCTTTGTCAAATTGTTGTGACCCTTATGAGAATTCTTTTCATGCTTTCATGATCAAGATCACGTACACGTTTATCCCCCGCTGCTATACTTCTACACTGGAAGTTAGCATTGTATCATTCATCCATCCATTCCACAAAATAAATGCTCCATCATGTACGTGTAAGTCTCACTCCTCAGTTATTGTACAAAAAGAGACATGGCTATCGAGAAAAAAATGGACACATGAAGGTCCACACAAAAAAAAAGAGAAAAAAAAGGTTGGACACATGAAGGTCCAAGAAAGAAAGAAAAAAAATCTGATAGCCATGTTCTCAAAAGATTTTTTTAAGGAGAAAGACCACACACAAAGGAGTTGTTTATTCCATCCATCATCCATCATACCCATACACGTGCACATCTTGATCCGATTGTATGATTTGATTTCTTCTTGGATCCACTCTTTGACTTTGCAATACATGTGATGCAAGTATGCCTCAGCTTCTTACCCTACCTTGAGCTCCACATATAGCCATCGTTAGAAGTAGGATGAAGAAAGGCAAGTTAATGCCTTGGTGAGGATATATACACACTGAGAGATCTGAGAGAATCAAATGAGGAGCAATGCAAGGTTTGTTTCTGAAAACTTACTGAAAAATCCCAAGCTACTTGACACATAGAGTTGAAGTGACTTGATTCATGAACATTCCAATCCTCAACTATCTAAGATGGCATGATAGACACTACAAAATTCACTAGTACAAGGTATGGCTTGGAATATTTCTTATGCTTGTTCCATATCCTTGGATGTCTTGTCTCATCTTAGTCCCTACTCCTCGCTCGAGGACGAGCAAGGGTCTAAGTGTGGGGGTGTGTTGACGGTCGTTATTATAGGATTTTACCGTCAACATTTCTCCGGATTTCATGCTCATTTAGTGATAATCATGCTAACATCATTTATACTAATGAGTTCCACAAGTTTTGAATGATTTGTGAGTGCAAGAGCATACAGGAGAAAAGAGAGCAAATATGGAGCCAAACCCAGGCCGACCGGCCTCCTATCCCCTCAGCTGGCCACGTCATTGATCAAGGGGACAACTAACACATCAATAAACACCCTGAGACATGAGATCAATGTTGGTTTGATCCGAGGACCCGAAAGGCCTAAGGCATGGATTGAAGGGTCCACCAACCTAGGATTCTTGGACAGCTTCAAATCAACGCAACCAAAACCGCCTCAAGGGACAACATGCAACCGTTGATGAGCGAGTCGGTGCAACGGAGGGTCGAGAGGAGTCAGGGCCAGGCCGACCGGCCTCCCCTAGGCCGTTCGGCCTCCAACTGTCACAACTGCCACCAATCCCTCAACTACCGACCTTAGGACACCATCAGGAGCGTCCACAAGAAAGACGGTGCCAAGTGGTGAAAATCCCAGGCCGAACGGCCTAAGTGAGGCCGGCCGGCCCACTTTTGTGGCGGTTATGCCTCCTCTTTCATGTGGAAGCTAAGCAAGCATGTGGCTTAACATCTACGCTGGCATCCATGCTTGGGAGGCTATAAAAGGCGCCCTTCACCCTCACTCAAGAGCACAACAAAATAGAGGAGAAGTGCTACCACTTGCATACTTAGAAAATAGGGAGAGAGGTGGGGTGAGAGTCCAGGAGAGAAGCCGGAGCTGTCGGCTTCTCTTCCACTTTGTACCTCGGCGGATGCGGCTCAACTTCGAGTAACATCCGGGTCTTGTCTGGTAACTCTGGCCTCCTTCTAATTTATTAAGCATTCAGTCTTGCTAGCATGTTCTCTGGTTCCTCGTTCACTACTTAGTAGTGGGTGCTTTGCTCTGAATTCAAGTGAAGTAGTAATTATTTGTATAGGCGTGGTGCCTAGACTAGTCGTTACCTTGGTTTGCACCCAGTTCAACGGAATAGTTGTGGTAGCCGGCAGGTGGTGACAGCCCTGTCCGGCCACGTAGTCCACCACGTTAGTTCTGGACTGTAGGACTTAGGGGTAGGCGGTACCACTCCCCTTCTCATCCCTTTCTGTGAGTGGTGGTGTCTCAGGCGCCCGAAGTGAACTCTCTTGAACAAGTCTGCCTTGCTTGATCTATCGTAATATCCAGTTTTGCTACACAAGTACCCTCTCTACCCTCAGCCTTTTTATCTCTTCTTTTCTTTTTGTTGTCATCCATATCCCCCATATTACCCTTTCGGACGAATTAATTAAAGGATTAGTACACTTCTCGTTCCCCGTGGAAATCGATCCCTGGAATACTCCCGGGTGAAAGCTACATCGGTATCCGTACGCTTGCGGATTTATCTGTAGGTCATAAGAAATACCAACAACCATCAAGAGCATAGCCATCCATACAATCATTCCCTAGCCAGCCTGCCTAAACTCTAAAATGTAGCAAGTTGTACCAATCACTGCATATAGGAGAAGCTCATCCTAAGATATGATACAAAAGATGAAATCAAGATACAAAAGCAAGAAAAATGTACATCAAGATACAAAGATGGTACAACAGTATACATATGCTACAAGAGAAACCTTCAAAACTCAGCTCAGAAGAACACACACACACCAAGTTCCCCTCGCAAGCGGGTGAAGGTAGCTTGGTCAAGGTGAAAATATCTGCAAGCTGGTTTTGGGTAGAAACATGGGCAAGCTCTATATCTCCTTTCTCCACATGATCTCTCAGAAAGTGGTACCTCACTTCTATGTGTTTGGTTTTGGAATGAAGCACGGGATTTTTGGCTACGCTTATGGCACTGGTGCTATCACAAAGAAGTGGAACATGGGACATGTCTAATCCAAAGTCTCTCAAGGTGTAGGTGATCCAAAGCAACTAAGAACAACAGCTAGCAGCAGCAACATACTCGGCCTCTGTGGTGGATTGGGCTACACTAGACTGCTTGCAAGAAGACCAAGACACAAGAGACGAACCAAGAAACTGACACTGACCAGAAGTAGACTTGCGATCAACACGACATCCAGCAAAATCCGCATCAGAAAAACCAGGAAGTGCAAGAGTGGAATCGGCAGAATACCAAAGACCCAGCTCAGGAGTAAACTTGAGATACCTGAAAATCTGCTTGACGGCCTGACGATGTGAAGTCCTCGGTGAAGCCTGAAAACGAGCGCACAGACACACGCTGAACTGTATGTCCGGCCTCGTCGCCGTCAAGTAGAGGAGGGAGCCGATCATGCTCCGGTACTCCTTCTGGTCCACTGGTTCTCCGTCCTCATCCGCATCCAAAGCTGTAGTCGTACTCATCAGCGTAGTCATCGGCTTGGAGTCGCTCATGTCAAACTTCTTGAGAATGTCCTTGGTGTACTTGCTTTGGTGCACGAACGTCCCATCCTTGGTTTGCTTGATCTGCAGCCCAAGAAAGAACTGCAACTCTCCCATCATCGACATCTCAAATTCCCTGCTCATATCGTCTGCAAACTTGGCAACAAAGTCATGAGAAGAGCCACCAAAAATGATATCATCCACGTAAATCTGAACAATTAAAAGATCATTGCCATTTCTCAACAAGAAGAGCGTTTTATCAACCTTCCCCATCACAAACCCCTTGCTAAGCAAGAACCCTCTCAACCTGCCATACCACGCTCTGGGTGCTTGCTTTAGGCCATATAAAGCTCGGTGGAGTTTGTACACTCGGTGTGGGTATCTCTCACTCTCAAAACCCTGGGGCTGCCTCACATACACTTCTTCCTCGATCACCCCATTCAAGAAGGCACTCTTCACATCCATTTGGTACAATTTGAACCCTTTAGCAACTGCAAATGCTAGAAGGATCCGAATTGCCTCCAAATGGGCAACAGGAGCAAATGTCTCCTCATAATCTATCCCCTCCTGCTGCGAAAACCCCTGAGCAACCAACCTCGCTTTGTTTCTCACTATCTCACCACCCTCATCCCTCTTGTTCTTGAACACCCACTTGGTTCCTATAGGATGGCAATTTGGAGGTGGTTCTACTAACTTCCACACCTGATTTCTCTCAAAGTTTTCAAGCTCTTCATGCATGGCATTGACCCAATCAGAATCAGATAAAGCGTGTCCAACATTTTTGGGCTCAAAACACGCGACAAAAGCAGAATGAGCATAATGAGAGATGTTCTGTGACCTCGACCGTGTAGTGCGTTCATCCAAGTTCCCGATGATCTTCGAAGGTGGATGATCCCTCTGTACCAGCCGGGGAGCTTCTCGCCTTGAGATTGCCTCCCCCTCAACATCAGCTTCCACTTGAACTCGATCTGGAGCACGACTCGACGAAGGTGTAGCAGAGGGGCCGTCGTCGAACGTCGTGGTCGTAGTGGAAGTAGAAGGTACGCGATCTCCACAAGGTGCATGAATCTCTTCATCATCTTCATCATCAGGCTGTTCTTCCTCAAAGATGGGCTGTCCCAATTCATCATCACCTGCACACTCAAAAGCAGAAGAGCTACATGGAATGGTCTCGTCGAAAGTGACTTCGCAAGTCTCCATGATTTGGTTAGTCTCAAGATTGAGCACACAATATGCTCGAGAATGATTAGCATAACCAAGAAAAATTCCATCCATCGAATGAGACTCAAACTTGTCCAAATTTCCTTTCTTCAGAATGAAACACTTGCAACCAAAAACCCGAAAGTGACTCACACGGGGGGAACGACCATGGAAAAGCTCATAGCAAGTTTTCTTCTTGAAAGCACGAAGGAAAATCCAATTTGAAACATAGCAAGCTGTGTTCACCGCTTCTGCCCAATACTTCCTAGGAGTCCTATGCTCATCTAGCATCGTCCTAGCCATCTCACAAAGTGTTCGATTTTTCCTCTCAACAACACCATTCTGACAAGCAACATATGGCGAAGAGTATTGATGTTCGAGACCAAGATCACGACAGAAGGCATCAAAACGAGTGTTCTTAAATTCCGTACCATTGTCACTACGTATATCTCTCATGGCACCACCATTACTCTCATTTTTCAACCTCAAAATCAGATCTCGAACAAAATCAATGTCTCATCCTTCGACGCCAGAAAGAACACCCAAGCATATCGAGAAAAGTCATCCACAACCACAAGAACATACCACTTCCCACCAACTGAACGAACGCGAGCGGGACCTACCAAGTCCATATGCAAAAGCTCCCCTAGACGCTCAGTCATAACATCTGTCAAAGGTTGATGGGAAGCAGCAACCATTTTACCGTGCCTACAAGGTGCACAAACCAAATCTTTCTCGAACTTGAGCTTGGGCAATCCTCGGATAAGGTCAAGAGCACTCAAGCGTGTGAGTAAATCAAAGCTCACATGACCCAATCTCCTATGCCACTTCCAAAGCTCAGAAGAATTACCAGCGATCAAACACCGTGAAGGACCAAAAGATCGAGAAAAATCAGCACGAAAAATCTGTCCCTCAGGAATGATCATACACACAAGGTCACCTCGAGAGTCAAGAATTCGAGAATCACCACGCTTAAATCGAACCTCATAACCCTCATCAAGAAGCTGAGACACTGAAAGCACATTAAAGCCAAGATTCTTGACAAGAGCAACCCGTTTCAACATAAAATTGTCACTCACCTGAATAGCACCCTCAGACAACACTCTACCTCTACCCTTATCGCCGAAAGTGATGTACTGCCTGGACACCACCGGGGTGAGACTGGAGAACCACTTCCCATTACCTGTCATGTGTCTCGAGCAGCCAGAATCCATCAACCAAAAGTTCTCCAAGCCTCCCACCTGCACAATCAAAAGCGAGAACGAGAATGAGCGAATGACTCGACACTGGGGTTAGCACAAAACGAGTCAAACCAGTGTCGGCCATCTGCTCAAAGAGGGGTTAGCAAAATCAACTCTACCACATGAAACCCTCTCGTCTCTCACCATTGGACCTCTAGCACCACGCGGGGGAAAACGTGGCCTAGACTCTCTCCTCGCCTCGAAGCTACGGTCGAACCTCCCTGAACCAAACTGACCACGAAACGGAGGCCGCCTAGCAAACTCACGACTAGCTGGAACACCACGACTGCCAACCACAGGAACTGTGCGCACAAAGGCCTCGCCTCTCGGCCAGGGTGAACGAGACACAGGCACACTACGGGAAGAGTAGTACCTGTCCCTGTTCCCCACCTCCTTCTCTCTTCTCACCTCCCTCTTCTTCCTCCAACAAAACTCCTCAAGGTGTCCATCCCTTCCACAATGCTCACAATGGAAGCGGACTGGCTTTGGCTTTGGGGTTTCTCTCAGCTGTGCCCTCTCTCTCGGCTGGTAAACCCCACTCCTCACAAAGGTCACTCTCCTCTGAAAGTTGTCTGTCTTTGGTGGAAACTTAGGAGGATCTGGAGTGGTGTCAAGCTTGTTTAGCAGGTGGTTTGGTTTGGGTGTAAAGGTGTTCTTGAGAATGGCTTTTGGTGGGTTTGTGGGAATGTTTGTGGTGGAGCTCTCAGGTTCTCTCTCTCTCTCACCACTGCTCTCACCAACCTTCTCAGAACCCAGACCACGACCATCAGCTCTCTTAAAACCAGCAATCAACATCTTAAGCTGAGGCTCGCGACCCGACAACCAACCCAAACACTGTCGCAACTCATCATTCTCATCTTGCAAGCGATTCACACACTGCTCTAGCTCAACATTCTTCAATGCAACAACATCACAAGCAGAACAAGAATTTGCAATGGGAGATTTCAGTTGTGCTTCAAGTGAACTAATCATGGTGCGTGATTCAAGCAACTGAGCATGCAAAGCAGGACAAGAAGTACAAGCACCTAGCAAAGATGATCTAGACTTCAACTCAGCAAGCTCAACCCTAGCACCCTCTAGTTCATCTTAGCAAGTCATGTGTTTCTCCTTAAGCACAACTAGATCAGCAAGATGCACATCACAGAACGAGCATTCAACTTCATCAGACACAAGAGGAGCATCTTTCAACACAGCAATCTCTGACTCAAGCTTAGCTGCTCTCTCCCTAGACTCGCAAAGCAAAGACTCAAACTCCATAGCCTTCTTTCCAGTCTCAGAAAGTAAGGTCTCAAGCTCAGCCACTCTATCCTTGGACTCTCCTAGCAAAGACCTAAACTCCCTATTCTCCTTGTTGGTCTTCCTAAGCACATCATCGCGGTTATCGACTAACTGCTCTAATCTAGCAATCTCCTGACGCAAAGAAGTGGGATCGGTCAATACCTCATTCTCAGAGTTGGAGTCAGAGTCGTCCTTGCACTTCACGGAGTCGTGCGCCATGGTGCAGTAGTCGACGGCGGCGAAGGAGATGCCGTTGAAGTTGCGGTTCAAGCTCTTCTTCTCCTTGCGGTGGCCGCGGTCTTCATCTTCACTGCTTGAGCTTGACGACGTGTTGGTGGAGCTTGTGTCGATGTCGCTCGCATCTGCCACCATCGCTCGAGATCTGTTCTTCTTGTGTCCACCGTGCTTGTTCTTCGACCTTCTCTCGTCCTTGTTCTTGTGCTTGGAGTGGTACTCGTCCTTGGGACGGTGCTTGTGGTCGTCTCGCGGGCGGTGCTTGCGGTTGTAGTCGTTCTTGATCTCCTCGGGGCACTCGGCGATGAAGTGGCCCATCTTCCCGCATCTGTAGCACGTACTCCCGGCACGCCTCAAACCCTTCCGGTTCTGGTACATCCGCTCGAACCTCCTCGTGAGCAACGCGAGATCCTCCTCACTCAGCACCTCATATTCTTCATCTGGAAGAGACACAAGAGAAGACAAAGCAAAGTGTCTAGGAGTGTTAGCATGTCCATATCCAGAGCCACCGACTAGAGCCAGACTATGAGGATCAGTCGGACTCTTAGCCTTGGCAAGCAGCTGTCTGTCAACCTCAGAAGACTTCAACTTCGAGAAAAGCTCATCGACAGACAAAGTTTCATAGTTTGCCGACTCCATGATCGCCTCAACCTTGGCACCCCACACGGATCTATCAAGTGCTTGCAGGAGCTTGATAGCTCGGTCATGATCCGAGTATGGGAGTACGGTAATGTTGGTTTTCATGTTATTGACGATGGAAGTGAAATGCTGAAACAAAGTATCAACAGACTCTCCTGGCAAATGAGCAAAATTCTCATATTCTCTGCGATACATCGAGAAAAGCCTAGCCTTCACATGGCTATCACCACCATGGGCTACCTTGAGCTTCTGCCAGATCTGTCTAGCTAGGTCCTCGCCCAAAACACGCTCAAACTCCTCGGCAGACAAAGCACGGAACAAGTAGTCAACAGCTCTAGCATTCGCCTCAAACTTATCCTTTGCATCCTAGGCATCTAAGTTGCTGGGATTGACATAGTTTTCATCTTTCGTCACATCCCACAGCAACTTTCCTTTGCCTCGCAAGAAAGCGCCCATACGCGCAACCCAGTTCGGGTAGTTCTTCCCATCGAAGTGCGGAGGCCCTGTTGGCACTCCTTAGCGTCACGTTTTAGCAACGCTCAAGAGCGCGTAGATATATGTCGTTGTATGCAAAATTAATTCTGCAAGCGCACAGAATATATCTCGTTGTAGCACTTCACCGTGGGAGTTACCCCAGGGTATCGTATTTATATTTCCGCAGGGAAGCAGATGGTTAAAGTGTATTGAAGAATGAAATGATATATCTTGCCAGAAATATCAAGCCACAAACCCAGGGGCACAAACTCTAGGTTTGGGTGGATAATGGTCAAGTTAATGACCGGATAGAAGGTCTGAAAGACCAGCGACACACAGAGCACCTATTTCTAAAGAAAAGGAAAGACGTTGGGAGAAACCGGACCTAGACTCTTTCTAACTCAGAGCAAAAGGCACTCTAGCCTTAGCCTAGACCCTAGCTTACATACCGGGAACAGAGCTCGCTTCGATGGCTAGAACGGGAGAACCTCAGAACGGGGTGAGATAGGGGGTTCTCCGGGCTCAGCACTACTGTTATGAATACACCCGAACGTGGTGGACTACGAAGGACGGACAGGGCTGTCACCACCTGCCGCCTACCACTGCTGTACCGTGGGGTGCAACACACTTCCTAGTTAATCAACAAGCCAGACACCACGTCTGCACTCGATGATTAAGATTTCTCTTGAGGCCTGTCAAGAGAAATCCCCGTCTTCCCTAAGGCGTCTTACGGCCCGGTCAAGGCGAGCAAACCCGCGAGATAAAACCCGGTAGAGCTAAACTAAACTCTACACTAAAACTAAAGGGGAAAAGGACTTTGCTCTAAAGAGAGCAAGATCTTTACTCTTAAAGAAGAGCAAGAGAGAAATATAAAAGATAACTTAAGCTCTGAAGTAAGAAAGTAATTGTATAAATAAACTCTTCAAAAGAAGGAAAGGATACAAGAGCTTTACCAGAACTTCGAAGACTCCGAAGATCCGAGCTAAGCCCGACTCGACTCTACTCCCAACTCTAATCCTAATCTAAGAAATGAAAAAGGTACTAGAGCTCCCTTCAAGTAAAGACTTGAGATATGTGGTGTGTGTCTTCCCAAGGTGAATGAGCTTCCTTTTATAGCCTCCAGGGGGTGGATGTCAGCGTCATTAGCACGCCAAGGCTCTGGTTAGGCTTCACGCGAAGGATGAGACGTGGCGGCCACAGAGGGAGGCCAGCCGGCCTGGGCTAGGCCGGACCGGCCTGGCCCTGGTGCCACTTGGCACCGTCCTCTGCAGGAACAGTCCTCATGCTCTCCCAAGGTCGGTAACGGTTGCGTTTATTTGAAGCTTGTCCGAGAATCCTAGGATGTGGGCCCTTCAATCCATGTGCTTTCACCTCTAGGCCTTCCGGGTCCTTGGATCAAACCGACGTTGTTTGCACGGTGCTTGATCATCCTGGGCACTTGGCATGGCTTGTGGATCAATGACATGGCCAGACCTGGCCAGGGGAGGCCGATCGGCCTGGCTCTGTGCCAGGTTTGGCCCTTGTTTCTCTTGGTTCATCCTGCAAGCACAACTCATCCAAAACTTGTGGAATTTGTCAATAAAAATACTTTTATGTATGGAATATGGTATGATCATCCTCATTTTACCGAAATGTTGACGGTCACTACGGTGTTATAATGGCCGTCAACACACCCCCAAGCTTAGACTCTTGCTTGTCCTCAAGCAAGGCTAAAACTCTAGGTTCGGTAGGTCAGGAGTTGCTTCAATGTTTATACTCTTAAAGTACCCTGTGCTTAAGCCAAAACTCAACAAATCACTTGAATAAGTTGGCATAAAAGAGAACTCATACCATGGTTCCACGTGGGGCTGCATTGATTCACGTTTTGGGCTATTGAGAGCTTGAACGGTCATCTCTAAAGTATTTCCTGCAACTTTTCAGGTTCCATCTCGAAGATATGAATTTTTCAAAAGATGGTTGATTCATTCCCCGATGGTACTCTCGAGTCACTCGAGGTGTTTTAATCCTCACTCTTGGTCGGGATTGACCAATGTTTCCCTACACTAAGGCTGAAGTGGAGTTGTGGGTAGGGTAAGAGTGGCATACCTTGGTTACTTCTGTTGTCGAGTCGAAGAGTGGTCCGCGAGCGATGGTACTTGTCAAATTCCGGTCTTTGGAATTCATGGGGTTTGAATGGAGAGGGAGAAGGTGTAATGTTTAAAGGTCTTTGGACTCCTTATTGTTTCTCTCTCATATTTTTGAGATGTTTCTTCTTTTTTTTCAGATGGAGCATTTGTCTCCATTTTTTTTTCGAATACATCTCTTCTCTTACTTTGGTAACAGAGAGGGATTCAACTTTGTATGGAGTATTTGAGGACCTTTTGGGGTGAGCTTTGTGATGGGGTGAGTGTATGTCATCGACGGTGGACGTCAACCCCGGAGCGGGACTTTGACTAGTCAGACATTTTGAGGCTGAGGTGGATGGGAAGACCGGTAAATGTCAAGTACCTTCTGCAAGCGGACTTCACCATTCGACAAGACTCAAAGCAACTCAAGATAGCATATGGTAGTTTCAACAAATGTATAACTGTTTAGGCTCTGGATAGGACATTTAAACCATCGAGGAAGATTTACCATGTAACATTTTATAAAAAACTTCCGAGAGGTTCCTTACTAAGCATGCAGTTATACCTCGAAACAAACCATATCAAAACTCACAATAACTTAAACAATGAACAAGTGCTCTTGCTCCCACAGTTTTATCATGGCGAATCCTTAAATGCCAACGAACTCAAATACTCAAGAGTAAAGGATTAAGTACGAGGCACTTAGAGGGCATAAACAGAGCAACTATTCATCATTCCAGAGGTTCTCAACCATAGTTCCATACATAAAGACATATTTTGGAGATTTTATTTTATTTTGTTTTTATTATTTTCTCTCTTTTTTATTTATTTATTTTATTTAGCATTTTATTTCATCATGGCACGGCAAGGCAAAGGCAAGGCAAAGGCATCGGCAAGGCAAACGGCAACGGCAAGGCAACGGCAAGGCAAAGGCGACGGCTTTCGAACATACCTGAGACTCCCCCAAGCTTCGATGAAGCTCACTGGTAGTACTGGTCGGGGTCGTAGTGCATGTAGTTGAAGAAGCTGTGCATGTCGGTCTGGAGGGATGTGGTCATCCCCCAGTTCTGCTGCGTGAGATCAGTGTTGTGTGCAACTGCATCTCTGAGTTGCTGTTGTTGCAGCGTCATCGTCTCCATCCTTGTATTAAGATCAGCAATCCCCCGGGAAACCGGGTTCTCGTAGTCATACCTGGCGGAGGCGGATGGTCCGACCTGCGGTCCGTAGCCTGCTGTTCCTTGGTGGTAGTCGAATGCTTCCTCAAAGTTCATGTTGGCCGTGGGGTTCTGCTGGCAGTCGTACTCGGGCTGCTGCTGGTAGCGGTACTCGGGCTGTGGCGCGGTAGAAGTTTCGGCTTCGTCATCATGCCTGGCCCGCCTGCCACGTGTTGCAGGGCCTGCAACACTGTGGCGAGCGGGTTCCCTCCTTCTGAGCTGCATGGTTAGACTTCTCGCTGATCTCAGCGACAAAGCTGGGCATGGAAGCTCAACTTCATCGATGAAACCAGGATAGCACATGAAAAGAGTATGGCCAGGGCCCTCGCGCATCAAGTGACCCTGGATGAAATGGTCTAAACCAATGCAGTACTGATATTCTTGTGTAGTTGGAAGGAAGGTGACTTGAGCGCCCTGCAAAGCACCAACATGGTTGGCGATGCGTGTGACTAGCGAGGTTATGTCAATTGTGGCTCGGCCACTGACTAACCTCTGCCAGTTCTCAAGCATGCTCATGACCGGAGAAAAACGAATTTTCTTGACCATGGCATACAGGCACTCTAAATCAGGCAAGAAGCAAAGACGCAAATCAGCGTGCGGGTGGACCACCATAGCGATCCACTTCGCCAGGAAACGAAGAGTGGGGTTGTGGATAGCGGTAATGCTATTTTTCCCCGAGGATGGCTCCCCTGTGATGCTATCCCACCATGCGGCACGGTTGTACCGGTGGTTAGTCACCAGCAGGTTGGCATCAATGATGCATCTCTTGTTGAAACCAAGAGCCTCACTGAGTTGTTTCGGGGTCAAAACAAAATCCTCATTGAAAAATCGAAAGCAAATGTTTGTCTCGTTGGGACGAACTTCGATTTTCAAACTCATCAAAAACTCCATAGTAAGAAAGTGTGAACCTGTTTCCGTGACGGGGTAGAAGTTTTGCCATCCGGCATTATTGAACGCCCGTTCCATGTCTCCTTCGAGACCGGTCTTGATCAGCAGCATGGGGTCGAAGTACTTGGCGTGTGTGAAGTAGCGGTCCTGGAGCTGGTCCAGTACCTTTCTCTCGTCTTCGGTCCGAGCAACGATGTGCTCGACCCGAGTCATGATCCTGATGCGGAGCCTGTTCCTCGGCACCTCCTCCTCCTGGGACTCTGTGTCGTGTCGAGTTGAGTCGACAGACATAGTATCCCGGGAAGTAGATGATCCCCGAGAGCGGCGAGAGCTCGAAGAGGTGAGCTTGGTGACGACTCCACGTGCCTTAGTCCACATGATTCCTGCAAAAGATTAGTCTCACAATACCCGAAGGAAATCAAGGGTTAGACAGTCAGATGTTAGGCGTTCTTGTGGGAGATTAATCACCACAACTCGGTTAGTCGTTCTTGTGGGGTAAGAACCACCACAAACGTTCTCGTTCAACCGGCAGGGGTTTGTTCTTACAAGGATTCAAGAATGGATTTTAGCAGAATTTCCTTGTGGTTTAAACTCTAACCTTACTTAGAGAATTTCGAAATTTAAGCGAGGGAGAAGGGAATTGAGCAGGATGCACGCATACCTGTGCTTGGGGCGTCTTCCTTCAGAGCTGGGCACTGGTATTTATAGAGGCGCAGCAGGGGGAGGCCGGCCGGCCTGAGCCAGGCCGATTGGCCTGCACATGGCGCCGGTCGTGCCCATCCCTTGCGTCGGTGGTCACTGCCCTGTGCTTGGTGCTCTGGTAGGTGAGGATGGGACAGCAACGGTGCTTGGAGGCCGGCCGACCTGGCTGGGGCCGTTCGGCCTGGTGTTGAGTCCAATTTCCTCCATCCTCTCGTGTCGTGTCCTCCCACATGCTCTTGTTCCTTGCTTGCAGTGATCTGGCCAGTGGAATTGACAAGTGGGGCCGGCCGGCCTAGGTGGGGCCGGCCGGCCTGAAGTTTGGCCGAAATTTTTTTTATATGCTTCCTAATGCACAATTGAAATATAAATGCAAGCTTCGAAAATTTAAACATGCTGTGATGAATGAAAAGAATTGAAATGAAAAACCTATTCTATATGCAATGCAAAGATACGTACCATATACCTTATGGCGAGGGCTCGAGTTTTTCGTCCTGAGTGGAACTCTCCGAATCCTTGTTCGGGACTGCTTTTACCCACCATTCCTTTCGGGGTGGACGGGACTTGGATTCAACCTCCTTATCGCGCTTTGCTTGCTCCTCCAGCGCTTTGGTTCTCGATATTCTTCGCCGTGCATGATAGCGATCATGCCTCTTCTTTTCTTTGGCGGCGAAGGCTTCCACCATCTTCATGAGCGTTTCTACGCTCGGCATCTTGGACTTTCGGGGCATGACTTCTTCGACCATATTGACTTGGTGGGGGATCTCCTTAGGACGGAAAGAGAAACTCTCGGTCCCTCCGTTAATCCTCAGTTGAATGGTCCCACGTCCCACGTCAATGTTTGCATTCGCAGTACTTAAGAACGGTCTCCCAAGAATGAGAGAGTTCGTTGCTCTGGCTTCCATATCTAGGACGATGAAGTCCACAGGGATGAAGAAATCCCTGATCTTGACCGGAACATTTTCTGCGACTCCATGGGGGTAGCGGATCGATTGATCCTCTAGCTGCAAACACATGGGTGTAGAGACAAGCGATATATGTTTAAGGTGGTCAAAGACTACCTTAGGGCATTACTGCTGACGCTCGCCCCCAAGTCACATAGGGCGTTGTCAAAGTCATGGCCTCCAATGGAGCATGATATTGTGGGGCAGCCAGGATCTTTCTTCTTAAGGTGGGGCCCGAGTATAGCTGAGCTACATTCCTCGGTCAGCTGTACCGTCTCCCTTGTGGGTAGAGTCCGCTTGTTGCTAAGTATATCCTTGATGTACTTGGCGTATGTCGGGACCTGCAAAGCATCAAGTAATGGTATGTTGATGTATACCTTCTTGATTACCTCGACGAACTTGTCGAATTGTTCGTCGGCCACGGGTCTTCTCCTCCGTTCTGGGAACGGGAGGAAAGTGGGATCTCGGCTGTAGCTTGAGGCTTGTGGTGCCTCATTCCCCTCCTTTGAGACAGGGGTGGTTTCCTCGTCATCTTCCTCTTCGGCGGCCACCTCGGTTTGGCTAGCTTCCTTCTGTCGAGTACCTACATCCTGTGGATTGTGTGGGTCCTGCGTGGACTTGCCAGTCCGCTGTGGTTACCGCACTAACATTTTCCTTGAAAGGAACCTCCGGTTGCCCAGGTAACTTCCCCGCATTTGGGTTAGGGCAGGATGCAGCCAGCTGAGCCACTTGAGTTTCAATCATTTTGTTGAAGCTCAGCTGGTTCTTAACGACAGAATTAAAAGCTTCTATCTGTGAGGCCATTGACTCCATAACTTTATCATTAGCAAGAAATTTCTTGCTAATGCTATCGTTAATCTGCTTTTGGCCATACCAGATGTCCTTTAGCGACGGTTGAAAACCGTTGTTAGAGCCATTACCTTGTTGTTGGCCGAAGGGGAAATTGGGCTTGGAATTCCAACCTTGTTGAGGACGGAAGCCTGAATTGTTGGTATTTCCAATGAAATGGGCTTCCTCTTGTGTCATCGGGCAAGTGTCGCCCGAGTGTCCTGCTTCTCCACATGTTTCACACGTGATTCTCTCCTCCATGATCTGATTCATCTCCTTGCCAGGAGATTCCATCTTCTTCAAGAGGAGGTCCATTTTAGCGGCCAGCATATCAACGGAGTCAATTTGATGTACTCCCTTGCAGGGAGCTTGTCTTTCTCCTATCCAGCTCTGATGAGTGGATATTTTCTCGATGAGCGCCTTTGCTGCGTCTACATCCAACGAGAGGAAAGCTCCTCCCGCGGCTGCATCCAACATCTCTTGCGATCGTCGGCTCAGGCTGTGGAAGAAGTTCTGGGTAATCAGCCAATCTTCCACACCATGGTGGGGGCAGGCTGCAATATACTCTTGCAGTCGCTCCCAAGCTTCGGGAATTGTTTCTCCGTCTAGCTGCTGAAAGCTAGTGATTTTTCCTCGGAGGGCATTGGTTTTGCCCACCGGAAAGTACTTGGCCAGAAATGCGTCTGCGCAAGTCTGCCAGCGTCCATCGAATGATGCCTTGTTAGCATAAAACCACTCCTTTGCTTTCCCAAGCAAGGAGAATGGGAAGAGTTGAAGGCGGATGTTGTTGATCGGTGTGCCATTGGGGTTGATAGTACTGCACACCTCCAGAAAATTCCGAAGGTGAGCGTTCGCATCCTCAATCGCCTTTCCGCAGAAAGGGCTGGCCTGAACCATGTTTACCAGGCCAGTTCTCAGCTCAAATGCACCTTCCTGTGCGTTCGACAATCCCGGGAAGTTGCTGCTTGACGGGGCTGAGAACTCACGGAGCGTCTTCTTAGCTTGAGCCATAATCTCTGGGGACTCTAGGGCTGAAGAAAACGACGAATCTGATTCGAACTCGGAGTCGGATGACGACTCGAGTATATTGCTTGAGCTGAGTGAAATCTGAGGAGGTACGATTCTCTTTCGCACTACTCTTCCAATGCGTTCTGGATTTGGATCAAAGTTTGATGGTAGGTTGAAACCAGTCATGCACTACCTTGCAAAACACATCAAAAATAGACGAGTGTTGCAGTGGTGAGGTCACTAAGGTTAGTGGTTTGGTAAATCTGTAAAGATAATCAAATGATTCAACAATAACTTTAGCCAATTGCTTCCCCGGCAACGGCGCCAGAAATGCTTGTTGGCACTCCTTAGCGTCACGTTTTAGCAACGCTCAAGAGCGCGTAGATATATGTCGTTGTATGCAAAATTAATTCTGCAAGCGCACAGAATATATCTCGTTGTAGCACTTCACCGTGGGAGTTACCCCAGGGTATCGTATTTATATTTCCGCAGGGAAGCAGATGGTTAAAGTGTATTGAAGAATGAAATGATATATCTTGCCAGAAATATCAAGCCACAAACCCAGGGGCACAAACTCTAGGTTTGGGTGGATAATGATCAAGTTAATGACCGGATAGAAGGTCTGAAAGACCAGCGACACACGGAGCACCTATTTCTAAAGAAAAGGAAAGACGTTGGGAGAAACCGGACCTAGACTCTTTCTAACTCAGAGCAAAAGGCACTCTAGCCTTAGCCTAGACCCTAGCTTAGATACCGGGAACAGAGCTCGCTTCGACGGCTAGAACGGGAGAACCTCAGAACGGGGTGAGAGAGGGGGTTCTCCGGGCTCAGCACTAACCCGAACGTGGTGGACTACGAAGGACGGACAGGGCTGTCACCACCTGCCGCCTACCACTGCTGTACCGTGGGGTGCAACACACTTCCTAGTTAATCAACAAGCCAGACACCACGTCTGCACTCGATGATTAAGATTTCTCTTGAGGCCTGTCAAGAGAAATCCCCGTCTTCCCTAAGGCGTCTTACGGCCCGGTCAAGACGAGCAAACCCGCGAGATAAAACCCGGTAGAGCTAAACTAAACTCTACACTAAAACTAAAGGGGAAAAGGACTTTGCTCTAAAGACAGCAAGATCTTTACTCTTAAAGAAGAGCAAGAGAGAAATGTAAAAGATAACTTAAGCTCTGAAGTAAGAAAGTAATTGTATAAATAAACTCTTCAAAAGAAGGAAAGGATACAAAAGCTTTACCAGAACTTCGAAGACTCCGAAGATCCGAGCTAAGCCCGACTCGACTCTACTCCCAACTCTAATCCTAATCTAAGAAATGAAAAAGGTACTAGAGCTCCCTTCAAGTAAAGACTTGAGATATGTGGTGTGTGTCTTCCCAAGGTGAATGAGCTTCCTTTTATAGCCTCCAGGGGGTGGATGTCAGCGTCATTAGCATGCCAAGGCTCTGCTTAGGCTTCACGCGAAGGATGAGACGTGGCGGCCACAGAGGGAGGCCGGCCGGCCTGGCCCTGGTGCCACTTGGCACCAGTCCTCTGCAGGAACGGTCCTGATGCTCTCCCAAGGTCGGTAATGGTTGCGTTTAGTTGAAGCTTGTCCGAGAATCCTAGGATGTGGGCCCTTCAATCCATGTGCTTTCACCTCTAGGCCTTCCGGGTCCTTGGATCAAACCGACATTGTTTGCACGGTGCTTGATCATCCTGGGCACTTGGCATGGCTTGTGGATCAATGACGTGGCCAGACCTGGCCAGGGGAGGCCGGTCGGCCTGGCCTAGGCCGGCCGGCCTGGCTCTGTGCCAGGTTTGGCCCTTGTTTCTCCTGGTTCATCCTGCAAGCACAACTCATCCAAAACTTGTGGAATTTGTCAATAAAAATACTTTTATGTATGGAATATGGTATGATCATCCTCATTTTACCGAAATGTTGACGGTCACTACGGTGTTATAATGGCCGTCAACTGGCCCGGAACCCCGATCTTGGTACGCCATCTTTGGATCTTAGACTGGTTAGAGTCGCAAAGACCCGTAACCGGCTCTGATACCAATTGAAGGACCGAAAACGGCGACCAGAGGGGGGGGAGTGAATGGGAGCCGATAAATAAAATTATTTCCAACCGATCCGGCTATTTTCCCAAACCAACTAAGAAACCTCCGAAAGCGATCTTGCCAAGATCACGTAGCCACTGTCAAGCTACTGACCCTAGGAACAAGAAATACGCAGCGGAACTCGAATTGATCGAAACGAACACAAAACGGCCCGAAACAAGACTCGATCCAACACACCCCGGGGAGGGCGGTTAAACTGGGTCAGGGGGCGGTTAAACCGCCCTGGCCTGGGAAGCTCGGGAAAAAGTCAAACCAAAAGTGGATCTCCCAAACCGCTTGAGCTTTTGAGGTGAGATTTTGGTCAGATGATCTAGACCTCCAGTGGATTGCTTTCCCAAAAGATCTCGGCCTCTAACTCACTACAACTCTCGGAATCGCAGATCTCGTGAAGAACATCATGACCTCAAGTTCATCCCGAAAATCTCAAATCCAAAGCGATTCCCGGCTTTTGGGGGCAAAGGATCACCCGCAAAAGAGGCACAAGGCACTCATACGTGAATCCCCCAAAGAAATCCGAGAGAAAACGCCCTAGAAAGAGAAGAACGAAAATCCCCCAAAAATAGCTCCGAAAATACTCACGAAAATAGAAAAAGAAAAAGGAGCTCGTGGAATCAAATCATGGCACAAAGATGAGCAGCACAAACTCCATCACATAACCATGAATTCACCTATACAAACTAGGAAAGATTCGAAGTAGTTCTAGATGGAGGGGATGAAGAGGAAACTAGTTCCAAGGAGAAAACAAAAAGAACTAAAAGGATAAATAGAAGAGATAGCAGCCACCAGCCCTGGGAGGGCCTATTAGTAGTCCAAGTGGTGGTGCTCTAAAGACTAAACTACCCCTAAGTGATACATACCCCTCAGGGGCAAATTTGACATTTGGTTCTCAGATATTTTCCGGCTGGGACACCTTCCACTGCAAGCTAGCTTCCCTCCGACGCAAGCCTTGCAGTCACGCCGCGTGTCCTCCGGATCGAATCTCCTCGACGCCGTTTTTGGGCCTGCCTAGGGGGGCGGTTAAACTGGCCCTGGGGGGCGGTTAAACTGCCCCTGCCAGCCACACTTGGCCCAGCAGCCCATCTTCGCCACGTCGAGCCCTCGGTCCTTGGTTTTGAGGCCCAAACCAAGGGAAACCGTCCACCGATGATTTTGTGGCCAAATCACCAAACCCCGCGCGCAAACTTCTGTTGTTAGCCGCCACCTTGCGCCGGCTTCTCGTCCGCGTACGAGCTTCGGTTGTGAGCCGCTACCTCGCACCGGATGCACGTCCCCTTGCTCGTTCTTGCCAGCATGTGAACCGCACTTGATCCACCGGCCACAGGGTCCCTCGAACCAAGCCTACTTGTCCCTCCGCTCCTCGGAGGCCGCCATGGCTAAGACCTTTCGCGCCTGTTCTTCACCTGCACCAATGCAACCAAGCCGCATTCTACACCTGCAATACTTAAGCCAAGGGAAACGTCAATCCACACCACGTTGTCAATCACTCATCACACCAGGAAGCGACCATCCACCGGTCCTCGGACACACCGGGTCCTCAAGTCATTTAAAGAGTTGCGGAATTGTTCCACAACTTACGCCGCCTGGAACGCCACAAAGGAACGGCGTATCCGAGCGACGTAATCGAACCTTATTGGTACGATCAATGATGAGCCAGTCAGACCTACCGTTATCGTTTTGGGGATACGCTCTAGAAACATCAGCTTTCACACTTAATAGGGTACCGTCTAAGTCCGTAGATAAGACACCATATGAGATATGGACGGGCAAGACTCCCAGTTTGTCTTTTTTGGAAAATTTGGGGTTGTGAAGTATTTGTCAAGAGACTTCAGTCAGACAAGCTTACACCCAAATCGGACAAGTGCATATTCATGAGATATCCAAAGGAAACTATTGGGTATTATTTTTACAACCGATCAGAGGGCAAAGTGTTTGTCGCTCGAAACAATGTTTTCTTGGAGAAAGGGTTTCTCAAATGCGAGAAAAGTAGACAAAATGTGTTTCTTAAAGAAATTCGAGATGAGCCTATGATGCTAATGTAGCAGAACCAGTGGAGGCACCGGTGGTAAGAGAAGAACCACCACAACCACGAAGGTCCGAAAGGCCACGTCACGCAACTTATAGAATGATTCTCCTAATTACGGGACAGTGCGACATATTGTTGATGGAAAGCGATGAGCCTAGGACATATGCGGAAGCAATGATGGACCCAGATTCTGAGAAATGGCAAAATGCCATGAGATCCGAGATAGATTCCATGGGACACAATCAAGTTTGGAACTTGGTTGATCCGCCTGAGGGTGTTAGACCCATCGAGTGCAAATGGATTTTAAGAAAAAGAGAGATATGGATGGAAATGTTCACGTCTATAAAGCACGGCTTGTTGCAAAAGGTTTTTGTCAAGTTCAAGGAGTTGACTACGATGAGACATTTTCTCCAGTAGAGATGCTTAAATCTATTCGGATCATTCTAGCAATAGCTACGTATTTCGATTATGAGATATGGAAGATGGATGTCAAAACAGCTTTCCTAAATGGAAACCTTGATGATGACGTGTATATCATACAGCCCGAAGGTTTTGTCGATCCGACCAATGCTGGAAAAATATGCAAGCTTTAGAAGTCCATTATGGATTAAAGCAGGCATCTCAGAGTTGGAATATTCGTTTTGATGAGGTAGTCAAAGGGTTTGGCTTTCATCAAAATATAGAAGAGGCTTGTGTTTACAAGAAAGAAAGTGGGAGCTCTGTTGTATTTCTAATCTTATATGTGGATGACTTAGGAGAAGCAACATATGTTCTGGGCATAAAGATCTATAGAGATAGATCGAGGAGGCTTATAGGATTAAGCCAAGATACTTATATTGACAAGGTGCTGAAATGGTTTAGCATGGAGCAATCCAAGAATGGGTTCTTACCTATGTCACATGGTGTACACCTTAGCAAGAATCAGCGTCCTCAGACAGCTGATGAGCGAGAGCGCATGAATAAGATACCGTATGCTTCTGCAATTGGGTCTATCATGTATGCCATGATAAGTACTCGTCCAGATGTCTCATTTGCTCTAAGTATGACGAGCAGACACCAGTCTGATCCTGGTGAGAGTCACTGGACAGTGGTGAAAAGTATTCTTAAGCACTTCAGAAGGACTAAAGATATGTTCCTAGTCTATGGAGGTGAGGAGGAGCTTGTTGTAAATGGTTACACCGATGCTAGCTTCCAATCTGATCCAGATGATTCATGGTCTCAATCAGAATTCGTATTTACTTTAAATGGTGGTGCTGTGAGTTGGAAGAGTTCCAAGCAGGAGACCGTGGCCGATTCTACAACAGAAGCTGAGTACATTGCAGCTTCTGAAGCTGCAAAGGAAGGTGTTTGGATGAGCAAATTTCTCATTAAGCTTGGTGTGTTTCCAAATGCGTCTAGCCCATTGGATCTATACTATGACAACAATGGGGCAATTGCGCAAGCAAAGGAGCCAAGATCACCAAACAAACATGTGCTACGGAAGTTTCATCTCATTTGAGAGTTCGTAAAACGGGGTGAAATCAAGATATGCAAAATACATACGGATTCAAATGTTGCTAATCCTTTGGCAAAGGCTCTTTCACAGCCTAAGCATGAGGCGCACATGCGAGACATGGGTATTAGATATCTTCTAGATTAGCTCTAGTGCAAGTGGGAGTCATATTTTGTTGTATCCATGATAAAGCACTAAGTGTTCATTGAATATCCATGAAAGACAACTTGTATTGATTGACAATTATGTGAATTGTTTGTGAAACTCTTTACTTGTATGGTTATTCTAAAGTTATCCCTGGTCGGAGTTCATGCTAGAACACACATGAACATTAGACTAACACATGTATTAGTTGATGACTATGTTTCGCAAGTCATGAACATGGAGATGTAAAACTAATAATGTGGGCACATGTATGACATGGGTTGGATTGACCCAACGTGAGATATTGTAATATTGTTCTCTGTTTCACAACATGTATGTTTTGTCTTAAGACCTGAGATTGCCACATGTACTCAAGATGTGAATTGACTTACTTAGGGGCTATCAAACGCTACGCCGTAATTGAGTAGTTATAAAGGTAGTTTTCTGGTTTGTAGGAAGCATGTTGTGAGACATGGTCAATAAAGATGGAATTTGCCCCTCTCTATGTGAGAGAGATATCTCTGGGCCCCTCGAGTGATCGGATCAAGAAATGCATGGTCGTGCTAGGTTAATTGTTAACCTCTTGAAGGATCTGACTCCCAGGTTCGAGAAAGAGAGGTCAGCTTGGAGAAGCTAGACCAAATATTGTGAGGCAAAGGAAATAGCTTGTACATGACGTTGTGGTGGTTCGTCTGATATGATCTTTGCGTGTGCATAGGAGTTGACACGTCTTGCTAGAGGCCGCTATCAACTATTGGTTGAGTAGGAGTACTCGAACCATGTCTATGTGTGCGTGTGAGGACCCAGTGTGTCCGCGGACCGGTGGATGGTCGCTTCTTGGTGTGATGAGTGATTGACAACATGGTGCGGATTGACGTTTCCCTTGGCTCAAGCATTGCAGGTGTAGAATGTGGCTTGATTGCATTGGTGCAGGTGAAGAACAGGTGCAAAAGGTCTTAGCCATGGCGGCCTCCGAGGAGCGGAGAGACAAGTAGGCTTGGTTCGAGGGACCCGGTGGCTAGATGGATCAAGTGCGGTTCACATGGTGGCAAGAACGAGCGAGGGGGCGTGGTTCCGGTGTGAGGTAGTGTCTCACAACCGAAGCTCGTACACGGACGTGAAGCCGGTGCAAGGTGGCAGCTAACGACCGAAGCTTGTACGCGGGGTTTGGTGATTTGGCCACAAAATCATCGGTGGACGGTTTCCCTTGGTTTGGGCCTCAAAACCAAGGCCGAGGACTCGACGAGGTGAAGTTTGGGCAGCTGGGCTGAGGTGACCAGCCAGGGGCGGTTTAACCGCCTCCCCTGGGCCGGCCCAAAATCGGCGTCGAGGAGCTTTGATCCGGAGGACACACGGCGTGACTGCAAGGATTGCGTCGGAGTGAAGCTAGCTTGCGGTGGAAGGTGTCCCAGCCAGAAAATATCTGAAACCAAATGTCAAATTTGCCCCTGAGGGGTATGTATCACTTAGGGGTAGTTTAGTCTTTAGAGCACCACCACTTGGACTACTAATAGGCACCCTAGGGCTTGGTGGCTGCTATCTCTTTTAGTCATCTCTTTAGTTATCTCTTTGATTTTTCCTTTGAACTAGTTTTCCCTTCATCCCCTCCACCTAGAACTATTTTGAATCATTCGTAGTTTGTATAAGTGAATTCATGGTTTGTTGATTGAGCTTGTTCTGTTCATCTTTGTGCCATGATTTGAATCCACGAGCTCCCTTTTCTTTTCCTATTTTCGGAGGTATTTTTGGAGCTATTTTTGGGGGATTTTCGTTCTTCACTTCCTTGGGCGATTTCTCTCGGATTTCTTTGGGGGATTCACATATGAGTGCCTTGTGCCTCTTTTGCTGGTGATCTCATGCCGCCAAACGCCGGGAATCGCTTTGGATTTGAAGTTTTCAGGATGAACTTGAGGTCATGGTGTTCTTCCTTAGATTTGAGATTTCGGGAGTTCTAGTGAGTTAGAGGCCGAGATCTTTTGGGAAAACACTCCACTGGAGGTCTAAATCATCCGACCAAAATCTTGACTCAAGAGCTCAAGCGGTTTGGGAGATCCACTTTCGATTTGACTTTTTCCCGAGGCTCCCAGGCCCGGGCGGTTTAACCGCCCCCTGACCCGGTTTAACACACCCCCCTGGGTATGTTGAATCGAGTCTTGTTTCGGTTCGGTTTGTGTTTGTCTCGATTGATTCGAGTTCCGCTGCATCTTTCTTGTTCCTAGGGTCAGTAGCTTGACAGTGGCCACGTGATCTTGGCAAGATCGCTTTCGGAGGCGTCGGAGTTGATTTGGGAGAATAGCCAGATTGGTTGGAAAGAATTTTTATCAGCTCCCATTCACTCCCTCCCTCTCTGGTCGCCGTTTCGGTCCTTCAATTGGTATCAGAGCCGGTTACGGGTCTTTGCGACTCTAACCAGTCTAAGATCCAAAGATGGCGTACCAAGATCGGGGTTCCGGGCCTCCGCACTTCGATTGGAAGAACTATCCGAATTGGGTCGCGCGTATGGGCGCTTTCTTGCGAGGCAAAGGAAAGTTGTTGTGGGATGTGACCAAAGATGAACACTATGTCAATCCCACCAACTTAGATGCCCAGGATGCAAAAGATAAGTTTGAGGCAAACGCTAGAGCTGTCGATTACTTGTTCCGTGCTTTGTCGGCTCAGGAGTTTGAGCGAGTTTTGGGCGAGGACCTAGCTAGCCAGATTTGGCAGAAGCTCAAGGTAGCCCACGGTGGTGATAGAGCTATCAAGCTCTTGCAAGCACTTGATAGATCCGTGTGGGGTGCCAAGGTTGAGGCAATCATGGAGTCGGCTAACTATGAAACTTTGTCTACTGATGAGCTTTTCTCCAAGATGAAGTCTTCTGAGGTTGATAGACAGTTGCTTGCCAAGGCTAAGAGTCCGACTGATCCTCATAGTCTGGCTCTAGTCGGTGGCTCTGGTTATGGACATGCTAATACTTCCAGACACTTTGTTTTGTCTTCTCTTGTGTCTCTTCCAGATGAGGAATATGAGGTGCTGAGCGAGGAGGATCTCGCGTTGCTCACGAGGAGGTTCGAGCGGATGTACCAGAACCGGAAGGGTTTGAGGCGTGCTGGGAGTACGTGCTACAGATGCGGGAAGATGGGCCACTTAATCGCCGAGTGCCCCGAGGAGATCCGACTACAATCGCAAGCACCGCCCGCGAGATGACCACAAGCACCGTTCCAAGGACGAGTACCGCTCCAAGCACAAGAACAAGGAAGAGAGAAGGTCGAAGAACAAGCACAGTGGACACAAGAAGAACCGGTCTCGAGCGATGGTGGCAGATGCGAGCGACATCGACACAAGCTCCACCAACACGTCGTCAAGCTCGAGTAGCGAAGATGAAGACCGCGGCCACTGCAAGGAGAAGAAGAACGTGAACCGCAACTTCAACAGCATCTCCTTCGCCGCCGTCAACTACTGCACCATGGCGCATGACTCCGTGAAAAGCAAGGACGACTCCGACTCCGACTCCGAGGATGAGGTATTGACCGATCCCACCTCTTTGCATAAGGAAGTTGCTAGACTAGAGGAGTTGGTCGATAACCATGATGATGTGCTTAGGAAGACCAACAAGGAGAAGAGAGATTTTAGGTCTTTGTTAGGAGAGTCGAAGGAGAGAGTAGCTAAGCTTGAGGCCTTACTTTCTGAGACTGAAAAAAAGGCGATGGACTTTGAGTCTTAGCTTTGCGAGTCTAGGGAGAGAGCAGCTAAGCTTGAGTCGGAGATTGCTATGCTGAAAGATGCTCCTGTTGTTTCTGATGAGACTGAGTGCTCTTTCTGTGATGTGCATCTTGCTGATCTGGTTGTTCTTAAGGAGAAACACATGACATGCTTAGATGATCTAGAAGATGCTAGAGTTGAGATTGCTGAGTTGAAGTCCAGACCTTCTTTGCTAGGTGCTTGTACTTCTTGTCCTGCTTTACATGCTCAGTTGCTTGAATCTCGTACCATGATTAGTTCGCTTGAAGCTCAATTGAAATCTCCTATTGCAAACTCTTGTTCTGCTTGTGATGTTGTCGCTTTGAAGAATGTTGAGCTAGAACAATGTGTTGATCGTTTGCAAGATGAGAATGATGAGTTGCGACAGTGTTTGGGTTGGTTGTCGGGTCACGAGCCTCAGCTTAAGATGTTGATTGCTGGTTTTAAGAGAGCTGATGGTCGTGGTCTGGGTTCTGAAAAAGTTGGTGAGAGTAGTGGTGAGAAAAAGAGAGAACCTGAAAGCTCCACCACAAACATTCCCACAACCCCACAGAAAGCCATTCTCAAAAACAACTTCACACCCAAACCCAACCACCTGTTGAACAAGCTTGACACCACTCCTGATCCTCCCAAGTTTCCCCCAAAGCCAAAGCCAATCCGCTTTCATTATGAGCATTGTGGAAGGGATGGACACCTTGAAGAGTTTTGCTGGAGGAAGAAGAGGGAGGTGAGACGAGAGAAGGAGATGGGGAACAGGGACAGGTACTACTCTTCCCCTAGTGTGCCTGTGTCTCATTCACCTTTGCCTAGAGGAGAGGCTTTTGTGCGTACAGTTCCCTTGTTGAGTAGTTGTGGTGTTCCAGCTCGTAGTGGTTTTGCCAGGCGGCCTCCTGCTCGTGGTCAGTTTAGTTCAGGGAGGTTTGACCGTAGCTTTGAGGATAGGAGAGAGTCTAGGCCACGTTTTCCCCCGCGTGGTGCTAGAGGTCTGATGGTGAGAGACGAGAGGGTTTCACGTGGTAGAGTTGATTTTGCTAACCCCTCTTTTGAGCAGATGGCCCGACACTGGTTTGACTCTTTTTGTGCTAACCCCAGTGTCGAGTCATTCGCTCATTCTTGTTCTCGCTTTTGATTGTGCAGGTGGGAGGCTTGGAGAACTTTTGGTTGATGGATTCCGGCTGTTCGAGACATATGACAGGTAATAGGAAGTGGTTCTCCAGTCTCACCCCGGTGGTGTCCAGGCAGTACATCACTTTCGGGGATAAGGGTAGAGGTAGAGTGTTGTCTGAGGGTGCTATTCAGGTGAGTGACAGTTTTATGTTGAAGAGGGTTGCTCTTGTCAAGAATCTTGGTTTTAATTTGCTTTCAGTTTCTTAGCTTCTTGATGAGGGTTATGAGGTTCGGTTTAAGAGTGGTGATTCTCGAATTCTTGATTCTCGAGGTGACCTTGTGTGTATGATCATTCCCGAGGGACAGATTTTTCGTGCTGATTTTTCTCGATCTTTTGGTCCTTCACGGTGTTTGATCGCTGGTACTTCTTCTGAGCTTTAGAAGTGGCATAGGAGATTGGGTCATGTGAGCTTTGATTTACTCACATGCTTGAGTGCTCTTGACCTTATCCGAGGATTGCCCAAGCTCAAGTTCGAGAAAGATTTGCTTTGTGCACCTTGCAGGCATGGTAAGATGGTTGCTGCTTCCCATCCACCTTTGACAGATGTTATGACTGAGCGTCCAGGGGAGCTTTTGCTTATGACTTAGTTGGTCCCGCTCGCGTTCGTTCAGTTGGTGGGAAGTGGTATGTTCTTGTGGTTGTGGATGACTTTTCTCGGTATGCTTGGGTGTTCTTTTTGGCGTCGAAGGATGAGACATTTGATTTTGTTCGAGATCTGATTTTGAGGTTGAAAAATGAGAGTAATGGTGGTGCCATGAGAGCTATACGCAGTGACAATGGTACGGAATTTAAGAACACTCGTTTTGATGCCTTTTGTCGTGATCTTGGTCTCAAACATCAATAGTCTTCGCCATATGTTGCTAGTCAAAATGGAGTTGTTGAGAGGAAGAATCGGACACTTTGTGAGATGGCTAGGACGATGTTAGATGAGCATAGGACTCCTAGGAAGTATTGGGCGGAAGCGGTGAATACAGCTTGTCATGTTTCAAATCGGATTTTCCTTCGTGCTTTCAAGAAGAAAACTTGCTCTGAGCTTTTCCATGGTCGTTCCCCCCGTGTGAGTCACTTTCGGGTATTTGGTTGCAAGTGTTTCATTCTGAAGAAAAGAAACTTGGACAAGTTTGAGTCTCGTTCGATGGATGGAATTTTTCTTGGTTATGCTCATCATTCTCGAGCATATCGTGTGCTCACTCTTGAAACTAACCAAATCATGGAGACTTGCAAAGTCACTTTCGACGAAACCATTCCGTGTAGCTCTTCTGTCTTTGAGTGTGCAGGTGATGATGAGTCGGGACAATCCATTTTTGAGGAAGAACAGCTTGATGAGGAAGATGATGAGGAGAATCATGCACCGTGTGGAGATCATGTACCTTCTACTTCCACTAGTACTACGACGTTCGACGACGGCCCCACTGCTACACCTTCGTCGAGTCACGCACATGATCGAGTTCAAGTGGAAGCTGATGTTGAGGGGGAGGCAATCTCGAGGCGAGAAGCTCCTCGGCTGGTACAGAGGGATCATCCACCTTCGAAGATCATCGGGAACTTGGATGAACGCACTACACGGTCGAGGTCACAGAACATCTCTCATTTCGCTCATTCTGCATTTGTTGCGTCTTTCGAGCCCAAAAATGTTGGACACGCTTTATCTGATTCTGATTGGGTCAATGTCATGCATGAAGAGGTTGAAAACTTTGAGAGAAACCAGGTGTGGGAGTTAGTTGAACCACCTCCAAATTGCCATCCTATAGGAACCAAGTGGGTTTTCAAAAACAAGAGGGATGAGGGTGTAGAGATAGTGAGAAACAAAGCGAGGTTGGTTGCTCAGGGGTTTTCGCAACAGGAGGGGATAGATTATGAGGAGACATTTGCTCCTGTTGCCCGTTTGGAGGCAATTCGGATCCTTCTAGCATTTGCAGTTGCTAAAGGGTTCAAGTTGTACCAAATGGACATGAAGAGTGCCTTCTTGAATGGGGTGATCGAGGAAGAAGTGTATGTGAGGCAGCCCCCAGGTTTTGAGAGTGAGAGATACCCACACCGAGTGTACAAACTCCACCGAGCTTTATATGGCCTAAAGCAAGCACCCAGAGCATGGTATGGCAGATTGAGGGGGTTCTTGCTTAGCAAGGGGTTTGTGAGGGGAAAGGTTGATAAGACGCTCTTCTTGTTGAGGAATGGCAATGATCTTTTAATCGTTCAGATTTACGTGAATGATATCATTTTTTGTGGCTCTTCTCTTGATCTGGTTGCCAAGTTTGCAGACGATATGAGCAGGGAATTTGAGATGTCGATGATGGGAGAGTTGCAGTTCTTTCTCGGGCTACAGATCAAGCAAACCAAGGATGGGACGTTCGTGCACCAAAGCAAGTACACCAAGGACATTCTCAAGAAATTCGACATGAGTGACTCCAAGCCAATGACTACACTGATGAGTACGACTACAACTTTGGATGCGGATGAGGACGGAGAACCAGTGGACCAGAAGGAGTACCGGAGCTTGATCGGCTCCCTCCTCTACTTGACGGCGACGAGGCCAGACGTACAGTTCAGCGTGTGTTTGTGCGCTCGTTTTCAGGCTTCACCGAGGACTTCACGTCGTCAGGCCGTCAAGCGGATTTTCAGGTATCTCAAGTTTACTCCTGAGCTGGGTCTTTGGTATTCTACTGATTCCACACTTGCACTCCATGATTTTTCTGATGCTGATTTTGCTGGGTGTCGTGTTGATCGCAAGTCTACTTCTGGTCAGTGTTAGTTTCTTGGTTCGTCTCTTGTGTCTTGGTCTTCTCGCAAGCAGTCTAGTGTAGCCCAATCCACCACAAAAGCCGAGTATGTTGCTGCTCCTAGCTGTTGTTCCCAGTTGCTTTGGATCACCTACACCTTGAGAGACTTTGGCTTAGACATGTCCCATGTTCCACTTCTCTGTGATAGCACCAGTGCTATAAGCGTAGCCAAAAATCATGTGCTTCATTCCAAAACCAAACACATAGAAGTGAGGTACCACTTTCTGAGAGATCATGTGGAGAAAGGAGATATTGAGCTTGCCCATGTTTCTACCCAAAACCAGCTTGCAGACATTTTCACCAAACCACTTGACCAAGCTACCTTCATCCGCTTGCAAGGGGAACTTGGTGTGTGTGCATTTTTCTGAGCTGAGTTTTGGACGCTTCTCTTGTAGCATATGTATACTATTGTATCATCTTTGTATCTTGATGTACATTTTCTGTTTTTGTATCTTGATGTATAGTTTTCATCTTTGCATCTTGTGATATATCATGCTGCATTTGTATCATATCTTAGGATGAGCTTCTCCTATATGCAGTGATTGCTACAACTTGCTACATTTTAGAGTTTAGGCAGGTTGGCTAGGGATTGATTGTATGGATGGCTATGCTCTTGATGGTTTTGATATATATTCTATTGAGATAGTCTTCTTTTTGAATTAAAATGACAAACTGAACTTAAACTCTTTCACCCATGAGTAAATGCCTTTGCATGTCTTTTTTGAGCCGAAGTGGCTATATCTTGCTTAAGATCATGCTAGGATGTGATATTCTTTTCAATTGGGTCAAAGACCTTTGTCAATATAAATGTTTAGCCCATGCTTTATCTTGTGGAGGAGCATAAGCTTCTTTTTGTCGCAAAGACATTTCATGTACCATGCTTAATTTGAAAAACTTGAAAAATGAGATGTCTATGCATGAAAGAAGAAAGATGAGAAAAAGATATATTTGCTGAAAATTATGCTCATGTCTCTGTGCTTTCACCATTGCACACACTTGCACACATGGGTGCTAAGCGGTTGCATATTGTTTGCCGGAGAAGTCTCCCATGAGAAGTGAACACATGGCTCCGTGTTTTGACATGACATGAGATAGAACTTGGGCGTTTATGATGATCTTTTGTTGAGAACGCTAGTCCTTTCATAATCTTGATGAGATGAAGCTCATTTTTTCTTGAACAATCCATGGTTAGGACTTTGCTTATGTGGTGACATTTTTGATAAATCTACACAAATTGATCATGGCTTTGTCAATTGGCTATATGTCTTTACCTTCTTGATGGCAATGCCCGTGTCACATGATGAACTATCTTGTTTGCCTCTTCTCTAACTTGTAGCATTTTGTATTGCTCATTGTATATTTGAGAAGCTTGTAGTTGCATTTTGTACATTTTTTCCTTGATTTGTGCATTGTCAAAATGGGGGAGAATTTCTGGAGCTTTTTGCAAGGGGGAGAAGTTGCTGAACTTGTGAGAAAGTTTTTGAGCTTGATTTTGTTGGATTTGTGTGAGACTTGATGAGAGCTTTGCCAAAAAGGAAGTTTTTGAAAATTTGTGAAGTTTCTGAGGGTTTGAGTATTGGAAAACATTGCTGGGCATATTTGGAAAGTTTTCGAGTTGAAACGGCATCGTTATGAGTTCGCTTGTACAAATTTTGCACTTTGGGTTTGGTTATCTGTCAGGGGCGGTTTAACCGCCCCCCTGTGCAGTGAGCACATGATTTGTGGGATTTTGAGCATTTTTTAGTGTTTTTCGCACGCACAAGTTCACTTGTTCAGGGGGAGTTGCATCTTTGCAGGGGGAGTGCTTTGAGTATTCTGAAAAGTGAATTGGAAATTTGTGATTTATGCTTTGTGCTTTTGCTCTTTTGCCAATGGTGTTGAGCCCTTTCGCTTCTTCTTGAAGGGTCGGCGTTTCTGGAGCTTTCTCTTGCGAAGTGACTTTGTTCTCGGCTTGTTCATGCTTTTAGTCACTTGCTTGAGTCTTGTTTTCGATTTCTTTTATATTTTCTTTTGATATCTATGGTTACTATGTGTGTGTTGTCAATGCACTCATCAAGGGGGAGATTGAGGACCCGGTGTGTCCGAGGACCGGTGGATGGTCGCTTCCTGGTGTGATAAGTGATTGACAACGTGGTGTGGATTGACGTTTCCCTTGGCTCAAGTATTGCAGGTGTAGAATGTGGCTTGATTGCATTGGTGCAGGTGAAGAACAGGCGCGAAAGATCTTAGCCATGGCGGCCTCCGAGGAGCAGAGAGACAAGTAGGCCTGGTTCGAGGGACCCGGTGGCCAGATGGATCAAGTGCGGTTCACATGGTGGCAAGAACGAGCGAGGGGGCGTCGTTCAAGTGCGAGGTAGCGGCTCACAACCGAAGCTCGTACGCGGACGTGAAGCCGGTGCAAGGTGGCGGCTAACAACCAAAGCTTGTACGCGGGGTTTGGTGATTTGGCCACAAAATCATCGGTGGACGGTTTCCCTTGGTTTGGGCCTCAAAACCAAGGCCGAGGACTCGACGAGGCGAAGTTTGGGCAGCTGGGCTGAGGTGACCAGCCAGGGGCGGTTTAACCGCCTCCCCCTGGGCCGGCCCAAAATCGGCGTCGAGGATCTTCGATCCGGAGGACACGCGGCGTGACTACAAGGCTTGCGTCGGAGTGAAGCTATCTTGCGGTGGAAGGTGTCCCAGCCAGAAAATATCTGAAACCAAATGTCAAATTTGCCCCTGAGGGGTATGTATCACTTAGGGGTAGTTTAGTCTTTAGAGCACCACCACTTGGACTACTAATAGGCCCCCTAGGGCTTGGTGGCTGCTATCTCTTTTAGTCATCTCTTTAGTTATCTCTTTGATTTTTCCTTTGAACTAGTTTTCCCTTCATCCCCTCCACCTAGAACTATTTCGAATCATTCGTAGTTTGTATAGGTGAATTCATGGTTTGTTGATTGAGCTTGTTCTGTTCATCTTTGTGCCATGATTTGAATCCACGAGCTCCCTTTTCTTTTCCTATTTTCAGAGGTATTTTTGGAGCTATTTTTGGGGGATTTTCGTTCTTCACTTCCTTGGGCGATTTCTCTTGGATTTCTTTGGAGGATTCACGTATGAGTGCCTTGTGCCTCTTTTGCTGGTGATCTCTTGCCCCCAAATGCCGAGAATCACTTTGGATTTGAAGTTTTCGGGATGAACTCGAGGTCATGGTGTTCTTCCTTAGATTTGAGATTTCGGGAGTTCTAGTGAGTTAGAGGCCGAGATCTTTTGGGAAAACACTCCACTGGAGGTCTAAATCATCTGACCAAAATCTCGCCTCTAGAGCTCAAGCGGTTTGGGAGATCCACTTTTTTTTGACATTTTCCCGAGGCTCCCAGGCCCGGGCGGTTTAACCGTCCCCCTGACCCGGTTTAACCCCCCCCCCCCCCCCCTCCCTGGGTGTGTTGAATCGAGTCTTGTTTCGGTTCGGTTTGTGTTCATTTCGATCGATTCGAGTTCCGCTGCGTCTTTCTTGTTCCTAGGGTCAGTAGCTTGATAGTGGCTACGTGATCTTGGCAAGATCGCTTTCGGAGGCGTCGGAGTTGATTTGGGAGAATAGCCGGATTGGTTGGAAAGAATTTTTATCGGCTCCCATTCACTCCCCCCCTCTCTGGTCGCCGTTTCGGTCCTTCAGCGTGAACCCATAGGGTCACACACTTAAGGGGTTTGGAACATTGAAAAGCTTGACTAAGAGATTGTCCCTAGTGCAAGTGGGAGGCTGTTGGATATATGCCCTAGAGCCAATTGGATTGGATCCACTAATGGGCCTACAAAGTGGAAGCACATTAGCATGACCCATTAGCACTAGAGGGACTACACCATCTATTAGTCCCGTAATGTTAATGGACGAAGGGATGGGAGGTCTTCCTCCTCATATATACGTGGGAGGGGCAAACGGGGGAGCTCCAAGCTAGTTGTGCCAGCCAAGCCCTAGCCGCCCCTCCCTTGCTACCGCTCTCTCCTCGTACACACTTCTCTACACCGAGACGGTTCCGGCGCTTGGCGCTTGGCATTCCATCCTCGTACGTGTGGATACCTCGGAGGTGCTACGCTTGGAGCATTGGGACGAACTGCTCGTGCCGCAGGACCAGAGGACGTTTGCAACTTCACGGCATTGCTACCTCGACACGCTTCTCTACACCGAGACGGTTCCGTTGCATCTGCGCGTCTAGTGGTAACAATCTGAGATCTATAACTGCAGTTGTTCCTAGTTTAGGGGTACACGGTTTTGTATTGTGCTAGCGTAGCCTTCCCGAATCCCTTCAACAAGTTATACATCAGTATTGGCTTTGGCTATAGAATTCTGAATATTGTTGCATGGGTAGAAACATATGCATAGGAGAGGGGTATGATAGAGAGATAGAGGTAGTGTGACACACAATTGGGATCACCTAAAGGACATCTAGGCTAGAGAAAGGACTAAGGGTTAGTATCTAGGTTCTAATGTACTTCACATACACTGCACAGATCAAGTTAGGGATACAAGTTATACATCAGTACGAACTAAGCCAAAGAACCCAGATACAAGGGAGATAACTTCCCTCATCGTTTACGCACAACCAGGTTGTTACTCATTTCAGAACACCTACAGTGAACCCGAACGTGGGGGATTTCGGAGGGTCCAATGGGGCTGCCACCACCCGTGGCCTACCCCGACCAAACCGTGGGGAACACTCATAGTCTACCGTTGATTCTAACCCGAGCCCCATGCTTGCATTGTTCACAACACACCGACCGTTCCGGACTATCGAGACTTGGATCGATGCCGGTATTATAAGAATAGCAGGTGAACCTGTACTATAGCATTGATCATGGAGATCGTTCAAGATATGTAACCATACTCTATTTGAACTAGAGGAAAGTCTAATATGAATAAGGGCACTCATTTCTATACTACCTATGCAAGGGTATAAGACTGAACAAGCATATAATCCATGCATATCATGATAGCAAGAACACGAACACAATTCAATCATATCATGACTAAGACAAGCATCGTATGAAAAAGATAAATATCCAAAGTAGAATAAAGTCATCCTCGAACTAAGAGATACAATAGCCTTACCCTAGCTCTGTTGGCACTCTTAATTGACACACTTTTACCCATGTTTAACTTTGATATTTGCATGAATTTAATATCTAAACTATTGATCATACTTCATAACCGGTATGTTTTTGTATATGCATGTGTTTTTGGAGGATTTTGGTTTATGCATGATAAATTATTCATTCAGAGTGAATATGGGCGGAATTCGATATAAGCGAAAGATGAAGGCCGAAGCCCGGATGAAGCATGCCTACTAGGCCCAGGCGCCATGATCAAGGACTTGAAGCTCACTCATGCCCGGATGCAGCCCACCAACCTCCAAGAATGATTAAAGACTAAGAAATTAAAGATAAGATCAAATTACTTTGGGATGAAGGCAATTCAAATGAAAGTCTATCAAGAGGCAATTTTATCCCGAAGAAAACGACGTCCAGGACCCACGTGCAGCGAAAGGAAGACTCCAGAAGCTATCACCAGTCGTGGAGAAAAGGTTGAGCATGAGGCGTGCCAAGAATGTGCCTGGCCGGCCGGCCTAGAGCATTCTTGCGCTGCCTCACCTTCGCCTTTGACCTAGGGTTTCCCAATACTATAAATAGTGCACCTTTAGGCCGACACAACATCATTTGAAGCAGGAGACGAGGAACTTGAGGCACAACCATCTACGGAGAGCTGACGGCCATGCAGTTGTCTAGAGGCTAGCCTAGGCTAGGCTCTAGCCGGTGGGATCACCCTGCGAGGAAGATCACGCCGGAGTCTAGAGCTAGGAGTCACAAGTTGAGGTCTTGTGATGTACAATCATTCATGGTAAAGTAATAGATGTGTTTCGATTCATTTGCGCGATCTTATTGCCTCCTTCTATGATTTCATACTCTCTCGAGTTTGCTTATTCCAATCTATGGTCGACGTAGATTGCATAGGGTGTTCTTGTAGTCATGGTGGCTAGAGGTGCATACCCGATCTATCGAGTAGTATGACACGAACTTATGTTCGTGCCTTTATAACTAACCATGCCGATAGGGAGCATCGTGATAAGGTGTGGCCCGTGTAAGGTGGCATTCATGGGAGTTGGACCGAAGGGTAGAGATTTAAAGATGCATTGAATGAGAACCATGTTTTGCTTTTCAATCTAGCTACAACTACAACATATGCATAGTCTAGGCTTTATCCTCTATGAGTTACCTCTTGTTCATATGTGCTTATAATTTGATATGTGTGCCAACAATTTAGATAAACCACTTATCATTCGTTTTTATAAGAAAAGCTGGTGAATATAAAAAAAATATTGAGCTAAAATGTTCATAATTTAAAAAAAATGTTGAGCCAGAATATTGGTGAATTAAAAAAAAGTTGGCGAATGTCAAAATATGTTGAGCCAAAATATTGGTGAATGTAAAAAAAAAGTTGGTGAACGTAAAAAAGATGCTGAGTCAAGATGTTTGTGAATGTAAAAAAGAAGTTGGTGCATGTAAAAAATTGTTGAGCAATAATGTTGGTGAATGAAAAAGTTAAAGAAAAATGTTGGTAAATATAAAAAAAAGGCTGATAGGTGACGATTAAGCCAGACTTTTTATAAAAAAAAGGGCGTACCCAGTGTTGTAGACTCTCGCACTATGCGGGGTCTGGAGGTAGGTTGTTTAATGCACAGCCATTCCAACACATAAACGTGCAGAGGCTGGGACTTGAACCCTGGACCTTCCAATCACAGGCGGTGAAGCTCTACCACTACTCTGATGAAAGATGTTGATGAATGTAGACAAATGTTGATGTATCTTAAAAATGTTAAAAAATGCCGGTACATGGGCTAGATGGGTTCGAAAGATGAGTTCCTTATCTGCCTTTCTGAAGACAAAGTGCAATTCTTTTTTTTCAAGACTCGCATGCATTCATTTATTGGTAGTAAAAAGTTAGTTTTAGCATGTAAATCAAATCTAAGAACTTAATTAGTAAGGTAGTTGAGATCCAATTTTTAGAATTGTACTCTTTATGGGATTTTTTCCCTAAATATTCATAATTGTACTTTTCATGGGACGGGGAGTATACGAGCCGTTTGAAGTGAATTTACTGTGCCAATCAACTTTTGACATATGTGTAGCTCAGTTAGCTAGGTTTCCATAGAGAACTGGCAACCGCAACTCAACACTACCATTTACGGAGTAGTTTTTATATTTACATTATCATATACACACAATACATAGAAACAACATTTTCAATAAATATTTTCTTTAGAATAAATTATCATCGAATGCCTTCTCTTCTCCCTTCTTTCTACTCAGTTATCCTCTTTTCCTTTCAGTAAATTAATATATGATTCTAATTTCTAAGTTCTCTAATTTTATCATTGTTAATATAGAATAACTAAGTTGAGGTATGTATATGATGGGTGTTACCATGTAAACCATTTATACATGTATGGGAGGAAGTGATGAAAAATATTGATTTTCATGTTAAACTGAATATATGGAGTTGTGATAGAAAGTGAAGAAAAAATGAATATGGATGCAAACGTGATACTCGTATAGATGTTAAACTAATTAAAAGTAAATCTCAATTAGACAAAGATACGTGCACATCTATTATTAGTTAGGGGATCTTATATGCCTCTTAATGCCATAATTGATGGTTTAAACCTTAGGGAAATTGAGATATCGGGCAGACAATACACATGGGCTAACTCACTACTGAATCCTACCTACGAGAAATTAGACAGAATTCTTTCTAGCACAGATTGGGAACAGAAATTCCCTTTAACGAACGCCGTCGCTCTGAATAGAGACATATCTGAAAATACCCCTCTACTACTTAATTCTGGTGAACCATCTTTATGTAGTATACCACCGGCCTTTAAGTTTGAATTTGGCTGGCTACTACGTGATGGATTCATTGAAATGGTCAAAAACCTATGGAAAAATGAGACCTCGGGTTCGACTCCTATGGAGCGTTGGCAGGCAAAAATAAGATGCCTTCGTCAATATTTGAGGGATTGGACTAAACATACAAGTGGAACAAATAAAAAAGAAAAGTAAGAAATTCTCAATAGGTTAGATGTGCTAGACAAGAAAGCAGAAACATCATTGTTAACTGCACAAGAAATTGATCTTAAATGTCGTAGGAATAGACTAGCTGAGATGTTAAGAGAGGAGGAAGTTAAGTGGTACCAGAGAGCAAAAGTCAAGGATCTTTTGAAGGGTGATTCTAATACAAAATATTTTTAGCTGGTTGCGAATGGGAAATTTAGGAAAACCAGAAGTTTCCAGTTACGGGATGGGGACAGAACAATAGTGGGTGATAATAAATTAAAAAATACATCACCGGTTATTACACGAACCTCTTTGGCCCTCCAGAACAGAGTTCTGTGGCTCTGGATGCTAATAGGAGGGAAGATATTCCTCAGGTGTCCGACTTGGAAAGTGAATCTTTGATTAAAGAATCTACTGAGGAAAAAGTAAGAACCGTATTTTTTTCAGATGGAGCACAATAAGGCGCCTGGACCTGATGGTTTCCCTGCTGAATTCTATCATGTCTTTTGGGAAGTCATTAAGGGTGATCTAATGAATTTATTTGCATCTTTTCATGAGGATTCTTTGCCTTTATATAGTCTAAATTTTGGCACTATAATTCTTCTTCCAAAATGTAGAGAAGCCAACACTATTAAGCAATACAGGCCGATTTGTTTGCTTAATGTGAGTTTTAAGATATTTACAAAGGTTGCTATTATTAGAGTGTCTTCTGTTGCTCAAAAGGTTATTAGCCCAACTCAAACTACTTTTATACCGGGACGGAATATAATGGAGGGGGTCATAATCCTTCATGAGACAATACATGAATTACATAGGAAAAAGAAAAGCGGTGTCATTTTTAAGATTGATTTTGAGAAAGCTTACAATAAAGTTAAATGGTCATTTGTGCAACAAACCCTACAAATGAAAGGTTTTCCAGACACATGGTGCTCCTAGATAAATGGTTTTATGCAAGGGGACATGTAGGTGTCAAGTTTAATGATCAGATAGGGCAGAATTTCCAAACATCAAAAGGCCTCCTGAAGGAACCTTGACACCCTAAGAGGGCGGTGAATTAGGGTTCTCTAAAAACTATGGCTAAGAGCACATATAAAAACCTATTTCAATTTCTATCTAAATGTGCACTAGGTTTTTCTATGTGTTGCTAACTCTACCGCTAAAAGTTTTGCACCCCAGGTTTCAATCCTAGCAACTACACATGGCAATTCTAGGAAAGATAAATGCGGAATGTAGTGCAATGAGTAATGCGGAATGTAAAGGGACAGAGCAAGCAAACTCCTGACACGGCGATTTATCCCGAGGTATCAGAAAGCCACGGCTTTCCACTAGTCCTCGTTGTTGGAGCCCCTCTCAAAGGGAATGCCCGCGCAAGGGTATGTACTCTCCGGTCGAGTCACTCCGTAGGATAGCCTACGGGACTTCCCCACACGCGAGTGGGTCTCCACTTGGCCTCTCCCGGATGCTCCTTGCCGCCTCCACTTGGTTGAGCTTCGGCAAATGCCTAGGGCCCAATGTTGGCAATAGCCCGCTATAGCTTTTTGAGACAAATGCCGCGACGATATTGCAAATATTATAGCTAATGCCGCTAACTCCGCTATATTCAATAGCCTAGCGCCGCTAACTCCGTTATGACTGAGTTATGAACTTATATACTTGTGATTTATGAACTGTGAATTATAACTTATGACTTATTGCGTATATTGTGACTCTTTTTATATGTTTACTTATATTTACACTCATGCCTGGACATATATTTATGAAATATAAAATCAAATTCTTGAAACTATAAAGTTTTAGCTTAAATTTTACTGCTTTTTTACATACCGCTAAAGGAAATAGCTTTCGCTATAGCTGCGCTATAGCTTTTATAGCTTTTGTAGAAACACTCCACTAACTTCTATAGCCCGCTATTGCCAACATTGCTAGGGCCTCACCTCCCTAGCACAAAGTAACTACGGCCACTGCACAAACACGGTTGGAGGGTCTCGCAAGACTTACAAGCCCCGATACTTACAACTCTTGGTGCGCGCAGGCACCGATACAAGGAGGTATGGAAACCTCGCTTAAACTCTAGGCTAACACCTAAAGCAATGCGCTAAAAGGTCTAACTAGCACTTAATCAAGCACTAAGCTCTATGCTAATCACCTAGATCTTCTATTTAGCACTTTGGTGGAATGAGCACTAGCAAATGAGTAGAACAACTTTCCAATGCTCAAAAACACCCTCCAAATGGCTAGGGTTGGGGGTATATATAGCCTCAACACTTGAAACTAGCCGTTGCTCCAACGGCTTGCATTTCTGCGTACCATCGACCCATCCACTAAGCACCGATGCAATGCACCGGAGCTTTTTGTGCAACTAGCCGTTGCACTAGCCGTTGCCTCAAATCCACCACTGACTCATCCGCTGGTCTTCATGATATAGAACCGTATGAATTGGTGCTTTGTTGAAACCTTCCAGAGCCCAATCCGGGCCGATCTCGAGCCGAGCCGACACCACCGATCCATCCGCTGCTACCACCGGACCATCCTGTGCTCCTTGTGCACTTAACTGCACCTATGGCCTATCACGTTCACCGATTGATACGGTGCTCTTCTTGACTTAGCATCGGACCATCCTGTGCTCCATTCAAACTTGGCCCTGCTGGTTTACTGAGATGCTCCGGTGCTCTCCTGAGCAGGATTCTCTTCTTGTACTTGCGATATCTTGTGTCAACTACAACATACTATCACTTCAGTGTCCTAGAATAAGACTAACTCTGGATTTTCGGTATAGTTTGGATGGCTTGAATATCGTCATTTGGAACCTAAAAATACCTTCAAATATTCATCTAGAAAAACATGTTAGTCCTAATGACTATGTTGGCATTAATCACCAAAATCATAAACATGGCCTATGGCCATTTTCCTTACAATCTCCCCCTTTTTGGTGATTAATGCCAACACGATCAAAGCAAGCAATAAATAATAAAATTAAATAACAACTACTTGCTATGATGCAATGCAAGAGCAAGAACATGTGATGATTAGGATATGCCAATGAAACCAAGTTGAAACCATACCTTGCTCTTACCAATTTGAAGACTTGAAGTTTCAAATCCCCCTTTGTGATCATTTGGTCATAAGGCTCCCCTTACTCCAAGGCCACTTTTCTCCCTTTCTTGGACCAAATTCTTACAATCTCCCCCAAGTTTGAAATCTTACTATCTCCCCATGTTCAACTTGAGGTTCTTGATTTCTTGCATGCTCTCCCTTTAGGGCAGCTCCCCCTTAAGGTATGCTTGCTTTGGTCACTAAAATTCTCCCCCTTTGGAATCAAACACCGAAAAGGAAGACATTAAAAGCACAAGGGAGAGTTTCATGGATCATGATCTTTTGGATGTGGAAGGCAATCAAGATCATAATTATGAAACTCACATAACATAGACTAAGCTCCCCCTAAGTGTGTGCATACATATGGTGGATGGCAAAGAATATGCACAACTAGTCAATTAAGACAAGATAAGGAGTTTAATCTATATTATGCATGGAGATAGCTTTAAATGAATTTCAAAAAGCATGATATCAATTGAGAGCAAGAGATACCAACTTTGAATGATAATCCAATAGAAAGTAGATGCTTGCTTATCTCCGGGGATTTTTCTCGTGCAACGTGAGACTACACACATGATAAGCTTGCAAACAATGTTAGTCTCAAAATTACAAACCATAAGATAGATCCCCCTAAATGTGTGCATACAAGTATTTGAATTACTTGTGAGAGACATACACTAGTCAATAACGACATTGGGAAGTATCTTATGACTTGTAACTTTGGCACAAAGGATATGAAATGAAATCTAGTGCCATTTTCCTACAACTAATAAACCATGTAGGTTGCTCAGGGGTTAGAGAGAAGCACAAACAACCTACCATATGAAAGACTATTCTAGGCAATGCATTTGAATTTAAATATGCACATGCAATCCTAGACAAGCATAGGAACTAGATGCTAATTGAATTTGCTTGAATTTAAATCTAGTCACCTTAGCTGCTTCGGGAGGATTTGGGTATGAGATCAAATGATTTCCAACATACTCCAAATCTTGAGATACTTGGCTCTAGCTTGAAATGCTCTTCATTTGTAGCCAAGTCTCCAGATCCTCCCGAGTTCCGCGGGCTTCAAGTTGCCTTTGGAAACCTTCTTGGTGCCCTTCATGGTAGAGATGATATCCTTGGGCACCCAAATAGGTTTTTTCCACCCCTTGTCTTGCTTGTTGATCATGTGAGCCACCACCTTGTCATCTTTCTTCTTTAGTAGGTAGGGTGTGCTCTTCTTCTTGTCAACCTTCAAGTAAGGCTTAGTGTTGGTGTTGGAGATGATTTTCTTCTTTTCTTCCCCTTTCTTCTTGTTCTTGCACTCATAGGACTTGTGGCCTTCTTGATGGCATGAGTAGCAAATCACGGTTTCGCCCTTCTCAAGCTTCTTCACCATCTTTAGATGGTTATCTTGAGAAGGTTGCTTCTTCCTATCCTTGCCATTTCCTTTCTTCTTAAGGCTTGACAAGTCCTTCTTGAGCTTCTCTACTTCTTGCTTGAGCTCATCATTTTCTTTAGTAATGAGATCATCACAATTTTCTATAACAACATTCTCATTGAAAGATGGTGAGCAAGATTTATCAATTAAATCAATGCAAGAAGTGGATGCATCCATTTTAGGTTTTTCATCACAAGAAGGTGTGGATGCAATGTGAGAGGTAGTTTTAGCATTTTCAAGGCTCTCAATTCTAGTTGTTAGCTCATCATTCTCATCTAAGATTAGATCAAATTTTTCAGCCAATTCTTTATAATTGGTTGATGAGCTAGCCAACTTTTCCTTAAGGACCTTGTTTTGGGAAAGCAATTGATTTATAGCTACCTCTTGACTACGAACAAGATCCGCAAGTTCAACAATGGAAGTAGAAGAGTCATCATCACTTACATCGCTATCACTCATACCTTTGGCCATAAGGCAAATATGTGATGAGCTTGATGATGGCAACAAGGACCTTGACTTGCGTCGGTTGTCTTCATCATTTGAGCTAGATGCATCCCAACCGGCGTTCTTGTTGACTTGATCAAATCCTATTCCAATGCTTGTGAGGGCCTCCTTGCTCTTCTTCTTCTTCTCCCTTCTTTCTTTTCTTTGTCACTTGCTTCTCTCCTCCATGAGTGGGAAAAATTCAATAAAGTGGACCTTCTCATGACACCCAAGACATCTATGTTTCTTAGCTTCCTTCATCTTGGAGTGGTGAGAAATCTTGCTCATGGAGACCCCATGCTTCTCTAGCTTCTGTAGTAGCTTTGTGACTCCTATCATAAGTTCCTTGACTTCATCATCCGAAGGAGCGCTACTGCTAGCTTCATCATCTTCTTCTTCGTCATCATCACTATCTTCCTCACTTGAACTTGATGATTCACTTGAGCTTGAGCTTGAACTTAATTCTTGCTCATGAGATTTCTTTCTTGTTTTGGAAGATTCTTGTTTTTCTTCCTTCTTCTCCTTCTCTTCATTCTTCTCATTTTTGCTTGATGAAGCAATTTTTTGACTTGAAATTGAAGGAGAAAGATCTTTAGTCATCTTCATTTGCATCTCATGAGCGGTGATCTTGTTCAAGATCTTTGTCAGCTTCGTCTCATCAAGTTTTCCATGGCAAAGTAGATAGGTAACAAGTTGTGCATATTTCTCCTTGGGAAGAACCGAGATGATCTTTCTTGTGACGTCACCATCGCTTAGCTTGGTCAAACCTAGTGCATTTATCTCATTGACAATAACATTTAAGTGTGAGTACATGTCATTTGCAAGTTCACACAACTTCCCACAACTTTCCAATGCTCAAAAACACCCTCCAAATGGCTGGGGTGGGGGGTATATATAGCCCCAACACTTGAAACTAGCCGTTGCTCCAACGGCTTGCATTTCTGCGTACCATCGACCCATCCACTGAGCACCGATGCAATGCACCGGAGCTTTTTGTGCAACTAGCCGTTGCACTAGCCGTTGCCTCAAATCCACCACTGACTCATCCGCTGGTCTTCATGATATAGAACCGTATGAATTGGTGCTTTGTTGAAACCTTCCAGAGCCCAATCCGGGCCGATCTCGAGCCGAGCCGACACCACCGATCCATCCGCTGCTACCACCGGACCATCCTGTGCTCCTTGTGCACTTAACTGCACCTATGGCCTGTCACGTTCACCGATTGATACAGTGCTCTTCTTGACTTAGCATCGGACCATCCTGTGCTCCATTCAAACTTGGCCCTGCTGGTTTACTGAGATGCTCCGGTGCTCTCCTGAGCAGGATTCTCTTCTTGTACTTGCGATATCTTGTGTCAACTACAACATAATATCACTTCAGTGTCCTAGAATAAGACTAACTCTGGATTTTCGGTATAGTTTGGATGGCTTGAATATCGTCATTTGGAACCTAAAAATACCTTCAAATATTCATCTAGAAAAACATGTTAGTCCCAATGACTATGTTGGCATTAATCACCAAAATCATAAACATGGCCAAGGGCCATTTTCCTTACACCTCCGACAAGGAGACCCGTTATCTCCTATCCTTTTTAATATTGTGGCAGATATGCTAGCAATATTGATAAATAGAGCAAGGGATGATGGGCATGTTGTGAGTTTGGTGCCACACCTTGTGTATGGTGGGTTATCGGTTCTACAGTACGCCGATGATACTATTATTTTTATGGATCATGATTTGCAAAAAGCAACTAATATGAAACTATTATGTCTGTTTTCGAACAATTATCAGGTCTTAAGATTAACTTTCACAAAAGTGAGGTTTTCTGTTTTGGGGAGGCCAAATTATAGGAGGGACTGTACTCCCGATTATTTGGATGCCAAATAGGATCTTATCCGTTTCGTTACTTAGGCATTCCAATGCATTACTGTAAGCTTTGTAATAAAGATTGGAGGGCTATCGAGGAAAAGTTCAAGAAAAAACTCAGTAGTTGGAAAGCAAAACTCATGTCTGTGGGTGGCCGCCTAGTGTTGATCAATTCACTGCTAACTAGCCTTGCTATGTTTATACTTTCTTTCTTTAAAGTACCTAAAGGTGTTCTGGAGAAACTAAATTATTGCAGATCAAGGTTCTTTTGGCAAGCGGATGATCATAACAAAAAGTATAGATTAACGAAGTGGGGTATAGTTTGTCAACCCAAAAATATGGGAGGGTTGGGTATTCTGAACATTAAGGTCCAGAATCAGTGTTTGTTAAGTGGCTTTATAAGCTATTCAATGAAGACGGCGTATGGCAAAAATTACTTAAGAATAAATACTTGAGAAATCAGACTTTATCTCAAGTACAGCGGAAACCAACTGATTCACATTTTTGTTCGGGCTTGATGAAAGTTAAAGAAACTTTTTTAAGTCTAGGCTCTTTCCATCTTAATAATGGTACACAAATCAGATTTTGGGAGGACTCATGGTTAGGTACTGTGGCGACCATCCTTTGGATGTCCTTTAATCACCTGTATCAGCCCCTGGATCAGTACACTGATACAGTTTTTACACAGGATTAGTATTGGAAGCAATAAACGCGCAGTAAATAAAAATAACTACCTTCGCCTTAGCGGAGTGTGGCATTATGACCCATTCGAGGAGGGAATGAGCCGGGAATGCCCTACATGTCCATGTACCTGTATCATTGGAAAGCAAGGCTGAGTACATCTATTTGGTACTCAGCAAATCCTGTGTAAAATTATAATGCATGCAAGGGAGTGAGGTTATCCTTTGGAGGAAATATAAATACAAAGTAAAGTTATACATTTATAAACAGGGGTGGGAAAGGAGAAGTATTATGTTGTTTGGTCCTGGAGGGGCATTCTCATCCCTGCCAGTCCCCATATTTTAGTTCTCTCTCTCCCAGAGACCGTCAGGGTCCTTCTGGGCAGGCTTATGCCTCACTCATTCGGGCCTTTGCCCGTCTCGTCATTTCATACTTCATTTCTACTTGTGTATGCTAATCAGCGGGGGCTTCGACTAAATGGGCTCATAACCGAGAGCCACGGCTATCGATAGATTGGTTACTCTGCAGAGGTTGTACCCTATGCCATACGGTCGGTCAGCACTCACCGTGTACTTTGGCGGTGCCGACCTACGAGACCCGTACCTGCCGGCGTCTGTCTCCAGACAGCCTTTCCTAGGTCCAGCCACAGATAGTACTGGGGGCTAAACAGGGGCTACTAATCATCATCCGCCTCGCGGATGTCGACCCGGGTCAAATGAGCTCATAAATTAGGGCCCTCGGCCCTCAGGGTCTCCCTACCCTGTGCTCTAGTCAACCCGTGCCGCCCAGTCCCAGCCCTCTGTCTGGGGCTGTCTCCAGTACATCTGTATCCCGACTTGGTGCAGTGCCCGACTCGGCACCGAGCGCTACTCAGTTCGCCGGTCGACACCTTGCACCAATCATGCGGCTCCTTGGGATGGATTTACTAGGAGCTGCTAGCGGGGTGTGGGTCAAGGCCTCACATTACAGGTCATTCCCGAAGGCTATGTCCTTTTTGGCCCGTATAGCGGTACTGGCATTAGAAAGACTCTCCCGTGAACCGGTCCTTATGCGACCAGAGCAAGCCTTTGAGACAGGATCCTCTACTGAGGCTGCCTCCCTTACTCGCAAGTCCGTCCTTAGGGGTTCTATTCTTAGTTGGTTCATTTTATATTAATCCAACATTCTCTCTCATCTCCCGGAAGCTCTTTCCTCACAAGTCATAAAAGTGTAGAATTCCTAAGAAATCTACTTCTAAATAACGCTCGGTCAGCGACAGGTCGTGACCGGGGTTATTAATAGGATTTTGGGCTAGAAATGGCTCTAAATCAAGGGGGAGGTGGAATAGGGAGGGTTCTCCTTATGTTTTAGCAAAGAATGCATTCCATGTTATTAACTTGGTTGATTTTATTATGCAGGAACTGGGACTGGCATGACCAAGGAGTTGGTTGCCAGGACTTGCCTTCTTGAACGGTACTTGGACGTCCGCCTAATGCGTACGTAAGCTTGACGTTGACCAGGCTTGGACCTCTGGGTCTTCGTGAGCTTCGGCATCTTGGGTGGGGCCTGGTCACGCCAACGACCTATCGATCAATGGAACATGGAAAATAACATTCAGTATAACAATACATCAATCAATTCCTATAGAATAGAAATAAAGGATAAAAAGGGATATTAAGAGATAGTCCATTAATTATGGTAAATAATTAATGGATTCAAGGAATGGAGTTCCCAGGAAATTAATAAGTAACTTCCTTGGAGATGATCGAACGGTCGGGAGTTTTATGGATTTCTAAGAAATAACCCCCAGATGACGGTGGTTTCTATGAAAGGTTTGGAATAGTGGAAACGGGGAGTATTGGATCGCTAAGCAATATTCCCGGAATAAATAATGAATGATGGTATTAATTATTTAGAAATAAGTTTCTAAATAATTAATGGGATGGAATGGATTTGGATAGCACAATGGCTAAGGTTTTACCGAAACCCCGGGTTTGGATCGGACGGCGAAACGACGTCCGCAGGGCTTTAGACGGGGTTTCGACGGGGTTTTTGGGATAGCGCGATTGAGATTTGGGGCTAGGATATAAATCCTAGGGGGCTAAGTACATGAAAATGCTTAGAATAATCCCTAGTATTTATGGAAAAACTTAGGGATTTTATGGAGCTTTGGATTGGAGAGGGGGATTTTTGGGGTACACTTAATGGGATTTCTTATTGGATGAGGGGAACACTTTTGGGAATTGGGGTCAAGAAATATCCTAAAATGGTTTGAATGACTCTAATAGGTTTAGAAATATTTCTAATATTTTTGGAGAAATTTGGAGAATTTTTGGAGTGGAGGAAGGGCTCTAAGTAAGGTTTGGTGTACACTTACCGGGTGTACCTAGCATTTTGCTAGTGCTGACGCGGCGGGGTGGCTGGCTAGCGTGGGCTGGTGGGGTCCACGACGCGGACTGTTCCGTGGACCCGCGCGATAGGGTGCGGTGGACCGCGGGCTTTGAGTCGCTGGTCCAGTGGACCGTGTCCACGCGCTGAGGCGCGCGACAGCTCGCGGACGGCGTCCCGTGGGATCCGCTGGGCAGCGAGTGAGGGCGGGGGACGGCGTCAGCGTCGCCGTTGGCGTCGGCCAGGCCCACGCGGCAGCGACGGCGGGGGAGTGGATGACGCGGTGCGACGGCGTTGGCTGGCCGGGCCCGCTTGTCAGGTTGGCACAAGAGAGAGAGGGGTGACGGCGTTGGCGGCTAGCAACGGCGGCTTACCCCTTCGGGAGAAGACGGCGGCGCCGCCATGGGCGCCATTAGCGCCGCCGCAGGGGTCGCCGGAGTAACGCCGGGACGGCGTTACAGCTCGCCGCCGGCCCTGTTGCTTGGCTCAGGCGAACCAGGAGACTACGGCGAATGCGGTGAGGCTAACAGGGAGGAGGGGAAGGGACTGGGGTGGCGCATCCGCGGGCGGGTGAGAGAAAGCTCAAGCTCGAGCGTGGGGGTGCTCCTTCCGCCGGGGCTGGGCCGCCTTTTATAGGCTGGGCGGACGCCCGGAGCGTCGCCACGTCGCGCGGCGCAGGGGAGGAAGCTCGGGCGGAGCTCGACGCGTGGCGCCGGCCAGAGGGGGGGTGACGGCAGCGGCGGGCGCGTTTGCGGCCGGCGGGGGTGGTCGGCGCCGTGCTCTGAGTGCGGTGGCGGGCGGGGGTGTTGCCACGCGTCGCGTGCAAGCCCCTGGAGGGAATCCTGACCGACGGCCGGTGATCCAGCGGCGGCGAGCGGCTACCGGCGCGGCGGGGAGGAGGAGGGAAGGGGAAAGGAGGACGACGTGACGTCATGCCGACGTCGCGCGTACGAGTTGGGCCGGTGCGGAGGAGCGAGGCGTGGGCCGTGCGTGCGGGTGGACCGAGCGGTGGCTGAGCTGGGCCGCTGCGGCCGGAGGAAAGGGCGCGACGCGGTGGGCCAAAGGGGAAGTGGGCCGCGGGGAGAGGAGGGGAAAGGCATCCAAGGGGGAGGGTTTAAGGGTGAAAAGCGGACTTTGGTGATGGGCCGCGAAGTCTAGCTGGGCTGGAAGCAAGGGGGTTTGGCCCATCCATCTTTAAAGACTTCTCTATTTATTTAAATGGAGATTTAGGTTCAAATTTGAAAGAGGATTTCAAATTTGAGTAGGATTTTGATGTGGGGTTTGGAAGGGATATTGCTGTGGGGAATTTTGGTGGGATTTGAATTAGGACTTAATATTTAAATTAGATTTAAATAGTAAATCCGAAAGATTGGAAAGGGAATTCGAAGGGACTTCTAGGTGGAGAATTAAAGAGAATTTCTAAGCATCCAATGCCACACACATGCTTATTTAATGCATGGTTTGATTTGGGAAATGTGTATTTTGAAATATTGTTAGGGAAGTAATTATGTTTAATTTAAGAAAAATTTTAATAAGCCTGTATTTCTAAATGACTTAAAAAGTAGGGCGTTACAGGTACTCAACCTCTAAAACTTCAATACCCGACCTTGTATAATATTGCACGGCGAAAGAACGCCATTGTGGCTTCTGTTTTTAGTAGGATCCCACTAAATATCTCCTTTAGAAGGACTATTTCTGGTGAAAATCTTGTGCTTTGGCAGAACTTGGTAGCTAGAATTATGCATGTTCGGTTAAATGATACAAATGATTGTTCAGATGGAACGCTACACAATCTGGTGCTTTCTCGGTACAATCAATGTATAGAATTCTTATGAATAATGGTGGTGTAACAAATCATAAATCCATTTGGAAGTTGAAGTGCCTCTGAAAATTAAGATTTTTATGTGGTACTTGCATAAAGGTGTGGTCCTCACAAAAGATAATCTTGCTAGAAGGAATTGGCATGGCGGTTTGAAATGTTGTTTTTGTAACTCAAATGAATCAATACAACATCTTTTCTTAGACTGTCATTGTGCCACATTCCTATGGAGGGTTGTCCACATTAGCTTAGGCTTACGCCCACCGCGTAGTATTAGTCACATGTTTGGAGGGTGGCTTACTGGTTTTGAGGCCAAGCTTAGGAATTTAATTTTACTGGGTGCTTCAGCATTTAGCTGGGCTATCTGGCTTAGTAGGAATGATATGGTCTTTGACAAAACTCCTATGAAAACGTATATGCAGGTACTGTTCAGGGGAACTCATTGGCTTCGGTTCTGGAGCCAAATGCAGCGGCATGAATAAGACAAAGAAGAAATAATAATTGTATGTCGGCGTCTAGAAACTTTGGTCATGCAGATTTTCGTACAGCACGGATGGAGGTTTAGTAATAGGATTGGTTATACTTAAACCCCGTTTCGAACTCAGTTGTGTGATCTTTGTCTTCCTTCCGTTCACATATTTGTTGGGCAGATGGACGTGCTGCAAACTTTGTAATAAGGTGTTGTAGCCTTCTTTTGAAGGTCAAAGCCGGATGTTTATTCATTATCTACTTAAAAGTTAAAACTATTAGCTCGTGCGGGAGCAGGTTAATGGACCAATAACTAAAGCGAGAGTCAATATGTTCCTGCACACGAGATTTTAGTTATCCTTTGGCAAAAATTATGTCATTACTCTTAAGCCATAAAGCCCGTCATAAACTTTTCAAAAAAGAAAAGAAAAGAAAAGGCCCATCATAAAGTAGGTGCCCTGGTCAGCAGTCACCACTCAGCACCAACACATGGACCCAGAGGGCACGCTACTGTTATCACGAGGAAGATGGGATGCTCTACCGTCGCACCCCACACACCGTTCCGATTCTTCGGCTCTCCATCAGCTAGAATCACAGTTCAGCGCGAAACACACTCATAGAACACGCAACACAATTCTTTCCACAAAAAAAAAAAAAACACGCAACACGAAACTGACTCCTCATCATTTTGGTACGAAGAATCAATGTTCAGGGCCCATGGCACATAAGGGTTTTACAGTCACTACCACGCTACACTCGCATGTACATCGAACGATTCACCAATCATCAGCAATTCAGCACCCATTTTAAGGGGTAACTAAGATAAGCGTTCACTGGATGACCAGAGAAAACAAATCAAGTTAGTGACTACTGCTTCTTAGTATCATTCAGGGCTGGATGTCATAATGGTAGATGAAGTGCGGCGGCGACGGCGAGTCCGTGTCGCTCCTCACGTGGATCCCCTCATGGTACTGGTTGCTCCTGCTCACATGGCTCTCCTCATGGTGGTAATACGTCTCGTGCGTGCTCCTGAAGTGACTCTCCTCATGGTACTGCGATGAGCTCCTCACATGAGTCTCCTCCTGCTGGTGATGCTGCTGCTGCTGCTGCTGCTGCTGGGCTTTGTCAATCCTCACCTCCACCGTCTCCTCCTGCTCCTCCTTCGCCGCTTCCTCGAAAAGATGGAAGATGGGGTGCAGGTAGGCGTTGGCCAGGAAGGATTTCAGGTTCAGGTTAGGCTCCGATGCGTGCTCCATGTTATCCTTCTCCATTGCTTCCTGAAAAATGAAATCATTCCAAAACGTAAGAAATGGTCAGAGGTGGCTTTTCAGAGTTATCATAGAAAGAGAAAGAATGTTTATGCAAAACTGCTCACCTCTAGAGGATACTTCCTGAAAGCAGGCTCGAACCGGCTCTTGCAGTACTTGTGGAACCATATCGTCAGTAGTGGCAGGAAGATGAGCAGAGGGGTGGAGAATGCAGCTTTCTTTGTGCTCATCAACCCAAACAGAGTTACATGAGAGATCAGCAGGCTCGCTATTATCCGGGAATGCACCTGAGGCCAAAATGCAGCAGCACTCTCATACTCCTGATTGTACACATTGATGATCTGAAACCAACAACAAACACAAAAAGAGATAGCTATTCAGGTTAGCGACATTCAGCATCGTCACGGATATGGAAGGTGAAAAGTGGCATCAATCAGAATATCTGACCTGGTGTCTGTAGACGAGGAAAGCAAAGGCAAAGAAGATGATAATGAATGGCAGGAGAAGGGGGGTGACGACGGCGTACACCAGCCCAAGAAGGAAATACAGCTGCAGGGATGGAAGGTTTTCTCCAAGCCCAATGCTACCAGGATCCATTGCCCTCTCCCTGTCCCTCTCAGTTTTCACAATAAACATGTTTTTCAGATGGTATATCACCAGAGGCTTCACTCGGAGGATCTCGTTTGCAATACCAGCCCAGCCATCAACCATTATGAACGTCATGAAAAATGTGGCCTTCATTGGTATAGCTACTCCGATTAACTTTGGTATTCTGCGTAAAGAATATGCCACGTTACAGGAATTGACTATGCATTGCAACAGAAACTGTTTATTACACAGCTTTGAGAAGTTAATGAGCAGAAGCAGTAGTATGATTTTCTTATTTTGCATAAATTGAGTGGCAAGCATTAATAAATTAGGTTCATAAATATGCAGGAAAAGAAACTAAGTTTGAAGAGAATTACTGTGTAGGAGGCTGGTGGAGGAAATTGTATAGCTGTTCAAATGCTGTACCAGCAATTATGCTTCCAAGGAATACATTCACCAGCATGAAGTAATAATATTTCGAAGCAGTCCTCCTTTCCAGAGATGATAAAGAGACATAACCTTCAACTTTTGACATGATCAGTAAAACTGTAGGGAGGATATAGAGAAAGATTTTCAGAGCCAGACCGGGAAGAAATCCCTGCAGGAAGGATTTTACCACTTTTCTGCAAACCAAACAAGAAAGCATGTGAAAAATCATGAAATAGACCCATCTAAGTAGATGGCATCAGGCAAAAGAAACAATGTACAGGGAAAGACGCCTTACACTTCTACTACTGGCTTCAGAAAAGGAGCAACTTTTTCAAGACCCTCAAGATTGGCAAGTGATTGCACAAATGTGATAGGTATCATATAGAAAAACACCAAAGCAAAGACCGCGACGGATATCAGAAACCTGCGGATACTGAGAGAGAAAAATGGGATGGCAAGGTTCTGCCAATAAACATCCCGCGGTTCAGGAGCCCAATCAGTCAGCCATTGGGTTGGATTCTTGGACTGTTGTGTCTGCGCACAGACAGCAGCACCCCATCTCGAATCAAACGTCACAAAAGAAACTGGCATAATAGCTTTGGGGTCATTGAGAACTTTCTGGCGCTCGGATGCCATCTGAAAATATCAATACAATGAAGAGCCTGCGTTAAAATTGTGCGTGCAAGAAAATAAAGATGATTTTTATGGTACGTCACACATACTAGTCAGTAGGTTATTTTAGTAACCGTTATATAATGACAAAATCTACTTCATATTCATCAGACCCACTGACACAGAAGTCCAGTCCACAGATTTATAGAATGGTGAATATCATTACTGATGAATCATATGATCAAGAACTGCAGACTTACCTTCCTCTCAAGCTCGCTGATTCTAGCCCGGTAGTAGTCAATTTGGTCCACTTCCCTGCCACAGAAACCAAGGCATCCTGTCTGAAACATAAGAAACAACAACATGAGCAGGGATTTCTTAGCAAACATAATATAGAATGAGCATTGTTGAAGAACTTGGTATGTAAGCAAATGAAAGAAAGAAGAGAAGAAATGTTGGAAAATTACCCGTCTTGTTGGTCTTTTCTCAGGATGCCTTTCAAACTTCAGCTGATAATAATCCAACCAGTTTTGAAGCCTCTCTTTTTTCTTCACAAGTTTAGCATATCGATTTGCGTTGTAAACAGGCTGACCATAAAAAGCATGGTTGTTTTTGTAATCACCACATTTTTCAACAACCGTAATTTGTGATTGGTTGAAAACCAAGTACAATGTGCAAAATCATGCCTGACAAAATGCAAGGCGAATGAAATGTAAGCAAAGTAGACGGCCACGTACCTGCTGACCAAGATAGTGGTCTGGATGATTTCTTCGGAAGAATTCGTCCACTGTTTCAGAAGTTGAATGACTTGAGGTGCGAGGAATATTTCTAACAATCACCTGGAATTGAAAAAACAACATTAAATACTGCAGAACTACTAATGATCTCAGTTCTAAATGTGAATATATTAAGTTATAGCACAGCTGCAGTACATGTTTGGCTCAGCAAATCCACACTAGAGCATGTGTTTAACTACTCTTTTCATAGTTATATATCACAAATGCAGTGGACCATGGTTCATATGTATATGGTTAGTGTATCACATCATGCTCCGTTAATGTACTTACAGTGAACTGATCAGCGCAACGCTTCTGGGAAGCGAGGAAATGCAATCTCATAAATGCAACATTGCTGTATTCTTTGTACAGCATAAAGCACACCCAGAATGTGAACACATATGCCATCAGAAGATGAATAAAGAATCTGAAAGGAATTGCAATGACAATGGTAAGATTCAAACAGTTATTACAACTTGCAACCATGCCACTATAAGTCTAGTAGGCTATAGGCATGTAAAATGTTCTGAACTTTGCATTAGTATAAGGAGCAACTATAATTTTTAGGGTTCATAAGATTCTTACCTGTTGGATCCAGGGCTTACATTTGATATGGAAAGCTTATCGATATCACTAAAAACAACTTCTTTTCTTAGATTAAGTAATGTGCCACCAGATACATTGACTGGAACAAGAATCAGCAGTGCAAGAGCCGCAATGGGCAAAAATATCTTGAGACTGCCAAGGAGACCAAAAAAAATTATTAGCATATTGAATTGAAAGAAACTCCTTTTTTATTTTTAAAGTACAAAGATGACACTTAGTGACCTTAAAGTCTTAAACACAGCACTTGAATCTTTCTCTGGAACACAATTACAAATATTGTCCAAATAAGGGGGCAAAGGGGTAAAAGGCCACAAGATTTTATTTTTATTTTTTTTTTTTGAGGGTCAACGGGGGGAGAGCATCCCCACCTGATTTCATTGATGGGCTTTTTGGCAAGCCAAAATGTTACAGCATTGAGTTTCAGCAATTTTACAACAGCCCAACACAACACAACACCTAGAGCAGGGAGGAGGCAAAGCCAAGACACAAGCTAAAGAGGCGACCACCGATCGTCAATGAGAGCCGCCACCGAACAACATGCTCGCCGGATTCACCGCAGCCATTGCACCTCCACACCACCCGTCGTAGCTATGCCGCTCCGTTGTCACCCTCCATGAGGGTCAGGCCAACGGAATGGGGACTAAAGGCGGCGGGAGGGGCGCAAACCAAAGCTCACCGAGGTTGGAATTAGCCATACACACATTTTGTGTAGATGCAAAGCATTGCCCATGTGTAAGGCTAAACGTGAGGTAGAAGGCTGAGAATTAAATAACAAGAGAACACGTGGTGCTGCCGGTGGTAGAGTTATTCTCTATATTACTAGTAGAGACCTCGCAATGACACCTGGTGAAATGAAATTTTGATCATGCCATCTATGGTCACGGTTGCACCCCCCAAAAGGGAAACATTTTGAGTGAATTTTCGTCCAAACTTTTCCAATCTAGTACAAGAAAAGCATCTCCAGTTGTAAGAACCGGTCCCCACAGATTGACAGAACAGAAATCATCAATCGGTGCCGTTACAATCACAGTGACTAGAGCACAAAGTTTGCCCGGGCCCATGAACATGAAAGCATTGTTGGTCTGTAGTGGCCGAGCACTAGCAATAGAATACTCCTCTAGGATAGACAACAAGTTTGGTGCTCCATTAATAAGTCATTAACGAGTTAACCGTTCAACTAGGCTCTAGGAAATCAATAATGAGACCACAGAAGTTTGTGCCGTCCCGAAATAAAGCCAGGAATCGTGCGAATCAAATCAAGATTATTGACGACACTGTTTTCAACGCCACGACCGAGTGGGATAACAGCGCAGCCGAAACGTGGTAAGCACAACATTATCAGCAAAACTCGCTGTCATCAAACACAAGCAATTCTTCTCTATAAAAAACACAAGTAATTCCCTCACATGGATAAGCAATGAGTGATGGAATTTTTTACCCTCTATCCTGAGGTAAAAGCCCTATGCATGGAAATAACAAGGATTTTCTGTTATTATTCTAAAAAAATCAATCGCAATAATGATTGATAGAGTACTAATCTGAAATAAAAGGAAATCTTTTTTGAAAGGTAACAAATGCTGTTCTTTTTGGAAGGTAAAGATCTTGCGGTTCTTTTTGGAAGGGGAAAAGGTGCAGGTTTTCTTTGTTTCGGCAGGCAATCTTCCAGGGCACCAAAAGATGGGAGTCTTCTTTCTTTGGTGTGAGACGATGGAACAAGCACAAGCGCGGCGAAAAGCTTTGCATTGTTAAACATGAAAAAGGATGCAAGTTGTCGGAAGGAATGCAGTGTGGAGACGCAAAGCCGCATATGCATCCAGCCAGGCAAGGTTGGCAAGCAAGGGAAATCTGGGAGCCGTCATCACTTATCACTCGTGGGGAAAGGCCCTTCCGTTTTGCATGAATTCAGCAAAAGGAAGAAAGTAGTAGTAAAAAAGAAAGAAATAAAACTCGCAGGCTACTTGAGAAAGGAAACCCCGAAACAGGGGAAATGTGAAGAAAACCATTGCATTTTACTGGCACTCTTTTACTACTGAAAGTGAAACGATTGCATCTGGACGTGTTTAAATTCGGTGAAAAAGTGAAAAGTGGTGAAATTTTTTGCATTGGGCCGTGTGTATTTCTAGGTGAAAACTTTTTGCAAACTTTTTGGAAATCTCGGAGCCGTCATCACTCGTGGGGAAAGGCCGTTCCGTTTTGCATGAATTCAGGAAAAGGAATAAATAAAGTAAAAAAGAAAGAAAGAAATAAAATTCGCAGGCTACTTGAGAAAGGAAACAAGGGGAATGTGAAGAAAAACCCTGGATTTTTACTGGCACTCTTTTACTAATCGAAAGTGAAACGATTGCATCTATCCGATGGCAAACAAGAAAAATGTTGCGCGACAAACGACTTAGTAAAGGCCAGATAGTGAAGTGGAAGCTGAATTGCGGTTCCTGAAGGCGCAATCCGGAAGCAGCAGCAAGGAATCGGAGAAGAACCAGGGCGGCGTACGTACGTACCCGAGCGTGTAGACGCGGAGGTATACGGCGGAGTCGAGGCCGGCGTGCGCGATGAGCTCGGGCTCGGTCATGCGGAGCGCGCCGGGCACCCAGCTGAGGAAGGTGATGTAGGTGCAGACGTTGAGGTTGACGAATCGGCGGACGGCGGAGCGGGAGGAGTGGTCGTGGGCGCGCTTGTGGGCGAGGTAGAGCTTGGGGAAGTAGACGCGGTCGTTGACGGGCTGGATGCGGAGCACGGCGAAGAGGAGGAGGAAGACGAAGGCGCCGAGGATGTTGATGAACGCCGACACCCCCAGGTCCTCCAGCGTCGCCATTGTTCACGCCGCCCTCCCCGCTGCTGCTCTACCGCGTTGGAGCCTCGCAGCGGAGAGAGGAGGAGGAGGAGGAGGAGTTGCCCGGGCGGGAGAGAGGAGATGGAGATCGATCGGTGGTGGTGGGTGGCGAGAGCAGAGGGAATTGAAGGAAGGGAAGAGTATGCAGAGGGAGGTGGAGGACTGAGGGACGGAGGGAATTCAGGAACCAGGAGCCGCGTGCGCGGCGAGGGAGGCAGTGGGAGCACGCGGCGGCGCTGGCTAGCTGTGTTGTGAGTTGCGTGGTTGCGGGCCAGTTGGTAACAGCCGGTTTTGCTCTGGTGCTCTCTGCTCGTGACGGACGCGGACTGGCTTGGACCGACGCGGGATCGCCGTGGGTCCATCCTGGCCGTCGGTGCCCTCGCGCTCCGCCCTGCTAGTCACAGCGCAGGACCCGACCCGACTGGGTTTGAGTACGGACGGGATGCTGGGCCGGATCGATGGCGCAAAAGGCGCAAAGCGATAACTTTTGGAAGTTTCCACCCACAGAGCATCCGTCGCCCGGCGTCACATGCGCGTCGCGCTCTCTCGCTAAAGAGCAAACAACAGAGCAGCCAGCCAGCCCAGGTTTATCTGTGCACGATCGATCACGGGCCGGTAATCGCGCGGCTGTCCTGTCCATATGCTCCTGTGAGCGTCCCTGACCGTGGAAGGAAGGAATGGTCGGCGGCAGGAAGAAGACGACGAATCACACCACATGCCCTGCGAATGCCAGTGCCGCATTGGCATCGCGTATACACGACGCACGCCACAGCAAGCGACGGGGCAGGGTCAACACTCTTAACACAAAAGAAGCGCCGGGCACGGGCAGCACTGGCATTGCCTTCCGGCCGGGGACACCAGAGAGAGATCAATGCGGCGTGGCGGTTAGGCACGCCGACTGCCGTTGGCCGGCCATGTGCTGCTCCCACCACCAACAGTACAGCACGCCGCGCCGGAAAATACACCCGCACAACACACGACGGACATGGGGGTCGCATGTTCTCTGCGGTCTGGAAAAAAAGACCTAGGCATCTCCCCTGACTCCTGGTCCTATGGAAAATGGCGCTAGGACGGCTCCCGTCGGACACGACTCGAGAACAGGACTCTTTGACCATGAGGACACACAAGGAGCGGCACATGCTGTCACTTGTCAACCAAATAATTTACATTGAATTTGTTCATTTCATAAAGGACAAGCTTATCTCAATCCTAGTCGGCGCCAGGCTCTGCACGGCTTGCACTTCCCCCACCTCAGGTCCCACAACAAATTGTTTTTCAGTTTCGCTCTGTTATCCATGGGTATCGGTGTACCCCGTATTTCCCAACCTCAACGGCATGACGACGCCCCTAGTGACTATCACCATCCTCATGGCTCGGCCACCGAGATATCCTTCGTCACTCCTGCAACCTACATCCCATCCCAGCCATCATTTAGGTTTATCTGTAACCTTAGTGTGGAATGGAGGAAGATGAGCACCAAAGTTCATCTAATCAAAGAAAATGTACCATTAGTAAACGTAGACTATTAATAAAACAAATTAGAGATTAGCCAGGAAATCGCGAGACGAATCTAATGACGGGAAATTAAATTATGATTAGCGGATGGTTACTGTAGCATCACTGTTGCAAATCATGGATTAAGTGGACTCATTACATTCGTCTCACGAAATACACTCCATCCGTATAATAGGTTATTTTTTCATCTATATTTAGTACTTTTGATGTGATGTGATGGGTGAAAAATTTTTGGTGGGTCAACTAAACACGCCCAAATTCAAGTGATTTTTTGCTCGCAAAACTCCAAAAGTCACCGTACGAGCAATTGCACGTGTAACTATCCTGATAGCAGTTGGTGTCATTTTCCCTTGGCATCGTGTGTGAACATATGATGTGATGGTTCACATGGGGAGGGGTCTCATGGGACGTTGATGTTCCTTGACTTATTTCATCCGGTGTGTACACTGACAGTGTGAAAAATAAATAAATAAATAAATAAATAAATAAATAAATAAGGACACCGTCAATGTGAAAAAATGGACACACGCATTCTCCGGAGCTGTGCAAGGTTGCAAGATTGCGGCGAGACGGCGATAAAAAGCCTAGAGGTGCAAGCAATCTCTTTCTGCTCATCTTACTCGTCAACTTAACCTAATAATATCACACCATCTATTATTGTTTCAATATGGTACAATTTGATTCGATATATTGTGGCAGAACCACCCCAATTACGCCGGCTCACGAAAATGATGCTTAATGACATGATTTGGTTATATTAATTTGAGTAAATTGTTTTTAGAACCTAAGTGACATCAGGGGTGTCACATATACGGAGTATATAGTTGTCATTTTAATTATTATAGATTCTCTAGTGCTAGTCATGAACTCACAAATAAATGTACCTTGAAAAACAAATCCAATCATAATGCTTTATTATCACTAAATTGTGACACCCCGTGTCACTTTTGAAAAATTTATCATGCACATCTACTCATTGTACAAAGTTTATGGGGCTCATCATGTTTTTAAAATGAGTATCAAGTTTGAATGGACTCCCAAAAGTCAAATTTCGTTTTTAAACTCCTTTGAATTCAAATTCGGTTAAGTTTTTTCTTTTAACCCTTTTAGGGGCTTGTTTAAAATTATAAATGTTTAAACAAGTGGCTTTTGGCCAATTTGAAAATTCATTAGTGAACTATCTACTCTCAGCTAGAAGTTTTGGTTTTGAGCAAAAACATCTTTTGCTTGCTCAAACTCTTGGTCAAATAGTGGTCAAACCACTGATTTCTGCACTTCTGAAAATTGGCTAAGTCCAATTCCTGACAGCAGCTTTTAGCCAACTTTAGAGCTCCATATCTTTTATTTTTCAATCTATCCAAACCAAATCAAGTTCATGGTTTGAAAGCTGGTAGTTTGAACTCTTCAAAAATCATGAACAACTCCAGGATCTCAAACTCTAGCTATTTCTTTTTCATGCTCAAAGTCAGCTAAATTCAATTCAGTTCTGGGACTTAGAAAATTTTCTGAGTTCGAGTTTTTGGCCGATGTCTGATCGAGTTTATCTCTCAAACCAAATCTTTTTGAACCTGGTGACTTTAACAAAAGTTGTTCCCCTTGGTATCCTCTACAACTTTTGTCTTGGAGTTTTGGAAAGTTTCTACACAAAATCTCGAGTTTTGAATCAAAATTTGGAGATGGATTTGCGGGTACTGTAGCTACTGAATCGACTTCGTCGATTCAGTAAAGCGCAGGGGCGAGCTGGCCGTCGGTGGCCGCTTGTGCCACGCGCCGCGCCTCACGGCCCTTGGACGCGTGCCGTCGCTCTGCCTCGCCAGATGACTCCCAGGCATGCGCTTTGCTTCGCTGTCGAACCACGGGAACGCCACCATCGCCGGCCACCCGTCGACTTCTCCACAGCGACTGCCAGAGTGGTCGTGAGCTGTCGCTCGGTGAATTCACCGCGGTTAACCCGTAGTTGTCCAATTCACCGCGTCAGTAACTCTCTCACATCGCCCTCGTCGTCCTCGTCCACTCCGCCAGCCTCGCCACCCTCTCCAGAGACGTCGCCGGCCAATTTTCCGGCCGCCATTGCCGCCGTCCCACCCTCACACAGAACTACACCTTCCCTCCTCCTCCGCCTCTCCAAACCGCTCAAATGGTTACTCCATGACTCCCTGAAGCCGTGCGCCCTCTCATCGTGAACTCCGAGGCGTCGGTGAGCTCGAGCGCCGGCCATCTTCTCGGTTAACCGCCGCCGGTCGTGGACACATGCCAATCCTTTGCTAATCCTTGGGTTTTTCATGCCTAGGTGGTGCGGCTTGGAGTCCTAAGGCCGTGGGTCATCTCCGGCGCAGCTCCGGCCTTCTTCTCCGGCGAGCCCGGCCGGTCAACCGCGCGGCGGCGCGCTGTGCACGGCTGAGTTCGGCCAGGGGTGTCCAATTAGAAGATCGAGTCTTTCCAGGGGGTTATGTGCAAGAGTGTTGGGTTTAAGTGTTAAGGTGGAAAAGATCGAGGGGGTTTTCTGGAAAATCTAGGGGCTTATATAGTTATATGTGAAGAAAGGACTGGTTGGTAATAGATCTTTTAGATCCAGGGGCCTAAGCGTAAAAGTGTTTTCGGTTTTTCTTTTGTTTTTCATTTCAGCATACATGTATTTCTTGTTTAATGCATAGAAAATCATAGGAGTGTGGGAAAATAGTGAAATCAATTTTGTTGTACTTGTTGCATCTTTGGCTACAGCAGAAAAATATAAAATCATGTTGTTTCTATGTTGTTTTCTGTGTAGAAGTTTTAGTTAGTTTATTAGCTTTCTGTCAAAATAAATAGTTCTGCATGTCCAAAAATTTTGAGAAAATCACAGTAGCTATAAAATGTGTTTTTGTGAGCACAGTAAATTTTTGGGTTGCATGCTGTCTATGTAGTTTAAGTTAAGCTTTTTCTCCATGTTTAGCTTGTTTGTGCTGTTAAAAATAGTTGTGAATATGTTTTTGAGCTTAGTAAATCATGGTAAAACTGTGTTAGTGTGTAGATAGTGTTTCTGTGAAGTTTTGCATTTTTGTGCATAATCTTGTTGCTGTTTGTTGTTTTGGTAGATTTCTAGCCTTTTTGTCTTTTTCAAAATAATTAGTCTCTGTTAGAATAAAGTGTTGAAAAATTTTCAGTGGTAATCTTGAGTTAAAAGCTTCTCAGAGAAGTTTTTGTGCTGTTAGATAACCTGTGTAGGCTTGTTTGTTTAATTAGTTGCTAAATAACCCTTTATATGTGTGTTTAAATGGTTTTATATATATCTTTATGCTAATAAAATGCTTTCTAAAAAGTTTTGGTGAACTCAGTTAAGTTTGAATCTGTTGTTATATTTCTTTCTTAGTGATAAGTTAATCTTGCTTAAAGAGATATGCACTTACCCTATAAAATGCTAAAAGTGGTTTTAGCAACATTTCATGTGATTTCATGTGCATATCTTATTCTGTACTTAAGCTGTATAATTGAATTGCTGCATTTAAGATTTTGTATCTTTTCCAACTGGTATTCCAAACTCACACATATGCATTTTCATGTAGAGCACGTGCTAGCTGACGGGGTTTACAACTTGGTGCCTGAGTCAGAAGCTGAGCAGCCAGAGCCCGAGGTCGTTGCTGTTGAAACAGATCAAGACCCGAGCCAAGACTCGAAAGGGCCCAAGGCCAGCGAAGGCAAGCACCGGAGTGCATCCAACCTTTTTAACGCAGCCGCAATTTAATTTATTTACTTTAAAAGTATTTACCTTATGCATTTAAGTTTTCTTAGGAGTTGACTGAAAACCTAGTTGCATGATCCTTAGGAAAACCCAGAGTTTTTCTAGTATGTGTAGGGCGATAGAATTGCTAGGCTGGTTAAACGGTAGAAGTCGAGTAATTGCCTGTTACTCGCGAGATGCTAAGTTGGTTCTTTCAAAGTTTTGTTAACATGTCATCTAGACTGGAAAAGAAAGTTAGGCCGGGCGGAGAATGTTGGTAGGGAAAGGAATGGAATGTTGTAGCTCCGCCTGTGTCATTTAAGGCCCGTTCGTTGTTAGGTCTGGGATCAAGATTGAATTGTACTACCTCACATGCTGGGAGTAAGAGGTAGTTGAAATTGGTAACTTATGTACTTTAGCTCGCACTGGTATGTTAAACTACTCCTGACTGCCTATTCTTGTACCGGTTAGAGTAACTCATGGCTGACCCGTCGTTGGTATCGGTGGGGACTGGTACTTGAGGGTAGCAGGGTAGGTCAAGTATTTAGTGTTGGCTGAAGGAACGGCTGGCATGAGCAGCTCGACGGGGCTCGTTTGTGCCGTGTGGGTAGGTTAACCTTGCAAGGGATAAAACCGAATCGATTCGCCGTACTCACGGTATTGAGCTCTTGATCACTGGGCAGCATCGCTAGTTAAGAACTTGAATATTGTTGATGATCATATGCTGTATGAGTTATTAATCAAGTTCTTGCTCTCATTTGTAAAAGTTTTTATAAATGCTAATCTAGATCAAATAGCTCAACTAAAATTTGGATGCTAAAACTTGAAAGCAAGGATCTATTTTAGTTGCTCTTTTTGGCAAAACAAAAACCCAGCCAAAAGCCTTGCATGCTAGGGGTCTTAGAATTCTTCAGTCGGTTAAGTCTTGCTGAGTATTAAGTTACTCAACCTGCTTGTGTTAACCCTTTTTCAGAGTCTGAGTCTAGCTTAGCAGAGCAGGCCGCTGAACCTTTCCCGTTTGGTGTTCCCGAAGGTTTTCAGTTACAGTTCGTTCCGGCTTCGCAGGGTGTGGAGCCGAGGGATTGATAATGCCAGCTGGGCTACCTGTGCATTATTATGTTTTTATCGTCGTAGACTCGTACTGTTTTAAACTTCCGCTGTGCTTTAAAAACTCTGTGTTGTAATAACTCTTTACAATGTCATGTTTTGTAAATTAAATCCACGTGTACTGTGTTGTAAAATTTGTGACTCGTTAATCATCTGTGCTCATTGTGGAGTGAGACTTGCCTCGTATTGGTTTCGACAATGTGATCAGTGATGTAATCGGGAGTTACCTGACAGCAACTACACGGTTATGTCAGTTGAAGTGCGAGTGTGCTGTACTGCTTGCATTAGCTAAGAGACAATGCACTTGAGCTGACATAATTTGTGGTGGTTCTGCCACATAAATTCACGTATAGTTAGCTTAATTATTGGTATAAAAAAAGGAAATACAATTTTGTCCTTTTTGATATGTTTGTGCCTCTTGTCCTACAGTAGTTACTACTTACTACTATTCTCTCCGTTTTAAATTGCAAGTCATTTTTTATTTTCTAAATACATAGCTTTTGCCATACACTCATATAGTATATCTAGAGAAAACAAAACGACTGACAACTTCAAACGACGGGACTGGCTAACAAGTGGTCTACAATGGAGGCAGGGGAAGAAGAGAGACTCTCTATGGTAAATTGAAATAGTCAATCAATCAATTCATTTCACTATAGCTAGCAGCACAATTCTGAAATGTTTCTATCATTAGCGCAAAAGGATCAATTAAGACGAGGGGCGAGTGTGCACGCATGTTGTGAGCATCTGCGTTGTACTGTGTAATTCTAAAAAAAAAGAAAAAATTAAGACGATGGGTAAGGACCTAATTCAATTTTTCTTTTCCAGGCGAGCCACTTTAGCAAAGAGAACGATATTGTAATAGTACTAAAATTTTGTGTTGTTTCTTTTTACACTACGAGTAATTGTGAACTGATACTAGTACCTAAAAACGATGTTGATGCTGGAATTTTTTCCCTGATATTAAATGAACTTCGGCAAAGATAAAGGTACGGGGATCATACCACGCACACAACCCTTAGGTCCGACTCACATCTAACCGTCTATTTTTCTGCTAGTCGTGATAGTGAATTTTTAGGTACAACGTGTAGCACAAGGCCCATAATAAAATGGCTATCTACGGGCCTTGTAGCCCACAGTAGATAGCCAGCTACTGCTCATTCAGGGTGACCGACAGGCGACAGTGGCAGCTCTGCAGTGTAAAGCAGCAAAGCAATGCTCGTCTGATGAGTATACCACCTCATGAATTAATCTTTATCAGGAAACAATTAAGCATTACTACAACAGCTTGCAGAAAATTTGAATAAGCTAGTTACAGTAGAAGACTGACTACAAAACGATACCAGGAGTATCTTCAGTTAACTGGAACTTGGACGAACGAGCATTCTTCTGGGTTAATCTACTACAGGCTAGCTTCAATCTCTTCCAGGGTGAGCCCCTTCGTCTCCGGGACGATCCAGAATATGAAGACGAGAGAAGCCACAGCGATGACACCGAATCCACAGAAAAGCAACCCTGTCCCGATCAAATCCTATACCACCATACATAGTTATTATGCGTACTTCAACAGCCAGATGATTTCATACATAGTAACATCTCGGAGATGAGATGAATACAAAGCAATACTCTTTGGCGAAGGCGAAATAATAAACGGGCAGGGCAGGATCGTACCTCCAGTGGAGAGAAAGCAAAGGTGACCAGCGCATTGGACGCGAAATTCACAAGAACAGCAACACTGAGTCCACGACCTCGCAGCCGCAACGGGAAAACCTCCGAGATCATAAGCCAGCCAATAGGACCAAATGACAGCTGCACAACAAATTCTCTTCATCAGATGCATTGCCACATACAAAACTCAACGATAAAAGGCACAATTCAACTACTAAAACTTTGGCGCTAGGCATGCGATTCACTGCTATTTTTACTGCTCCAGCTCTGCTGCTGACACAGGTCGACAGTATTCCTCACCGGAGTTCTCAAATAAAGTAATATTTGGTTTACTGTAGCATCACATGAGCTAATCATGGATTAATTGGGACCAAAACATCCTACTCATCTAATAGCCTTGACTTATGCAATTAGTTTTCCAATTAGCCTATGTTCAGTCCTAATTGGCATCCAAACATAGAGCTAAACTTTAGCTCCAGATATCCAAACGAGGCCATAGCTGTGTGAGCGATGTACAAGGAGGAGAAAATACCTGGTAACAGCCAACATACAGTAGAAGTGCTATTACAGCCAGATAAGATGCATCCTTCAGTAAGGTATAGTAGGAGGACAGCAAAAACAAGGAAACAGTCTGCACATTGTAGAATCAACAGGTAAATTCAGTAACCATAGGAATACCATCCACGAAGATATTTATATTCCACTAAAAAGCTACAACAGAATGTCAACTTATTGATAATCTACTCAAATGCGGACTTACAATTCCACTGACACCTCCAATTAGTAATGGTCTTCTGCCAAGTCTGTCGACCACAAGGACTGCTACTCCAGTCATGATCAACTGCATTATGGAAACCATAACATCATCAGTGAGCATTCAATAGAATGCCTGGAACCTTGCCAGTGAAGACGCACAATGGTTTGGACTAAGATTAGAAACAACATACTTCCTTTCTAATGTAATAATAGATTGCACAGCTAAAAGCCTATTCAGGGGCGACCAGTAAATCAGATTGAAGTAGCAAAAGTGTACCTTCAGTAAGCCAAGAAGAATTGACACACGAGTGGCATCAGATGCCCCAGAGAATCCAGCACTCTGCTTGCAAATGATGATAGATATGAGTGGTACAGGAAAGAAAGAATAATGCTGGGATGCAGAAGGTCCTAACTTCTAACAGTACAATTTGCCATACAAGTTTGACAACTATTTCCCCCCTGAAAGTTACATTGCCAATGGTTTGAAGCCTTAACCCCTATATTCAAGTTTGTCATAGCAATTCCTAACATGAAAGGGTTTCCAGAATACACAAACAAGCTTGAATTGGATAATTACATATAGGAAAGCAATGTCAGTACCTGCAAGATCGTAGCAGCATAATATAGCACGCTAGGTTGACCAGTGACCTGACATATACACAACACAAGGTAGGATCAGCTGAAATACCATAATATTTTCTTGTTCAGAAAAGGATGCCCTGTTGTCAGTAAAGCACAGGATTATGTGTCAAATAAAGATTTAAGAGACCACCTGCTGAAAAAACACCAAACCACATCCGATTATCATTGCTTTAAGACATTTTCCTTGAAAGATCTCACTGAAGCTAGCTTGTTTCTCTTGATCAATGTAAGACAATTCCTCCAGAATCAAGTTAACCTGCTCTGAGACCAAATCAGGCGAAGCTTGACCCCTCAATCGACATAAGCACCGGGTTGCAATTTCTTTTGTCTCTGGCAGATTTCCATTCCCTTGTATGGCACATAACAGGAGCCACCTAGGTGACGAGGGTAACCAGCACATTCCAACTCCCATTACGAGACATAATGGTGTACTGGTGGCATACATATAACGCCAACCAGAAACCACTTCAACATAGAGATTGCCTGCTATATAACCAAGCTGCAAAAATACAAGTAATAAGAAGACTAAATGGTTACTAAATTGATGACATAGAGAAAAAACATAAAACACTTACAAGCATCCCAAGAACTATAAAGAATTCCTTTAGCGAAATGAGCATGCCTCTTATCTGACTTGGCGCAGTCTCTGCAATGTACATTGGAGCAGCATGCATAGCCTGATGAAAGAAGTTTGCATAAGCCTCATATCTTTTTTCCCCAAAACAAAACATAAGAACTCATGAAGTAATGTGCATGATCACATGGTTTGCAATGTCAAATATTACAAAAAGATCCAATTACCAATCCAATTCCTATGCCATACAAAAAGCGGCCAACCACCATGATAGCGAAGTTGGGTGCTGCTGCTGTCAGAAAGGCTCCAATCAAATATGAGATGGAAGAAATGGCAAGCTCTTTGCGTCTCCCTGTGGAAGGCAATTAGAATAAACAAAAATGAGAAGGACATACTAAATTGCGCCATAGATGAGCAGTAGCATGGAAAAGAAGAGCGGTGAAAAACCTAAAAAGTCGGCAATAGTATATGCCAAGACCGAGCCGATCAAAGCACCATATAGGGAGCCACTGACCTGCATCACACGCAATAGGCAATTTGATCATTTAGCAGCAGGACGCTAGTTAGTCAATCCAACCTTGCTGAAATTGAAGTATTTTTCTTCATGATGCAGAACAAAGCATTACCACAAGGCCAGTTTGCACAGATGATAAATTGTACCAGGTTGTGCCACTGAATGTCGAAGACTGCAAAATACAGATGAATTAGCAATGTTGCCCCAACTGGTGTGAGTTCTAAAGTGGCATTTTCTGAGAGGTAAGCAGACACAATATTACCTTGAGTGATATGGTCGCACCGGATGTCGCCCCAATGTCATAGCCATAGAGAAGGCCTCCCAAAGCTGGAAATAAGAACCTGCAACAAATTCAACAAAGTGGAAGACCTTGGTAAGGTAACCTGTACATATGTGCAGTACGGAGTAAGTCTGAAGGTTTATTGACAGACATTGCAACTGTAGCTCTGTAGGTGGTATGCTAAGAAAGAGTGAGTATTTCAAAATTTGTGCAATAACAGGCAAACTAGAGACTTTTGAGCGAGCAACTTGAGCAGAAGTCAAAATCCACGGCACAATTTGGAGGGCAGGATTTGGGGTGCAGGCTGACAGACCGAAGGGGAGCACGCGGTACAAATCATTAGGGGCGAGATGGTACGATAGAAGAATGGAGAGTTGGGGTGCGTAGGCATACGGGAGGACGGCGGCGGAGACGGAGTAGCACTCGGCGGCGGCGGGAGTCCCGAGCAGCAAGGGGCGCCTGCTCTCGCAGTCGGCGTCGTCGTCGGTGTAAGCCTGGACGCCGCCGGAGGAGACGTGGATCTCCTCGTGGTCGCCCCACCCCTGCTGCTGACGCGAAGCCCAATCGAAAGATGGTAGAAACACGAAACCATCGATCAGTAAACGAGTCGACGGGAAGGAAGATGCCAAAACAAAAATTCTAAAAAAACTAAAAAGAAGGGACAGTTAATTTGTGGTGTAGTAGGCGGGAGGGCGCGCCGGACATCCATACCTTGTTCGAGTCAGAAGAAGGCTCGGGAGGAGGATGGGAAGCCATTGGAGCGGGAGCTGAGCTTCGTGTTGCTGGTCGCGCACCCGGTGAGGTGGAGAGGTTCTTGCCTTCTTGGTGGTCTGGGGCCTTTGAGGGGCCGTCGCGAGTCGCGTGCGTGGGTAGGTAGCACGTAGTCGTAGCTGCGGAACAGAGAGACCATCGGTGAGGGAACCGGGCACGTTTGCCGCCTCCAGCCCCAGGCACGTGTTCACTGAACCATCCTCATCTGCAGCTAACACGTCTGATTCACAAGGAGCAAATGGAGCACACAAAAGAGACGGTAAAACCTTTCTGTTCACTCAGCATCAATCGTAAAAACCGCCAACCACATGGATTAACTTCTTGGATATGGATACAATATTGACCCTCAACGCCAAAAAGAAAACCAACAGGTTGATCTTGTACAATTCGCAGTTAACCAAATGTAGTACTAGCATCACAGCCAGACGCAATAGATTCCGCGAGTCTGCTTTTACAGCAGTAACAACAACCTCCTTTCGAAATTAAAGATGATCGAATTATACAGTATTGTTGTCCAGTACAACATTCATTATTCAGGGCCAACGCAAAAAAGCAAGAAAACACAAACAGGGCAGTCCTCCCCGATTGGACACAACATTTTACTAGGCTTGATCTTTCTTCGGCTCCCAGGGCTGGTATCTCGTCCAGTCCCTCTGCCCTGGGTTCAGGGCGTGCCCCTTGGAGTGGTAGATCAGCTCCTCGCCCTCACCCGAGTAGTTCTGCTTATGCTCCACAAGGTACCTGGCAGTCTTCTGAGCCAGCAGCTGCAGTACAGGGGGAAACAAGTAACAGTTAGCCATATAAGCCAACTGATCTCGATGTCCGAATACTAAGACTTCAGTCTCCTTGTTCCAAAGGAAACAGAGCACTCATCCACATCCCCACCAGCTAAAATATACATGGGTGATAAATGTTCATCACAGCAAGCAGTACGCATGAAATGTTTCAGAGATGAGACAAACCGCACGTCATCAATACAGGTGCTTAATTGCTGTACATAATCAAGGTCAAGAGGATGGACTACTGCAAGCATGTCTGAACACAAAAGCTTGAACAGCAATTAGGAATTAACACGATCAGCATGCACAGGGAAACTTGCCTGATCTCCAGTGTTATCTGTGATGTGATGCAGCCATCCATGCCATTCAGGAGGCACTTGGGATGCATTGTAGCGACCTTTGTCTGCATACTCTACCCACCTATGCCTTCCTGCAAAATTTACCGACGCTTACCATTCTAATGTACAATCAGGGAAAACATCCAGCGGCACAAAAGCAATTTTGCTACCACAAAGACATGCATCAGCCAAGCTTGATCTTTAAATAGCGAAGTTAATTATCTCATAGGTTGGAGGAAAGAAAACAAGACGTGAAGTGTTGAAATGTTATTAATGTCAGCATTATAGAGTTTGGCTTTGTTCTTTCTAAGGCAGAAAATCTGCCACCTTCATGATCCAAATTCCAATGCAAGCACACAGAAGAATTCAACAAAAACAACTGCAGCAGATCAACTTGCAAAAAGAGTATTACTCACCATACTGAGTGTCATGCAGTTTCTCATAGTACTTGTTTCCAAACTTGTCAACTCCTACGAGGGTTGCGCCAATATTGTGAATTTTTGTTTGCCTGGGATAAAAAGGGGGATTAGCTGTGTGAAGACACATAGTTCCTTCAAAATGAAGGAAAGAGAGGCAGGTGACCACTTACATAAGGTTCCCATCCAGAAGGGCATTGCTGTAAAGAACAACATGTTAGATTATGGTAACAACTTCAAATGCATTAAATGATTAAATAGAAAGATTCCAGGAAACATAAACAGGTGACAAACAATTTACATTTGCAGAAAAGATAAGAATCATAGATAGAAGGTAGCCAAGCATCTGTGCTGGAACAGGTGGAAGTGTTGTGTCCTTTTAAAGGACTCTAGCCACTCTAGTCTCTAGGTGAAAGTGGCAACCAGTAAGTAATCATCACTATCAACTGAACTATATTCAATCAAAATTGGTTACAGTTACCACTGACAGAGTAGCAGATCAGGCTTATTTCAATTGATGTAACTTGACCTGGGATGTCTTCCCAAGTACTACCTCCATTCCAAAATATAGGTCGTTTTGAAAATTCTAGGTTCATAGATTTTGCTTTGCACCTAGACATACGTTGTATCTAGATGCATAGCAAAATAAATGAACCTAGAAATGCCAAAACGACATATATTTTGGAACGGAGGTAGTAGTTTGATACGACTGCGTATGAATGTAAGCTGTACAGCACAGGAAAACATAAGACACTGGGTATTGGTCTAAACCATGGCAGCAGGTTTGTCAACAGTCTCAATACGTTTTGCTGTACAAAGTTAGATGCCTATTCCATGCTGGTGTTAGCTAAATTTCATAAAAGTTTGATAAGCATGTGACTTGTATACTATAAGGAAAGATAGCTATATGTCGGTGTGGAATCGGCCAATCTAACAAGCAACAACATGCAGGAAATGCATATGTTTGATTCAATTTATACTGGGAACTATTACCGTGGACTGAATTGACGCCCGTATGACGCATATCGATCCGCACTGCATATGCAGTATGAGAGATGGTGGTGATGTGTGGGGGGGAAGGCAGAGCTAGATCATATTTTATTGGCACTATAACCGTGGACGAGACCGCCATATCAATGGTACGCAGTGACGATTCTACGATTTCAACAAGGAACCCTAAATTGGATTTCCCCACCGTCGGAGAACAACGCAGGAAGAGCTAGATCATATGCATAGGAAGCAACGCAGGTATGCATAAGTAGTCCGTTAGATCCGCAACGAACAAATAATACTAGCGGTGAATGGAGCGAACAAAGCAAGGGGAGCGCGGAGGGATCTGAATCGAAATCGAAATCGCAGTCGCGGAGGGGCATGAGAAGGTCGAAGGGGAATGGAGGGGTTACAGGTATCCTTCTTCGCGGACGTAGCGGAGGAAGTTGGTGAGGCCCTTCTCCTTGATGCCGCTCAGGATGCCCCGCACCACCGCCGCCATATGGTTGCCGGCGACACGACGACTCACCACCGCCTGAGCCTGACCGGAGCGAAGAGAGGAAGGTGTGTGTGGTGGAATCTGGGTCTGTTCACTTGCCGATTCTCTGTGTCTGTTTGGGCTCGTCATCGCGGGCTGCTGCCTGCCTAAAGATGGATGCATTGCACGTCGGGCCCAAATAAAGTGTGGGCTCCATTATTCTTCTTCACGTGGGCCGGCCCATCGAGCCTGGCGTAGAAAAATGACGCCCGCAATGGGGGTGGGGTGGGTGATGGGCTGGGCTTCTCGTTCTACGTCGTCGTCCTCGTCGTCATGATTCTTCTCCTTTTCCTGCCTGCAGCAGCTGTAGCCCGCGAGCAGCGGATGCAGGAAGGGTAGTGGCTCAAGGAGCCCACTTGTTCCGAATCTCTCGATCTGGTCCACCATCCAATGCAGAAAGGAAAAAAGAAAGAAAAAAAAAGATGATACTACCACTCATGGAAGCATGAAATTCGATGTACACATGCAGCAGTCCCTGGCTCACTCTCTGGCTGTCTATAATTTGTAGGAGCTAGTATATACTCCACTTTCTAGCATCAGCACGCAGCTGCGGCATCATCAGATTCTGGAAATTGATTAGCTCGCGCACTCGATCGGATCGATTGGTCCATTGATTTGATCAGATGAAAGCCTGCTGGACGGTGCAATACATTTCAAAGGTCAATTAGTTGTACGCATCAAAGCACTCCGTCCGATCCTCCTATATTGGAGTGGTAAAGCTGGAAAGGAATGCGGCTACCGGCCTATAGCTGGGGCATGTCTCGCCCAAGCAATCCTTTCTCCACACGATCCGTCCAATCGAATCCGTCGCCACTTTGATCTCTTCCGTCCATCCTAGTGTATCTACCTAGCTAGCATTGATCCTTGCAGCTTCTCATCAACTCATTCATTTCGCGCATTACGCTCGCTGTTACATCCATCACATTACATGTCGCCTCACACATGATCGCCCTCGTCGTCCGCGATCGTGCGCACTTAAGCTTTATAATAATCCCTAGCAACCTGCTACCAGCAGTCATAGTCGGACCGATCTACACATCCTTTGCTTGATCAGACTACGCACCCGCGTGTCTTGTCACTACTGCGCGCGTTTTGTAAATAATGTACAGCGCCTAACTTATTATTAGTCACTCGTTTCTCAACTCATTCATGATATAGTTGGTGTGCTGCTTAGTGTTTAACATGCATGACTGCGATGTGTGTGAAGAGGGAGAAAGGTTAATGTGGCATTTGACTACTACTTAGTGTTTAACATGCATGACTGCGATTTATACTTAGGTTAATCGTAGAAAAATATTTCATGGTGGATTTAATAAAATTAATATAAAGTTGTAGATTCTTAGTGTTATTTTCTACAAAGTTTGTTTAAAGGTAGAGAAGTTTGACTTATTAGGACAAAATTAAAATGCCTTTGCATTTTGGAACAAAGGAGTAGCACACTTGACCACAAGGACAAAGTGACAAACTGAACTGGACTATTTGCCACACATATCAAAACACAGTAGCATGGTGGTACTGGTAATACCATATGCTGATGTTGCAATGATTTCAAAATCATTGTCAGTCGTAGCAATTAGTTGTGTGTGGTGCAAGTTAACGTCACCATAGGATACACTTGCAACAACTATTATTGTGGTAATAGACATTATTGCAGTGATATTCCTTTGACATGGCATTAAAAATCATATAAATTAAATTTTGATATTGGAACATGAAACCTTACTATTTTAATTCTTCACATAATGACTTACCACTATGCTAAAGCTATAGTATGTATATAATATGAAGTTAATACTCCTCCTCTTTCTTGATGGTATGAATTTCAAGGAAAAGGTGAAAATAGTTAAGATCTTGATAATATTGTTTGTAATTATTGCAGAACCTTTTATGATTATTGCAACAATTATTCACTCATGCCAGTAACATGTTGATATCACAACCAATTTCTCAAGTATTACCATAATTCCATAACAAAAAAAATTGTGACATAAATCGCAAGGTACAGATTCATTGGATCAAGTTTAGGATCTATTGTATAATTTTGTGATTCATGGCAACATAGATCATAGGACTGACAATGTGTTTCTAGTGCGAAATGTTTGGTTTTATGAATGCAAGATAATGAACTTGGCGATCAAACACCTCAAAAAGCACAAGCATGCAAAGGCGGACCCATGTATACGTGAGTGAGACCATAGGCCCTCGCTCAAAAAAATTATGCTAAGGTAATTAGCAAATCCTCAACAGGTTTAAGCTTTCAAAATTTAGTTGATCTGTCTTTCAAAAAAAATAGTTGATCTTAAGATGTGCCCCCACTCAAGATTGCCCCTAGGTTAGCCACTGCACAAACACCGTCAAATAAGAGTTTCAAGAAGATATAAGGACCGGCATATTAAACAAGAGAATGATGTTGAGATTGTCGCACGTGTAGCTTAGTATTCTCTCTCTATGGTGGTACTATCAAGAAGGGTTAATCATATATAATTCTTTGACAAACATGTTGTCTAATACAGTTGTCAAAATCATCTTGTGGCTGAAGGTGCACTCATGATTTGGGTAAGTGACTTTGTGTTATTTCAATCAGGCTGAATTTTAACTATGTATACTTGCGCAAATTCTATTTTAAGGAATCAATCACCTACAATGTGTTGTGGAGAGATTTTCCTCAAAAAAATGATGTTATGGAGACTAGGTGCCAATAATTGAGTAGTTCTGTGCTAAACTAAAATCATGTTATAGATCTGTGGTTCGTCTCAAGTTTTGGTACCTCGGCAAGGTGTACATGAGCCATTAACTAGTTCCTTATAAGAGATTAACACCTGATCTTTAATTTATAGTTATTAGAATGTAAAGTATACGTATCTAAGTAGGCATGTGGTTGGTAGCTAAGCCGTCCCATTTTGAAACAAAAATGCAGTGTGCACTTTTGAAATTTATGAAAGAAAATGTATATATGTAGATCATATACAACTAACTCTGTGGGCGTAGACTCTGTGACCTGTACCAAGAAAAAGGCGCTTGTAGTAACACAATATTTTTTCGTTTAATATCAATTTTCAAAACAGAAACGTGTTTATTGATGATGCATGTATATCCATTTCATTTGAAAAAAAAAAGAAGGGAGCGACGAGCGAGGGATCGGAGAAAGAACAGCTTGTATCATCGCAAAAGAAAAAAAAAGAAAGAACACAGTTAGCTTTTTGGAGAGTGCAGATGCAAATAGATTGATCGAAGATTAGCTGCAGATGCTACATGGAGAGCATGATGCAACGAAATGGCAATTCTCCATCGATGTGGACGGACGGACGGATGGAGCCCAACAAGCAAGCAAGCAACGAGAAGCTAGGGCGGGAAAAGAAGAGAGCACAGAAAAGATGGGCGAAAAGACACGAGATAGCTTGGATAGGAGTAGGTCACTGCAGCATGTAGTGGGTGCTGTTCATCACGTACTGTACAATATACGTATGTGTACGTCGATCATTGGCATGCATGCGTGGATGGGGTAGATGGATCGGATGATGTTACTGAGCGTGTCAGTGGTAGTATAGTGTCGCTGATCTGGACCCCTGCAGTCGCGCACGGGCGCACGCATTGGCCGGATTGCATGTAGGGTAGCTCTAGGCAGCACATCATCATATCACCCGGCTATTGCTAGCTCTATCATGCTGCAGTAGTCGATAAACTCGATAACGCTGGCTCCATTATATATGAGTTCTGCTGCCTCGGCTGACCAAGACAGTTGCTTAATTCTGAATCTCCATGCACGCTCGATCCATCGATCCCTGCTTTCCGATTTGTCTGCTAGCCTCTCTTGTTCCGGGCAACTCTCTGACGGCCTTTCCTTGAATCTGTAGCTCAGCTAGTGACAAAATCTCCCATCTTCTCTGAATAATTTGTAGCAGTAGTAGGTAACCATGTGTGACTTCTTCTGGCTGTCGCCGGCCGATCAAGGCGACCTCTCCGACGTCGTCCGGGCGGCGGCAAGCCTGCAGCACCAACCGCCACCGCCGCCTCACCATCGCCCGCTGCCGCCGGCCACTACTCCTGCCCCAACCGTCTTCTGCAGCAATGGCTCGCTGCGCTCACATCGTCTGCCGGAGGAAGAGGAGGATTTGCTGGTGCATGGCAATGGCGGAATGGGGCTCATGGTTTTCCCGCAGCACCAACCAGAGGCAGAGGGGCTACTGATTCCCCAGCTCATCTCCAGTTCCAGCTTCGTCGAGAGGGACGAAGACGACGCGGCCAACGCCGCTCCAGTGGTGCTGGACGAGCTCGGCATAGACATGCCGGCCATGGCCCCTTATCAACCTCATGCCGCCTCGTCCATCAAGCGAAGGTTCGAACCGTATGTGTGTGCCTGCATCACCACCACCACTACAAGTTCATTTCCATTAACAGTACTAGTATTCACTGCAGGAAGAGCCAGACGAAGAAGGTGGTGTGCATCCCAGCGCCGGTGGCGCCGCCGCCGGGGTCGGGCGGGCGTCCGAGCACGAGCGGCGAGGTGGTCCCCTCCGACCTGTGGGCCTGGAGGAAGTACGGGCAGAAGCCCATCAAGGGGTCCCCTTACCCTCGGGGCTACTACCGGTGCAGCAGCTCCAAGGGGTGCTCCGCCCGGAAGCAGGTGGAGCGCAGCCGCACCGACCCTTCCATGCTCGTCATCACCTACACCTCCGACCACAACCACCCCTGGCCTACCCAGCGCAACGCCCTCGCCGGCTGCATCAGGCCGCCGCCCGCCGCCGCCTCGGCCTCAGCCAACAAGACCCATCACCGTCACCACCGTCACAGCGCCAGCAGCAACGACGCCGACAATGCTGCGATGCCGGCAGGCTCCATCACCGCCAGTGTCCATCACCATCAGCAGCGGCTGCTCAAGGAGGAGGTGCTCGACCTCGACATGGTGGATAACCTCGAGCCGGCACAGGACGCTGCTGCTGCTGCTGATCATGACTTGTTGGGTGGCATGATTGCGGATATGGACGGCGCCCTCGGCGTCCTGTGCGCCTCCGGCTTCCACTCAAAAAGGGAGCAGCAGCAACAGCATGCAACTGCTGATCCTGATTATCACTTGGAGAGGCTGCCGGGGGAAGAAGGCAAGCAGCACCTGCTGCTGGATCGGGACCCCTTCAGCTTCAACTTCTTGGACTGGGTGGGCGCTTCGTTTGGAGTTGGCGGAGAGGCGGCAGCAGCAGCAGCAAATAAAGGAGGCTACAGTTATACCTAGAAGCAGCCAATGCAATGCAAGCAGCTCATCTGAAAGTGATTAAGCAATTTGCTTATACACCTAGCCAGGCCGAACAGTTTCATATGCAAATTAAGCGCGCGCCTACAGGTTTTAGCAATATCTTTTTTACAGTTAACTCTCTCCTCAACAACATGTGTTGTTTCCGTCGTTTTCATTTTTAACTGAGAGAAGGACTAATGAGCTATTAACATAGTTACCCAGTAAAAGGAATGTGTGGGTGTCAGATGTAGTACTTATGCGTGATGGTTAAATATGCGCGCAGAAATCAAACTTACTGGAGCTGAAGAAACACCTTTCAAATTGACTTGTAAACAATCGAATCACATTTGCAAAGACATAGAATAATATTCATTTCTGAATCTCGATCCGTCACTTCCAACTCCATAGTCTGCCTTGCTAATGATTGAATGCCAAGTCCAAAGGCACTGTTCAGTCCCAAAAAAATAAAGTTCAAAAGAAAAAGGAAAGTGGAGCAGGATGAAAGGAGAACCTGAGGACAGAATGCCGAGATAAAAAGCTCAAACGACAGCAAGAATCTTCTTACCACATTGCAAGTATGCAATCGCTGTTGCTCATAGTTGCCGACGAGACTGGACGGTGCCAAAAAAACATAAAAGCTTTCTTTCGAGTCCATCTCTTAATAATCTTCCACATCAATTCCTCTCCAAAATTCACCTCCCACCAGAAACCTCCATACCAAAATAAAGGATAGCAGTAACACCCTGAACTACTGCTAGTCTGCAACACAATCATAGTTTTTTTAACCCCCAAAAAAAAAAAACTTTACTGATCATGGTTTCAGAAAAGTAACACTTGTACAATGAATTTCCACATCAAAACTCAAGCCAAAAATTATAGCCACTGGATTTTGCAGCAGAGCTCTTTATTTACTGAAGCAAGTTTCCACATGACTGATGAATTTCTGAGATTGTGTGCATAACAGAATGCAGCGAAACTTTATATCATTTAGCAGAAAATAAACAGCTTCGCATCAGTAGTGCCTAATCAGATGAGAGCACAACATCTGAAGACAATGCATCAAATGACAAAAGTAAGAATTCAAACTAGTCCACTGAGACTCCAGCGTTTACAATTTGCATGTGGATGCAGAAGTTGGCAGTTAGTACCCGTGCCAAACTCTGCAATATCTGCCTTCATTTCCTACCCACAGAAGTTGAGCTTCTTTATAACTTTCGCATAAGCTAAATGCACCAATGCAGGCTTCCGAAGTCTTCGTTTTGCTTCCTTGGACTGCAATGCCAGAATTCATAAGAATATATTGCATAGAAGTAATGTTATAATGTATAAATGCATCACTGGTTCATAAGAATATATCACATACAAGTTTTTTTTTAAAGAATATATCACATACAAGTAATGTTACAATGTATAAATGCATCTCTGGTGTAAGGCGATTCTAAGCAATCCACCAAGATGTGGATTTCTTTTGATGATTTTCACAACAGGAAAGAAGAATCACGACAGAGTGGAAATAAGTATGCTTCTAGTTTAAACAATCTACAAGAGAAAGAAGAATGCAAGCATAAGTAAATTAGGTGTACTTTGTCAACATTTTCGCAAGTTGTTTCTAAGTTGCAGGGAAAGAGTGCAAGGCAAAGCCATTTCCTGAAATACTCAACTTGATTTCACTAGAAATCACTGATACTATGTTATGTACTAGGGCATATGTATATTCCATGATTCCATCATATACTGGGCATATGGCTATTTTTCAAATTATCCTGTACAGAATATCTATCCAACAGCAGGGCATACATTGTTTAACGAGGCACTCTACACGCTGGATTTGAAAATCTAGAGCACTCACGAAAAGGAGCTTTGGTACATTGTACAGACAACACAATTTAGCTTCATGGGGACAAATTCTAAGGACTCAGTTTGGTTTGGTTGATAGTACAAGGCAGTCCATATAAGTGTTGCTGCAATTGATGAAGAAAAGCAAGTCATTAGCTTAGTCTGAAACTCGGAACGTATGTACCTTGAGGTGCGCATTGTGGCGCTTGCCCGCCCTCCACCTGCGGATCTGCCCGTCGTTCATGGTTCTGAATCTAAACTTCATGGACCTAGCAACAAGAGCAAAAATTTCATGTGCCCGCCAAGAAGGTGAGAAAGGTACAGGGAAAAACGAATGGGCAATTACGAGGGGGCCTTCATCTTGTATTTCTTGACTTTGGACTTGGTGGGCGTGAGCGGCGCGCGCGACCTCTCCTTCTTGGCGTAGTGCCGCACCTGCTGCTGAAGCGCCGACTGCGCGACACCATCCACAGAGGAAATCAGCACCAAAGGAGTAGGCAATCAAAGCGAACGAGACGAGAAGAGACGAGACGGAAGCTCACCGGAGGGCAGAAGGAGGAAGCGATGGCCGGGCGGAAGATCCCCTGGGGCAGGGGCGCGTGGAGGGAGTGGTGCCGGCGGCAGGGCAAGGAGAAAGGGGCGGTGAAAGAGGGCGACTTGGGGATCAGGGGTGGCGGCAGCGGGCGGGCATGGGAGGCGGCGGAGGAGGAGGACGAGAGGACGCGGCGGCCGAGGCCGCCGGCGGCGCACCACCACCGCCGCATCGATCTGCACTCTCTCTGTTCTGTGTGTGAGTTTGGGCGGGCCTAGGGTTCGTCAATTTCGCTATGCGACGTTGATCACTTTGATCCATCATTTTCTTTGGAGAGCCCATCAAACTTTGGGGGCCTGTTTGATTTCATTCGGTCAGAGTTTGGGCCTCGGTTTCTCACATCTCAGGCCGCGGGCTGGTGTCTTTACGGCTGGGTGTACTTACCAGATTGAGCACGTGAAAGCCTGGCCAAAAACTGTTTTTTTCTTTAAAAAATATAGTCAAATTCCTAAAAGAAAAGGCCAAATTTCTTAAACCGGACCTTTTTGACACCCTGAGAATAATATTATCTAAAAATCATATAATAATGTTTCACACTAAAACCCTATCTGTGTGGTCCTAGTTTACACAACCCTAGGTGTATTTGATCGGAAGAATAAAAACTTGGAAGAATGTCCCTTTAATTATTCCGAACGATTCGCTTTATCCACCTAACCATTTGAATTTTTTTTACACAACCCTAGCGGTGTGATCCTAGTTTATAGAACCCTAGCTGTATTTTGATCGGAAGAATGAAAACTTGGAAGAATGTCCCTTTCATTATTCCGAACAATTCGCTTTTATCCACCTAACCATGTCAAATCTTTTTTTTTTGGTTTTATTTCAATTGATCCACACACCTCTTAACGAGATCTATCCAATGAACAAATTTATCTTTTGTGTCCACATACAATTCAGGTGGTTCGATTTTGCCTGTGTGATAAAGGATACTATGTGATATGTCTAACAAAATTCATTTTAGCAACTATTTTCAGAGGTTGGGAGCATCTAGTACTAGGTTAACATATAGATACAAAACTGCATGTACACCGATAAAATAAAAAGGCCTATTCACTTATTTTTGTAACATGGGATATCATGTCCTCTACACCCCATAATAATCCTAAAACTCAATGTGTATGCATAGAAACAAAAAAGAAAAAAAGGTAAGAGTGAACCGACTGAGATAGTTTGGGGAGTAAACTATGTTGTAATTTTGTTTAGGGCTGAGCTCAAAAAACAGATTGTTGAAGATTGTAAAATGGTACTCTCTCCTTTCTTTTTTATATATATGGCAGTTGAACCTGTTTTTCTGATTTAAAAATCATATATATCAAAGGTCTTTTTTAACCGTCCATCGTCATATATATAAAAAAATGAGGTAGTGGTGGTTTCTTAAAAACTATGCAACCTGACTCGTTCGTGTAGGCATCTCAGTTTTAAATACCTGACTTGTTCATACCGTAAATGTTTATAAAAAAAATTGTAAATTTGTGACTCCAAACATCACGCTTCGCAGTTTTACCATTCCTAACATTGACTTCGTAAAAATGAGCCTCAATACGTTGGCCACTTGATCCTCATGCCATTAGATATATTTCTCTTTATTTTTCATACTTTTTTATTTAGCACATGAATAGACGTTTTTGCCCCCCCCCCCCCCCCCCCCCCCCTGGCCTTTTTGCCCCTGCATGCTCTAGTCCTTGGCTGGCTGGCCGTATGCCTCGGCAGGCTGGACGTCCGCCTCTGCTGGATGGCTAGTCATCGTCATCAAAGAAAAAAAATCAAAGACAAGAACTGCGGATCATGACGCGGACGACAAAACCCACTGTTCATATCGGACAATGTCCCGGTTCTTCGATGTCTCCGTACAAGATGAACTCCAAGCCGTGAAACTCCACCCTGGCCGCTTGCTTGTGCCGCCGCCGCTCCAGATGCAGCCTCCTCGCCGTTCCCGCTGCCGTCGAGCACGGCGACCCAGGCGCCCATCTCGAGCAGCTCCTCGCACAAGGCGCACGAGGGAGCCAACTATGCGAGAGCATATGCAGATGCAAAATGGTGGGGGAAGGGGGCAAAACCGTCTATTCATGTGCTAAGTAAAAAAGAAAATGTATAAACAATATAAAGAGAATACAGCTAATCACATGGAAATCAAGTGGCCAACGTTTCGAGGCCCGTTTTTACAAATTTAATACTAGAAATGACAAAACCTGCGAAGCATGATGTTTGGAGTTCCAAATTTACAATTTTCTTAATTGTTTATTGGTTTTTGTTGTTGTTGACCAAGAAAGAGTTGAAGTAACGTTTGGCTATATTCACTCACTCAACCAACCTGTCCGCAGCATATTGCCGGGCTGTATCGATTTTCTTTTTCAAAATAAAAGTTGTACATTTTCTCCTGTCATGTGTATCTGTCGTGGAGAAAAATATACAGTAATCTTTTTGCGGCTAACCGTTGAAGCAGAAGACAAGCCGACGAAGAGCTGTTCCACCACGTGATCACGCGGATCGTAGGAAACGGGGACAGCTCTCCTCTTCCACGAGGGGATTTTATTATTATATATTATTATCATCAGGAAATCGAATCGGCAGATCCCACGAGGTGGATTTTTCTCGGCTGGTTTTGGCGCTGATGAAAGGGAGTTAGTTGGGCAGCAGTATAGTGTCGCGACGTCCAGATCGAAATGAAGTGAGATCGACGGATGGGGGGTCCGGATGCCGTTAATGCGTTCATTATTTTTTTTTTTTGCGAAATAATGCGTTCATTATTGATCCACACGTGAATGTCTCGCTGTAGTCAGCAGATTATTCTATCGGCTTGGGTTTCATTTGGCTTGTGGAATCGTGGTTGGTTGGTGGAGCTCCTCACCAGAAGACGCGTCAGCAATGACGGGGCAGAGAGGAGCCGCGAGTCGAACACGCAGACGGGGCGAAGACGACGAAGGAATGGGGGCCAAGCCAGCCGGCGGGGGCGTGTGGGGCCCATCTTGTCAGTCTTGGTCTCCTACTCTCATCCAGCGCGCCCTGCCTGTCCACCTTCCACATTGCGGAAACTGTTTCTTCCTCCGATCCATCGCCGTCGACCGATCGGGCATGGATTGGAGAGTGGTTGAGGTCACTCTCGTGCTAGGCGAGGTCAATTAATTAGCTGGGGCGGAAACGTGCGCCCGGTCTCCTTCCCCTTCTTCTTTGCTCTTTGCTTCGGCAAAGGACCCAGAAACTTCTTGCGGAGGAGGAGGAGAGGAGCAGCAGCTCAGGCGCCGCCGCCATGGACGCGGAGAGAGGAGACGCCCAGTCTCCCCTGCTGCAGCACCACACTCCAAACCAGACGCAGGTAACCGAGTCCCCCAAACCCCCACCCCCTCATCGCTTCCGTTTATTACTTGAGATCTCTGCATCTACCTATTCGACCCATCCTGCAGCTGCTAAGTCTGGAATACATCATAGATCATACATGTTTTATTGACTTGTTTACCTACCGTCTCTCAATTCGTAGCCTCTGCATGAAGTGAATCGTAACCATGCCTGGTGATATTACTGCACTTGCTGTTCCCTCGCCAATCCATGATTCCCTTTCCTCCTTTCCGACCCACAAGACGGTGATCAGAACCTGATGTTGCCTTTCTTTTCTCCCTGCAGGTTTCCCCAGCTAATCAGCACTACAACAAGCCCTTCAGCTGGAAGGCTCCTGCCCTTATTCTGGGTATATGTCCCTCATCTCAGTTCTCAACACAATGTTAAGCAGAGCACGCTCTCACATGCCTGTCAAGTTCTTGCATTGTGTCCGGTTTACTATCTTGATTTTCTACCCAAATTGCTTCTCTAACGACTAGTGCTTATTTGCAACCCCAGCCTTCGAATTCTTGGAGAGCATTGCTTACTCCGGCATAGCACTCAACTTGGTCGTCTATCTCGGAACCGGTCCTCCATGGAACCACTGCCTCCAGTGCAGCGAATGTCGATGCGTGGAATGGCGCCACATTCCTTACGCCGGTCCTTGGAGCCTTTCTTGCTGATACATATTGGGGGAAGTACAAGACCGCAGCCATCTCTATAATATTCTATGTTGTTGTAAGTGCACGCACCATCTTCGTTTAGTAGTAATTCTCTTGCACTACAATTTGATATGTATCTTGATTGTTCTGGATTAGGGGTTGCTTGTAATCACCGCCTCTGCTGTCATTCCATCCCTACGGCCGGCCTCATGTGAAGGAAGTTCTTGCCCTCCTGCAACAGGGTTTCAGTATTTTGTGCTCTTTGCTTCTTTGTACGTCATCTCAATTGGTACGGGAGGCGTCAAGTCAGCTCTACTTCCATTCGGAGCAGACCAGTACAATGATTCCAATCTCGAAGAGAGTAAAAACAAGCAACTGTTCTTCAGTTGGTTCTTCATTGCCATCAACCTCGGAGTGTTCATCTCGGGCACTGTACTTGTCTGGATACAACAAAATGTTGCTTGGTCCCTTGGATTTGGCATCTCCTTGATATGTCTTGTTATTGCCGCAATTGCCTTTTTCCTTGGAACACCAGTCTACAGGGTTCAACTTCCAACTGGGAGCCCGCTGAAGAGTATTGTGATGGTATTTGTTGCCTCCTTTAAGAAGAGAAGAGTGGCAGTTCCTGATGATAGTGCTCTGTTGTTTGAAGGGGATGATGCCGAATCAAGCAGCACAGTACCAAACAAATTAGAACACACCGATGAATTCAGGTACATTTACTACTTCATTTCAATATGGAAATGGTATTCAGAGCTAACTTATCATAGCTGGAAAATTCTGCTTACATTCAGTTTGAGTGATTCATGACCTGCAACTACAAAGATAGAAAGGGTGTAATACATCTGTTCACGAACTCTGTAATTGTGCAGGACTGAAACATAGCATTTGATAAAAAAAATGATTCTGTGGCATTTTTTTAGATCAACTCTTAAATGCACCTGTGAATTATGTGATTTGAGATTAAAAAGACTATTCTGGAATCTGAATCAGGACCTGGACCCTATACTTTGTTACTAGTACTTGTATACTGCAAATAGCTTCGAAATCCTGTAAATAAAAGGTACTTATAAAACTGTTAAATGTTCTAAAAAAGACATACCCTATAACTGGGGCTATAGTGGGGAAATACCCACACAACTCAATTGAAGTAGAAGTACTATGCAGCCCCTGTTTGCCAATCGGATTGAATTAAATTCTTTCTCCTAACTGTGATGGGCATTTCTTTGTCAAGTCTATCTATTAGATAAAGTTAACTGCATTCTACTATTTAATGTTTGGTTCAGCACCATGGCAGAGTTTGTGTTTTGTAAATTGAATTCCTTATGTTCAAGGACAAAGGGAATATGATGGCAGAAAATCTACTCCTTGGCGAAAAAAATGTTTTCTTAAAAAACATAACCCTTTAAATGTACCTTTGAATTATGTGATTTGAGACTGTAAAAAGACTATTCAGGATCAGGACCATACCCTAAACTTTGTTACTCATATACTGGAAATAGCTTTGAAGGAATAAAAGTTAGCTTATGAAACTGTTAAATGTTCTTAAAAGGGATATGTATCCTGTAACTGGGGCTATAAGAGGAAAAAAAATACCCACACAACTCAATTGAACTACTATGCAGCCCCTGTGTTGCCTATGGGATCAAATTAAATTCTCTGTCAAGTTATTGTTGGATAAAGGAGTATATGGGCCTTCCATGACCGGTTAACAGCATTTTCTAACTGTGATGGGCATTTCTCTGTCAAGTTCCTGTTAATGCTTGTCAAGAGTGTGTGTTTGTAAACTGAAGTCTTTTTTAGAATGATGTTGATGACCTTGTGTCCCTGAACTCATCCATTCAGGTGCTTAGATAAGGCTGCTGTCATTTTAGAAGAGCAAGAGATAAAGGACAGCCATCGTCCCTGGATGCTATGTACAGTAACCCAGGTGGAGGAAGTGAAGATCCTGATCAGGATGCTCCCAATATGGTTCACCTGCGTCTTCTATTCAGCCGCGATGTGCCAGACCGCCACCACATTCGTCCAGCAGGGGAACGCCATGAACACCAAGATCGGGTCCTTCTCCGTGCCGGCCGCCTCCCTGAACTCCGCCGAGGTCATCTTCATGATGATCTGGGTGGCGTTCCAAGACAGCATCGTCATCCCGATCGCCAGGAGGTACACCGGCAACCCTTCAGGCCTGACGCTGCTGCAGCGGATGGGCGTTGGGCGGTTCTTGGCAGTCCCGGCTCTTGCGGCAGCGGCGCTGGTGGAGACGTGGCGGCTCCGCCGCGTTCACGCCGGCGACGGGAACCTGAGCATCGGGTGGCAGCTGCCGCAGTTCATTATCCTGGCGTGCTCCGACGTGTTCTGCGGCATCGCGCAGCTGGAGTTCTTCTACGCGGAGGCGCCGGCGTCAATGCGCAGCCTGTGCTCGGCGTTCCAGTTTCTGGCCATGTCGCTGGCGTACTACGTGAACACGCTGGTGGTCTCGGTGGTGGCGGCCGTGACGACGGCCGGCGGCAGGAAGGGGTGGCTCCCCGCCAACCTCAACGACGGCCACCTCGACTACTACTTCTGGCTGTGGACGGGCATCAGCGCGGTGAACTACGTCGTGTACACGGCGTTCGCCAAGCGCTATACGGTCAAGAAGGTGGTCCGTCAGTAGCTCAGTGAGGTTCTTGCTGTTGGCTCACCTCACTACCTCAGAGTAAGCTATATCAGTCTCTCTGTATGAATGTTGTTGTATATGCTGTACTTTTAGTCTTTTACGGTGTTAGTTTGTACGCTGCACCTGCAGTCCTTCTGTATGCTGTATGCATTGTATTATGCTACTGTGTGTACACTAGCCTAGCCAGTGCTAGGCGTTCCAGTTCCTGTACCAAAATTCATTGTAGTTTGTTCTTTTGAGTTCAGTGTGTCCTCTGTACTAGGATGGTTCATGCATCATACTACTCTCTTATATGACGATTTTGTATAAACTGAGGAAGATTTATGTGCACATGGAGATTGAGATGGTTTGTCGGTACCTGGTGCTTGAGGTCTCCTTTGTCCTCTTGGAGATTGAGTATAAATCATTTTCGTCAGTTTATACTGTATAATTAATGAATTGGGACGGACGAGGATGAGATGAAATATAGGAGTATTTGTCATACGATTGGCGGAATCTTCCAATGGGCAGAGCAGACAGATGTGCATTGGTTTATTTCTTGTGTTGCCTGCGGCCTTCATCCTTCGATGACCTGCTAAGCCTGTGGGCTCCCTGTGCCTCATCTTCAACGCAACAGTATTGTTGTTTGCACACACTTGCTGGCTGCTGCTGCCGCTGGACGGGTAGATAGATTTTTCTTTTTGGAACCCGGACAGGTAGATAGATGAACGCTTGTTTTGCGCAACCTAACCAGGCAAGTTGAGCGATGGTTAGACGAACACAGTTGACTTGAGCAGCCGCACGCAGCTCCTGCAATTTGCTCACTCTACAAGTTGCGGTTAGCATTGACTTGGTGGCCACAATGCATGGCTACTGGATGGATGGAGATGGACGGCTTACTCTAATAGCGTTGGCAAATAAATGAGTCCAGCGAAAAGTCACGTGATGGCGCCCGTGGGCCTGGCCTGACTGTCACCAGCATTTGCAAGCATCGGCCGTGTTTAGATTCGTTGTGAAAATTTTTTGAGGGTAATAAATGCACATTTGACTAATAATTAGGGGTATTAATTAAAGACAGTTTACAAAACTATCTCCACAACCCTAGGTAAATTCTCGAGACGAATCTAATGAGGTCTTTGACCACACGATTAGAGGATGGTTACGGTAGAGTTACTGTACCAAATCATAGATTAATTATGCTCATTAGATTCGTCGCGTAAGGTTGCACCCATCTGTGAAAATGTTTTACAAATAAACTTCATTTAGTGCTTCATGCATACAAGATTTTTTACATTTAATGCCTCAAAATTTTTTTTTTGAGAGGGCATCTAAACACGGCCATTTATAAACTCCCCCACGGATTTGTTAAATTAAGCAACTGAAGGTAGCACCGTTTTTTTTTTTAGAAACAATGGAGCTAGTAGTGTAGGGCAGCCCAGACTCGCTGTGTGCTGTCAAGGGGAGGCTGTAGCGCTAAGCAACAGCAACTGAACATGTGAAACAACGTGAGGTTCGGTGCTTGCCTGTTCCCTTACAAGTCATGTATCTTGTTGCACTGTCTGCAGCGGTTTGAAAATGGGGTCCTGCAGGATGCCGTTTACTTCTTGTGTATGTTTATTAGTTCATTCATTTGTTTATTTCGGTCAGAAAAATCTGAGAGCTCCAACTGCCGTCGGTTGCGCTGTACCTAGCTCACTCACTCCCTGCTTGCACCGGGGGAGGCTCTCATCCGATCGGCAGATAGATGGTCACTTGCATTGCTCTTCCTTTTTGCTGTCGTCTCTGTCCGTTGAGTCACTTGTAAGCGAGACGAGCAGAGGGAAGCCGCGACGTTGACGTCTCTCGTCTCTGATAAGCTTCGCTGCTGGTATCGGGGGAGATTGCGCATCACCCATCCCCGTCTGCTTCGCTGGCAGAGGGAGGAGGAGGCCGTTGGTTTCCATGGCCATGGGGATGGGCGGCGGCAGGAGGAGCCGTGCGGACGAGAGGGGAGCCGGCCCACTTCTCCCGGAGATGCAGGTAACCGCCATTATCCATTCCTTCTCTGTTCTCTCCTCCCCGAGAATTCCGCCATTTCATCCGCATCCAGTTCGTCCTTGGCTACCATGATTACTTGCCCGTTCGGCCCGGTCCGTGCATGCTCGTCGCTGCCTGCCTGCATTTGCATTATTGACAGCTCGATCCTTCTGCCTGCTTAGCTGGTAGGTGGTTGGCAGATAGAGAGAGAGGGAGACATCGGAGACGTTGCCCCGGCATGCATGTCGCAGCCGCAGCCACACGATCCACCGCCGCTGCGCTGACTCACACCTCTCTCTCTCTCTCTCCAGGCTCGTCACTGCGCTGACCGGCCGCCCCCCGCCGTGCTTTCCTTTCCTTTCCTTCTTCGATTCAATCCTCTCTCCCGCCCGCGTGCGTGCGCTCCGGATTCTCTGGTCCGATGAGCTCGGCGGCGGTGACGAACGCGCCTCGTTTACTACTTTCCTTTGACTCGGGCGCTGGTTTCCAGAGATGGTGTGTATTTAAATGAAGATTTGAGGTCATCAATCCGCCATGATCCATCCCTACCTCGTCTTCACTAGGCTCTTGTGTTATAATCTCGTCGTCGTCCTGGGCACCCGACCCAGGTGAGAGACTGAGAGGAGGGGAGGCTCGCGCGCGTGTCGCTTCCGGCGTCGGAGGACCCCCGCTAAAGACGCGTCTTTGCCATCCCCTGTCCGCTTCTCTTCCTGCAGGGCAGCGGCATGTCTCCCCCACCTGGCGGCGGCTCCAATGGCCACCACCGCCACCAGCAGCAGGTTTCTGCCATCGAGTCGGGAGCGCCGGCGAGGAGGCGCTTCAACTGGAAGGCGCCGGTGATCGTCCTGGGTACGTATGTTTTCTCTTCTTCTGATCCTTGTGATTCCTGATTCAGATTCAGATTCATATAGGCCTCCGATTCCGGAGTTGCTGATTCGTTCCTCCCCCCTCCCGCTGTATACGTGTGCAGTGTTCGAGCTGCTCGAGAGCATCGCCTTCTCCGGCGTGGCGCTGAACCTGGTGGTGTACCTGGCGACGGTGCTGCACGGGAGCACGGCCTTCAACGCCGCCCACGTCGACACCTGGAACGGCACCACCTTCATCGTCCCCGTCATCGGCGCCTTCCTCGCCGACAGCTACTGGGGCAAGTACAGGACCATCCTCGCCGCCATCGCCTTCTACCTCGTGGTTAGTAGCGATCTCATCTCCCTCGCCCGTTCGATCCTTGCCTTGTTCTGTTGAATTCGGTGATAAAATTCAAACTCAATTGAACCATCAATGGCGGCAGGGCCTGGTGCTGCTCACGGTCTCCGCGGCGGTGCCGTCGCTGCGGCCCGTCGGCGTCGTGCCAGATCGGGCAGTCGTGCTTGCCGGCGTCCAAGACCCAGTTCTCTGTCTTCTTCGCGGCGCTGTACCTGACCTCGATCGGCACGGGCGGCGTGAAGTCGGCGCTGCTCCCGTTCGGCGCGGAGCAGTACGACGACGGCGACGCGCGGAAGCAGTCCTTCTTCAGCTGGTTCTTCGCGGCCATCAACCTGGGCATCTTCGTGGCCGGCACGCTGCTCTCGTGGGTGCAGCAGAACGTGTCGTGGGGGCTCGGATTCGGCGCCGGCGCCGCCTGCCTCCTCGCCGCGTCCCTCGCCTTCGTCGCCGGCACGCCGTGGTACCGGCGGCAGATGCCCACGGGGAGCCCCCTGAAAGACATCCTCAGGGTCCTCGTCGCCGCCTTCCGTAAGCGCAGGGTCAGCCTCGACGCCGCCGCCGGGCCGCTCCACGAGGTGGAAGACGCTGGCGAGCAGCAGCGGCTGGCGCGCACCAAGGGGCTCCGGTGCCTCGACAAGGCCGCCGTTGTCGTGGCGCCGGAGGGCAAGGAGCCGGAGCAGACGGAGGGGGAGTGGTGGCTGTGCACGGTGAGCGAGGTGGAGGGCGTGAAGGTGCTGGTGCGGATGCTGCCGATCTGGGCGACGTGCGTTCTCTACGCGGCGTCGCTGGGGCAGATGACAACCACCTTCATCCAGCAAGGGATGGCCATGGACGCGCGCCTCGCCGGGGGAAAGTTCAAGGTGCCCGCGGCGTCGCTGGTGTCCGTGGAGGTGGTGTTCATGCTCCTCTGGGTGGCGCTCCACGACGCCGCCGTCATACCGCTGGCGCGCCGCCTGACGGGCCGCCCCGGCGGCCTCACCCAGCTGCAGCGCATGGGCGTCGGCAGGTTCCTCGTCGTGCTCGCCCTCGCCACCGCCGCGCTCGTCGAGCGCCGCCGCCTCCGGTCGGCAACTCAGGATGAGCATCGCGTGGCAGGTGCCGCAGTTCGTGCTGGTGGCGGGGTCGGACGTGTTCTGCGGGATCGCGCAGCTGGAGTTCTTCTACGGGGAGGCGCCGGCGGCGATGCGGAGCATCTGCTCGGCCTTCTCCTTCCTGGCGCTGTCGCTGGGGTTCTACGTCAACTCGCTGGTGGTGACGCTGGTGGCCGCCGTGACGGGGCGGCCGGGGTGGCTGGCGCCGGACCTCAACGCGGGCCACCTCGACTACTACTTCTGGCTGTGGACGGTCATCAGCGTCGCCAACCTGCTGCTCTACACGGTGCTCGCCGCAAGGTACACGCCCAAGCAGGTCGCCGCCGCAGCCGTCGACCCGGCGCCTCGTTCCGGCAGCAGCGGCGGCAGCGAGTAGTATTGACTAGTGAGTGATTAATTGGGCACGTCCGTCGAGTACGGCTCGGTCTGGGCGCTTTACTATACAGACAAGGGGACAGTCAGCGTGTCAGAGTGAAACCATAGATAACAGAGAGTGAATGTTCGAGTACTTCGAGTAGGATATATACTACCAGTACCACCACACTACAGTTTACAGTAGTAACAGAAACATGCTATGCTCATCGATCAGTTAACCGTTCTTCTATGAGATCTGCTCCTGATTGTGGGTTTGTGACACTGTTAGTAGTAGCTAGTACCATCATCATTTTGTACAAGTGATCCGGACAGTTAGCATAGTTAATTCAAGGTTTGTGCTTGTCAGTACGGCACGCCACGGAAGACCCTTTGTAAAGTAACATAACACCGGCTGTCGTGTCATGATACCTACATAAGTAAGCCGGCTGCTCTGTTTGTGATCTTGATCAACAGCAGTGGTCCGGCACTCCGGCCAGAGGGGATTCAAAACATGAAAGCAGCAGCATGCCGTGTGATCGGCCTTGAGGCATTTGATCTACCCGTGTCTGTCACTGTACAAGGCAATTGCATTTCACATCCATGCCAGCACTTCAAATAATCTGTGATGTTTTACAACCATTGATATATATAGGACCGGACCCCACATGTCATTGACTAACCTAATCGATGGTATAGATAGACGATGAATTTATTCGAATCAATCATGCGGAATCCAACTAACATTAGGAAAAAGCAGGTTCGTTAGTTGAAGTTAGGCGGGCCGGCGCGCAAGCATCTCAAGCGGACGGACGAGATCGCTCAATCCGGCATCGCGTTGCATCCAGTGGACCAGACCACTCTGGCCAGGCCCAGGTGCGCTGCGGTCTCCTCTCCGCCTCCTGGCTTCTCCACCCAACGCAATCCTTCGCCCTTGCCGCCGATCCTTCCCCCAAAACCTAGCCCGCTCGCCGTCCCTCGGGACCTTCTAGAACCTTCCATCCGCGGCGCCGCGCTCCCCGCCACCGACCCCGCCTTCCCGTTGCGTCCGCCCACTCCGCGCGGCGGCCTCCCAGATCCGGTCGGATCGAAGGCGCAGGAGGAGGCTCCGGCGGGGGATACAGCTCCCGCCCGGCCCGAGGTCAGGAGATGGGGCAGGCGTTCCGGAAGCTCTTCGATGCCTTCTTCGGCAACAAGGAGATGCGGGTACCCTATCTCCTCCTCTCTACCTTCCCCCTCACTTCTCTTTCCCGGCAGGACACCGCAATGAATCGCGGGTCCTCGACGAACCCCCCCGTTCACAAAGGGGGTGCCGGTCGTGTCGCGGTCTTATCTCCGTGTATCGTAGCATTGATTCCGGTTAGTACTAAATTGGTAGTCAATCATGCGTTCCGCCGGCAATCTGTTAGTGCTGGTTGGCAACCAATCACTAACATCCAAAGGCGGGGTAATGGCTACTAGTCACGAATCTTGCTGGCCATGGTGTCCTGTGCTCATCTTACCTGTCTGTGACTGTCATAGATTTAATTCCTCTACTGAATTAATAGCGGATCATTTATACTGGCAACAAATCTCTGTCTCCTGCTATCAATCACTACCATCCAAGGAGTATAAGAGAGGGAAATGATCTTTCATGCACCGTATCAAATCATACTTATGTCCAATGGTATATTGATGAATCCTTCAGTTATTAACTGGAGTAGCTGATTAGGCGTCCATTGCTGCACAGCGTCACAGCGGTTCAATCGGGTGCCCAGTGTTTCGACCATGTCCTCGTGTCTTCTTAACGTTGATTGATTATGCTTATACTTTTTACTTTCCTCTTTTGTATACTTTGAGATTGGTCCCAATGCCCGCGTTTTACTGAATATGCCTCTAATAGGACGAAGCCCACTCGGTTGTTTTCAGGTGGTGATGCTTGGGTTGGATGCAGCTGGGAAAACCACCATACTTTATAAACTGCACATTGGTGAAGTCCTCTCCACCGTCCCTACCATTGGTACAATTCTACTACCTTTCTGCTTGTGCATTTTGTTTCTTTGGGGTTCAACCTTAGCCCCTGCAAGGCTACAACATAGCAGCTATCACATTGATTCATTCAATTCACTCATGTGCTTAATGACACCGTGTCCTTTATCACGTTGCAGGTTTCAATGTTGAGAAGGTTCAGTACAAGAATGTAGTGTTCACTGTGTGGGATGTCGGCGGCCAGGAGAAATTGAGGCCCTTGTGGAGGCACTACTTCAACAACACCGATGCTCTGGTCATTTATTCTCATTTCTACATCTCAAGTGTAGCACCATAAAATCCATTCGAAGTAACAATTTCACATGGAAGTGCTTGTTCTGTATTGTTTGTTCCACTTAGTTGTATCCCTTCTGATTTAGTATTTGTAGCTCAGAGTGCAAGTATAGTATCACTTGCAAGAATTGGTCAACTGACTTGACTGGATTCTTAACTTGAACCCATTTTACTTGGGATTTTTTTATTGCTCTTCACGGCTTACTGTCTTACCTAGTGAAACCAGAAAGAGTATTATTGCTGTAGGTATATGCTTACTGTCCATCGACTGGATTCTTAACTTGAGCCCATTTTGCTTTGGAAACGTTTATTGCTCTTCGTGGCTTACTGTCTTACCTAGTGAAACCAGAAAGAGTAATATTATGGTAGCTATATGCTTACTGTCTGTAGCTGTTTGATACCCTGGCCCAAGATCTTCATGTATTATGCTATAGCTATTATTTGCTTGGCGTTAATTTGTAGTAGACACTGCCTTCTGGAAATGTAAGACCTTCCCCGTTATTTTCTTAACTTGCAGATTTACGTGGTTGATTCACTGGACAGAGAGAGAATCGGGAGAGCCAGAGCAGAATTTCAGGTTTATATATTTTACTATTGGGTACCTATATAGTGAGATTCTTTGAAATGTCTCTGCTAACCTGTTGGAACCTTATCCCTTTCAGGCTATAATCAATGACCCATTTATGCTTAACAGTGTGCTTTTGGTGTTTGCTAACAAGCAAGATATGGTATGTTCAGTAATGTTTTCTCTTGAACCTTGATTTTATATTGCGATTCTTTTTAATGAAAATATGTGTGGTTTCTGCACTGCTTGATTTTTCTGTCCTGGTCCCGTGGGTTATGGGTTTTTCTGCTTGAGCCTGGTTCTTTTCTGTATGTATATAATGTTAATGAACACATTTCAACTTCATTCATATATATACACCTGAACTCTCATTCTTGCCAAAGTCTGCGGCTATGCCCATATCTGTAGTGAAAATAGTTGCTCCACTTTTAGTATTGCAGTCAGTTGTGTTTCATTTTGAACAGAAGATTCAATATGTTCGATTTGTCTGGTTGTTTGATGTAAACATAAGTTTGGATGTGGGATGGATTTCACATTGTTGACATGAATGTACATGCTTTATGGTGCAATAGTATTATTAGCCTTTGTTTGTTCTGCATTCACAATCCTTCAACCTATCTGGGATCTGTTATATCAATGATACTTTTGCTTTTACCCTACTGTTGCTCACTCTACTGGGGAAGCAATGAATACTTTTACTGATGCACATGTTAATACAGAGGGGAGCAATGACTCCGATGGAGGTCTGCGAGGGTCTTGGGCTGTATGACCTGACTAACCGCATCTGGCACATCCAAGGCACGTGTGCTCTGAAAGGAGATGGCCTGTATGAAGGGCTGGACTGGCTAGCGACTACCCTGGACGAAATGCGAGCCTCTGGACGGATAACCTCAACATCATCGTCGACATCCTGAGCTACATGTAACAGGAGGAACAGACGATTTGATCCTCATGATACGCCCATTGAAGGATCATCTTGTGATTCAGGCTGCGTGCACTTGCACTCTTTGTTTTCTTATTTTTCGTGCTTCCCCAATTGCTGTTGGCTATACCTGCTATGGACTGGGTGACGTCGTCTGGCAACGCTAGGTTGGCAGAGTTGTGGTAGCATCGGTCGCCGATTTGGTGGTGTTGGTGGTGGTGATGTGCGTTTGCTAAGAAGAGAAGGGTGGTGTTATCACCCGTAAAGCTGAGAGCGCATCATCGTCATTATCGTCTGTGTGGGAGTGATTGTAAATACTACCACTGCTGACATGACTATTGTGGTTTTGAAACTGATGAAATGAAATCCCATACGGCTATATTCTCTTTGAGTTCACTTCAAGGATTGTCGTGAGTTACACTATCTTAAGTCTGACCATGTTTGATTGTTCATGCAAGGTATGTGCAAAATGATATGCGAGTTACTTGTCTGGTCTCACGGTGCTGAAATTGTAGTCGTTTGATTGTTCATAGCTGCGTCTGACTGAACACCTCTTTCTCCAATTGCCGAGCCGAGTCTGTTGTGCAGCTACAGCTACTCTACTCGACGAACAGAGAAGGCGGAGCCAAGAGGATAAGGCGTCCTCTTCTCGCTTCTTCACACAGACAAAAGCAGAGCAACCAAAACCCAAGCCAAAGCCCAGACAGAGGAGAGAGGGGAAAGGAGAAGAGAGCCCCGATGAGGCCCGCCGCCGCTGCCGCCGCCGCCAGCACTGGCGGGTTCCATCTCGTGCTCCCGGCGGCGCACAGGCGTCCTCCTCCTAGCCTCCCTATCAGCTCTACTAGAGGAAGAGGAGCAGGAAGGCTACGAGCGTCCGCCTCTGAAGCGGCACCGGAGGACGTCGTCGTCAGCGCCGGCGTCGCGCTGCTGGGTCGCCCCCTGGAGGACGTGTACAAGGTGCGCGTGGAGCGGGGCGAGGCGGCGCGGGCGCGCGCGGAGGCGCTGCGCGTGATGGAGACGTGGTCGTCGTGGCGCACGGGCGGGCGGTGCCGGATGCCGTGGGACTGGCAGGTGGACCAGCTGGTGTACATCGTGTCCGGCGAGGTGAAGGTGATCCCCGCCGGCGCCGTCCACAGCGACGACTACATGCACTTCGTCGCCGGGGACCTCGTCAGGTACCCGCGCTGGTTCGAGGCCGACCTCTACTTCGAGGGACCCTACGAGGAGCGCTATCGATTCCTCGCCTACGGAGACGACAACTAGACTCCTGGTTTGCAATAGTAAGATCACCAGCAAGCAGTAGCAGCTATCCTGGATTCTATCATCTGTCGTGCTTCCTTGTCTCAGCTTAGTTACTAGTCTTATCATTAGTTACCCTACCTATTGCAACAACATAGGAGTATGCAGTTAAATGATCGTATTTGTGTGGAAGACGAATCAGACATCAGAATTCAACCTGTCCTCCCAATATTTGTCAACCAATTCCAGCCGATTTTGCAATATTTGTTCACATCCAAACTTTTGAATTGACCATGGCAAATGTGAAAACAACAGGTATAAATTGGTTCTTTGCCATCACGAAAAGGATCTGGACGCTCATGCTTCCTCATCGAATTGCACAAAAACTACCAGCGTTGCCACCCGCTACAATTTCTGCCTGCGCTTGCAGAGCTAACAGCTTAACAAGACGGCTAACTTCCCCCCGATATTATCCACTACAATGCCATAAGCTTGAGTCTAGTGCATGAATCGAATGTACTAACATAAACTAAGCAGAGCATTTCAGCAAGTCTACAACACATTCCATCAGGTAAAAAGGAGAGAAACTATGTCTCCAATATGGTAACCAAAGCTGCACAGAGTACAAAATGGTGAAGGGAAATAAACAAAAAAGGAGGATTGACAACTTTGTTTGTTTATCTCAACACTGCTACATTGAGCATGACGGAACATTACCATCAATTGTAATTTGTCCTCTGTCTCCTGCTATCCTGCATCCCACCTCCTCTTCCACCAGCTGAATTTGAACTCCTGCTGCTTCTTCCTCTTCTCTCAACCCAGCCACCATTAGGCCGGGACGAAGCACCTGCATTAACATTAGAACTGGCACCATTGTCGCGGTAGAAAGCAAGGCTGCTACCCATCACCATCGCATTGGTGCTCGAGTGATCTGCCGGTGGCCTTGCGCGATTACGACGACCACGTCGTCCCCTGTTATGAGGATTCACACCAGGGTAGCCAACTTCTTGCTGACGATAGATGCCAGTGGTGGTGCCAACAATGTTGTTCCTAATATTGATCATATCAGCATATGCCTGTGAAGGGCTGGGATTGCTAGCCTCAGCCCCGGCAGATCCAAACATTGGGAAACCCAGCCAATTGTAGTCGTACACCTCATCAAAGTCATCGGTGTCGTACTCATAGGAGTAGTCATCAAACTCTTCGAGCTCCATGTCTTCAAAGCTGGGAGGCATGAAGCTCATGACAGCATCTCTGATTGAGGTAGTTGTAGCTCCAAAACCAAAGTTCATCATGCCTGGTAAATCGAAGGGGTCTTCTTCATCATCATCCACATACACAGTGGGAGGGAAAGTCGGCAGCTGCAGCTGCTGCCTGGAGCTCTCGACTCTGGCTCCGGTGGGCCTTGGCGGTGCGTTCTCCACAGAGGCTGCGGAGCCACCACGCCCATAAATGGGTATGATCGCGTCGTCAGCGACCTGGCCCTTGCAGACAGGGCATTCACGGTGATTGGAGTGGACATGGAGCCACTGATAGAGGCACTCCCAGCAGAAGAGATGGCCACACTTGGTGACCACAGGTTCGGCGGCCATGTCGAAGCAGACGTTGCACTCAAAATTGGCAGCACTGCGACTAGCCTTATCATCGGGCTCCCTGGTGCTGGGTGGAGCCGCGGTTCCAGAGGCGGATGACTTATCTGTGGTTGAGGTCGGATGCGTCCGCTGCGCGATGCGACTGGAAGTGGAGGAGGCCGCCTGTTGTTCAGATACGGCTTGGGATTGGCGGTGAGCAGCATCGACAGGGCGGTAGCAGTACTGAGGCTGCGGGGGCGGCCTCCCCCTTGGCCGTTCCCCTCTCCACCTGCTGCCGCCGCCGCCGCCGCCGCCGCTGCTGGAACCACCGCCGTGGATCATGTCGCTGGTATTATTAGTATAGTGGCGATTCGTGAAGCCTCTTCCTCCCGCTCCCCGTCCACCGCCGGTGCCGGTGGAATTGCTCCAGCCGGCCATGGAATCGAATCGAATCGATCGGTCGGGTGGGATCGTCGAGGAAGCCTGGGCAGGAGGAAAACGAGATTCGTTACCAAACGTCCAATCCTTTCAAAATAATAATAATAGTACGAAGGGGTGGGTAATCTGCCATACGCATATCCCAATCCATTCGTGAGAGAGGACGAGCGATTCGGTGAACACGACTAACAGATTGGAATCGAGGAGCGATTAAAGGAAAGGGGATCGAGGAGGAGGAGAAACGAACCGCGGGACAGTCGGAGATGGTCGGAGTCGGAGTCGATCGGCGGTGGATGACGGCGAAGAGGGGGAAGACGACGGACGAAGCGGCCGCTCGGCGAGAGAGGGACGGCGTCGGATTCCGCCCCCCGTCTCAGCTTGGCTCCCTTCCCGCACGGAGGAGAGGGGGATGGGAGGACCGGAGGGGGGAGGAGGAGGGGAGGCGACCGACCGAGACCGAGCAGAAAAACAAGGCAAGTTAGCTGGCAAACCGTAATAAAGGCGTTAAGACAGAACACATGCTCCTTGCCTTGGGCGGTGTTGGGCCGTCTTATTTCATTTTAAGCCCAGTGAATCCAGCCCGAGCCGGCCTTTGCAGTCAGACCCAAGTATAAATAAATAATCCAGACTCCTTTTATTTTGGAATTCCAAGTCCTCTTCTATAAGGATATGTAAGAGACAGGGCCGAGCACAGCATGATATTAGTGAAATTACCAGATGGCATTGTCAAATTCCATGCCAAATGACAAAGTCAAATAACAATTTTCTTTCAAAAAAAAATAATAATCTACACAATTGTAAGTCTTGACCGACTCTGATTTCCAACCCAAATGAGACAGTCAAAGAACATTTCATTTTGAAAGAAAAAGAATTTATACAATTCGAATTCTTGGCTGACTTTGATTTTCAGACCAAATGACATTCAATTAACATTCCATTTTAAAAGAAAAAAGAATTTACACAACTCTAACTCTCGGGCGACTTTGATTTTCAGACCAAATGACATTCAATTAACATTCCATTTTAAAAGAAAAAAGAATTTACACAACTCTAACTCTCGGGCGACTTTGATTTTCAACCCACAATGCTAATACTAGACGTCTAATAAACAGAGTTATAACCTTCAACCATTCAAAGATTTAACATTCATGCTGCATACCCAATATCAGGACTGCCGTTTTGGCACTTTTTGGCCTTTTGCCTGCCTCTCCTGTACATATTTATTACTGACACTAGTGTTTAAAGGAGCAAATGCCCATTAATTTCGGAAAGAAATAATTGGCCAGCCAAATATTTATTGGAGCATAGCCAAGATTTGGTTTGTTCACTGGGTCAACCAAGCAGGATCTTTATATTGTAAACCAAAGCAGCCAGATTGAAGCAGCTAAGATCGGACGGCTAGAGGCCTAGAGTATCAATTAATTTCATGTTTTACAAGTACCAGCATTTGCCTTCAAATGCTGATAACAAATTACAACATGATTACACACCCAATCGTGTTGCAAACGCCTGATATACATGAGACGACAGAGTTTACACATCAGTCAGTAGCCAGATGGCCCTCCCTTGTCAGAGTCAGAACCTTCTCTTCTGCTGAGGATACCCAGGGTTTTGCATCATCCCTTGGTCAGCCTTCCTTCTCAACTGTTTATTTTCACACATCAAATGTAAGTGCTTCCACAATCACAAGCCTTTTTTTTGAAAGAAAACAATCACAAGTCTTCTTCAACGACAAAGAGACAGGTTACATTACCTGGTGCGGATGGGACTGACCACCTGCGCCTCTCTGCATAGGGATGTTACCAGGATTCATCCCTGCCATGCCAGCCTGTGACGCGGCATTGAAGGCAGCCATGTTCGTTCCAGCTGCCACTCTTGGCATCCCAACCATGGGTTGCTGCGGCATTTGTCGTGGCATTGATCTAGATACAGATTGACCTTGAGCTGCATTCCCTGAAGGCTGAAATACAGAAATGCTATATGTGAATATAATGCAGATGACTCGAGAAGATTTCACATCTATGCTGCAGGTGAATATTTGAAATTAACCAGAAGTTGGGTTCCTTAACCAGATATTGGAAAACAAGGACTTAGGAAGAGTTATGTTACCGGCTGAGTTGGTTGAAGGCTTGTTGTTCCTTCAAAATCTGTTGTAGTATCTACTGGACGAACAGGATATTGCACAATTTTCTCCCCTGGCTGGGCTGGTAAAAGCGCACTAACCAGAAAACAGTTTGTGTCAGGAGTATGGCAAATACCATTTTGCTTTCCAAATGAAATGCTACGGTAAACATCCGAATATTATTCTGCAGGTTGCCATTCAAATTAACAGGTATTCTTTGGCATAGGCAAGTAAGAGTTAAGACTCTGGTCACACATAACTTACTTTCTTCCAGGTAGTGGATCCATCCGAAAATACCTAAGCAAAGAAATGAGCACGTTCAGAAGAAATTGTGCAGAAGTCACCAACACCACATCATTATGCATTAGTATTTGAGAGGCATCGTCAACTTTTCAGCATAGGAACAATGCTCATCTTTGTTCAAGCTAACCATGTAACATCAAACTTCTAACATTGAAACAAACAGAGATTAAACCCTAGAAACCATTATATCCTCCATTTGATTATACGATTCAGGAAGCACAAATATGTACAAGGGCATTGATGAGTCCATGTAACCTTCGATCCAAGCAGTTTAATGGTTTCTTTGTGTCTCAAAAGGTAGAAATCCGTACCAATGACACAAAATAAATAAGATTAAAAAAGGAAACAAAACGTTAAAAATAGATATCTCAAGCTATTTCATAGATGTTCACTTTTAGTTTTTACTATCATAATATAATTGAAATGGAAATAATTGATGGTAATACATCAGAAAGAAGTATAGCCAAGTCATTGCATAGTGATACTTTTAGTCTACGAGTATAAATGAATGCTAACGCACAGTTCAGAGTTTGACAAGAACTGGCTACAACGGTCCACAATCTATCCAAATAGATTAGTAAAATGCTAATTATTTGGAAATAGCCGAAATGTACAGCCAGGCCACAAGGGGATAAAAAGAGCAACGGATATGTGGAAGTACTTAGTTACTTACTCATGCTCCAGAGCTTGTGCAGCAGTTATACGCTTTCGAGGATCATACCTAGAACAGGAGAATGCCATGATGACAAATAAAAACAACCAAAAAAACGAATTGCTAACAGCTAGAGAGCACTGAGCAAATGACATACTCAAGCATTTTTGAGAGAAGATCGAATGCAGGACTCTTCGGTGGCAAGTGAACAATGTTATGGAGACCTGGGTTCTCACTGCAAATGAGAATGATTACCTTAAGAACTGATTATTGATAAAAACAACAATTTAGTTAGCTTAAAGCAGTTACAAAGTGTCAAACATACTACTTATGGCCCTGAATATGCTGCTGGTCGTTTTGCCAACATGGAAGATTGGCAAGAGTAGGCCATTTTTCTACTGTAGGGTGGCCTGCAGAAGGATTGGATTATAACAAATATAAGTTTACACTTTACAGAGTCGAATGGACACTGGACAGTATGGAAGAGGAAGGGAGCATCCATACCTAAGACCTTAAAAATCTTGTCCAGTTGATCAAGCTACAAAACATGCGTAAGTCAACTGTGAGATAAATAAGTTGCAAATGAATAGCATACACAAAGGAAAACTTCTATACAATGTAATGCAGCAGAACATACAAGTGAACAATATGCAAGTATCTGCTGCCTGATTTTTTAAGAAGGGTTCCATGGCATGTAAACATGGTAGTTTTGGTCTATGATATGGAAACAAGGTAACAATAATAGTTACTTGAGTGAGAGTGCCCGTACTTGGAATGGGTTCGGAATATTTTTGGCTTCAACACCTTGGAACAGTGGTTTCAGGGTGAGCAATTCGGCAAAAATGCAACCAACTGCCCACATATCTAGAAAAAGTGATTTAAGGAAATAACTGAATTGAATCAACTGAAGAGAAATAAAAGGTACTCCGTCCGTTTTAAAATGTAGTTCGTTTTGGCTTTTCTAGGTTCATGGCATTTGCTATGCACCTAGACATACGTTATATCTAGATGCATATCAAATTCTATGAACCTAGAAAAGCCAAAACAACCTACAGTTTGAAGCGAAGGGAGTAAAAGAGATCTGGTCTTGCTCTCCCGCCAAGGATACCAACAGCGCTTGTGTAGTGTTTAGCCCCAAGTAACAGCTCAGGAGCACGATACCAGATAGTCACAACAACCTGAAAATCTTTGGTTAGCCATATATACATAAATAGTGGATATTCATAACAAAGCACATGCTCCCATGGATACAGGCAAAACAATAAGAACAGATAGATTAAAAATTGTGTGGAGAACTGAGATCTTTTATGGGTGTATGCATCTTCCAAGCCTCAAATCTATTAGAAAAGCCAGCAATTTGGGAAAGTGGCCAATTATTCCTCTGCGCCTTTTTTTTTTGTTTACTTGTATTCCTGTAAAGAAGCACACGTGCTAGCTAATGGAGTAATGGGCATGCAGATGAAGGTGCGCACCCCATTGTCACATAATGCTTTCAGCGGAGCTTGATATATCCTAGCAAGCCCAAAATCAGCGATCTTTATAATTCCGTGTTCTTCTCCTTCTCCCATGACCTGTTGCAGCACATATGGAAGTACTATCAGCAAGAGAAAATGGCTGCACAAATTGCGCCAGTTATATTTGTGTATCTGCAAGTGGCATCATACCAGTATGTTAGAAGGCTTGAGATCTCGATGGATAATCCAATTGCTGCAGGAGGGTAGGGGGAGATTGCTGAGGTTAGCCACAGAGATATCAATAGGACATTCCATAGAAAGTAGCAGCACATACTCTGTCTACCTGTGAAGATAGTTGAGGCCGTTGAGCAGTTGCCACAGCAAGGATTTGACAGTGTAGGGGTTAATGGGGGAGTTTAGCTTCTCCCTGTGATGCCTGATAATCTCCTGCGGTATAGTTGGTTGGTTTGATCAATCAATTAGAACAGGCCACAGAGGTCAAGCTCTGCGGAATCGAATTGAATTGGAAGAGAATTGAATACACCGTCACAGACATAGAGGTCATGCTCCGCGTAATCGAATGCGAGGTAGAGGGACATGTCGGCGTGGTTGATGTGGACATTGACGAGCTTGACAACATTCTCGTGGTTGATCTCACGCAGTAGCTGGCAAGCAAGCAATCAGGCAGGTTAAGCTAGGGTTTGGCGGTCCAGCCCCAGCGAAGGGCCGAAAACGCAGAGCAAGAAGCAAAGCAGAGGAAGAGCAGCAGACCATGATCTCCCTGATCGCGGTGGGCGACACTCCGTCCCCCTCCTTGGACTGCTTGAACTTCTTGATGGCGATAGGGGGGCCACGCCGGCCGGGCGTCGGGTGGGGCGGCTTGAGGCGCGCGAGGAAGACGAGGCCGTAGGTCCCCTCGCCGATCTTCCCCACCAGCTCGTACTGCTGCAGCCACGCCGGGCGGTTCGCGCCGCCCGCGCGCCCGTCTCCCATCCCCCGACGCCGCCCCGGCCCGCCGCCGCAGCTGGGTCCCTCGTCGTCGCCGTCCTCTTCTCCGACGCCGCGGTGGCGCTCGGCCCGCTTTCCTTGACTTGTTGGACCAAGCGACAATGGTAACAGATCTGCCCCAAGTGATGAGCGTGTGTGACCAACAAGATTATACAGTTAGGCCCAACGAGAAATCCGTCCCGGCCCAGCCCATATAGAACGAGGCCCATGCAAGGTCGTCTTCCCCTTCCCCATTCACTTCGGCTGTGCTGGAGAAGGGGGGAAGACTGAAGAGTGTGTTGTGTGTGTTATCCATTTCCTCCCTTGCTCTAGTGCTCTTCTCCCCTTCCCTCTGGCGGGGAACGCCGCCGCCGGCCGCTGCTCCAGGGCAATCCAGCTCGATCCCATTGGTTAGGTATGGCGGCCGGGAGTGCCAGCGCCACGGCGTCGCTCTCCGTCGCGGCCGCGGTGCGCGTCGGGCGGCCATGCGCGCGCGCTCGTGCCTGGGTCCCCTCGCAGCCGGCGCGAGAAGGGTCGCTCCTCAGGCTCAAGCCTTGCGCCTCGCTGGCGCCGCACGCCCCCGTGTGGCGGGCGGAGTCGGATGGCGCGGGTGGCGGGGCCGGCGCCGGTGACGTCATGGGCCTCCTCCTCCGGGAGCGCATCGTCTTCCTCGGCAACGAGATCGAGGACTTCCTCGCCGACGCCGTCGTCAGCCAGCTTCTCCTCCTCGACGCCATAGACCCGCACTCCGACATCCGCCTCTTCGTCAACTCGTCAGGGGGTTCCCTCAGGTACGGTCCTTTCTTCCTTCCCTTCCAGGCTTCCGTGTCAACCCTCATCCTCTTCCATAGTTCCATTCATTGACTCGTCATTGACGATTACTCTTAACTTGTATGCCCGCTTCACTTGTAAATCGAACCCAAGGCTACACTTGTTACGACTCTTGCAGTATAGTATAAACTTAAATTCAATCCTCAAATTTATCATTGCAATGTACAGACTTGAACTCAAATCCATCCAACCCACCCAGTCCAATGACCTTTGGATCATGATCCTTTTCATTGTTTTAACAGCTGAAAACGGACAACGTGTAAGCATCCTCCATCTTAGTGCTACTCACAATTGGCAACCACATTCATCTGCAGGGTCTGAAGTCCAGTCCTGAGATTCTGTATGGATTTTAGTCAAAATATATTGACATCTGAATTATATGTGTGTTTAGTGTACAATATATACATCAATAGATTTTAGTCCAGTAGAGATGCAAAACAGTCCGAGCTACTCCTTCCTCTGCCAATACATTGATTGGAAATGTCAAACTTGCAAATATCTGAAATTATATGTGTGTTTAGTGTACAATATCTACATCAATAGATTTGCAGATATGTATTCAAAGTGTTTTTAAGATGATTCTGTTTTTGCAATTGGTAATTTGTTCCACAATACTAGTGAGTAAAAGAAGGGGTCTAAGGAAGAACAGTTCCAAGGGTTTGCTATTTGCCCATTAATATGATACGCGAGCAGGGTTCAAAACGTCACGTGAGTTTTCTTTGGGAGAAACACTATTACTATGGGTCATTGCAACAGAAATTGTGGTAAAATAAACTACTTTTGAATTCAGATACCAAAATATGCCTTGCATTGATTATGGATACGGTATTTATTTTCATATAGATTCCAGTTCTTGCCATTTATGCTAATGAAAACAGGTATGTCTGAGGATAGGAGAAAAAGGAAATGTAGGCCACAGTTCTTAGTCGTGATCCATTTGTAGACTGAATAATCCAAGCTTGCACGAACCTTGACATTATGTTATGTCTGCAGTTGTCAACTCATCTCTGTGTGACTCTTTGCTGTTTTCACAGCATCCTTGAAACACCGATTGCCAATGATTCGCTCCTTGCGGACCCAGCTAGGTGTTGGAGAATTCTTCAATTCCTGCAATATCATTCATTCACCCTTTTTTTCTGTTAATGTCTCCAAGCATCTTGTCCACAACTGCATCTATGTTGCCAAAATTCCTGAAGCAACAACGCGCTGATTGAATTCCAAGCCTATTGATCTAAGACTTCACATGCATTATCAAAATCTAGCCATGATAATTACAGAACTTGTAAGGAACAAATAATTCATATCCGCAGCGTCTGTGTTCGCTGTGCTGATTGATCTGATCAGAGAGTTATTTGACTCTGTATCATGCTTGCTGGTGACTGCTTGTTCTATCACATTCAAACTGGGGACACAATAGGAATCATAATCGAGAACGTATATACAATTTTTTTTGCCCATTTGCTTGTCATAGATCTGTTGATATAAAATCCTGTCATTTACTGTCTGTCTGTTTGGTTATTCTTTCAGCGCAACAATGGCCATCTATGATGTAATGCAGCTTGTGAGGGCAGATGTCTCTACTATTGGATTGGGCATAGCTGGATCAACAGCCTCTATAATCCTTGGTGGTGGAACGAAGGGCAAGCGATTTGCGATGCCCAACACCAGGATTATGATCCATCAGCCTGTGGGAGGTGCGAGTGGGCAGGCCTTAGATGTAGAGGTCCAAGCCAAGGAGATTTTGGCTAACAAGAGGAATGTCATTCGGCTCGTATCAGGCTTCACTGGCCGTACTCTGGAACAGGTTGAGAAAGACATTGACCGAGACCGGTACATGGGTCCTCTTGAGGCTGTTGATTATGGACTCATCGATGGTGTGATTGATGGAGACAGTATCATCCCACTTGAGCCTGTCCCAGAGAGGGTGAAGCCTAAGTACAACTATGAAGAGTTGTACAAGGATCCGCAGAAGTTTCTTACGCCGGATGTCCCAGATGATGAAATATACTAGTTTAAAAGGTTGTAGTTTGCACGAACCTGAAGCCTGTTCTTCAGCAACCAGTTACTTTTGATTACCTGTAGCTGTCAAGCAAATCCTAGCACTAGCAGTAGCTTATTGATCTGGTTTACCGCCTATGTTACTGACTGAATGTTGATTTTGAGCAAGCAGCTAGGCCTGTTGTGTTAGCATTGCATGTTTCTAAGGTTGGCTGATTCTGAGTTCTGACCATTCTGGTATGGCACGTTGAATGAGACCAGGCAACCTTTGAATTTTTGACAAATCAATAACGCGCGCACACACACACACGCCAGCAGAAGCTTCTCTAATCCATTGCAAGCATTGCCTCAGCCTGGTCGGTAAATACTAAATAGTACGTATTTGCAGAGATAGTTTTCAAGGAGAGGAGAGCAAACGGTTCTCAGTTCTGAAAATGTTCTCAAAATTATTCACTGCAATATGCCCTCCAAAATGGAGGGAAGAATTTGACGTAACCAGCTTTCGTAAACTCACAGATACAGTAATGAATACAATTATCGAAAAAGAATACAACAATCAGCAATGCTGATATGATCAAGATGAGACCAATCCAGCCATCAATTGAAGGCAGCAACAGCAGGGACAAGAACTGCTGGAGAACCTGTGCCCACGGTGCTCTCTACTCTGAGGGCAAGCGGATCCCAGAACTGAACGGCACTGCTGTTTCCGGTCTTGAGACTCATTGGTGCTTTAATGCAGTCGGTAGTGTTATCGCCCTCTCCTGCTGATTTTGCCGCAGCCACCCTCTTCAATCTGATACGTTCAGCTCTTGACCCAATTGTCTGACCCAATATTGAGGCAGCTATAGTAAGGGCCATCGCACTCTTTGGCATCAGCACAGATTTCCTGAGCATCCCTATGAAAGGCACCGCGGCATGCACCGCAGCAAACCACTGCACTGAAAACTTCTGTGTGTGCTCCCTCCAGATGCCGAGAGGAACATTTGCTGCCATACCAAGCAGTGCAATCACCAGTATTTTTGTTGGCAGGGGCTGAGGGCGAAGCCCCTTTGCAAAGGCTGTGCGGGATATTGCTGCGCGGGCAGCAACAATCGCTGGCGGGCACTTCAATTTCATACCAGCTGGGGGCGTCATCATCTTTGCCACAAGAGGCACAACGCCGCTTAATGCCCTATACGACTTTGCAAGTGGACATTGGCCATTTTCCAGCCACTCGTTGCTTAGTGCTTCATGATTGTTAGACTGGCCTTTATTCTGAAATTCCAGAGAAAGCAAAATCAGACAATTGAATGGCATACTCCATTGCAAAAGAAACGAGTTTATTCAATGCCTATTTTGGTGTTTGCGCTATAAAGGACAGTTCAGAAACATCATATAACATGTGCCTCTATTTTTGCCAATAAATTACTTCCTTTGGTGATGAAAAAGATGGGCCACATCCACATTAGACAATACTTGAACATTGTAACACATGAGACAAGAAAGATAAGAAGCTCGGCAATTGGGGAAACAATCTTATCAAAGAGGAAGACAAATTACCTGGGGGAGGTTGTTGGGGTTCTTTTTGTTTAAATTTTTCTTATTGCGCTTGTTTGAGAAATCGCCAAAGCTGAAAAAGCCTCCAAATGCCGATAGACTGATGGTTGCTGCTTTTGCCGCCAAGGGGTTGAACTCAGGGTTCGGCTTCAGCAATGGCTTCTCAATCTGTGGAAATGTTCCTTCTGATAGTGGGACAACCCCATCTCTACCATGGAAAACTCGAAACGCCGTGTCAAAATTAGGCCCATCTTCAAAAATTGGTCCCTTGGCTCCTCTCGCCTTCACAATAAGCAAACGATACACTTCAGCAATCACATCCAGGACACATACGATGTTCAGACATACTAGATGGTATTGTAATGCAAAAAGGAGAGGAAAGTAAAGGACATACAGGAACAGGGAAGTTGGTAGACGAGAAGGAAAAGCTTGTAGGCTCGTTGATGTTCCTCAGGAACGGGCATCTTTCAATCCCTTGCTGGACAGTTTCTTCCAAACACGTTTGTTCATTGAGAGCCCTCCGAAAAGAGTCCATATGGAGATCACCGGTAATTCAACCTGCAAGTGCCGAAACGTTGAGAGAGCAATTTAAGCAAAGATACTACCATGTGTTGAGACCATCTCTAATAATACTGCCAATTGTCACCAATCATCATTGTTCAAGTCAACCCTAGACTAGATTAATGGTATGCTAAGGTGGTGTGAACTCTGAAGACGGACATGAGTTGCTTCACAGGCAAAGGTTAGCTGGCAAGCATAAAGCATGAGAACCCTTTTATTTTTTGGTATTACAAGAATGAATCAGTTGAGGAGTAGTTGTACAAATTGGTACAGCACATGTCGATCCAATTGTTGACCTGCCTACCTATACCTAACAGCAGTTGGCACATGCGGAACCTAACCTGCCGTGCAAAGGCAACCAAATTTACTTCCCAGGCCGATTGTTTGCGTTGGTGCGAGAGGTTAGGATCGGCCACAGCGACAAAGGGGCAGTAAAATGGCAAGGGGTAGCAGGAGGAGATATTGCTCATCAATCAATTGGCCCGGAAATCTGTCTTGCGATTGCAATTAAAATTCACATACTTGTAAAAATGAAACGTAATTTCCTTGACCCTACACCAGTTGCCAACTGCAAGCATCCGTCCTGAATCCAATCCCCCTCTCTCTAAAAAAGAATGAGAGGAGAGGAAGCGATCCGTCCTCCGCATACATCCTGATCCTAGCAGACGGGAGCGGCGCGAAGAGAACGAGAAATCCAGGGAGACAGAGAAAGAAAGGTCACCTCCGATTCGAAGCGAAGAGCAGGCGGCGGAGATCTTCTTCTTCTTGTGGCGGGGAGGGGGCGGCTGCGTCGTCGCGTGTGGCGAGCACAGGCACGGGCGAGAATATGGGAAGAGAGGTCGAGGCGAGAGAGGGGTCACCCGCAGGCCGCAGCAGATGAGGAAAAGAGCCGAGACCCTGGTTGTTGCGGGGTGGGTGGGTGGCTCGTTGTCTTGTCGACTCCCTCTCATCCGTCACCTCCGTGGCCGTGGAGGAGAGCAGTTGTTGTTTGACTCTGACCCGGCCTGCGTTGCGGCAGGCGACACCAACTCGGCGCAGCACGCTTTCCACGCGCCCCACCCCCCACGCAAGTCATGACGGCTCCTCTTTCGTCCTCCCCATGCGTTGACACGATCAAGCTCGCGTTCAACTAGCACGAATTTTTCCTATCTCTTGAATAGAAAAAAATCTAAAGGCCAAAAAAAACAAAATAAAGTCGGCGTCGCTCAGACTTAATAACAGAGATTAACGCATCGTGCATCGCACCATTTTGTGCTACTTTCTATCCCTGAAGTCTGGACATATGTTGCAATCCATATATAAGAAGATTTGAATCGATGAGATTGACAAATAGTCCTACTATCCTTCCACCCACGTGGTTGAGACTAGCAAGTAGGAACCAAGGTATAGTAGCGTGTGGTATGATGATGGTCACGGAGAGATAACATGTAGGATCGTGTACTATTTTCTTGAAACCATTTTTGCAGTGGCCCTGTTTAGATGTGTGGAAAATTTTTGGTAAAAAGTCACATCAAAGAAAAATTACCATTTAGTAGTAGTAAACGTAGACTAATAAAATAAACTACAAATCTAGCCTGAAAATCGCGATACGAATTTAATGACAGATAACTAGAGGGCAATTAATTCATAATTAGCGAATAGTTACTGCATCACTATTATAAATCATAGATTAAGTATGCTTATTAAATTTTGAAACAGCAGTCCAACATGCTGGTGGAAGAAGCACCGGTGCTGATCGGTTTTGACACATCATCTCGTTAGGTCGATTCTTTTTAGATGGGGTGTTTAGTTTTATTTTACAAAGATTTTGAAATGAAATATTTTCACTTCTAAAGTATTAAACATGTACAAATTTAAAAAACTAATTACATAACTCGCTCGCCTGTAAATCGCGAGACGAACCTAATAAGTCCAATTAATCCGTCATTATTATGTATTATTGTAGCAATTTATTGTCTAATCTCGGCCTAATTAGGCTCATTAAATTCGTCTCCGAATTTACGGATCATCTGTGTAATGCGATTTTTTCCAACTATATTTAATGTGCCATACACGCGTCCAAACATTTATTTTAAATTTTAATTTTTGAATCTAAACATCTCTTAACATAATTTTCAATACTCGGTTCAAGGGATTGTACTACATTATGCCATACAAGTTTGATTTTTCTGAAAACACTTGTACCCTATGCCACACCTTAGATTTTGAGGTGAAGGCTGAAGGGATTATTGCATAAATGCATACTATATATACTTATTGGGCATCCAAGATCACTATGGATGGAAACGGATCGGATTCGCATGGAATCGGATTCGGATATCACCTTTTACCATATTTTAATTCGAATACGAATACGGATTCGAATGTTCTCGAATACGAATACAAAACGGATGTCTCGAATTCGAATACGCATCGGATATTTACACCAGTTGGAAAACAATATTTACTTATTTTCTTTATTAATAGTTTATATTATAAAATTATTATATAAAAGTAAAAACTAAAGTATGAGTACATAACAAGTCTAGACAAAGATCACTCATTAATAATATCACATTCATTCATAATTATTTTAATAATTAATCATATAATAATAATAAAACTATTAATAAATATATATTTTATTTATGGATGCAATATTTTTTATATTAAAATCAATATCATAATCATTAGTAATGGAGATAACTTTTTTTAATTATACACTACCATTATTAATATTTAAATGGACATCATTTGTCATTAGTTACAGAAATAACTAACAGTTTCATATGGTCGAATACGGATACTGCCGGATATTGCCGAATACGAATGTGGAATCGGATAGAGAAATTCAACGAAAACGAATTCGGATGTATCCATTTTATTACCACATTTGAATTCGAATACGAATACGGATATCCATATTTACGTTTTAGCGGATACGGATATCGGATAATTCGGATTCCATTTCCATATTTCCATCCTTAAAGATCACGTTGTACGTTACACTAGCGCTTAGCCCCCATAAGGCTACCATACATATAGTAGTAGATATGTAATGTATCATGTATGTGATCGCGTTGTACTCGTAGGGAGCACGTAACGTAACCACCCACGGTGGCTGTCTTTTTTTTTTTTGCCCATTTTGTAAAAGAATTGCACAAATGGACCCTTGGCGGAAAGATTTGCAAAAATGGACCCTAACTCGGCGCCATTATCATTGGCGCCGAGGTTACACGTCTCGGCGCCAGTTTGTCCTGGCGCCGAGACGTGTAACCTCGGCGCCAATGGTCAGGGTGCCGAGCTTACACGTCTTGGCGCCAATTGTGTCCCAAGTACACTTGGCGCCGAGACATGTAACCTCGGCGCCATCACCTTTGGCGCCGAGTTAGGGTCCATTTTTGCAAATCTTTCCAAAAAAAGTCCATTTGTGCAATTATTTTAAAAAAAGGCTAGAAAACAAAAAAGACAGCCACGGTGGAGAGAGACCGGAGAGGTACGCGTAGTACGCTACGAGCTGCGTTGCGTAGCCAGATCCGACCGCGATAGCTAGCAGGGAGGGCGACAGCTCACCTTACATTTTTCTCGGCGCGGGCCCGATGGAGACGGGGAGACTAGCGAGCTGACGATGGGCGAAGCGATCGAGCTCTCGTGAAGAGGCGAACGGAGGCGCTCGCTCGCAGATCAGAGGGCCACCGACAGATCGGCCGATCCGCCCGCGCGCATGATCCAGATCCAAGCAGAGCATGAGACGCGCACGGAGAGCACAGCAGCGCTCCGCTCATTGCTGCAGCGCAGTGCCTGACAGGAGTAGTATTACGCCTGCACGCGCGCGCGCATCCCTCCAAGCGAATGTCACGTGCGCTGGCGGACGCGCTTCCTTCCCTTTTCGGCGCGGCGCGGCGGTGACCTGTGTGGCGTCGACGTCGAGCGTCGTGCTCCGCCCGCCAGCACCAGTGCGCCCTGTCGTCCCCGTGGGCCACGTGGACTCTCTGCAATGGAGTGGGAGGGAGCTCGCCCGCCGGTGGAGGACCCGGAAGAGACCTGGAGGAGCGCTCGTGGCTGCACGAGGGTGGATGACGGCGGGGGCGTCGATGGTGGCGAGGAAGAAGCGCAGATCCATGGCGGCGATGGGAGGGAGCGGATCTGCACCGGTGGAGGGCGGGGCTAGTTTATTTAGACTCACCTTGTCTCCATGGCGGCCAGCGGCGGCGGCAACCGCGAGCGCGACGGCAACGACGACGGCTTCCATGGTGAGAAGGGAAAAGCCCATCCGGAGGCAAACCAAGCTAAGGAAATAAAACTATACAGGGGTGGCTCCACTCCTTCCGGCCGCCGGTGAGACACCGGAGACGGGAGAAGAGGGGGCCGACGGCGGCAGATCTAGGAGGGGGTTCGCGCGAGAGGATAGGGACGAGGCGTGAGGGTGGAGAGAGCAGGGTTTTTTTCCCACGGTTCCGAGCGGTTTTTTGAATAAAAACTGGTCCGGTAAACCGGTCAAACTGGCCGGTTAACCAGTAGAAGCGGTTTGGTAGGGTCGGTTTTGAGCGGTAACCGGCCTCATTTAGCTACCGGACCGGTTTTGACCGGTCAAACCGAACTGGTTCCAACGGTTTTTTTAACCCTGTGAGAGAGTGGCACGGTGTGGAGTTCTGTCACCGAATTGCAACTTGCGAGATCGCAGGCAAGATTGTTGCTCACTTTGATCAGACGGTCAGTGACTGTACTCACGGAGCTGCTGGCTATACATGCCTAGTAGTGCATGCTGTTGACTTCCGTTGCCCCAACCAAAAGCACCTGGCTGGCTCGCTCCACCGCGGCCGACGACGCAACCTCGTCTCAGCATCAGCAAGAGTCAGCACTAAGCAGCGCGGGAGATCAAGCAATGCATATAATCAGCGACGAATCTAGGATTTGAAGTTAGGGTGGAGATCAAACAAAAGTCCCGATGCCCGTGTTTAGTTCTCGAAAATTTCGGTGAAAAGATTTCGGGTTTAGATTTTACCAATTTAGGAGTAGTAAATGTAGAAGAAAATAGTGGAAAGTTATATGAATAGGTTGGAAATCTCGAGACGAATCTAACGATGGTAATTAGAGGGTAATTAATCTATAGTTAGCGGATGGTTACTGTAGCATCACTGTTGCAAATCATGGATTAAGTAGGCTCATTAGATTCGTCTCGCGATTTACAGCCTATCCATATAACTTTTCACCTTTTTCTTATACGTTTAATACTCCATGCATTTAAGATTCTCCTTAGATGTGATGGGTGAAAAGATTTCATTTTGGAACTAAACACGGGCGATATATATGATGTCTACATCACTACTTTGCATTCCTTGCATCTGCACTTGAGTTCGATGTAAAATCTTTTTTTTTAAAAGAGTTCAATTCAATGTAAAACCACTACTGTGTGATGGCATCGACCGCGCGCTAGCCGGCCTTAACTTGAGCACGCATCAGGACATATATGCCGCGTGTTGTGCAAACTTTATTTTCCGGCCCGTTCGCACCAAGTACGGAGCAGTACTTTAGAATCGGGATGCACATAAGAAATTGATAAAAAACAATGAATATTACAATTTTGCAAAGATTTTGAAAGGTAATCATTTCACTTTTTTAAGTATTAAACATATACTAATTAAAAAACTAATTACAAAACTCGCTCGTAAATCACGAGACGCCTAACGGGCCTAATTAATCTGGCGTTAGCACATGTTTATTGTAACATTATTGAATCAATTTATTGTCTAATCACAGCCTAATTAGAGTCATTAGATTCGGACTCGCAATTTACAAACCATCTGTGTAATGCGATTTTTTTAACTACATTTAATATGTCATACATGTGTCTAAACATTTATTTTAAATTTTGAATTTTAGATCTAAACACCCCACCAAATAGATGGATATGGCGAGAGTCGTCCCAAGTAAAGAACAGTATGGAAAATCACGGACCTAGCAACGAAATGAAGCTGCATTGTCTTTCTCTATCCCATGCATGTGCCATGTCTTGTATTCACGCAATCAATAAGGACGTCATTTAATTGAATTATTGGTTCTTCTCTCGTACTATACACACAGTATCGTGTCAGGTCAGATCGACCGATGGATGGAATGGACCCTCGACCGACACATCCATGCATGGATAAGGAACCAGCCAGCCAAATTATGTTCGAGTCCTTTTGCAGTGTTCGCGATGGCCTAGCCATTTATTGCTAAGGGCTGTTGATGATCCACCACTAGCGAGACACCGACTAAACGATCTATCCTTGATCAAACTTTCTTATCCTTCCATTGTTAATTTATAAAATTTTATATAGATTAATAACACAATATTAATATTATTAGACTAATTGTAACAATATAGTCATAATATACTCGAATTTGACCTAATTCATAAAAAAAATCATAGATATGTAAAACATTGAACTACTTTTACTGGATAGGCCATATAGTATATGTCAATAGTGTTCTTATTGATGTTAAATATATTGATATATTTTCTTATAAATTTAACTGAAGTTAGACAATTTTGACTTCGAACACACCTAAAAAGGTCAATAATTTAAAATGAACAGAGTATATGGTTAGCTTTTCCTTAGCGTTAATTATTTGAAAATGGGAGGAGTATACACATTTAAATTTCTAAAATGGATTATAAGAAAGATAATTTATTTTACTACCTCTGTGGGGAATATGGTCCCCGGGTATCTACGAGCAGGCCTGGCAACCCTCCGATAGGGGGCGGCCCGGCCCACCGTTCTGGACCTGATGACGTGCAGGACAAGCCGGTGCATGAAGGAAGGACCCGGAAGGAGAAGTTCTAATTAGAATAGGAGTTTTTTAAAGAAGGAAATGATCCTTAGAGATAGGATCGGCTACAAACCGACTTGTAACCCTGCCTCCCCGATATATAAGGCGGGCAGGGACCCCCTCCAAAAGAGACGAAATCTCTCAAGAGAACAATCCACACAATACAACACCCCAAAACAGGACGTAGGGTATTACGTCGAGTTGACGGCCCGAACCTGTCTAAATCCTTGCGTCTGTCCACCCTAACCATCTAGCTCTCGATCTTTGCGATCTTCCCTCCATACAAATCACTTCCGTGGGCTACCCCGTGGAAGACTGCCGGAGATCATATCACCGACAGTGGCGCGCTAGGTAGGGGATATCGCCGAGATCAATTTGGTGAGCCCGATGGACCACGTCAAGATCTTGGACAGCTGCAACCTCCCGGACGTCGACGGAGTCGAGATCCAGTTCGGGAGCACCACCGCCGCTTTGGATACCCAAACGGCAGAAGCTACAACCGCCACGGAGGTTTCCTCTCTGGCGCCGACTTCGGCCATCACGGCCCAATCCGGTCCGATCGCATCTGATCACGCTGTATCTGCCCCGCTGAGTCCATCGCAAAACGCGGGGACCAACCAGTCGGGAGCAGATCAGCAACCATTCGGTTCCGATCCGGCTCTCGAGAGTCGCGTCGCCGAGTCATCTCAGAGCGTAAACGCTCAGCAGACGCGCATTCTGAGCCCTGAGGTCATCACCATCTAGACCCCCAGCTTCCGCGCGCTTACCCAACAGCAGAAGATGAAAGAGATCGTTCAGGCGGATGATTCCCCCTCTGAGAGCGACTCCTAGGAGTCAAACCCACGGGGACCCTCAATCCTGGACGACCTGCAAGAAGGTTACACCGCATCCGACTCCTCTACGGAGCCGGAACTATTTGGATCACCCGGAGGGTCAACTCCGAGTAGTTCATAACGTGGCACGCCCACAACCGATCGTTCCGAGTACGAGGAAGATTACCTCGCGCAAGGAAGAGCTGGAGCCGGGTCGTACTGTTACATGGTGGCACCATCGATGCCATCTAACCCCGTGTCGGAGGATGAACTCACCCCGGCCGACGAGGCGCCTGAAGCCAGAGATCAACGCCGAGGACGTAACGCCAATCGGGCGACTCGCAGAGCTGCCCGACCGCAAGGGGCCAACGCATCAGGATCTGGCACCGCTCAACCTCGAGAACCACCCTCGGAGGACCACCTGTAAGGACCAACACTAGGCCTAGAGGGGGGGGGTGAATAGGGCCTGTTAAAAAATCCTGAAAATTCTTCACGAAACTGTCAGATGGTCGGATGATCCGACGCAGTCTCGGATCTTCCGGGCTCCCGGAAGATCCGACACTGTGTAGGATCTTCCGACACAGAGAGGAGACTAACTTCGAGATTCAAAATCTAGCAAGCTATTCAAGATTCTATTTGAATACAAAGCTGCTAAATGAAGTTACTAAGCACCTAAGTATGATCTCTAAGGTCGAACAACACCTAGTACATAGATCGGGCACAAATATAGTGATGAACAACAAGAACAATAGCAAGAACAATGAGACACAAGATTTGTTCCCGAGGTTCACTCCACAAAGGAGCTACGTCCTCGTTGAGGGGTTCACAAAGAACCGGGTTGTCACTAACCCCTTGCCTCCCTCAACCAACCACAAAGGAAGATCGAGTCACTTACTATTGCTCTCACAAAGAGAGGGGAAATACAAACTTTCCGGTGCTCAAACGACAAAGGAATGGGAGCTACCGGCGACGCCTAACCGTCTAGGAGCAAGGCTCCAAGAGTAACAAACGAGGATGACGAATCAAGCTTGCTTCAAGTGCTTCTTGAGATGAACGAATCAAAGCTCACACGTGCTCAAAGCTCTCACACTCAATCTTTTCCTCTCACTCAAACCCTAGATGAATCAAGGCAAGAATCAAGCTTTTGGGTGGAGTAGAGGAGTGCAATGAATGCTCTTGGAGTGTTTATGGGCGTAGGAGCAGCAGCATTCAATGTGGGGGGTGAGGGGGTATAAATACCCAACCCCCAAAAACTAGCCGTTATGTGTTCTGCGAAGGGGTACCGGATCTTCCGGCCTAGGGCCGGATCTTCCGAGATTTGAATTTCGCAAGGCTGAAACACTGAAATATGGCTAAGTCATGAAAGTTCCGATACAAGGTCCGGATGATCCGGTGGAAAAAATAATAGAGACAGAGCCGCCCGGAACTTCCGAGCCGGATCTTCCGGCCTAAGTTCCGACGCACAGAAAACTTGTGAATGGGAGGTTTTTGTGCGTTTGTGTCTCTCGTGTGTATATGTCATCTCAAGTATAAGCACTTTAACAATCTAAACTCGTCAAGCACGTCCCCCTTGATAGTACGGTGATCCTATACTCAAATTCGAAATATAAAATAAATTTAAATCGTCCGATAAACTTCGTCACCATACGAATAAGAATTGGGGACCTTCCTTTCACCTTTCTTTTCTTTTCTTTTGATTTTATTCCTGCACAACTCATGCAAAGCATTATATCAAATTTACATTGTCATTAATTACCAAAACTAGATTAAGTGCCTAGATGCACTTTCACCACCGTCGTCGTCAGGATCGACGCGACAGGAGAAGCCAGCGGAACCTGATGCGCGACGACATGTTCGAGTACAATGGATTCAACGTCTACGAGACACCAGTCCGGAACCTCGTCACCATCGACGAAGAGATCAGTCGGCTACCGCCCAGTACTCCAGCTCTGGATAAGGTAAGGGCTTTCGTGCAGGCCGCCTCCGTCCAGGTTCACCAGATGCAGAGCAGATCACGTACGGCCGCTCCTGAGCCCGGGTCGACTCGACGCCGGACCAGCGGCGGATCGGACCGTGATGAAGATCTTCGTGACACGATCAACAGAGACCGAGACGCGAGGAACATAATCCGCAGCAGCGCTGCGGAACGTGACCGCGAAGAGGCTCGACGTCGCGAGGAATACGATCGGGAGCATGGGAATACCCGTCGTAACTCTAACTGGAACGGCTACTCGACGGAGTCAGAGTATACTGATTACTCTGATCTCTCCGGTAGCCCAAGACGCGGCAATGACGGCGGTCGTACTCCGCCCCAATGAACGACTCCGTCGCGAAGACGAGCGGCTCCCTCACGAAGGCAGCCAACCCCGCAAAGGGAGCAGACTTCACCGCGCAGCAGAACATACCGACGAGACCGATCTCCCCCCAGGACTCAGACCTTTCGGAGGACCCGTTCTCCACCCTAGGACTCGGACCTTTCGGAGGACCCGTTCTCCACCCAGGGATCGGGATCGCAAAAGGGAGCGCACTCCCCCAAGGACAACGGATGGCTCGGATCCGAGTGGTTCCCGCCCCAGAGGTCGGATCGGCGGATTCCAGTCGTTCACTGAGCGCTTGAGAAGCGTGACCTGGCCTAGGAGCTTCAAGCTATCGGACATCGACAAGTACGACGGGAAATCTGATCCATCCCAGTGGCTTCAGATCTACTACACCGCCGTACAAGCTACTGGTGGCGACGAAGACGTGATGGCGAACTATCTCCCCATCATGCTGACCAAAGATTGTCGCAACTGGCTAGCAGGACTCCCTCGAAACTCCATTGATAACTGGGACCAACTTACCGAGCTCTTCATCGGCAACTACCTTGGAACTTGGGAGAGGCCCGGGAGCAAGCGGCTCCTCGGCCAAGTACGACAGCGCAAGAACGAGTCCCTGCATGACTTCGTACGCAGGTTCTCAGAGAAGCGCAACTCCATCACGGACGTGACGGACCTGGAGGTGATGACCGCTTTCCAAAACGGCATCTCTGATGGAAGACTGATCCACAAGTGGACACGAAAGCCGCCCGCGACTGTCAATGACATGTTCCGGGTCGATAGTACGTGGGCGGACGCAGAAATCGCGGAGAGGGAACAACTCAACGAGATCAAGAACCGTTGGGAGGAAGAGAATAAGTCAACCCGTAAGCGCGACCGCTGCGAGGACGAAGAACGACGTGATGATCATCGTCGCAGTGACAGTCACCCCTGCAAGAAGAAGAGCGAGGGCGACGTGGTCGCCACTCTGGATCGGCCCAGAGGCCGGATAACTCCAGAAGATTTCCAGCGCATGCTCGATGAGCAATGAGGCCGACCGAGTGGTCCGTATGATCTACGGAGGACCGAAAGGTTTCGAGACGAAGCACCAGCAGAAGCTCACCAGCCGACAGGTCATGCACGCCAGGGAGCCACCGGTACCTGAGTACCTTAAGTGGTCAGAAGTACCGATCACCTTCACTCGGGAAGATCACCCGCACTTCATACCCAGTTATGTATTAATCTCTTATTTCTTTAAGATATTTTTAATAATCTTCGACGAGTGGTTTCTGTGGATAATCATCCCCAGTTTCGACTCGACAGATTTATAAATGTCATATGAGTTATCAATAAAGTTGATTTCATCTTCTATCTACATTATGTCTACTACTCGAATTTCTTCTTTCACGTGACGCACATAAAGTACGAGTGGAACAAACTTTAAATCGTGGGGGAAAGTACTCGCCAAGTCAAAGCTCTACACGCACGATAATGCTCTGCGGCATGAGACTAAGACCAACGAGGCTAATCTACTCCGTAACAGGTCAACCACTCGGAAATTACGGCTAGCGCAGAAAGGAAGGGAGTAGCACCTCCAGAAACTTATATACAAGCACAAAAGATTAAACATTGTTCAAAATACTACCAATACTACAGATAATCTACAAAAATTAATTTGCAGGATCGTCACCACCAGAAGGGCCAGCCTCGTCAGTCCCCAACTGGTCCACCGCTTTTGGCATCTCAGGGAGAAGGGGGATTGATACATAAGCAGCTCGACCCTGCATATCAAAGTTGGTTCAGTTTTTTCATCGGGATTACACCCAATGGGTGGAATTGAACACACAAGTTTGCGCCTGAGCGGGAAAGGAGAACTTGGATGCGGTGAAGGCAAATGGCGAGGAAATGAAGAAGATTGCGGCGGGGATGGCTTATAATGGAATAACCGTTCCACCCGCGCGCGGCGTGATGCTAGTCTCGGGAACTCAACTGACGCTAGCACGCCGCGTCGCTTTAAATTCAAAGATGCGAGTTGAAGTTGCGACATCTCGCGATATATTGGCTTCATAAGGCAACCGTTAGTTTCCCTAGGAAACAATGGGCTTAGCAGGATTGATGGGCCTAAATGGGCTGGCTTAAGCCTTTGATAGGCTAAATAATAATGGCACGACCTTTCGGTTCTGTTAGTTGACAATTACGTGGGCTCCTGAGCAAATGCTCAAGGGTAGAAACCACTAGGTCGTGAGGCTACAATTGGTCAACGGCTAGGCTTATTTTTGCAATTAATATTGCAACCTTGCAATTGATCTTTACTTAATGCATGCGATACTATCGCTAAATTGACTTGAAAATCCGGGTCAAGTGCTGATAAGTATAGATCTTGTGAGAAGGTGATTTACCATATGGTCAGGCTGGGTCGTGGAACACGACTCGGGTGTCACACCGAGTTCAAAGGACTCAAGAAAAGATTACCTAAAAAGGGGAAATTAGTAAAAATTCCCTGAAAGGAGGGAAATATTCGAAATCCATGCCCAGAGGCATGGGGGCTAAAAGATTCAGCAAGGATTCACAGCTTTTAGAGTCTTGACACGATCGCGCCGAGTCGAGTCAAGACTCGGGGACTACACCCAATGGGTGCACCAGGAGGTGCACGCCATTGATGGATTAAGTTCAAAAAGAGCTTTATAGGATTCTATTTTTGACCCTCGACCAGACTATTCTACTCTGCTCGAGGCTCGGGGGCTACACCCAATGGGTGCACTAGGAGGTGCACGCCATTGAAGATCATGATTTTCATGGAGAAAAATTGAAGACCCTTGGCCAATTTTATACTAAAATTACCCAAGGCTCGGGGGCTAAGTGTATACACTTCGCTTTCGCGTCGTGAAAAAGAGCACTTCTTCCCCTCACTACGGCTACAATTGAAAAATCGTTTTCAGGAACGTTTGAGCATGTACTCATATATTCCTCGAAACCACTCGGATGAAGTCCTAGACTACTCGGAAATCTGATCAAGCATTCTGGCAAAGTTGCGGAACACTCGGATCATGCAAGAGAAAGACAGATCAATTACAGCCAACGATCGGCCAAGAAGTGCTCGGGGGCTACTGTGGGGAATATGGTCCCCGGGTACCTCACGAGCAGGCCTGGCAACCCTCCGATAGGGGGCGGCCCGGCCCACCGTTCTGGACCTGATGACGTGCGGGACAAGCCGGCGCATGAAGGAAGGACCCGGAAGGAGAAGTTCTAATTAGAATAGAAGTTTTTGTAAAGAAGGAAAGGATCCTTAGAGATAGGATCGGCTACAAACCGACTTGTAACCCTGCCTCCCTGATATATAAGGCGGGCAGGGACCCCCTCCAAAAGAGACGAAATCTCTCAAGAGAACAATCCACACAATACAACACCCCAAAACAGGACGTAGGGTATTACGTCGAGTTGACGGCCCGAACCTGTCTAAATCCTTGCGTCTGTCCACCCTAACCATCTAGCTCTCGATCTTTGCGATCTTCCCTCCATACAAATCACTTCCGTGGGCTACCCCGTGAAAAACTGCCGGAGATCATATCACCGACAACCTCAGTCTTCCATTCAATTCGCTTAGTCCCATAAACAAAAGTTCAGCTCAATTATTTACTCACACAAATCATCTCATTTGGTCCAACTATGTGTTTAACTTCAAATGTTAGGGTGACATAAGACATCACCACTTTTGCTATAAGAAACGTTGAGAATCCACCTTCCTGCAAAGAAGGATAGGAGGTGGCTTACAGCGTCCACACTATTATCATGGGACTAATGTTAGCCACTACCTGTATAGGTGAATCCATTGAATAATGCCATCACTGGATCGACTAGTTTTTTAAAATAGTTGCATTTTTTGAGCTTAGCCCAACACAGGCATGATTTCATTATAGTCCTCCTAATTGTAAAACTAAATAGCTGGAAATGCTTATGGACATGTGTATCGTATACTTTAAGGCAAGAGAATCTTCATGGTATTTTTAGAAGTGATTTGTCGATGTAACTTGTATACTTAACAGGTTAACATGCATATAATTTAACTAATTCCTAATAAGAATTTGTAATAGTCAAAAACATTTTAAAAACAAGATATGCCTGGGCAAAGGATGTAATCCACAGATATGGACGAAATACATATACTCACGCCACTTCACTTCACATATCGGCCGCCCGCATCGCCCGTACCGACCTGCTGGCGCGCACAGCCCACTGTGAAGTGTATTTTTTCTTAAAAAAACATGTAAATCACGTTTCTCATTAAGCGGAAGAGAAGAAGGTATAAAATTCAAATACAAAGCAGTTGCCGCAAAAGAAAGACAAACTAACAAGCCGAGGAAAAGCCTAAAGAACAGAAAGAAGAATGAGATCGGGCAGCGGGCGCCACTGGATTATAGAACGCCATGGCATTTATAATCTTGCATTGATGGTGAATTATCTGTACATATCTCTACTTCGCAAAAAAAAAATTCTTGTACATATCTTTATGCTAGTATAATTTTCTACTGCACGGTGACCACTTTTGCGTGCGCGCGTCAAAACAAAGTCAACGAAAGTCGGCGCGTCAGTTGCTGCCGCACTCTGGCAGTCTGGCGGCCCCCGTTCCATTCAATCATTCACGATTGACACATTGCTGGCCCGGTGGGCCCCAGCTAATCAGCTACTCCGTATTAGCCAATCGCCAGCGTAGTGCAACCGGCCGAACCCACGGCTGGCACCTTGCACTGATCGAGTGTAGTGGTACCAAACTAGCAGCAGTAGTGCAGGTGTAGTAGTCTCTACTCCCGGTAGGTATCACGGAGCGCACTTGCGAAATGGATGGAAGACGAAAAACTGAAAAAGGAGGTGCAGTGCAGGACGATTAACCGTAGCCAGTATGGGGGGTTGTGAGGGTACACAGTACACTGGACCGTGACGTCGCCTCGGCTTAATTAATCCCAGATTCAGCAGTGAATGCGCGCGCTGGCTGGCTGGCCCCGTGATCGTGTCTGGTCCTGCAATTAGACCGGTCGAGGCGGGTTTGGTGGGCACCAGCAACCCGTAGTAAGTCCGTTGGGGTCGGCGGGTTCGATGTATGAGAGGAGGCCGGGCCGGTTTTCAGTGAAGGGGGTCACCGACCTTTTTCACTGTACGATGAATCAATCCGTCGGAGTAGTTCTAGTGGAGGGTCGGTCCCTTGGCACGAGCATGGCCTCGTCGCCCCCACGATCTGAACGGACGCGTCGGCCGAGCCGCACTAGCGTGTAGCGAGGCTTTGCACGGCTTGGGTGGGGGTTTCATCCATTTGGGGGGCACTTGCATTTGCTTTTTTTTTTTTTTTTGAGGGAAACACTTGCATTTGCTGGAGTGCGCGCGCGCCGACCCAACCAGCCAGCCAACCAACCCAACCAGGAAATGAATTTAGCGCGTCCAGGTCGACTCCAGTCGGGCCGATCACCACCACCACCACCGTCTCGTCTCCCTCCACATGTCTCCGCTTTAAAATCTCTTATCTCCCCGCTCCCGATCGAATCACCAACTCAGCGTTCCCTTCCTTCAGTTACCATTCTCCCCTGTGTTTTTGCTAGGTTTTGTTACTCCCGCCGCCCCTGCGCCACGGAACCAGAACAAGCAGGGGCAGGAGGCAACCTCGCCGCCCTCCCCTCCCGCCGCGCCGTCGCGGCGCCATTTGCGTCCCGGCCGGGATTAATTTGATCTGATCGCATCGCGCGCTCCTCTTCCTCCTTGTAAAACGAAAACAAACGAGGAACGACAAGATCCGGCGGTACGGCGGCACCGGCCGACATCCACCCACTGCTCGTCTCCCTCCCATCCCCTGCTACTACTAGTAGAAATATATATCCCAGATCCCCCAACCTCCCCCGCCGCGTGCCGTCGGTGCCCAGGATCCTCCTCCACCGGCTACCAGCTGCCTCCAGCTCACTCCCACTCCACTCCAGCAGCACTCCAAGTCCAAGGTAAAGTAAGCACGCACGCACGGTCGTCAACACCAGCACGACCCACGAATCCTCTGGTCACCTTGTTTCACGGAATTTAAGATTGCGCGCAACTTCTTCCCCTTGGTTTGGATTGGATCTCGTAATGCGCCGGATGTTCCCCGCTTTTTTCTCCTCCCGGTGACCAAACTCTCTCTTTTTAATTCAGGTTGGTTGGTTGATTCAGTTCCTCCACCAAGGACAGGGGAGAGAGAGAGAGAGAGAGCGGCGGCGGGAGGCGCCACCGCGCGCGCGCCATGAAGTACAGCAAGGAGGACAAGCCGGAGCGGGCGGCGGGCGCCGGCGCGGGGGCCCGTGCGGTTCCCGTGGCGCTGGTGGTCATCGTGCTCTGCGCCTTCTCCTTCTACCTCGGCGGCGTCTACAGCACCGGCCGCAGCCTCATCGACGCCATCCAGCCGGGTCCCACCCTCCTCACCCTCGGCGCCACCTCCACCTCCCACTCCTCCTCCTCCGACCAACCCCACCCATCACCATCCACCGCCGCCGCCATCGCCTTCCCCGAGTGCCCCGCCGACTTCCAGGACTACACCCCCTGCACGGACCCCAAGCGTTGGCGCCGGTACGGCAACTACCGCCTCAGCTTCATGGAGCGGCACTGCCCTCCCCCACCCGACCGCCAGCAATGCCTCGTCCCTCCTCCCAAGGGCTACAAGCCTCCGATCCGCTGGCCCAAGAGCAAGGACCAGTGCTGGTACCGCAACGTCCCCTACGACTGGATCAACAGCCAGAAATCCAACCAGCACTGGCTCGCCAAGGACGGCGACCGATTCCGCTTCCCGGGCGGCGGCACCATGTTCCCCAACGGCGTCGGCGCCTACGTCGACCTCATGGCCGCGCTCATCCCGGGGATGCGCGACGGCACCGTCCGCACCGCGCTCGACACCGGCTGCGGCGTCGCGAGCTGGGGCGGCGACCTCCTGGGACGCGGCATCCTCACGGTCTCCCTCGCGCCAAGGGACAACCACGAGGCGCAGGTCCAGTTCGCGCTCGAGCGGGGGATCCCGGCCATCCTCGGCATCATCTCCACGCAGCGGCTGCCGTTCCCGTCGGCCGCGTTCGACATGGCGCACTGCTCCAGGTGCCTTATACCCTGGACGGAGTTTGGCGGGCTCTACCTCCTCGAGATCCACCGCGTGCTCCGCCCGGGAGGGTTCTGGGTGCTCTCCGGCCCGCCCATCAACTACGAGAACCGGTGGCACGGCTGGAACACCACGGCGCAGGCGCAGAAGGCCGACTTCGACAGGCTCAAGAAGATGCTCGCAGCCATGTGCTTCAAGCTCTACAACATGAAGGGCGACATCGCCGTGTGGCAGAAGTTGCCCGACGGCGCCTGCTACGACAAGCTCACGCCGGTCACCATGCCGGCCAAGTGCGACGACAGCGTCGACTCGGACGCGGCCTGGTACGTGCCCATGCGCTCCTGCGTGACCGCGCCCAGCGCCAAGTACAAGAAGCTCGGGCTCGGCACCACGCCCAAGTGGCCGCAGCGGCTCGGCGTCGCGCCCGAGCGGATCAACGTCGTGCCAGGGAGCAGCGCGGGAGCGTTCAAGCAGGACGATGCCAAGTGGAAGCTCAGGGCCAAGCACTACAAGGCGCTGCTGCCAGCTCTGGGGACCGACAAGATCAGGAATGTCATGGACATGAACACCGTCTATGGAGGGTTCGCTGCCAGCCTCATCAAGGACCCAGTCTGGGTCATGAACGTCGTCTCCTCCTACGGACCCAACTCCCTCGGCGTCGTCTACGACAGAGGGCTCATTGGCGTCAACCACGACTGGTAATTAACAAAGCACTAAACGTTTTTTTTTACCTTTCCATCCTTCCTTTTTGCAGAGTACTGCTCGATATCTAATTATAGCTGCCTTCCAATTCTGATGTATTTATTCTGCAGGTGTGAGGCATTCTCGACATACCCACGCACCTATGACCTTTTGCATCTTGATGGCTTGTTTACGGCAGAGTCTCACAGGTAAGCAATCTCAAATCAACAGTTCCTTTTATTGGTCAGACATGAGTTCAGAATTCAAAGAAAGATACCACTTTTTTATTTATCATAGAAGAGCTGAAAAATAAACTCACTACTTGATAACATCGCTAACTGCAGGTGTGAGATGAAGTTTGTGCTTCTTGAGATGGACCGTATCCTTCGCCCCACGGGCTATGCGATAATCCGGGACAGCACCTACTTCCTGGATTCCGTAGCACCCATTGCCAAAGGAATGAGATGGAGCTGTGAGAAGCGAAGCACCGAGAACAAGGCTGACAAGGACAAGGTCCTAATCTGCCAGAAGAAGCTTTGGGCGGGAAAGCAGTGAGAGAGAATTGCTGATCCAAGTATAAAAACAAAGTATCCTAAGCCTGGGTCGGTGATATGTTGATCTGCTCGATGGTATCCAAAGCTCAAGCGTGCTCTGATCTCAGCCAACAAGGCAAAGGCGCTTCACCATCCAGTACACATGAAAGATGAACAATCTGATATACAAGAAGGTTCACAGTTATCAAAATAAATAAGATGAGTAAAACTCCATATAGGATCCAAAGTTAGTACTATTTACCATTAATCACACTGTTAATTCTTTTTGTATGAATAGTTAGGGGTGGGTCGATTGATACCAAGAGCAACTGTAAGTTACTCCAAATCCACACTACATGTGTTCATTTGTACAACATATAGCTTGGTGCTGTCATTGTAATAGAGTGCCATATTTATTTAAACATTTATGGAGAAAGATATGACTGCTGTACCATTCCTTCCCTAAAGCGATACTCGGTTGAGTGTTGCTATCTGCTTGACATTGCATTATAAACTTGAGCAAGAAATTCCCTAGAAACAGGAAAAAGAAAAGAATTGGACCTGAAATGCAGAGTATCAATTGGCTTCCAGTTTGGCAAGAATCCTGTTTTCTTTCCATCTTACTTGCTGCAGTTCAAGTTGTTGCTATAACATATATAGTTAAGGAGTGAGCACTGACCAAACAAGAAAGAGGAAACACTGACTACTAAGTTTATATGAAATTTACACATAAAAACCCGAACCCGATACGATCTGACCTGTCCATGTGGTGACCGGGCGATTCTTTGGGTAAAGAGAATATGCACTCTACAGATAACATGGCTGATTACTTGGACTCTTTGAATTTATATGAAAAAAAATTGTAAATCATTTTGGTGAGTTTAAGAGCTCTTCGAATTAATATGTGATGCACCAATATGTTATTTGAAAATACCATGCACCATAAGTTAAAAGAATGAAAAAACTGATGTTCAGATTTGTAATCCTTCAACTATCGATTTATCTGTCCCTTTAAATCTAGCAGTATTATCAAACATCAGCATTGCTCTACATCAAGTAATTGCAGAGAATTGTTTCTGTTTGGGGACCTCTTTGGTCGGGGGCTCATCCTTGTGCTTCACCAGCCAGACCATCAGCATCCCTGCTCCAAGCAACAAACTAACTGGAAAACTGACTGCAAGAGTTACCAAATATGACCTAGGAAAGGGTTTGTGAGGGAGCTTACACTTCATTTTTGTGGGATATGCAGTAGATGGAATGGATTATGGGGGTGTTTGGTTTAAAGAATGGGGTGATCCATCATCCTCTCAGTCGCATTGTTGCTTGGTTTGGAGAATGGGATGGATTGATTAACCACCACCTGATGCCTCATTTGCACATGACTAGTATAAACACGAGGATGGAATCATCCCCACCGAAATTCATAGGTTGAACTCATGATAGACTACTCTATCTAGGATGAGGTGATTCATCAAGACAGGCATTACATTAGTGTTCGAGTGACCTACCTAGGAAGCTGATAGCAAATGGTAATCGGATTGACATTAGACTGACAAAGAAAACAAAAATAGTGTTATGGGATGTTGAGAACCCTGAAACCTTGACAATCGATAGAAACAACAATCATACATCTACTTAGCGGATACGCCTTCTCTAAATTCCATCCTCATTTTTATATGATGAATTGTTAAGTAATATGAAACTAAGTTACAATCAAAGCATAACTTACGGACAAATGATGGATTGCTTCGCACCTTTCAATATTTCTTTGACTTCTACTGCTATCTTCCATCCATTCCAGTTCATGGATCTTCTTCTTATTGTAGAACGAGAATAGGATAACCATATAAATAATCTAAGTTTGCACCCCTAGCATGATATCATTTGTAATTGGATATATGTCAAGGTATTTGCCGTGCACTTCCTGCAGTTATTGTAACAAGGGCTCTCAGCTACCTTGACCAATTAATTCCAGAAACATCAAGGTGCACCTTACATGTTCATTTGTTGTGATAAACACAACACAAACAGCTAGGGTAACAAAATGGAGAGAGAGCTAAGTGAAAAGGTTTAGTCTCATGTTAAATAGAATGATAACCTTACAAGCTAACGCAGTGACAAATGACCAGATTCCCCATCTTGAAAGATGGTAGGCAAGAAGCGTACAATGTTACAGCAGCAGTGAGCTTGGTCGCACTACAACTAGGTACAGTAGGAGGTTGTGATGATAATGGCTCCGTGCTTTAGGTTCTATATCTTGATAGATGAAACAACATTTTAGTTGTTAAATCTCTTATCAACCAAATTGCAGCATGTGGAATTTCATGCAAGGACACGGAAAAAAATTCTCTCTTATCAAACAAAGAAACACTGAAAATACAAATTAGCAGGTTGCTGAAGATGGGCAGGAGTGGAGTCTTTCTTTATGCTGAATGCAGGCAAACCATTCATACTAAACTCGCAACATGTCTAACTAATAAGAGACCTCAAGGGGTACTCCCTTGAACCAAGCTATAAAACCTATAAATGTAATAATTTTAGGGTTTTCGGGGGGTTTTTTTGGGGGCTATGATTGCAAGAGAGAATGATCATCGAACACCTTGTGTGGATGTGCCTACAATGGCATCAGAGGTAGTTACGATTAAACTGTCATCAGGCCCATCATTAGAGATTCAGAGCTTCCCGAGCATCTGATATGAAATGATGCCATATGACAGAAATAAATAGGGAAAAGGGAGCACCACGTAGACATTTCAACGAACACATTATGGAAGTGGCATGGAATTTCGATCAACAGTCCGTGTGTGAGGCATGGAGAAGAAGAAACATGTAGGAAAGCGAGGAAGGGGACTGGATTACTTACACTTATCCACGAAATCGCAAGCCCAGGCTGGCTGGCTAGATGACTAGACGATCGAGATCAGCATGGCAACGGCGTGCACACATAGGCAGGCCGCAGCGCGTGCCTACTTCCGCCGGAGGAGCAGCGACGCAGGGAGCATTCGCCCGGGAGCCAGCGAAGGAGAGAAGAACGGAGAACCAATGGACGGAGTTGGGGGGCGGTGATGGGAATGAGGCCCCAAAGTTCTCCCCTCCATGGCAACAGCTTTCCCCGTCGGCCCTTGGTGGGACAAATTCAAATTCCTCGTAGGAAGAAGAAAGCGGGAGCATGGCTTTTTAATTCGTTAATGCTACCGATCTAACGTCGGATGCGTCGGAAGGCTCCCGCAAGCATCCGGCCAGACCTCAATCATATTCTATTCTATTTTGGGACGTGGTCTTTTTTCTGAGCCACATGACTTTGGCTTTTTTCTCATCCTTATCCGCGAGCTCTGCGCCACCATCCTCACACCTGCTCCTGTAGCTAACACGGCGGCGACAAGAGTGCAGCTCGCAGGGGTGCTCTGGCGGCGGGCGCTCGGAGCAGAGAGACTGTGGTGGGCGGCCTGTGGCGGCGCACTGGTGGCACCAGCGAGTGGCGGTGCTCTGACGGCGACGGGAGCTTGGCTCACGGTGGAGCTCCGGCGAGCTCGGGGACGCGTGGAGGCAACGCGACGACGGCACGCGGGGATTCTCTGATGAGCTCGGATGAGACACGAGGAGGAGGCCGGCGGCCGTCGACGAGCTCCTCTTTCTCTCCTCCGTGGCCGGTGGCGCAAGGTCCTTACTCTCCATGGACGACGGTCGGCGGGCTCTTCTTCCTCTCACCATGGCCGGCGCCCTGGGCTCCTTTTTTCTTCTCCCCTATGGCCGGCTACACAGCTGCTCTTCCTCTATCCCCATTGCTGGGGTCGAGCTCTCTGCTTGCCATCCCTCTCTTCTTCTTGCCTTTACTTGTGCTAGGGTTTGCTGCATGTTTCAAGCTTATGTTTCGCGTGTTTCATATGTTTCAGAAGAATGTTGCAACTATTTTATGCGAATGTTGCAAAAAAATAGATCTGGATGTTGCGAATGTTGCATATGTTTCACACGCATGTTGCAAGTGTTTTATTCGGATGTTGCATTTTTATCGAAAAGTTTTGACTGCGGCCGCGCGTGGCAGAGAGTTGGGAGCACGCTGTTTTCAGTGTTGTAAACGACGACTTTCCATCTTTCAGAAACTGTTCTTTGATGTTGCAATTAGTCCTGCCAACGGAGCGGAGCGGCGCGCCCCTCTTCCTGACCCTCCGCTCCATCGCCGTCGAATGGGGGCTGGGGTCGATCCGCTCGCTCACACGGCTGATCCGCACGACCCGCGGGTACCCCAGGGGCGACCCTCCAGGGTGCTAAGGTACGCGTGCGTGCTGGCCTGCTGCTGTACGCGTGTGTATGCTTGCTGCTGGCCTGCTGCTGCATTCTGCGAGCAAGGACGAAGCTGGCCAACTAGCAGGCTAATAAAAGCAATCCAAATACTGATTTCAATCCCATCCATTATATGAAACAAAACATGTTCTTCCAGGTCAAAAGTTTGGAAAACTTGTTCAAGAAATGATGATAAATTACAAAGTAGCTCATAGAGTCATCGTAATAGTGTAAACAACTCCACATCCAAAATTTGTTTCTCCTTATTCCAATACACTTTGATGGGGAAATTGCACACACAATACATTAAAACAGCCGAGCACAGATTCCTGCTCTCCTTCAATGCATCGGTCCACTGCTCGTCTGCTTCACAAATCATTCTAAACCTGCAATATTTGCAAAGAACATAAAAAATCACATGAACAATGGCTACCTCGATGCAGTATCTATCATGTTGTGCTAAAAGTCACCCACAATTGCACTTGCGATTTTTTTTCATTTTCCATGCTTTAGTGTTGATGTATGAAACATGGGTCATAAAAGGGTATACAAACATTAAGCAAACGGTGACAAGTTAGCAATGACCATACAGTGTAATTAAAATTGGAACCTCGTTACAATGACCATGCAAGAAATTCAGTTTTAGGTACCCAAAATTCACAATGGTAATTGTTAAGCCAAGCAATTTGAATTTTTTTCACCTGTCAAGAACTATCTGTGTACAGAAATAAATCACCCCAAGAACTATCTAGATTCAATTTCTGCCCACTCATCAAGTAATTACTATATATAAGGTCGGTGAAGCTGACTCCCAGCCTTAATGTCCACAATCCCGTCAGCTATCTGAATCCCTCAGATTTATGTGAATTCCAGGTCCCTAATAACATTAACCTGTGAGGTTAATTAGAGCAACCAAGGAACTAGCTGTATTTGTGGGTATTCATCCGCCTCTAGCAACCAACATTCTCTAACACCTAGACTAATCTGAACTTCCTACATACCAACCCCATAGCAACTGAATGACGCCACAATTCCAAAGCTAACTGACATATAATAAAATTAAATAGCTAGCATATCCCCTGACCTGCCTACAAGGATACTAGCCAACAATAAGCCCAGTTCTCTTTAACAACGCAGAGGAGAGCTTTGTTCATCCCCAGACATCATGTTCACCAAGAAATTGTAGACATGTGATGGACAACCAGTAACAGAAACCAAGAAATTGCAAGATTAGTAACAGAACAAGATGCGGGGGCAAAGGGTGGGATCGATATCTCACCATAGATCAGTATGCGGGTGCACAGGGGTGGCATCCCGGCATCGATGGCGCTCGACATGGACAAGATGCGGGGGCAGTTCCGAAGGCAGCTTCTGGAGGCGGCGACTCGGAGGCTGATCTGGTGGGACGGAGAGGAGGATGGATTGGGAAGGGAGCGAGACGACCGACAATAGCGCCGCTGCGAGGAGGGGTCGCGGCGGCGCGAGCACGCACCGACGGAGGGGATGCGGCGGGGGCTCACCGGCGGAGGGGAGGCTACAGTGGGTGGGGCAGCTCGCCGGTGGTGGAGCTATGGCGGCGCCGGCGGCAGCTTGCAGGTCAGCCGCCAAGGCCAGCGGGGAACGGTTCGACCCTAGGGTCGATTGGGGTCGATGGAGTCAGCGACCCTGTTGCCCCTTTTCTGTTTTGGATCGAACCGGTTCGATCCGTTGGCTAATTTGAGGACCGGAGCGACGTCTCAAGCGGTTCGAACCGCTCCGTTGGCAGGGCGAGTTGCAATAAGTTTGTTTCAATGTTGTACAAATTTTGATTGGGATAATTTCGAGAAGTTTCATGCATCGATAGTTGAATTTTAGATGTTGCAAGGATTGATTTGTATGTTGCAGATGTCATTTTTTGATGTTTCACTCATACACGCTCAAACTCAAACTATTTTGCATCAGAATGTTGCATGAAACAAGTACTCGATGTTGCGGCGGGATTTTTCCTCCGGAATAGGTAGAACTATTTTTCAAATATTTCATCGATGTTACAAGTATAGATTTTTGATATTTCAGAAACTATATTTTGACGTTTCAACCGAGCCTCCGATGGGAAATTTTCCATCGGACGTCCGAGCGCTAGCAGTGCCGTTTTTAATTTCCTCTCGGTGTATCACTATTTTTTCTTCGGAAATAGAAGTAATCGGGCACAATTTAAGCCCACCAAGAACGGACAGTAGGATACCGACATCAACACGGAGGCAAGAGAACGCGAAAATGCAAGACAAGCCATCAAGATGCAAAACATTATACTCACCACTATTCCACATGCAATGAAATTGAGGTAAAATTACTTTTATTTTTCACTGTTTAGCCAAACTAAGTCTTAAATTCGATTACCATGAATTTGATTGGAATTCAAGCGGTTTGATGGAATTTGTACGAGTTAATTCAAGTACAATCAAAGTATGTCCTCGGCTAGTGTCGATGTCTCAATTTGACCTATTATAGTCGTTTGTTGTTAAGTTGAGTTGAGTACGACGCGAGTTGATGATCCAATTCAAACAGCCAATGTTTTCTTTTTGTTGTCGGGTTATAATCCCCAACAAACGTAACTGCTGTATTGATAAAAACGTACTCGTCAAGTATTGTTTGTTAAAAAAATGTACTAAGGTTGAGACCAAGAGTGCATATGTATAACATCAATAAGAAAACTTGTGACGGAACAAATGTGCATTAGTGCATGTATTCATATATACTAGAGCTCTAGAGCCTCCAGTCATTTATATTTTTGAGAATATGCTTAGCTCGTATTTCGTTAAAAAAGTAGGAGGGCAGCACAAAAGTGCACACATGTGGTGTGTGGCATGAGCATGTGGCGTCCTCATTTTACCCTTAAAAGTTGCTAAATTGACCAGGATCACTGGAGATTTTGGGTTGCGATGAATTCGTCCAAACACTGGCTGCGATTTTGGTCCCTATTGCAGCGTGAGGACACAAGGGAAACCGTCCGCTCGGGAAGCAAAGCACTGAAAATCGTCGCTTTGGATATATTTGTCAAAAACGGATGGAGAAGCAATAATAGAATTTACTTTTGAATTTTTCATAATCTTTGTGTACTTGGTTCCCTATTTTTTTGTGTTTAGCTCATTGAGAAAAATGTAAAAACTTGGCTGTGTGCGGTCGCAGAGGCCCAAGACATCTCCTTTATCTAAAAACAAATTAATAAAGTTAAGTCTTAAAGGTCTAAACTGTGTATGTTTAGCTATTCCCTAACCGAGACAAATAACTAGATTTTAACTCCATATTCTACAATTTAGCTTGTTGAAAATTCATAGTCAGCATCTCTAGCTACAAGCATGGCCCGAAAATAACCTGGGACTGGTACACGCCAATTAGAAGGAAATCAAATGCACCAATCTTTTATAAATCCAGGAGCAGTGGGGGTGGGGTTTATGTAGCAAGGTTTTGCGAGAAGCTGAAAAGAATTTTGGTTCCTGTTAGTGGTAGTCCTTTTCTTGTTTTTAATATACAGCCCTTGGGATTATATCCCAGCCCAACAGATTATTCTCCTTACAGAATACTATTGAACGAGCCTAACAGACTATTCTGCTCACAGAATACTATTGAACGAGCCCAACGAATTATTGTTCTATCAGACTTTCTAGCCCAGCCCAGCGAAACGAATGACGAGTTTTTTATGGACATAGACATACTACCTCATTTCCAAATTATAGGTCGTTTTGGCTTTTATAGGTTTATTATCTTTGTTATGCATCTAGATAAACGCTATGTCTAAATTCATAGCAAAATCTATAAATTTAAAAAGCCAAAACGACTTATAATTTGAAACGGTGAAAGTACGATTGAACAAAAAAAGTGCATAGCTTTTCTGTTTAACTTCACTGCAGATTTTGGAAAGAGCTGCCCATCTCTATCTCCTTTTTTTAAGAGAAAGCGCAATAGCGCACAATGCCGCCTGAACCTTTTATTGATTTCTTTTCTTTTTGAGAAAGAGCTTAGCCCATCTCTCTAGTCAAGGAATATTGGCAGATGCTGGGCACATTTGGGCCACGTGACTGACTTAACCTTCCCCAGTAAGCCCGGCCCAGCAACTCGTACTGTGCATTGTTGGTTGCGTCGTGTCCATGGCCTCTCCTCCTCTGCATCCGCCCTTCGATCTCACCGAGGCCGAGGGAGGAGACGACTAGGAGTCCCACTGTTCCAGAGAAGAAAGCGGAGCGGAGAATCCAGGAGAGCATAGCAGCATCAGCTGCTGCTGCTGCGGTTGGTGGATCGAATCGATCGCCTCTTGATGCTGCGCCTGTGCTATTGAGGAAAGAAGGGAAGGGATCTGAGGGGAGGAGGAGGAGGAGGAGGGAGGATGTCGTCGTCCTCGTCCTCGTCGGTGGTTTACGAGGGGTGGATGGTCCGTTACGGTCGGCGCAAGATCGGCCGGTCCTTCGTACACACCCGCTACTTCGTTCTGGAGCCGCGGATGCTGTCCTACTACAAGCGCAAGCCGCAGCACAAGGCCGACAAGGTCGGGGGGAAGCTCCCCATCAAGTCCCTCCCCATCGACGGCAACTGCAGGGTCGAGGATAGGGGGCTCAAGATGCACCACGGACATGTACCAGTGTCTTTCCTCTTCGTTTTTGTGTTTCTTGTTTTTTTCAATAATTAAAACTATGATGATGATCCATTTTGGGCATTACCTCTCCTGCAGATGCTTTATGTTTTGTGCGTTTACAACAAAAGGGAGAAGCACAACCGCATCACGGTAACTTCATAACTCATTCGTTAGGAGTAACTTCTCTGTGTTAGTGCATTACTGCATTCAACAGTGCATAACTAGATTGCAAAGCTGCTTCCTCTCACTGCCAAGTGCCAAGTGTTTTTTCCCTGATTTCATCTCTTTTCTGCCTAAATGTTTTGGAAGCTCTCTGGACATTGCCTTCTACATGCCTTCACTTAAATATACCACTCATTTAACTCATCCCTTTCTGTGACATGTACCAGATGGCAGCATTCAACATACAGGAGGCTCTAATTTGGAAGGAGAAAATTGAGATGGTCATTGATCAGGTTTGACATGTGCACCCTAAGCCGTGCCAATTGTATTACTCATATTACGAAGTAGACTAGCAGTACATGAAAGCGATTATGAATCACAAAACAATCAATTTCCCTGTAATTTGCTTAGTTGCTCACTGCACCAATAGTTGTACCTAAATTGTTTCTTCTGAACGATGCAGCAACAAGGAGCAGCTCATAGTGATGGCGACCGGGTTTTTAGCTCATCACAGCAAAAGGCTAGCTTAGAAAATGGAAGGAAGTCTTCTTCCTCTGACCACGAAAGTCAGTAAGTAGCTGACTTCCTTGGTTCTGTTGCCAGTTATGCTTCTATTTGAACTTGTACCACTTTTTTGCTTTTGCACTTTCATGTTATCTTTGTTTCTATGTTGAGCCCTTCACCATCAGCGGCCAAAGCATTCTTTTTGATACCCTTCTCTGATAATAATTTGCTTGTACATCTTCCATCTGTCTTATTATTGAGGGCTGTCGATAGCTAGTATTTCTGAAAACATCACATTCTGTCAGGATGATTTTGTCCAGTTGGTATTCTTCTGAGATGCTACTTTGTGATCTACATGATCGAGCCTCTTAGGGTTTTAAATATGTAAATACTTGCTAGTTGTGTCTCAACTCATCTAACACTTAGGTCCTGCAGCAGTTTCTGGTCTTATAACGCCACACCAAAATGAAGAAAGAACAATTGTTGATAGTGTTTGAACTCAAGTTTGTGCATACTTGACAGATCTCTACTCTATTAGCGCTTGAGTGTAAATATGTTTCCATCTTTTCCATGATAATATGGTAGAGTAACCTGTTCTAAAATGACATGTGCCCATATTCTCACCTGGCAGGTACAGTCATGAAGAGGAAGAAGAGGAGGAGGACAATCAGCGGTCATTGCTAAGGAGAACAACAATTGGGAATGGTCTGTAACATGTCATTTAACATGGCTTGTCTGTTCCATTCCATATATATAATTTTTTTCTTTCAAGCTTAACAAATATTTTTTTTCTATTGTTGCCTTTTGTAGGTCCTCCGGAATCATTGCATGATTGGACCCGTGAAAATGATTTGGGAATATCAAATCAGGGAAGCCCTGACCAAGTTTTCTCTAGAGGACACTGGCGCCTTGTCAGATGCCAGAATGGCAAGAACTTCTGTTTTGTCTGTAACTCCGTTTCTCTGTTGTGTAATTGGGCTGCTCTTCTGATTTGGTGTTGATTTCTTCAGGCCTCCGCATTTTTGAGGAGCTCCAAGATGTTGATTACCTTGTAAGTTGTTGATGATTTTAAGTATGTACAGGTGCTTTAAATCTATGGCCACGTTCTCATGTTGCTTGATGCTTGTACTCATAGGCAAGAAGCTGTAGCAGAGCAATGAAGGCTGTTGGTGTGGTTGAAGCCTCCTGCGAGGCTATATTTCAGCTTGTCATGAGCATGGATACCACACGTTTTGAGTAAATTCTCTTGTTTCCACATTTGATCGATCAACTCCACCATTGTGCATTATACTTTCCTTAAACTTATCCATATTGTTTTCTTTTTTGTTCTGTAAGGTGGGACTGCAGCTTCCAGTATGGTAGTATGGTAGAGGAGGTCGATGGCCACACTGCAATACTGTACCATAGGCTACAACTAGATTGGTTCCCAATGTATGTTTTGCCCTTTGCTGGAAATGTTCCTCTCTTCGCTTGTGCTCTACAAGAACTCTGAATTTATTGCAAAATCATGCTACATTATTTTCTTGGTTCACAAATGGACATGCCATTATGTTACATTTATTAAAGATACTTTGTTTTACTTGTTAAATTGCTTGGTGCAAATTTATTGAAATGTAGTTTCCTGGGAACATGGATTAAATACTGACATTGTCTGTTGCTGAGCCTATTTTGCTTCACTCTTGTATTTCATCATTGCATTAATCCAGTTTTTGTGAATTTCAGAGTCATATATTTAGTTTTGTTATGGATTCTGACATGAATTTGATGAATACTTTATCAGGTTTGTTTGGCCTCGTGATCTCTGTTATGTGCGCTATTGGCGGCGTAATGATGATGGAAGCTATGGTTGGTACTCCGGTACTTTTAGGTTTACACATAGCCATGTTCTCATGCAACAGATATGTGTATGCGAATGTGTAGTCATTTATTTTATGACTTCTGTTTGATATATTTAGTAACTTTTATTTGCAGTTGTGCTGTTTCAATCCAGAGAGCACCCAAACTGTGGTTCACAACCAGGATTTGTAAGGGCACATATTGAGAGTATGGAAATTGCTCTAATGACTTCATTACAGCTCAATGTTTGCAACTTATGTTGATGTATAGCAACCAAGGCTTCTTTTCCTAACTTAATTTGTCCCCTTTTTGAATTTATTGTAGGTGGTGGCTTCAACATTTCTCCACTGAAATCCCGTAACGGAAGAATCCGAACACAAGTGCAGCATCTTATGCAGATTGATTTGAAGGGTTGGGGGGTTGGTTATGCACCTTCATTTCAGCAGCATTGCCTCCTTCATATGCTGAACAGTGTTGCTGGTACAAATAAGCTTCTGAATTTTTGCATGGTATCTTAATTAATTTTGTGTTGTAGATAGTGCCTAGAGAAAGCATTTGGTTTATCTTGTTCTTGGTTAGGAGTTGGAGTGACTTCTCAATTGAGACGAGACCTTGTTATGTAAGGCTGCTGGATTGACCAATGACCAGTGTCCATAAACTTTTATGTTTGGCCATTTTAGGTGTCTCAGAGCTGACCAATTGCATATAACATGAGATGCACTGATGGGTTCCTTTCCAGGGTGTGTAAAATAACTGTTATTGCGATGCCTTACGAAAATAGTCTAGTAGTATATGGTTTCTGTTGAACATGATGTTTGGAGAAATGCTTTCTTGTTTTTCCTTCCTTCATGCAGTTTGGAGATCCACCTTCAACAAATCATTACAAGGCTACTTTAGGTCTCAGCCAACAGATTATCACCGTAGAAATTCTAACTAAGTTTCTGAAGCCTTTCCCGTTCTGCATCCCACTTCTAGGCTGCAGCTCACTGGATTGCCATGTACAATCCCTTTTTTAGCTCTAAAGAGCTAAGAGTAATCCTTATGCGTCCACCGTATGCCGACATGCATGACATATGCTTAGGAGACTGTTGCATAACTTTTCTTGTGCATAACCGTTCAATCATATTACAAGAAGGGATAGAGTTCGGAACTTAGATATTCGGGATTGGGTTGGCGTAGCACCAATCGAGGAGAAACTGATGCAACATCGGTTGAGATGGTTTGGACATGTCCAACGGAGGCCTCGTGAGGCGCCAGTGCGTAGTGGGGTTTTAGAAAATGTAGGTAATGTAAAGAGAGGTAGAGGTCGACCTAAACTGACTTGGGACGAGTCGGTCAAGTGAGATCTTAGAGAGTGGAATATCTCCAAGGAATTAGCTATGGATAGAAGCGCTTGGAGACTAGCAATCAACGTGCCTCAACCGTGATCTTTTTGTTTCTTCTTTTGTTTACCCCTAACCTTACCTTTGGTCTTGCGTCGTTTTATGTTTTTCTTATCCTTGTTTCTTTTGGGTTTCATCTCTAGCCTACCCCAACTTGCTTGGGACAAAAGGCTATATTGTTGTTGTTGTATCATCGAGTTACATAATGCTGCTAAAAGTTAGTGTATCGTTAGATTCATTGCCACCATGTACTCATCATGTATTTTACCATCTTAGCAAGTAACATGCCTACTACACTCCATGTCATTTGGCTTAGATGTATCACTTATGGTTATGGACACCCAGCATATTTTCCCTCATATCTGGGAAACTGAAAATTACATGTGCTCTTTTATTCATTGTGGCTTTTCTCTCCTTGCAGGGCTCAGGGAATGGTTTTCTCAAAGTGATGAGAGTCAAGTGCTTCCTAGGATTCCTGTTATGGTTAACATGACTCCATCTGTCTCTTCTAAGAAAGGCAGAAAAGCACAAGAGAATACTACTCAAACCAACCTACCGATGGATCCAAGCAGACATTCTACAGTTCTTGAGGAGGAGTCTGATGAAGATGATGAATTTATGATACCTGAATCTGAAGAACAAGAGGTTGATGAATTGCTTATAGTTTGTCCAGTGAATTTTTCCCATTATTTTTTTAAACAAGACTATGTTTTCCATGCAGACATCAACTCGTGAGGATGCTGCAGATGATAGACAGCCAGGTATATTGATATTCAATTCTCCTTCATTATCTGCACAAGCAAGAGCCTACTCCTCATGTTCTAATTAACTTTATGAATTCTATACCTAGGACGGGATGAGGAGGATTCAGATAAGATTGATCTGTCTGGGTTTTCTGGGAATTTACGTCGGGATGACCGTGATAACAGTCGTGACTGCTGGAGAATATCTGATGGGAACAACTTCAGAGTTCGAAGCAAAACTTTTGTATACGATAAAAGCAAGGTTTTGATCTTCCTCATCTGACCACACTCATTGTTGATATTGCTAGTATTGCTGTAGAATCATTTTGGCTCGTTTCTAGGCCCTATTATTTATGATTTCTATTATTCATTGATAGGTTCCAGCAGGAAAGCCTCTTATGGATCTTGTTGCTGTTGACTGGTTTAAAGATACCAAGCGAATGGACCATGTTGCTAGAAGAAAAGGCTGTGCGGTTCAAGTAAGTTTGAGTTTGAATCCTGATATCATTACTACCCTCACTATGGAGGAGCAAGCCCGCTGTATTTGAAACTGAACTATTGTTCCCACTGTCAATGGAAGTCCTCAGAAAACGGTGCTCAGACATGGAGTTGATATGGGCAGCATCATTTGTTGCACCAAGAGTCATGTTTTTGTTCTTTCTTACTACTTCCAATTCCAAATGTAGGTCGTTTTAGGATTCTAGTCAATCAGACTTCTTTAACTCGACCCATTGATATATCATATATGAAAAGTTATATAGGTTAACAACACTTGGTGTTAGATTCACGATGGAAATATTTTCATAATATATAACTTTCTCTATTCAAATAGTGCGCTTTACAAAAAATGCAAGTCAAATGTCATATTAGAGACCATGTTGATGTCTTAAACGACTGACATTTGGAATCAGAGGGAGTATTATGTTTAGCTTTTCTGTGTCAAATGTATTTGATGCGGTTAAGCTCAGTTTCTGCTGAACTATAATTTTACCCCCTTTTAATAACCTTTTGCTTCGGTTGTAGGTAGCGGCTGAGAAGGGGCTGTTTGCATTGGCTATAAATCTACAAGTAAGTATTACCATGGACATTACTGAACAAAATGAGTCAAAACCATAATTTGTTGGTCTTATCTTTTTTATATACATATGCTTTTTTTGGTGTAGTGTTCGTACAGTACACTAGTTTTAAAAGATTTTTTTTTGCGAGGACACTAGTTTTAAAAGATAACCCTCTAATTATGCTACTCATTTCCAGTTGTTGCTCCTGATAGATGTGTCTTGTAATACTACCATTGTTAACTGTTGTTGTGACTTGTGAAATTATCAAATGCTGAAATTGCATTTTCCATAGTTTGCGGATGATGCAACTATATTTGCTTTTGCAGGTTCCTGGCACAACAAACTATAGTATGGTTTCTACTTTGTAACAAAGAAACTGATACCGAATTCCTTATTGCAACGGTTTGTTGATGGCGATGACGAATTTCGAAATAGTAGATTCAAGCTGATACCATCAGTACCTAAGGTAATGTTCTCTCTATGACTATCCATCATTCCATAGGAATCCTGCGAGATCCATGCGAAAAGTGAAGTAGGAAGGGCAAAAGAAAGAATAAGTTATCTTGTTAACAGTTGTTGGTAAATTTAAAACCAAAAGTTTGATGTAACGCACCTTGAATTTCAGGGCTCATGGATTGTCCGCCAAGTGTTGGCAGCACACCTTGTCTATTAGGCAAGGCAGTTGACATCACCTATATCCGCGGAGCAAATTACTTAGAAGTAAGACTGCGAGAAATCTTCTGAAGCTTGTTTGTCTCCTTTTTGGCTAAGAAATAGTATGTGGACTTGGACTGACTTAACACATCTTTTATGTTGCTCTATGATGATGGACCTGTGCAGATAGATGTGGACATTGGCTCGTCTACAGTGGCGAATGGAGTATTGGGGCTTGTGTGTGGTGTAATAACGACACTAGTTGTCGACATGGCTTTCCTTGTCCAGGTAGGCATATTTGCCAAATAATCTGTTTATGCTGAATCATTTGCCCGTGTGAAATAATCATTCACATTGGCTGAAGTGCTAAACTGAATCTTTTCTGCAGGGTAATACATACGAGGAACTCCCAGAACGGCTGATTGGGGCAGTTCGCATGTCGCATATTGAATTGTCATCAGCAATAGTTCCGGTGCTTGAGGATTAACCAAATCTCGTACTGCATCAGCTGCTGCTGTGAAGCGGTTTTGCTTGAATCTCTGACAGCGTATACAGCGTACTAGGAAACATAGTTAAAGGTGGCTCCAGGGGCCGGCCCTCATGCAACCTCCTCATCCTATGAGCGAGTGAATAAACAGAGGATGTTTCTGTGCATGTACTATGTACTGTATTGCACATTTAGGCATTGCAAACCTGACATGAATCCTGTAGGTATTATAATGGGTTGGGTTGGAGATATGAAAGAGAGAAGAGATTAGAGTTAGGAATAGAAGCAGGAAGGGGCCTAGGTCAGGTTTGAATAAATAAACAGGGACCATTCAGAACTATTTGGGACTAGTAGTAGTAGGAAAAGAATTGGGATGGCAATGGATGTATACACATATCAGAATCGGAGCTTGGGACACCACACCATCCTCCATTTCTTGTATTATGTATACATAATGCTGTAATGTACTCATACGGTCATATCAGCCGTATGTATGTATGTATATATACTATTAACGTGTACTCCTTTTGGTGAGGTGCCGTTAGACCAGGTGTGGCCCTCTTGTGACTAATATTTTCTCTTCAACTACATTGCTATTGATCATAAATTTGGCATAGTATTCTCCCGTTTATTTTAGCAAGGTGCGGTTAGATTAGCTGCGGACCTGCGGCTTCAGATTCTAAGGACATATTTTGACCATTATTCTCTTGTATCACATTGCTAATGGCTATAAAATTGGCATAACACTCTTAAATTCGTATATATAGTATATAAAAGTACAATTAAATACGAATTCACTTATTATGTCCTATGGTTTACAAATCGTTAGCCTTTTTTATTGGTTCAAGCTTAACAAGGTACCTATTTCAGCTCCAGATCAACGAGGTTAAATCATGCCTAGATAAGAGGTTTGCAAACTGTGTTTTTTTATATAAAAAAAAATAATTGCAAACTGGTTTAGCCTTTTTTAATGGAGTGCAGTAGCCCACAAGGAGAAATAGGTTTCGGTCCAACACCACACCTCGAAGCCCAGCCCAAGTATTGCCGGAGAATCGTCTTGCTCGAGTCCTTCAGTCTTCATCACTCCAGAAGAGGCGAGGGAGTGTGGGTGCGGCCGTGCGGGGAGGGACACCAATCGGAGCTGATGGAGGCGGCGGCGGCGGTGGCGCCGCCGGAGAGGGAGACGTCGGCGGAGTGGGGCGAGGGTGTGGTGGCGCTGGGTTTCCGGGTGAAGGCTTCTTCCCGCGAGTCCCCGTCGCAGAAGGCGGCGAACGTGCTGGAGGCCGACCTGCGCTCCCACTGGTCCACCGCCACCAACACCAAGGAATGGATCCTCCTCGAGCTCCAGGTCGCCACTCGCTGCTTCTTCTTCTTTCTCTCCTCCCAATCCGATGGATTCGGAATCGAATTGAGTAGTTTCTCGCTCACTCACTCACCAAGGATTGTTACAAGGGACGAACTGCTTGCAGGAGCCGTGCCTCCTCTCCCACGTCCGCATCTACAACAAGTCCGTCCTCGAATGGGAGCTCACCGCCGGCCTTCGTTACAAGCCCGAGGCCTTCGTCAAGGTGCGCGCGCGCTGCGAGGCCCCCAAGCGTGACGTGGTCTACCCCGCCAATCACACCCCGTGCCGCTACCTCCGCATCTCCTGCCTGCGTGGCAACCCCATCGGCATCTTCTTCATCCAGCTCTATGGCATCCCCGTGCCTGGCCTCGAACCTGAGCTCCAGCCTCTGCTCAGCTACTTGCTCCCGCAAATCACATCCGCCAAACAATCCCCGTCTCACAACTTGCACCTCCAGGTTCTCTTCTTACCACACTGTTTCTTCTTTTGCCCCTTTGGCTTTGGGCTCACCATATCATGAGTTCCTGAAGCATTTCTGCCCCCATTCATTGTAGTTGCTTAAGGACATTGCGAGCAGGCTACCTCCATTTCTTCCCCAGATTGAGGTGAAGTCCCTCTTTTATGCTCCTAGTTAAATGATCACTTCTCGATGCATGGTGTGCATTATCATTTAACAGGCTACTGTACATTTAGTGCAGGCTGACCTTAATAGCGTCGCAGACACCCCGGAGAGCACTGTGCGCTTCTTGGCTCTGCTTGCTGGTCCATTTTACCCTATCCTTCACCTTGTAAATGAAAGGTGCGGTTTCCTACTTCAACTTGCATGTATCAGTTCGATTTGTGTTACATGCTGTGCTGCCTGCCACCATATATTGCACTTGTCTTATTGTGCATACGTGTTTGAACTTGCCTGCCTGTATGTGGGGAATGACATCTGAAATATGTCATAAATTTACAGGGATCCTACCAAATCTTCGTTCGTTTCTGCTGATTCAGATGCCCTGAGAACTAGTCTGGCTGCTACTCCAACCATTTCTTCAAACTTTGAGGCATGTTGTCCGTCCATCCCCCCCCCCCACCCCCCCCCCCCCCCCCCCCCCCCCCTATGGGCGTCTGTTTCTTGTTTTTGCAATGTGATATAGTAGTGTGAAAGGTGAAGGCTACCATGTTGCAGGCATGTATGCTGTAAGCTTGATTACATACTTGCAACCATAGTCAGCCCCGTCCCACGAATTTTATGGGCCCTTGGGCTAGTAAGACACCAAGGGCCCGACAATCTAATATTTTAATAAAACAATTACAGTATATAATAGTACTAATAAGAGATAACTTGTAGCATACATACAATGCATCAAAGAAGATAAAAAGGGGCAAAATAACTATGATGGTTATCTCAAATAAATGTATAGTGCTTTAGTGCTTTTTAAAAAGGTGTTTTTGGCATTTCTTGATGCAAAATCTTCAAGAACACTTTCAAGATCATTTGTATCTAAAATATACATACATGGTAGATCGTGCAAGGTATACTGTATTATACATACTTGGTAGATTCATGGGCCCTCAGCCTGATGGGCCCCTGGCCATCGCACCGGCTGACCCCCCCTCTAAGACGGGCCTGACCATAGTCATACATAATTTCCTGGTTATTTGAAGTGGTTAAACAATCCTTTATATTCTGTCCTTCTATTTCTTTGTGTTGAACGATCTTTGGGTAACGATTAAAATAGTGCTGACTGGCAGTATATAAGCCGAGCTGCTTTGTGTATTCTAATTTTAAAAAGACTGCATAATACACATCCAGCCAGGATTGCCTTGATTAATGGTTGACTGCTAAAAGTTCTAACATGGGATGCAAATATATTCTGTTAGGCAACTTGAATAGCTCAAGTCAAATTGCATAGCTTAATTTTTGTACCACAGAATGGCTGTTGAAGATCTGTCACTGTGTGTAAGTTAGGTTGATATTATATTACGAGCTATTTTACAATGCTTCTAGAGGTACCCACCGGTACCTAAAAGTACCTATTCTTATGCCCCTTTTGAATTAGAAAAAATAAATTATATCAATGGTTGGTCCCACTATTTTTGTACTTGGTCCCACAAATTTGGTACTTCTTGGTACCTCTAGGTACTCCCTTTGTTTCCACCGTCCGATTTCTCGGAATGGACGGTTCTCATTATTTCAAGCATTCTAAATTCCTCAAATAACTTAGTTTGGTATCTGAAATATGGCCATGAATGCGTAGAACTCTGAATGGTTTCTGGATGTAACTTGTTTCCTGGTGGTTAGGTGTGAAATCTAAAAGGCATTCAAGTGACTGGCTGTAATTTTTTGTCCTATATGGGATTACTGTCAACCTGTCAGCTAAAATACGATTTTTGAACCCTGTTACTGTTGTCTCCATCTCCATGGCAAGCATCAATTTTCCTGTAATGATCCTAAACCCTGCACAGTTACCTAGTTCTCAGTCTAGGTAACTGCGTGCAGTGCACTCAGTCTAGGTAACTGCGTGCAGTGCACTGAGACTGGTCTTACATAAGTTGAGAGCGCTGGCAATTAGTAAATCAAACAAACATATTTAGGTATCTGTTATTATCTTCAGCATTCTAAACTCTTTTTCCTTCCAGGCACAACCTAGGAGATCACGGAGTCCATCTTCTGTTCAGCCTGCTTCACATTTACTGGCTTTTCGATCTGAAACGGCTGTGCTCCTCTTACGGAAAGCACATAAAGACAAAACCCTTGGAGTTGTTTGTGTCCGAGTATGATCATTAACACTATGTTTTTCATTTTTGCTGTATGCTCTTTCCACATGGAAAATTTTCCCACCAATTGTTTCTTTTCACTCAGGCATCAAAAGTATTGCAAAAACTCTTGGAGCCTGAGCCATCTTTAGACAAATCAATGTCTAATGGTGTCATGCTAGCGAGCCATGTCTGTGATGAAATTCCTAAAAGTGATGCGTCCACTTTAGTACTTTCTACAGACTACTCTAGTGTGTTTGGAGAAGAATTTAGCCCATCAGAAAAGCATTTTGATGGTTCATTCCTGAATATTTTGGATATCGCTGCTGTGGAAGAAGGCATTCTTCATGTACTATATGCGGTTGCCTCACAGGTTATTGTTCCATCATCATATCTTTCACCTTATACATATCAGTATGTTAAAAAATACTAATGTTTTTCTTGATTTGTAATTATAGCCTCTGTTATGTCGCAAGCTTGCTGAAGGTACTTCAGACATTTGGTCTATCTTACCACTTGTCCAAGCTCTACTTCCAGGTAATGGTTGGGCCTTACTACTTTTCTTTGAAGCATACAGAAATTTTAATAAGTTGGAATGTTTGCTACGGGTAATCCACACTTTCATGCATGTGCAATCACATTTCACTTGCTCTAATCACAATCACATTTAGGACATGGACAGAAATGATGTCTAAGCACGCTTTTGATCATCTATCCTTTTGAGTACGCCATTATGAAATATTTTCTGGGACTTGTAAATACACCATTTTCATGTGGCCAATTTAAACAGCTAAGATAAGTTCAGAGTTAAAAATATTTGACTGCATAGGTTTCATAACTTAACCTATTTTAACTGGTGGGAATATCTTGTACTAATAAGTGATGACAAGCCTATGTGGTTTAATACAACGATACACAGCTCCCCTGTGTGTTCGAAAAAAAAAGACAAGCCTATGTGGTTACGCCAATGATCGTGGCTCTTATGTCTTGTGGCAAAAGGTTCCTCTCTGAGTTTTACAAACAAAAATGTCGCAGTTCACTTATTTAGGCATTTTCTGACATTTGCTCACATGACTCTTAGTTGCTAACCCATAAAGGTAATTGTAATCATGAACTGAAGCCCTTTTCTTGAAACAAACAGACCTACCTGCAATTGAACAAGCATACATGCATACATTTGGTGAGTCCCATAAATGATAGCATGCTGTTGGTCTTTTGTGTTTGTAGCACTTCGCCCTCCACTCAGTCCTGGTCCTACTGAACAGATTGATGATTCTTTTAGCCAATGGAATCATCCAAACGTTCAGAAGGCTCTGTCCCAGGTACCTCAATGGTATTTATTGATATGATTTGTTATACCGTTCCTCAAGATAATTGTGGCTGCAGATTGTTACAATGTCAGTATCGCCATCAGTTTTACATCCTCTTCTCAGAGCTTGCGCTGGTTATCTTTCATCCTACCTTTCATCACATGTTCGTATATCTCTGCTAATCTTCTCTCTTCATTCTTCAGGAAATTATTTATGCATTTGCCACATGTTTGCAATACACCCTGCCGAAATGTATCTTTTGCTCAGAAAGTTATTGACCCTTCATCTTTCTTTTTTCCATTTATTAGGCAAAAACAGCATGTGTTTTGCTTGACTTGTGTCGGGGGCCATTGGTACCATGGATACCCATGATAACAGCAAAGGTCTCTTTTACGACTTTGTTTCCTAAGATTTTTTTGTTATTCCTTCCTTTTTGCGGCTTTAATCTTTAACTCTTCTCAAAACAGGTTGATCTTGCAGTTGAACTCCTTGAGGGCCTCCTGGGTATCATCCAGGTGTGTGCACACTGGAAACTTATGGATGCTGGAAATTTGAAGTTTGCTTTTGATACATGTAACCTAGTGCCTTTGTATCCTGCCACACTTCTATACCTTGGACTTTGCTACTATTCCAAATGAAGTTATGCTTTAATTTATGTATGCTCTTGAAGGGATGCACCTTTATTTGAGATGAAACACTTAAGCTTTTTACAACTGACCAAAATTTGCTGCAGTATCAGTGTTTCGTTTTGTTAAACTACTTCAGGTCCTTTTAAGATGACTGCCACTACAAATTTATATTGCAAACCAATGACTTTGCTCTTTGCATGTTGGTTAGGAAGCTGGCCAATGTCTTGCTCGTTCTCGCGCAGCGCTGAAGTATGTTGTATTGGCAATTTCCGGGCATATGGATGATGTGCTCACAGAATATAAAGTAAAATCATGTTTCCCTTCCTGAAAGTGGTTTTTTGTAGACTTCTGCGCTGCTTCCCTAACTTTTCTACTTTCAGGAAGTCATGCATGAGTTACTTTTCATTCTGGAGATGCTAGATCCTTTTATTGATCCTCCTACAAGTACCATGGAAGGCACAGTAATATTTGGTGGTATCTCTACTATGTATTTGGAGAAGCAGTCAAGTGCATCCGACATTGCCTTAAATATTATCCGTACAGCAGTAAAGAATGCTGCTGTTCTCCCTTCTTTGGAACTTGAATGGCGACGAGAAGCAATTGCCCCAAGGTTGGTAAAGCGATATGTATTTGCAGATTTGACATAAGCTTGACACTGCAAATCTGCAATAATCTAACTTTCATGATTGATGCAAGCCAACATACTATCATTATCGAATAGCTACTCTTCTCATGTTGCTATGGGTTGATTCTGCCACTTTCACACAAAGAAAATATTTATGACTGTATGTTTTATCCCATTAGCAATCAAGTTTATATACAAGAGAGTTATGGGCATCATGTTCCAATCCAGTTAGGGCACATGGACAAAGATACATACATACATACACTGCACTTAATAGTGATGAATTTAATTTGCATTTTAAGACCTTGATGCAAATTTCTTAACCATGTTACATTTCAAGACATCTCTAGCTGTCTAGCATAACACTACCATGCATGCTGTTATAACATGCCTGACTTTTGTTCGCAGTGTAATTCTCTCTATCTTGGATCCGCATATGCCACTTCCTCCTGACATAGACCTCTGCAAAAGTTCAGTGCATGAGATTAATAATGCATCTTTGGCTGTTTTGGATAATCCTGCACCACAGACGTGCAACCCTGAAAATATTGACGGGCAAGATGCATCTGAAACAACTGCTAGGGCTGAATGTTTGGAACAGAGCAATTTCTTGTTTGCTCCTGAGGAATTGAACCAATCTGAATTGACAGGTCTTTGTACCTTGAAAGGGAAAGGCCATGATGAAATACCTCAAAGTTTGAACCAGAACATCCCTGAAGGCAGAAGAAGTAATGAGAAACTACCCTCTGATCCTTTCCTGCTAGATAATATTGCTGCAGCTGATTATTTTGATGCACAGGCTGATTATCAACAGCTGGAGAACTACCAGGACTGTGAGTTACGAGCTCAAGAATTTCATCGCTTAGCACTGAACCTGTGCATGCAACAAGAACCAACAATTGAAGGGCATAATGCTGGAATTGATGCTTTGCTGTTAGCTGCAGAGTGTTATGTTAATCCATTTTTTCTCTTGGATTTCCAGCCTAATTTAGAACGTCTGGACAAGATTGAGCGCATTCATTCAGAGTTGATGCAAGGGAATGCCTCCTTTGTGTCGAAAAAAATGCACTTGAAAGGTTTAGATCGAAAAGCATTATCTAATTTGGAGAACAAGCGGGATATATCTGTCATAGATTTGCTCCTGCAAGCTGCAAGATTTGATTCTGAATACCAGGAAAAGATACCTGAAGGGGAACCTTATCCAAATATTTCTGAAGATGGCGAGCAATCTGTAGAAATCTCATCAGTAGCTCTTCAGTGTGCTGATGCTGTAACTTTGGTCAGAAAGAACCAGGCTTTTCTCTGCCACTTTATTATGAAGCAATTCCAAAGGAAAGGACACTTGTGTAGTGAAATTCTTCTCCAGAGCTTGTTGTTCTTATTGCACTCAGCGACCGAACTATTTTGTCCACCAGAGAATGTAATTGATATAATTTTGAAGTCTGCTGAAAACCTCAATGAACAGCTTGCATGTCTTTACAGTTGTGTTAATGCAGGGAATGAGAAATTGGATAGGGTAAAAGTACATGGTCTAAGAAGACGTTGGACCCTTCTCCAGAAGCTGGTTCTGGCTTCATCTGGTAGTGATAATACTATAGAAATTGCCAGAACTAAAAGGGATGGCTTCCGTTTTAGAAGCTTGGTCCCTCCATCAACATGGATACAGAAGATATCCAATTTCTCCAGGTTTTCTAGCCCACTCCCTCGCTTTCTTGGATGGATGGCAGTGTCTCGTTATGCCAAGGAATATCTAAATGAGAGGCTGTTTCTTGCTTCTGATTTCTCACAGCTTACATCTTTGCTGTCAATTTACATGGATGAACTTTGTTTGATGGATGGAGCTGCAACTCAGAAGGTCAGGCCTGCAAAAGGTGAAAGATCTAATTGTAAGCATTTGGTCCTTAAGAAGGAAACTACTCTGTCAGATCAACGAAGCATGACCAAACAGTTTAAAGTTATACTGCCAGAACTACATTTCTTCTTTCCAAGCATGAGCAAATTGTTTAATGCATTTGGAGAGAGCATCTTGGAAGCTGTAGGGTTACAATTAAAATGTCTACCCAACAGTGCAGTACCTGACGTTCTTTGTTGGTTTTCTGAGTTGTGCTTGTGGCCTTATCTTGAACGCATTAAGGAGCATCTTGTGGTTGCAAACCGAGTTAGCTATTTGAGAGGAAATATTGCTGCTAATGCGAAAGCAGTTGTTTTCTACCTACTTGAGAGTATTATTACTGAGCACATGGAGGCTGTTATTCCTGAAATGCTCAGGATAGTGCACATTCTTGTGTCACTCTGTAGAGCTTCTTATACTGATGTGGCCTTCCTCAAGTCTGTGTTATGTCTAATGAAGCCACTCATCTCTTACTTCTTAAGGAAGGGAATTGAGAATACAAAAGTATTGGGTCATGTAATGGAGGGCAGAAGCTTTGAGTTGCTTTGTTTTGAAGAATTGTTTGAAATTGTTCGTTGTGGTAAAGATTCAGAGGATACATCTGTGGATAAGATTCAGGTACCCTTGCTTATCTTCATTCTGGGATCAATGTTTCCAGATTTCTCATTTGAGAGGAGGATTGAAATGTTAGACTCCTTGTTAGTATGGGTGGATTGTATCAGCTCCGATCCACCATCATTGTTATGCAGTTATCTTCAAGGCTTCCAGACACTTCTAGATGGTTGTGAAACTGTGCTAGTCCAAAATATTGAACTACTTGGTGTCAGTGTCCTATCTGCGACAAGTCAATCTGTAGAATCTACTGATTCTTTGGGTGTTGATGGCATTATGCAACAAGAGAAGAACACGCAAGATAGTGAAGAGCAAATACTTGTGAAATCCACAGTATATTATGAGAATGATGGAAGTCATAAGGGTGTTTATTCTCTACATCCGAGTAGTATCATAGAATTTTGTGGTGCCCTGGAGAAGTTTATTTCACACCTTACTCCATCTATCGAGGGCTGTTGGAAATGGCACCATCAGTTGGCCTCTGGGGTCTCTTTGTCTATTGCAAAGTGTTTGTTGTTTGCAAAATTTTTGAAGTCCATTGCAGAAGAAGACAAAATGTCTAATAGCAGTGAGCAAGATGTTGCTGCGAAAATTTCTTGTGAGCTTGCACAAAAGCATTGGCAAAGTGCTCTGGAAGGTCTTGGAGAAATCATTTTATCAAATCAGGAAACACAGTGCTGGCAGGTGGCATCAGCTATGCTCGATTATATAATGAGTATACCAAATGTCCTTGCTTGGGGTAATGTTCTTAGTGCCACATGCTCTGCAATCAAGGGCTTCTGCTCTCATGCACCTAGGATATCTTGGAGGCTGCAGACAGACAAGTGGTTATCATTGTTGGTTTCTGGTGGAATTGAGCGCTTCAAGAACCGCGAGACGTGTTTGATTGATCTTTTCTGTACATTGTTTAGTCATTCTGAACCAGAGCAGCGTGCTATTGCATTACAACAGCTTGGGAGGATTGTTAACTCAACAAGTTCCACTGAAGCTGACTTGAAATTTCCTACTTATGACCAAAATTTCCTCACATCTGGCTCAACAGTTACATCCCTTCTGGTTACTGACACATGGGATAGAGTAGCAGCTTTGGCTCTCCATGACTCTTCTATGCTATTAAGGAATCATGCAATGGCATTGCTTACTGAATATGTGCCTTTTGTTGATAGGAAGCATCTGCAGTCCTTTCTTGCATCCAGTAACAGTATCCTGAATGGTTTGGGACAACTTTCTGGTGTAATTGAAGAGGGCTATTTTACCAGAATGTCTTTGCTGTTGCTTTCTAGGGCATGTCTTTATTCTACTCCTGAAGATATTGCTCTGATACCTGAATGTGTTTGGCAGAAGTTGGAAAACATGCAGACATCGTCTGGTAAATTTATCCAGATTTCTGAGCTAACATGTTTAAATCCCATCGTATCACCTGTATGTATATAGTTCTGATTATCCAAGCTGTGTTTTGCTTGTTTCTTTCTAGGAGGTTTTGGTTATATGGAGAAAGATCTCTGCCGAGCTCTGTGCCAACTAAGAAGTGAATCAGATGCTAAAACTGTAGTGCATCCCTCCCCCTCATGCTTTTGAAGTTATATGTTTACTGAGTACTGACTCCAAATCTCTTCTATTAGGCTGTAAAAGAAGTTCTCTCTGGATCTACCAGTCAGGCAGTCAGCCCTGATTTTAAGAGCATCCGTGATTCGATTCTTCAGGTCATAATGTTTTGAATATTCTTATTTTCAGTATTTTTTCATCTGTATTACTGCTTCTGTTTCAACTTTATGTCTGTATCCTCTATTTCAGCTCGTTACTAATTATGTTCTCATTGGTGAATGTGCTTGTAAATATCACACTAATTTTGGATTTTGTTGATGGTTTCAATCTTTCTAATAACTACACATAGACTAACCATACTGGAAACTAGTACTGTTTGGAAATATTTGTTTACCTTTCTTCAAAGAAAATGCTTTCAAGCAAAAGAACTGGCATGCTTATATCTTGGTTCAATTTGATATTATTTCTATACTAGAAGTTGCTGGAACCATTGAGTGCTAATTTTGTTCTTTAATTAGTACTGATCTATCTAAACTTGTCAAACACCATTTTGATAGGTGATGTCCTCTTTGAGTTCTGTTGAAGCATACTTTGAGTTCTTCTCAGCCAGATCTTCTCAAGAATATGAGGTGAGAAGTACAACTACCATTTTCTTTTAGGCACTTGTTCAAACAGAGTTCTGACACTTGATTAAATACAACACCAAGGAACTTGAAGAAGCTGAGATTGAATTGGAGCTTATTGAAAAGGAGAAATCAGTTCACAACTTTGTTGGGCATCCCCATGATACTGTTGTTCCTGAGATGCCATCATGTGAGCTCAATGACTATAATAAGCGCTATAGTTGTCAATGCTACCTATTGCTATTTACATGTCTTATGTAGTTTCATTTACAGACCACAACGATGATAATGATGTTAATAAACGGCTGCAGCAAGTACGGGAAAATATACGATCCCTGTAAGTTTACATACTATGATGGTACTTCAAATTTACTACTTCTCTTGATAACAAGTTTGCAGTCAAAGTTTCTGATACTTTATATTGACTTCTATGTCCATCCAAGACATCCTTGTTTACACACCAGTTTACTTTGATTTCTAGAAGCATATTGAACTGTTTAATATTCATTTAACTGTGTTAATTCAACAGGGAAAGATCCAGGCTTAAAGAGGAAATTACAGCACGGAGGCAAAAGAAGCTGCTTATAAGACATGCTCGTGAAAAGTACTTAGAAGAGACAAGCTCTAGGGAAATGGAGCTTATGCAAGAGCTCGATAGGTTCAGACCTGTTGCTTTTTTCTTTGGCACGTTGATACCATGGAGATGTTGTTCCTATTTCTTTGTTGCATTTTGTAGGGAGCGAGGTCTCGAGATGGAGCGTGAAGTAGAAAGACAGCGGCAACTGGATATTGAACGTGCCAAGTCTAGGGAACTGCAATTCAACCTTGATTTGGAAAAAGAAAAACAAACTCAGGTACCCTCGCAAATTATTATTTCAAATGGACGTAATCTGTTGGCATTGGAACACATGTTTGCAAATCAATTCATCATGCTTCAATCATTGAAAGAAACATAGCGATAGCTAGACTTGCTTTCCAGGTGCATCTGCTGGGAAAGCACCATCTAAATCACTGTTTTCCGTTTGATGTTTAGTACTATACTAGTTTGCATGGGCTTTATCTTTGTTTTCTTATTGTATTGATTTTGTGCCGATTGTACCCTTAGAGAGAGCTTCAACGTGAACTGGAGCAAGTCGAGTTGGGGCGATCATCAAGGCGGGAGTTCTCGGCCAATCCAAACAGGTTGAGTGTGACTTCGGTCGCCTCTATTCACACATATCATTGAGCTTTTCACATTCGTGCGGTAGCCAAGCTCATTTGCAACAGTGCGGTTACCTCACCTCTCCGAGTTGCTCATCGTGCAGCCGGTCCAGGGAGCGGTACCGTGAGAGGGACGGCGGCAGAGCGCAGCAGGAGGCGAGGTCAAGCAGCCGTGGCCACGAGGGAGGCTCCGGTCAGGCACCCGCACCGGCAGGAAGCCCCGCGGTCATGCTTGCCGGGTCAAGGACGTTCTCTGGAGGGAATCTTCCGACGATACTGCAGCCTCGCGACCGCGCTGCCCCTGACGATGACAACGCTTGGACCGAGGGAAGCAGGGACTCCGGAGATGCCGGTAGCATCGGTGACCCGGAGTTCGATGGGCCGAGGCCGCACGGGCCACGCGGCGGCAAGTCGTCGTCGTCCAGGCAAGTTGTGGAGCGGAGGGATCGTGATGGCACCGCGGCCAGCACGGGCAGGAGAGAAGGGAAATGGGAGAGGAAGCAACATTCCTGATTTGTAAAACTTTGTCCAACAAACTAGGCATTACCGTTCATTTTATGATCGAGGCACCCTCGTTGCATCGAATGGTACAGGATCATCTGCTCGGTCAACTCGTTGGTGAATAGCGTAGACTATAGCATCAATCGAGGTAACATGCAGCAATCATATGGTATTCTTTTTATGATCAAGGCACCCTCAATGCATCGAATGGTACAGGACCATCTGCTTGGTCAACTCGTTGGTGATCGGTGAATAGCGTAGACTATCGCATCAATCGAGGTAATAAGTGAATACTACCGAAGTATCAACTGTTACGCTGTGCACTCTGCTTTTTGCTTGTGGTAAGTTTGCTCGACACTGTTGAACTGTGATTAATTCAATTTTGAAGATCGATTTTTAAACGCAAATAGCTTTGTAGATGGGTAATACTCCCTATCCTATCACAAATACAAGTGCACGAGGACATTGCCTTTGTCTGCAATATGATATTTGGACCATAGTATTATACAAATATATTATTTTAACTGTCTTATGAATATAATTTTAAAGAATATAATGATGTCAATATTATACTATATGTTACCTATTTATACAAATATTATATATCGGTAGTCAAAGCTTGAAGAAAATTGACTAAGTTCAAACCTAAATGGATTCATACTTCGATTGTGAGAGTGAATTACACAAGCACGTCACGTTTAGAGATCGTTCTCTCTCACATCGGACCAGGTTTTAGTACAAAACACCCATTATAAAATCAAATGTCCTCACGTAGCACATTTTACATGTTACCATGCGCAAGAGTGCACTGCCTTTCAGGGTAGGAAGTTGTGTAGGTCAAAATTGAGCAAGTTTTTACCAGGTCAAAGTTGAACAAATTTGGTTGGTAGATAAAAAAACAGAAAAGTTTATTGGTGAGTATAAATGAGATAATAAATTTTCCGACATGGTCCGTGGCACACAATTTATTGAATGCCCTCTTGATGCACAGCACAGCACGGATAGATAGCACCAGGCGGACTGCACCCCTAGCGAGGGCTACCGAAACCATACAGTCTAGCGAGGAGGAGACGATCGAATCGAGTAGTTGGGACGCAGTACTGGAGATTTATTGCAGCAGCAGCAGCGGAAGCAGCAGCAGGGTCAGAGAGGCTCAGAGCTGCAGCTGGACCTGCCTGTCGAATACCCATGAGAATGGCACCCGCCGTGTCTCTGCCTGGCGCCGCCGCGCGTCGAGCCGCTCCATCTTGCGCACCCTCTCCGGCAGCCGGCACACGTACTCCTGCGCGCGCCTCCCCTCTCCGGTGAGCCCGTGCCCGAGCCCCGCCACGCCCCACCTCTCCACGAAGAACTCGACGAGGTCGGCGTAGTCGGCGGTGGTGTACACGCCGAGCCCCTGCGCCACGGCGGCGTAGTGCCGGAACAGGTCCCTGTCCTTGCCGTCGAACATGTGCGCCGCCGGCATCATGATCCGCTCCCTCATCATGTACTCGAGCGCGCGCACGGCGGCGTCGGGGGCCCGCCGGAACAGCTCCCCGACCACACGCGTGTACGCCGCCTCGTGCCTCCTCTCGTCCCCGGCGATGGCGCCGCAGATCCTGGCCAGGCTCTCGTCCCCGAGCTCCCCGGCCCGGCGCGCCGTGTTGCCGTGGGAGATCGCCGTGGCGCGCTCCTGGAACGCCGTGTAGATGAACCCCCTGTAGGGGCACCCGTCGGAGCGCAGCCGCATACCCGCGGTGATGAGGTGGTGGATGGTCTGCTCGACGGCGCGCACGTCGACGCGGCCGGTCAGGTAGAGGTACCGGTTGAGGAGGTCCCCGTGGCGGTTCTCCTCGGCGGTCCACCCGCGGGACCACCGGGCCCACGCGTCGGCGGCGGTGGGACGGTCGTAGCCCACGAAGCTGTTGAGCGCCGCGTGGTACGTGGGCAGGGCCTCCTCCGTCACCATGTTGCCGACGAGGCAGACGAAGAGGTCGTCGGGGATCTCGCGCGCGCGGGCCCGGAGCTCGTCGACGTCGTCGCGGAACCCAGGGGAGGACGAGTCCGGGAGGAGGTCGTGCGGCTGCCACGAATGGTCCACGGGCTTGAGGAGAGGGAGTAGGTTCGACTCCGCCCACCCGTCCAGGGAACGGAGCACGTCGGCCTTCTCCGGCGCCGTCATCGCCTCCGCCGTGGCCACGGCCGTGATCACCGTTCGCCGGCGGAGGAAGAAGGCGGCTCGCCGCGGTGGCGCGGTCCCGGGCGCATTTACGTAGTAGCAGGCGGCTGGCCCCGGCGCCATAGCCATCATCATGTTATGATGCAGTGACTAGCTTTGGTCGTTATCGTTAGGTATGTGTGTGTGGCTACTGGCTAGGTTTGGCAGGTTTGTTGCATTGGGAATGAAACAGCCGAGGGGGTGGGCGTGCTTATATAGTGCTCGAGTCGATCGATCGATCTGGCAGGTACGTCTGGTTTGCGTCACGAACTGGTCAGACGGACGATCCGAGCCAATGCCGCTGTTTGCTTCAAGTCATATAGCATAGCTCCGTCCGTCATCCGTCTGCTCCACTTAGCGTTAGAGACTATAGTCAAATTGCAGGATAGACCCACGGTTAAATGCCGGATGACATGCATGTGATTCATGCCAACCATTGCATCGTTCAGCGGTTAAACATCGGACCCATGTGACCCGTGTCAACCATTGCATCGTTCCGCGGTTAAATGCCGGATGAGACTGTCACGCATGTGATCCGTGCCAACCATTGCATCGTTCCGGGGTTAAATGCGGGATGACACCGTCATGCATGTGATCTGTGCCAACCATTGCATTGTAGAGTCGGCGTAGGAGAGGGAGGGGGAGGCGGCGAGGCGCCGTGCGTCGAGAGGGAGAGGGAGCGGCGGCGTAGGAGAGGCCGAGAGGGAGAGGGAGGGGGTGAGGGAGTGAGATGTATTAGGGTTTTTCATGGGCCTTAGTTGGGCTGAGAGTGTTATTGGGCCAAATGTTCACCAGATTCGGTTCTCTCGGTTACCCGAGAACCGAACCGAATAACCCGAGATAATTCGGTTCCTGAGAAACGAGAACCGAACTAGGAACCGAATTTCTCGGTTCCGGTTCCTTCGGTTTCGGTTCTTTCGGTTCGGTTCTCGGGTGTCGGGTTTTTTTGCCCAGATACTTCATCCCTGCTTCCATCTCTACTTCTATAAAGACGTGAATACACTCGCATGTCTTCGTCACTCTTCGTCACTATGAATATCCTCCAAATGATTGAAAATATGAGTATCAATCTTGAGTCAGAGACTTTTCCAAATATTCATATTCTACCAAATAGGAAAGCAAATCAAATGGTTGGCATTTTATTCTGTGATATTACACCCATCGATTTGTATATACATGTATTGCATTTATTATTTTGTATCCTGTAGCCGTGCTGTTGTCCACGCATTAGTACAGTATTAGAAACAAAGTTGAAGCAGGTGCATGCTACGACGGGGTCGCGTGTACGCATGGCATGGTTTAATACAAGTATGGGTCTCAATTTAATTTGATGTGCTTGTATGACGAATCAATGGCTAGAATTTTGTCAACCACATTGAGCCATCATGCATGCGAGAGCTACAGACCAAACAGCGGTTCGTAGCTCCGCCATTTGTAGGTGCAGTCGTCACATTCTTTTCAACAGATCTACCAGTAGCCAGTAGGCAGGCGGCAGGCCACTGCCCGTCGACACAGATTCTGCAAGGCAGCTTGGCTGGCCCCAAGCATTCTAAGGGCAGTCCCAACCCTCCAACTAGGATAGTTTTCATAGCATTAATTGGATTGCCACATAGGACTTTTGGCTTAGGTGACACTATATTAAATAAGAAAGAGAGTAGAGAGAGGAAGAAACCAGGTCTTGCATGAGACCTAGTTTCTACACGAGAACCTATGCACTAGACACTACTAAAATTTGCATTGGGGGAGGATGATTTCTTCATGATTGATAAAGAATAAAGATGATTGGTAGAGATGAGAGATGATGAATTTATTAAGGACCCACATCAAGAAATCATGAGTTGTGGAGTGTAGTTTCTAGAGTGGTTTCTTGCTTACGTGGCACTATAGAAACTATCCATAGACACCATGGGTTGGGACTGCCTCTAATGTTGTGTGCAGGAGTATGGGCTAACCATCAATTTATTGTCTACCGGTCATAAATGCAGCGCTGATGCTACATGCTAGCCAGATACGTGGGAAACGACACCTTCTTTTTCGGGTTGGCTACTGTTTGTGTACTTGGATTTTGGACATTAAAAGATCGTAAAGTTAGAAAAATGGCTTCACCTATCTGACCTCTAATTTATTTTAGCATTGGCTTACAAAATAAATTCACACTAGTGTATTGTTTTGCGCAACACAAATACAGTCGAAGTCGAAATAGATCATTACCCTAGTCCCTAGATCTTCGGCAACATTGGCTCTACGGGGTTTTCTGCCTCTAGCGCTTCTTGACCGCCCACATCCCCTTTTTCTCCCTATACTGGTGATTGTTTTTTTTTTAAAGTTAGCAGGAACACTGCTCTATCGTATAAGTCGAAGAAAAAATCGGAGCCATACATCACGCGCCGAAGCATACTTGAACACCACGCAAGAACTCACACAATATCACTCTACAACCTGACAGCGAAGCCGACATTAAGCCGTCAAACAACGTCGTCATCACCAACAATGAGCCCCACCAAACGTCGCAATCCGCTGCAATCCTAAGCGGCTACTAGTACACTCCTCCGCCACGGGGCTGACATCCACATGTCGCACGCTCACGATCGTCGATCTCCCAGCTCCAGCCTTGCTTTAGCAGAACACTACCGCCGCAACACCAGTACAACACCCGGATCCTGGGCCACTTGTTGATGGCTGTTAAGTGATATTTTCATGTTGTCGACTCCTGCATAAAGAATGGAAATAAGAACATCAACCATAATGGTAGAGTTTAAAAACTAATGAATTCCACAGAGTGTTGGTAAATATGTGTATGCAGATCACTTATACATGAGAATGAAGTGGGAAAACACTAAAGTGGCTCTCAACTAGCAATAACTAGGCAACCAAGGGCTGCCACATCAGCTTTCCACGGATCCATGGTCCCCACAAGAGTAAGGAAACACGCCCTCGACCAAGCACGCGCAAGTACATGGATTGAAGGGCCCACAACCAGGGTAAAAATGTCAAGAATTACCCTACAAACCCTGGGACCCAGACAAGGACCCACATGGCAGCCTACTGTCCAAAGGCGGTTATGGGCAGGGTCCACCTTGGGTCAGTCGAACCCCTGGTTCGGCCGAACCAGGGGTGACTCCCCTCATTCCTGGCCGCCACGTGTCCTGTCTAAATGCGGTTTGGAGGAATATTCCATGATGATCTCCTGCGTTACCGACCTCCACCTGCCTATAAATACTAGAGGAGGGGGGGGGGGTCCTAAATGAGTAGTCTCACTGCTCTTATCATTCCCTAAGAGCTCTCACTTCACTCATGCTCCCTACTCCATCATGGGGAGGGACATGAGGTGTATCTTAGATTAGAAGAGGGGTAGAGAGTAGAAATAGCAAGAAAGTGAGTTGGTAGTGAGAGTGTTGATCGTCAACACTTGAACTAGTTTATCATGTATTCCTGTGGATGCTTCATGTTCTTATCAAGTAAGTGCAATGTAAGTGCCTTTGGTCTTCTTTGATTCAGTATTGTAAGTAGAAAGTAGTTTGAGTTCTCACTCGCGGGCTCGTCATTCCATTTATATGGGGTGCTGGGAAACTGTTGTGTGCCAGAAAGTGCAGTAAGTACCCAGTAGTGATCAGCGGCGTAGGCGTGGTGCCTGAGTCATAGATTACGTTTCGTTTGCGCATCTTATCACACGGCTTACTAGGGGTAATTCACTGGTAGTGACAGTGTCAGCTAGGACAGTCCAATACCCCATGTTCGGATAAGTTGTAGAGCCGTTAGCCGGAGTCGCTTGTGGATGCAACGGTAAGCCGGTGCCCAAGCGAGTGGAAAACAAGAGCTTAACATACTCCCTGTTGCTGATCCTAGATTATTCTTTCTATATCTCTTAAGGCAATCGTGACCCTTGGATCCCTAGTGTGAGCAGCGTGCATACACGTTCCCTCTGGATTCCATACCCTTGTAATACTCTTTTAAAGGGAAAGCTCTGATGACAAATTTTGTGCGCTTGCGGATTTATTCGTGAGCGTTATCTTTTGTCATCATGCTCCTGATGCTGCTGTAGGGGATAACCAACATCTGGTAGTGATGTTAGTAAGTACCAACACCACTCAAGTGCGTGGAGGCCTTGCCACATCAACCGTTTCACACTCCTCAGAAGCAACCACCTTAATGATTATGTAGTGTGAGTTTGAAAAAAATCAAAAAGAGAGTCTTTACTTGTTGCAAGTGTTTTGTTCTTGTTCTTATAATAATTTATCATGAGAAATTTTAAATTATGGTTGTGGAGCTTAATAAAAGATTTACTCTCGCTATACCCATGCTTAGTCGATGAACTAGGACTTGGATCTTTGCTAGCGCTTGTGAGTAATGCTTATTTGGAGGTGATTTGATTTTATAAACTCTACGAAACCCCTACACAAGAATGGCTATATGCTTTTCCAAGTCGAGGGATTTTTCCTATCCATCCAAGGCCTAATTGTTTAAATAATCGTTCCACTCAAAGCCTAGGATAATGTGTTGGTAAGTTTTAATTCTGAGCAATGATCATGTTCCTTGTTCTCAACTCTTCATGATAGCCTTGACAATATTCGGTAATGGGAGTTCTTCATTAGAACACCCATACGATCTACCGGATTCCAAAACTCGAACCAATAATCATTTATTTTATCTATTCCTTGGACACAACCTTTATACGAGGATACGTTCTGTTTCTAGGCGTGATTGGAGGAACACAGGACCTGGAGAATTTATGGAAGTCACACAAAAAAGATGAGTCAGAACCAGGCCAGAAGGAGGCATGGCCGCGCCGCCCAGAGGGGCTCTGGCCGGCCGGCCAGGGGTGTTTTTTCCCACCCCTCAGTTGCAGAAAATTCGTGGATTCATTATAAATATTTGTTACTTCGTATTCAGAAGATTGAGTTCAGAATATGTTCAGAAGAAAGTTGAAAATTCAGAGAAGAAGAAAAAGAAAAATAAAAGAAAGAAAAAATGTGTAATATATATAAATAAAGGAGGGATAATTCTACAGATTGAAGATTCAAATAAGTGCAAGAGAAAACCAACCATGTGCAATCTGATGATGAGGACGACATTAGTGCCTCAAAGTCAATTTATTTTGTTTGCCCTTGCACATGTCCACTATTCTATATCTTCTCATCCTTGAAACCCTTACATTATGGTTATATTTCATGATCATTGCCTTGGAAGGTAAGCGACTGTTGATGGCCATTATAACCTTGTAGTGACCGTCAACATTTCGGTAAAATGAGGATGATCATACCATGTTGCATACATAAAAGTGTTTTTACTGACTAATTCCACAAGTTTTGGATGAGTTGTGATTGCAGGATAAAACAGGTGAAATCAGGGCCAAACCTGGCACATAACCAGGCCGGCCGGCCTATCCTAGGCCGACCGGCCTCCCCTGGCCAGGTCTGGCCACGTCACTGATCCACAAGCTAAGTTAAGCAACCAAGGTGATCAGGAGACGTGCACTTGATGTCGGTTTGATCCAAGGACCCGGAAAGCATAGAGTGGGAAACACATGGATTGAAGGGCCCACCAACCTAGGATTCTCGGACAGCCTCAACTAAATGCAACCAATACCGACTTCAGCAGAGCATCAGGACCGTTCCTGGAAAGGTCGGTGCCAAGTGGCACCAGGACCAGGCCGACCGGCCTTGATGAGGCCGACCGGCCTCCTTTTGTGGCCGCCACGCTTCCTCCTTTGCGTGAAGCCTAAGTAGGTCCTTAGCTTGCTAATGACGCTGGGATCCTCCCCCTGGAGGCTATAAAAGGAGCGCTCCTCCACCTTGGGAGACACACACCACACTTCTCAAGTCTATACTTGAAGGGAGCTCTTGTATCTTTTCCATTTCTTAGATTAGGATTAGAGTTGGGAGTAGAGTCGAGTCGAGCTTAGCTCGGATCTTCGGAGTCTTTGGAGTTCTGGTAAAGCTCTTGTATCCTTTCCTTCATTTGAAGAGTTTATCAATACAATTACTTTCTTATTTCAGAGCTTAAGTTTATCTTTTACCTTTCTGTCTTGCTCTTCTTTTAGAGTAAAGATCTTGCTCTCTTTAGAGTAAAGTTTTATTCCCCCTTTAGTCTTAGTGTAGTGTTTAGTTTAGCTCTACCGGGCTTTATCTCGCGGGTTTGCTCGCCTTGACCGGGCCGTAAGACGCCTTAGGGAAGACGGGGATTTCTCTTGACATGCCTCAAGAGAAATCTTAATCATCAAGTGCAGACGTGGTGTCTGGCTTGTTGATTAACTAGGAAGTGTGTTGCACCACACGGAACTGCAGTGGTAGGCGGCAGGTGGTGACAACCATGTTCGTCCTTCGTAGTCCACCACGTTCGGGTGTAATCATAACAGTAGTGCTGAGCCCAGGAGAACCCTCTCTCTCATCCCGTTCCGAGGTTCTCCGTTCTAGCCGTCGAAGCGAGCTCTGTTCCCGGTATCTAAGCTTGAGTCTAGGTTAAGGTTAGAGTGCCTTTTGCTCTGAGTTAGGAAGTGTCTAGGTCCGGTCTCTCCCAACGTCTTTCCTTTTCTATAAAATTAGGTGCTCCTGTGTCGCTGGTCTTTTAGACCTTCTATCCGGTCATTCATTTGACCATTATCCCCAAACCTTAGAGTTTGTGCCCCTGGGTTTTGTGGCTTGATAATTCTGGCAAGATTTATCATTTCATTCTTCAATACACTTTAACCATTCTGCTTCCCTGTGGAAATATAAATATGATACCCTGGGATAACTTCCTAGGTGAAGTGCTACAACGAGATATATTCTGTGCGCTTGCAAAATCCTTTTGCATACATCGATATATCTTCGCGCTCTTAAAGCGTTGCTACAACGTGACGCTAAGGAGTGAAAACAGAGACCATTAGAGTATTTTCTTAACTTAGATAATATTTGCATCACCTTCGCTAGCCTTACCTATAGCTCCACCATAATTTGAGAGACTTTTGAGAGGTGAGAGCTTGCAAAATATGATAGGATAGTCACATTATAAAATGAGAGATTTGTGAGGACTTGGAAAAGAATATATTGGTCTTACTCTTGTTGCAGGGATATTTTATTTCATTGATCAAAAAGAAGAAAACCCCTCCGAGGAAAGCAAGAAAATAAGTGCTGGTGAGTTTCGAGTACCTTAGTGAAAAGAGATATCTGTGGAGATGATTTGGCTCGAGTAAATATTTGAACGCCCATACTATGATTATATTTGTTGCTCCACTGATAATTTGTTTAAAGGACTTGAATGATCTCACTTGCATTAAGTGAAAAGTTTGTCTCAGGGACTTGTGCAACCCTGTTGAAGAAGGTAATGAGTTGACTTGCTCGAGGATGAGCACGAGCTAAGAGTGGGGGGATTGTTGGCGCTCTTAATTGACACCTTTTTAGTGTTGTTTAGGTAGAGATTTCATGCTTATTCTTATACTAACCCCTCCACTTGGCATTGAAATAACCCCATTTCCACTTGTGTCTTGTATTTTGGAGTATATTGTGTTTTTGTAGGAAACTCAACACATTTGGGGTATTTCTGTCGATTTGTTGACGGGCTTAAATCATACATGGGCTAAGACCATAGAGAAGGATTAACATGCAAAAGAGGAGGCTGGTCAGGGCCAAAAAGACCCCTGGCCGGCCGGCCTGGCCTGTTTCTTGGCCCAATCGAGCCCCATTTCTTCGAGACGAAGCATTCCACAACCCTAGCCTATACACAAGACGCCATTCGCCAGAGACGAGGAGAGCCGCACCAGAGGAGAAGAAACGTCAAGCAATCACCAGGGATTGATCAAGATCCAATCTAAAAGCCATCCGCAAGGAGGAAGCGGGGTTAAGAACCCTAGTGGGCGCACCGGCGGCGCTGAACCTTGAAGGATAGCAAGGAGATCGTCTTCACAAGGAGTTTACCACCATGACTAGCACTTCAACATTGATCTGTATGGGGTAAATTCTTCGTACGTTCATGGGGTTGTAAGGTGACCTTGAGATGTAATCGTCAAATCTGTATTTTGATTGTTGATCTATCATGTTCTTATGGCTTTGTTCTTCATCTATTTTATGCCCTTGTAAGGCTCTGATTTGGTTTGCACATATGCTCTGCTTTCCTAGATCGTTTTGCCATGAGTTTGATCCTCATAGTTCAGCAGCAGATTACCCTTATTTGGTGACAACTCGCGAGAGGGAAATCTGTTGAGCTTGGTTCATGTTCGTTATCTTGATAGATTAGATCGGTATTGTCATGCTAAGGTGATACATCTACAAGTGATCCTAGACCCTATGAACATCCGTTCCTTGTATCTTGCCTATATCCATCTACTGTTCTTGTTAACTTAGATTATATTTCTATATAAACATCTTTAGATTAGAACCTACACAATCTCTAGTTTTCACCAACTCGATTAGTGCTTGGTTAAGCGTAATTGAAGGACCGATTAGGCGACCAGATGGGGGGAGGGGGTGAATGGGAGCTGATAAAATTTCTTTCCCTAATCCGGCTTTTCCCAAATCAACTCCAAGCCAACCAAATGATCTAGCCAAGATCACGTAGCTACTGAGATGCTACTGGCCCTAGGAACTAGATCAAAGCAGCGGAAAAAGAATCGAACAAATCGAGCACAAGACGCGGCCTCAACAGGAAGAGTTCAACGAAAATTGCACGGGTCGTTTGATCCGACCGGACAAGAAAAGCACCGATCGGAGTTATAGCCTATGCTGCGACCGTGACTGAGGGAAAACAACAGGTCAAATTAGTGAAAATTACACAGGTCGATTGATCCGATCGGTCATGGAAAGGGTCGATCGGATTGATCGCATATGCTCTAACCGTTGTTGAAAGAAAACAACCGGTCGATTGATCCGGCCTGTACAAGAACCACCGATCGGATCAATAGGTCAACAGTCGAGTCACTGAACTCACTTTTCTCTCAAAGCGATCGGATGATCCGACCTGTACAAGAGCCACCGATCGGATCAATAGGTCAACAGTCAGTCACTGACCAAACCCTTCCCTCAGTGCGATCGGATGATCCGACCGAGAGTCGATCGGAGCATTCAATCGAAATATCGACGTTCTACCAGAGAGTATGCAAGGCTGCGAAGGCAAGCGGTCGATTGATCCGACCAAGCCGAGGAAGGTCGATCGGATCAATAGATCGACACAGAGAAAAACTGTCAACTCGAGATTGCAAAACTGTGAAGTCCTAGCGGTCGATTGATCCAACCCAGTCAAAGAAAACCGATCGGATCAATAGATCGACGCAGCAAAAAGGTCAACTCGAGAATGGATCTCCCAAACGACTTGGAGTCTTGAGACAAGATTTTGGGTAGATGATATACACCTCAAGGAGAGGCTATGCCCCAAAGATCTTGGCCTCAAACCTCCTAGAACTCTGGAATTACAGATCTCGTGAAGAACACCAAGAACTCGAGTTCATCCCAAAAACTTCAAATCCAAAGCGATTCCCGGCGTTTGGGGGCAAGAGATTACCAGCAAAAGAGGCACAAGGCACTCATACGTGAATCCCCCAAAGAAATCCGAGAGAAAACGCCCAAGGAAGTGAAGAACGAAACCCCCCCAAAAATAGCTCTGAAAATAGCTCCGAAAATAGAAAAAGAAAAGGAGCTCGTGGATTCATATCATGGCACAAAATTGAACTTTGGATTACTTCACCATGTGCGGTTACAAGCCACTTGCTAGCACAAACAAAGCTAGAATGGCAACAAGATCAAATCAAAGATCCCTCCTCTCTCTCCCTCTCAAACCTTAGAAAAGACACTCTCACAAACAAATGAGATGTCTACCACCTATCCTCTCCAAGGGATGGCTTCCCACAATAGCCACTCCTCATATATATAGGCGCCCTGCAAATGTCCAGAACGCCCTCACATGAAGCATACAACACAATACCCCTTAGGGGCAAATTTGTCATAGTTGCGAATATTTTCCGGCTGAGACACCTTCCACCGCAAGCTAGCTTCCCTCCGACGCAAGCCTTGCGGTCACGCCGCGTGTCCTCCGGATCGAAGCTCCTCGACGCCGAACTTGGGCCTGGCTGGTCACCTCAGCCCAGCTGCCCGAACTTCGCCTCGTCGAGTCCTCGGCCTTGGTTTTGAGGCCCAAACCAAGGGAAACCGTCCACCGATGATTTTGTGGCCAAATCACCAAACCCCGCGTGCAAGCTTCGGTTGTGAGCCGCTACCTTGCACCGGCTTCGTCCACTGATGATTTTGTGGCCAAATCACCAAACCCCGCGTGCAAGCTTCGGTTGTGAGCCGCTACCTTGCACCGGCTTCGTCCACTGATGATTTTGTGGCCAAATCACCAAACCCCGCGTGCAAGCTTCGGTTGTTAGCCGCTACCTTGCACCGGCTTCATGTCCGCGTACGAGCTTCGGTTGTGAGCCACTACCTCGCACCGGAACCACGTCCCCTTGCTCATTCTTGCACCATGTGAACCGCACTTGATCCATCTAGCCACGGGGTCCCTTGAACCAAGCCTACTTGTCTCTCCGCTCCTCGGAGGCCGCCATGGCTAAGACCTTTCGTGACTGTTCTTCACCTGCACCAATGCAATCAAGCCGCATTATACACCTGCAATACTTGAGCCAAGGGAAACGTCAGTCCACACCACGTTGTCAATCACTCATCACACCAGGAAGCGAGCATCCACCGGTCCTCGGACACACCGGGTCCTCAATCTCCCCCTTGATGAGTGCATTGACAACACACACATAGTAACCAATGATAATAAAAGAAAAAGAAAAGAAATAGAAAACCAATCGCTCAAGCAAGTGTCCAAAAGCAAGAACAAGCCAAATCAAAGTCACTCACAAGAGAAAACTCAGAAAATGCCGACCCTTCCATAGGAAGCGAAAAGGGCTCAACACCATCGGCAAAAGAGCAAAGCACAAAACACAAGCCAATTCACTTTTCAGAACACTCAAAGCACTCTCCCTGCAAAGATGCAACTCCCCCTGAACAAGTGAACTTGTGCGTGCGAAAAACACTCGAAAATGCTCAAACTCTCACAAAACTTTCAAAATCTTTTTCAGAAATTCTCCAGAAATTCTCCCCCTTTCCAAATGCTCCAGAAATTCCCCACCTTGTTGACAATGCACAAATCAAGGCCAAAATGCAAAAGATACAACTACACGTTCCCCCTGAAATGTACAGCCAAAGTACAAACTCAAGGTTCAAAGATTCAAACTCAAACTCCAAAGCTCCCCCTGGAATGTGCAACCAAAATGCAAATCCAAGGTTCAGGTTCAAACATCAAACTCCCCAAGATATGCATAATCAAAGTGCCAACACAGCAAACTCACAAACTCATGCAATTCAAAAGCAATAAGCAAGGTCTTCTCCTTTTCAAATCAACTTGTGCAATTTTTCCAAAAGAATCAAGACAAAGATATCAATACATGTAGAACCACACTTGACACCAAATCAAAACATGAACTCCAAAGCATGAATGATATGACAAATGGTGCAAGTGGAAAGCCAACCTAACAAGCTTCACAAGTAGACCACAAAGCACTTGCAAGTGCTAAGAATGGCAAAGCACTCTAAGGAGTAAACAATATAGCTCAAAGGCGCACACAATCTCAAAGTGATACTAAGTCACAAGCACCGGGAGCAAACCATTTTATCAAGTGTTCCATCAATATGTAAAACATGTCACCACATGAGCAAGAACTAGTCATGGATAGCGCAAGCATGAATGGAAACTAGTTCTATGCAAAAACTCATACAAGGTAACCAATTCTCATCAAATGCTCATTGTAAGCACCTTGAAAGCACCAAAGCCATGTCTTTTACATCATTTCTTTCAAAGCTCGTTGAGACCATGTGCCCACTTCTTTGGCAGACAACATGTAACAACATAAGCATTCAAGTTTTAGCATGGACAAAACAAAAGGAACTTGATTAGCAACTGATTATTTCATTTTGATGTTCATAAAAACTCAAGTTCACATGTCATGCCTTTGCGACATAAAGAAGCACTTGCTTCCCCTCGGATGCAAACGAGGCTAAACACTCACAATGAGAAAGTCTTTGACCCGATTGAAAAGAACATGGGTCCCAGACATGAGCTAAAACAAAGAACTATCATTCATACGAGAGCTACACAGTTCTAGTCAAAATCTCATGGGTGAATGGTGATAAAGATCATTAGTCAAGTTAATTTACACCATTCGGAAAACAAGCTAGCTCAACAGATTTTATGTCAAAGCATCAAAGTGAGACTAAGCTTGCACATTTTGCCACACATTCACAACTCAAAGTGCACATCCACACAAAGCACAAAAAAATGCTAAGGATATATAGGTGAAGCTCAACTATACAATGCAAGATGCTCATATGATACATGATGCAAATGCAACTCTAAAAGAATGAGGACTCAGCTCAATATCAAGAAAGCACATGAGGGTCAAACCAACCAAGAAAAGCTCCAAAGCCAACGAAGAACCCCTAAGGATCCCAATTGAATACCATAGGAAAGACATCAATTGAAGGATCAAAGCTTGATACCACTCGAAAAAGATGATTTCCAATTGAAAGCTCAAAATATGATACCAAATAAAAGCTTAAAAGCGGATACCAAGTCACCAAGCAAATCCTTGGTCCAACTCCCCCTCAAATAAAGCTGAGCTCCCCCTTAACCAAATACGCCTAGCAAAAGAAAACTGGAAAAAGGTGTACAAAAAGCGAATGGAAAGCTCCAACACAAAACAAAAGGAAGAGAAATCTAAAAGGAGGAAAATGCAACCCAAAGACAAGCAAGCCCAAATCAAGATAAACCACAACTCGTGCTACAAGAAGCAATGATGATACAAATGTGATGAATTAAAGCATTGCAACACGATATCGATTATATGAATAAGAACTCGGGCCAACGACATGTCAAAAAGGTGCAAAGGATCTACACAAAGGACACCAACTACAAGGATACCAAATGAACAACATGCCATGAGCAATTTGAATCATATGGAAAAACATGACAAGGAATTCATATGGATCACACACACTATCATACAAAGGTGACTGATCCACCAACGAGACCAAATATACAATATGCTACACAAATCATAAAGGCATGATACAAGCACAAAACATGCCAAAGATACACAAGTGAGCATAAGAGTGTACAAAAGAAATACTCACTATACAAAGTGTACAAAGGCCACATCGGGGCCATCCAAAGGGTGTGGAGAACCATCAAACCTTGATCATGCAAAAGACCAAGAGTCACCAAGCTCATGTTCTCCAACCCGCATCCTCGTACCTACACATGAGAGGACAAACAAACCCGAGTCTTGGATCCCGAAGGGTTAGCAAGCATATACTTGGGAACCCAAGACTTGGTCACACTGGGTAAATGGTGTACTCAACTTATCATGTGGGTTAGCATGATGCAAATGCCGGTTCGAATGAAGAGGTCTAGCAACACTCTTGGAACCATGCCTCAAAGTAGAAACTCGAGAAGAAGAACGAGTGCTACCACTAGCAAAAAGGCAACGATCCCTCGAGGTGCTTGAAGAAGAACCAGTAGAAGCACCATGAAAATCATGTCGTGGACCAACACGAGAAACACTAGAAACATGTCCACGATCATGAACTACCCCACTAGAAAAAGAGTCATAAAACCCATCAACAAAATGCGGCTTCTGACTAGGCACACAAGTGTTCATGCCATGAGGTGGGCTATGAACAACCAAAGGCCTAGAAGCACGAACTCGTCGCATGCGTCTTGCACGCCTATAGCAAAAGCTCTCTTGATGCCCATCCTTGTCACAATAAGAGCAATGGTACAAAGGCCTATCTGTAGGCACAGTCTTCGAAGATAAATCACCATTCTCATTCAAATGACAAGTCCCTTGGGACATAGAGCAAGAAACACCCATATCTAACTTTGTCTCCAAATTAGGATCACACGTGCCATGGGAAAGGCTACGTGGCTTCCTAAAAGCTTTAGCGCGCACACGTCTCTCATGTTTGATACGACGAAAGCAAAACTCAACGGTATGCCCATCTTTCTTGCAAAAGGTGCAAAGGAACTTTGGTTTGGGAGCATGAGTTCCGAAAAAGTGAGAAGCACCCTTGCCACTTGAATTATCTTGGACAACACCAGAAGAACCAACAAGCTTAGGAATAGCAACGGGAGAGCTATCCAAAGCACCAACACAAGCACCAACATCTAAAGACTCACGCTCAGCACAAGAAGTCAATTCCGATTGAGAAGAAGCAATTTTGAAAGCACAAACATCGGAATGATAAGAATGGTGAGAATCCAAAGATTTAGCGCAAAGACTCTTGCATCTGGTGAGCAAAGCATTATTCTCAAACTTGAGACGCTCACAAGTACCACATGGAGCATTTTTCAAATTAGTCATCTCCTCCTCAATGCACTTGGCATATGTGGTACGCAAGAGATCGTTCTCTTTCTCAAGGTTGGCATTCATCTCCTTGTGCTCAACCAACTTGGCGCTCATATCATCGCGCGTTTCTTTCAAAGCCAAAACTTCATTTTCCAATTCAATGCAAGATGTGCAAATGAGACCACAAGAACAAACATCATCATTCACATCAAGCAAATCATTATGAGTATCCAAAGAAGTAAAGCAAACATCATCATTAAGAACCAAAGAGCACATGCTACAAGGTATAGACTTCATCTCACAAATTTCAGCCTTAGCATGCTCAAGTTCATCCAAACAAGTGGTGTGAGTCAATTTCAATTCTTTAATTTCAGCATGCAAATACTCACAAGAAGCACATGGTAAAGAAGCATTTGACTCCAACAAAACAATCTCATATCTAGCCACATCAAGATCATCTTGCAAGAAAACACATGAAGGACATGGCTTAGAGGCATTAGATTTCAACAAAGCATTTTCAAATTTAAAACTATCACAAAAATGCATCAAATTGGTATTCTTTCTAATCAATGCTTCACAAGAATTGCAAGGAGAAGAATCAAGTTTAGACATGCCAATTTTCTTTTCAAGGTCAGTGATTGTCTCGCCATAAGCACAAAGGCGAGTGAACAAGTCAATTATACCTTGGGAGAGTTTACTTCTACTCATCTTGTGAAGCTTGCGTCGAAGATCGTCTTCATGATGCACTTCTTCCAAAAGACGCATAAACGTCATCCCTTCATCACCTCCATTAAGCTCATCACGCTTCTTTCTCCACTCGTGGTCGTCCTCGGATGCGACCATACCACCTAACGACAAAGAGCCAATAGAACAAGAGCTTGGCGCCATAACTTAAAGCACCGATTAGGATTAGCCAAAAACAAGCTCAAATCTCAAAAATCAAATTCGGAAGCAAAATCGCCTTTTTCCTTGTCGCCCCATGGATCACAAAGCCAATAAAGGTGGAGTGATCCTTAACCGGCTCTGATACCAATTGAAGGACCGATTAGGCGACCAGAGGGGGGGGGGAGTGAATGGGAGCCGATAAAATTTCTTTCCTAAATCCGGCTTTTCCCAAATCAACTCCAAGCCAACCAAACAATCTAGCCAAGATCACGTAGCTACTGAGATGCTACTGACCCTAGGAACTAGATCAAAGCAGCGGAAAAAGAATCGAACAAATCGAGCACAAGACGCGGCCTCAACAGGAAGGGTTCAGCGAAAATTGCACGGGTCGTTTGATCCGACCGGACAAGAAAAGCACCGATCGGAGTTATAGCCTATGCTGCGACCGTGACTGAGGGAAAACAACAGGTCAAATCAGTGAAAATTACACGGGTCGATTGATCCGATCGGTCATGGAAAGGGTTGATCGGATTGATCGCATATGCTCCGACCGTTGTTGAAAGAAAACAACCGGTCGATTGATCCGAACTGTACAAGAACCACCGATCGGATCAATAGGTCAACTGTCGAGTCACTGAACTCACTTTTCTCTCAAAGCGATCGGATGATCCGACCTGTACAAGAGCCACCGATCGGATCAATAGGTCAACAGTCGAGTCACTGACCAAACCCATTCCCTCAGTGCGATCGGATGATCCGACCGAGAGTCGATCGGAGCATTCAATCGAAATATCGACCTTCTACCAGAGAGTTTGAAAGGCTGCGAAGGCAAGCGGTCGATTTGAGGACCCGGTGTGTCCGAGGACCGGTGGATGGTCGCTTCCCTGGTGTGATGAGTGATTGACAACGTGGTGTGGATTGACGTTTTCCTTGGCTCAAGTATTGCAGGTGTAGAATGCGGCTTGGTTGCATTGGTGCAGGTGAAGAACAGGCGCGAAAGGTCTTAGCCATGGCGGCCTCCGAGGAGCGGAGAGACAAGTAGGCTTGGTTCGAGGGACCCGGTGGCCAGATGGATCAAGTGCGGTTCACATGCTGGCAAGAACGAGCAAGGGGACGTGGTTCCGGTGCGAGGTAGCGGCTCACAACCGAAGCTCGTACGCGGACGTGAAGCCGGCGCAAGGTAGCGGCTAGCAACCGAAGTTTGCGCGCGGGGTTTGGTGATTTGGCCACAAAATCATCGGTGGACGGTTTTCCTTGGTTTGGGCCTCAAAACCAAGGCCGAGGACTCGACGAGGCGAAGTTTGGGCAGCTGGGCTGAGGTGACCAGCCAGGGGCGGTTTAACCGCCCCCAGGGGCGGTTTAACCGCCTCCCCCTGGGCCGGCCCAAAATCGGCGTCGAGGAGCTTCGATCCGGAGGACACGCGGCGTGACTGCAAGGCTTGCGTCGGAGGGAAGCTAGCTTGCAGTGGAAGGTGCCCGAGCCGGAAAATATCTGAAGATCAAATGTCAAATTTGCCCCTGAGGGGTATGTATCACTTAGGGGTAGTTTAGTCTTTAGAGCACCACCACTTGGACTACTAATAGGCCCCTTCAGGGCTGGTGGCTGCCATCTCTCTAGTTATCTCTTTAGGTTTTCCTTTGAACTAGTTTTCCCTTCATCCCCTCCACCTAGAACTACTTCGAATCTTTCTTAGTTTTGTATAGGTGAATTCATGGTTATGTGATGGAGTTTGTGCTGCTCATCTTTGTGCCATGATTTGATTTCCCGAGCTCCTTCTTCCTTTTCTATTTTCGTGGGTATTTTCGGAGCTATTTTTGGGGGATTTTCGTTCTTCTTGTTCTAGGGCGTTTTCTCTCGGATTTCTTTGGGGGATTCACGTATGAGTGCCTTGTGCCTCTTTTGCTGGTGATCCTTTGCCCCCAAACGCCGAGAATCGCTCTGGATTTGAGATTTTCGGGATGAACTCGAGCTCATGGTGTTCTTCGCGAGATCTGCGATTCCGGGAGTTGTACTGAGTTAGAGGCCGAGATCTTTTGGGAAAACACTCCACTGGAGGTCTAGATCATCTGACCAAAATCTCGCCTCAAGAGCTCAAGCGGTTTGGGAGATCCACTTTTGTTTTGACTTTTTCCCGAGGCTCCCAGGCCCGGGCGGTTTAACCGCCCCCCCTGGCCGGTTTAACCGCCCCCCTGGGTGTGTTAGATCGAGCCGTGTTTCGGGTCGTTTTGGTGTTCGTTTCGATTGGTTCGAGTTCCGCTGCTCGTTTCTTGTTCCTAGGGTCAGTAGCTTGACAGTGGCTACGTGATCTTGGCAAGATTGCTCTCGGAGGTTTCGGAGTTGTTTTGGGAAAATAGCCGGATCGGTTGGAAAGAATTTTTATCGGCTCCCATTCACTCCCCCCCTCTCTGGTCGCCGTTTCGGTCCTTCAATTGGTATCAGAGCCGGTTACGGGTCTTTGCGACTCTAACCAGTCTAAGATCCAAAGATGGCGTACCAAGATCGGGGTTCCGGGCCTCCGCACTTCGATGGGAAGAACTACCCGAACTGGGTCGCGCGTATGGGCGCTTTCTTGCGAGGCAAAGGAAAGTTGCTATGGGATGTGACGAAAGATGAAAACTATGTCAATCCCACCAACTTAGATGCCCAGGATGCAAAGGATAGATTTGAGGCGAATGCTCGAGCTGTTGACTACTTGTTCCGTGCTTTGTCTGCCGAGGAGTTTGAGCGTGTTTTGGGCGAGGACCTAGCTTGCCAGATCTGGCAGAAGCTCAAGGTAGCCCACGGTGGTGATAGCCATGTCAAGGCTAGGCTTTTCTCGATGTACAGGAGAGAGTATGAAAATTTTGCTCATTTGCCTGGAGAGTCGGTTGATGCTTTGTTTCAGCGTTTCACGTCTATTGTCAACAACATGAAAGCCAACATTACCGTGCTCCCATACTCGGATCATGACCGAGCTATCAAGCTCCTGCAAGCACTTGATAGATCCGTGTGGGGTGCCAAGGTTGAGGCGATCATGGAGTCGGCAAACTATGAGACTCTTTCTGTTGATGAGCTTTTCTCGAAGCTGAAATCTTCTGAGGTGGACAGACAGTTGCTTGCCAAGGCTAAGAGTCCGACTGATCCCCATAGTCTGGCTCTAGTCGGTGGCTCTGGATATGGACATGCTAACACTCCTAGACACTTTGCTTTGTCTTCTCTTGTGTCCCTTCCAGATGAAGAATATGAGGTGCTGAGCGAGGAGGATCTCGCGTTGCTCACGAGGAGGTTCGAGCGGATGTACCAGAACCGGAAGGGTTCGAGGCGTGCGGGGAGTACGTGCTACAGATGCGGGAAGATGGGCCACTTCATCGCCGAGTGCCCCGAGGAGATCAAGAACGACTACAACCGCAAGCACCGCCCGCGAGACGACCACAAGCACCGTCCCAAGGACGAGTACCGCTCCAAGCAGAAGAACAAGGATGAGAGAAGATCCAAGAACAAGCACGGTGGACACAAGAAGCACAGATCTCGAGCGATGGTGGCTGATGCAAGCGACATCGACACAAGCTCCACCAACACGTCGTCAAGCTCAAGCAGTGAAGATGAAGACCGCGGCCACCGCAAGGAGAAGAAGAGCTTGAACCGCAACTTCAACGGCATCTCCTTCGCCGCCGTCGACTACTGCACCATGGCGCACGACTCCGTGAAGAGCAAGGACGACTCCGACTCCGACTCCGAGGATGAGGTATTGACCGATCCCACCTCTTTGCGTCAGGAGATTGCTAGATTAGAGCAGTTGGTCGATAACCGTGATGATGTGCTTAGGAAGACCAACAAGGAGAAGAGGGAGTTTAGGTCTTTGCTAGGAGAGTCCAAGGATAGAGTGGCTGAGCTTGAGACCTTGCTTTCTGAGACTGGAAAGAAGGCTATGGAGTTTGAGTCTTTGCTTTGCGAGTCTAGGGAGAGAGCAGCTAAGCTTGAGTCTGAGATTGCTGTGTTGAAAGATGCTCCTCTTGTGTCTGATGAAGTTGAATGCTCGTTCTGTGATGTGCATATTGCTGATCTTGTTGTGCTTAAGGAGAAACACATGACTTGCTTAGATGAACTAGAGGGTGCTAGGGTTGAGCTTGCTGAGTTGAAGTCTAGATCATCTTTGCTAGGTGCTTGTACTTCTTGTCCTGCTTTGCATGCTCAGTTGCTTAGAATCACGCACCATGATTAGTTCACTTGAAGCACAACTGAAATCTCCTATTGCAAATTCCTGTTCTGCTTGTGATGTTGTTGCATTGAAGAATGTTGAGCTAGAACAGTGTGTGAATCGATTGCAAGATGAGAATGATGAGCTGAGACAGTGTTTGGGTTGGTTGTCTGGTCGCTGAGCCTCAGCTCAAGATGTTGATTGCTAGCTTTAAGAGAGCTGATGGTTGTGGTCTTGGTTCTGAGAAGGTTGGTGAGAGCAGTGGTGAGAGAGAGAGAGATCCTGAGAGCTCCACCACAAACATTCCCACAGATCCACCAAAAACCATTCTCAAGAACACCTTTACACCCAAACCAAACCACCTGCTAAACAAGCTTGACACCACTCCAGATCCTCCCAAGTTTCCACCTAAGTCAGAAAACTTTCAGAGGAGAGTGACCTTTGTGAGGAGTGGGGTTTACCAGCCGAGAGAGAGGGCACAGCCGAGAGAAACCCCAAAGCCAAAGCCAGTCCGCTTCCATTGTGAGCATTGTGGAAGGGATGGACACCTTGAGGAGTTCTGTTGGAGGAAGAAGAGGGAGGTGAGAAGAGAGAAGGAGGTGGGGAACAGGGACAGGTACTACTCTTCTCGTAGTGTGCCTGTGTCTCGTTCACCCTGGCCGAGAGGCGACGACTTTGTGCGCACAGTTCCTGTGGTTGCTAGTCGTGGTGTTCCAGCTGTTCGTGAGTTTGCTAGGCGGCCTCCGTTTCGCGGTCAGTTTGGTTCAGGGAGGTTCGACCGTAGCTTTGAGGCTAGGAGAGAGTCTAGGCCACGTTTTCCCCCGCGTGGTGCTAGAGGTCCGATGGTGAGAGACGAGAGGGTTTCACGCGGTAGAGTTGATTTTGCTAACCCCTCTTTTGAGCAGATGGCCCGACACTGGTTTGACTCGTTTTGTGCTAACCCCAGTGTCGAGTCATTGGCTCATTCTCGTTCTCGTTTTTGATTGTGCAGGTGGGAGGCTTGGAGAACTTTTGGTTGATGGATTCTGGCTGCTCGAGACATATGACAGGTAATGGTAAGTGGTTCTCCAGTCTCACCCCGGTGGTGTCCAGGCAGTACATCACTTTCGGGGATAAGGGTAGAGGTAGAGTGTTGTCCGAGGGTGCTATTCAGGTGAGCGACACTTTCATGTTGAAGCGGGTTGCTCTTGTCAAGAATCTTGGTTTCAATTTGCTCTCAGTTTCTCAGCTTCTTGATGAGGGTTATGAGGTTCGTTTTAAGCGTGGCGATTCGAAAATTCTTGATTCTCGAGGTGACCTTGTGTGTATGATCATTCCTGAGGGACAGATTTTTCGTGCTGATTTTTCTCGATCTTTTGGTCCTTCACGGTGTTTGATCGCTGGTACTTCTTCTGAGCTTTGGAAGTGGCATAGGAGATTGGGTCATGTGAGCTTTGATCTACTCACACGCTTGAGTGCTCTTGACCTTATCCGAGGATTGCCCAAGCTCAAGTTCGAGAAAGATTTGGTTTGTGCACCTTGTAGGCATGGTAAAATGGTTGCTGCTTCCCACCCACCTTTGACAGATGTTATGACTGAGCGTCCAGGGGAGCTTTTGCACATGGACTTGGTTGGCCCCGCTCGTGTTCGTTCAGTTGGTGGGAAGTGGTATGTTCTTGTGGTTGTGGATGACTTTTCTCGGTATGCTTGGGTGTTCTTTCTGGCGTCGAAGGATGAGACATTTGATTTTGTTCGAGATCTGATTTTGAGGTTGAAAAACGAGAGTAATGGTGGTGCCATGAGAGCTATACGTAGCGACAATGGTACGGAATTTAAGAACACTCGTTTTGATGCCTTCTGTCGTGATCTTGGTCTCGAACACCAATACTCTTCGCCATATGTTGCTTGTCAGAATGGTGTTGTTGAGAGAAAGAATAGAACACTTTGTGAGATGGCTAGGACGATGCTAGATGAGCATAGGACTCCTAGGAAGTATTGGGCAGAAGCGGTGAACACAGCTTGCTATGTTTCGAATCGGATTTTCCTTCGTGCTTTCAAGAAGAAAACTTGCTATGAGCTTTTCCATGGTCGTTCCCCCCGTGTGAGTCACTTTCGGGTTTTTGGTTGCAAGTGTTTCATCTTGAAGAAAGGAAATTTGGACAAGTTTGAGTCTCGTTCGATGGATGGAATTTTTCTTGGTTATGCTAATCACTCTCGAGCATATCGTGTGCTCAATCTTGAAACTAACCAAATCATGGAGACTTGCGAAGTCACCTTCGACGAGACCATTCCGTGTAGCTCTTCTGTCTTTGAGTGTGCAGGTGATGATGATTTGGGACAGCCCATCTTTGAGGAAGAACAGCCTGATGATGAAGATGATGAGGAAATTCAGGCACCGTGTGGAGATCGTGTACCTTCTACTTCCACTACTACCACGACGTTCGACGACGGCCCCTCTGCTACACCTTCGTCGAGTCGCGCTCCAGATCGAGTTCAAGTGGAAGCTGATGTTGAGGGGGAGGCAATCTCGAGGCGAGAAGCTCCCCGGCTGGTACAGAGGGATCATCCACCTTCGAAGATCATCGGGAACATGGATGAACGCACTACACGGTCGAGGTCACAGAACATCTCTCATTATGCTCATTCTGCTTTTGTCGCGTCTTTTGAGCCCAAAAATGTTGGACACGCTTTATCTGATTCTGATTGGGTCAATGCCATGCATGAAGAGCTTGAAACTTTGAGAGAAATCAGGTGTGGAAGTTAGTAGAACCACCTCCAAATTGCCATCCCATAGGAACCAAGTGGGTGTTCAAGAACAAGAGGGATGAGAGTGGTGAGATTGTGAGAAACAAAGCGAGGTTGGTTGCTCAGGGGTTTTCGCAGCAGGAGGGGATAGATTATGAGGAGACATTTGCTCCTGTTGCCCGTTTGGAGGCAATTCGGATCCTTCTAGCATTTGCAGTTGCTAAAGGGTTCAAATTGTACCAAATGGATGTGAAGAGTGCCTTCTTGAATGGGGTGATCGAGGAAGAAGTGTATGTGAGGCAGCCCCCGGGTTTTGAGAGTGAGAGATACCCACACCGAGTGTACAAACTCCACCGAGCTTTATATGGCCTAAAGCAAGCACCCAGAGCGTGGTATGGCAGGTTGAGAGGGTTCTTGCTTAGCAAGGGGTTTGTGATGGGGAAGGTTGATAAGACGCTCTTCTTGCTGAGAAATGGCAATGATCTTTTAATCGTTCAGATTTACGTGGATGATATCATTTTTGGTGGCTCTTCTCATGATCTTGTTGCCAAGTTTGCAGATGATATGAGCAGGGAATTTGAGATGTCGATGATGGGAGAGTTGCAGTTCTTTCTCGGGCTGCAGATCAAGCAAACCAAGGATGGGACGTTCGTGCACCAAAGCAAGTACACCAAGGACATTCTCAAGAAATTTGACATGAGCGACTCCAAGCCGATGACTACGCCGATGAGTACGACTACAGCTTTGGATGCGGATGAGGACGGAGAACCAGTAGACCAGAAGGAGTACCGGAGCATGATCGGCTCCCTCCTCTACTTGACGGCGACGAGGCCGGACATACAGTTCAGCGTGTGTCTGTGCGCTCGTTTTCAGGCTTCACCGAGGACTTCACATCGTCAGGCCGTCAAGAGGATTTTCAGGTATCTCAAGTTTACTCCTGAGCTGGGTCTTTGGTATTCTGCCGATTCCACTCTTGCACTTCATGGTTTTTCTGATGCGGATTTTGCTGGATGTCGTGTTGATCGCAAGTCTACTTCTGGTCAGTGTCAGTTTCTTGGTTCGTCTCTTGTGTCTTGGTCTTCTCGCAAGCAGTCTAGTGTAGCCCAATCCACCACAGAGGCCGAGTATGTTGCTGCTGCTAGCTGCTGTTCTCAGTTGCTTTGGATCACATACACCTTGAGAGATTTTGGCTTAGACATGTCCCATGTTCCACTTCTTTGTGATAGCACCAGTGCCATAAGCGTAGCCAAAAATCCCGTGCTTCATTCCAAAACCAAACACATAGAAGTGAGGTACCACTTTCTGAGAGATCATGTGGAGAAAGGAGATATTGAGCTTGCCCATGTTTCTACCCAAAACCAGCTTGCAGACATTTTCACTAAGCCACTTGACCAAGTTACCTTCACCCGCTTGCGAGGAGAACTTGGTGTGTGTGCGGTTTTCTGAGCTGAGTTTTGGAGGCTTCTCTTGTAGCATATGTATACTATTGTACCATCTTTGTATCTTGATGTACATTTTTCTTGCTTTTGTATCTTGATTTCATCTTTTGTATCATATCTTAGGATGAGCTTCTCCTATATGCAGTGATTGGTACAACTTGCTACATTTTAGAGTTTAGGCAGGCTGGCTAGGGATTGATTGTATGGATGGCTATGCTCTTGATGGTTTTGATATATATTCTATTGAGATAGTCCCTTTTTGAATTAAAATGACAAACTGAACTTAATTCCTTCACCCATGAGTAAATGCCTTTGCATGTCTTGTTTGAGCCGAAATGGCTATATCTTGCTTAAGATCATGCTAGGGTGTGATATTCTTTTCAATTGGGTCAAAGACCTTTGTCATTGTAAATGTTTAGCCCATGCTTTATCTTGTGGAGGAGCATAAGCTTCTTTCTGTCGCAAAGACATTTCATGTACCATGCTTAACTTAAAAACTTGAAAAATGAGATGTCTATGCATGAAAGAAGAAAGATGAGAAAAAGAAATATTTGCAGAAAATTATGCTCATGTCTCTATGCTTTCACCATTGCACACACTTGCACACATGGGTGCTAAGCGGTTGCATGTTGTTTGCCGGAGAAGTCTCCCATGAGAAGTGAACACATGGCTCCGTGCTTTGACATGACATGAGGTAGAACTTGGGCGTTTATGATGATCTTTTGTCAAGAATGCTTGTCCTTTCATGATTTTGGTGAGATGTAGTTCACTTTTGCTTAAACAATCCATGGTTAGGACTTTGCTCATGTGGTGACATTTTTGATAAAATTCCACAATTTGCTCATGGCTTTGTCAATTGGATATATGTCTTCACCTTCTTGATGGCAATGCCCGTGTGACATGATGAACTATCTTGTTTGCCTTTTCTCTAATTTGTAGCATTTTGTATTGCTCATTGTATATTTGAGAAGCTTGTAGTTGCATTTTGTACATTTTTGCCTTGATGTGTGCATTGTCAACAAGGGGGAGAATTTCTGGAGCATTTTGCAAGGGGGAGATGTTGCTGAATCTTTGAGAAAATTATTTGCTCTAGAATTTGTCGAAATTGTGTGAGAAGGAAGAGTTTTGCCAAAATGAGGTTTTCTGAAAATTTGTGAAGTTTCTGAAGTTTGATCATTGGAAAATCTTGCTGGGCACATATGGAAGGTTTTCAAGTTGGAACGGCATCGTTGCGAGTTTGTTTGTGAAATTTTGGCTCTTTTCACTTTGGTCATCTGCCAGGGGCGGTTTAACCGCCCCCCCTGGGCGGTTTAACCGCCCCTGTGCTGAGAGCACAAGCTTTGTGGAGAGTTGAGCCATTTTCGAGTGTTTTTCGCACGCACAAGTTCACTTGTTCAGGGGGAGTTGCATCTTTGCAGGGGGAGTGCTTTGAGTGTCCTGAAAAGTGAGTTGGAGGTTTGAAGTTTGTGATTTGTGCTTTGTGCTTTTGCTCTTTTGCCGATGGTGTTGAGCCCTTTCGCTTCTTCTTGAAGGGTCGGCGTTTCTGGAGCTTTCTCTTGCAGAGTGACTTTGATTCTCGGCTTGTTCTTGCTTTTAGTCACTTGCTTGAGTCTTGTTTTCGATTTCTTTTATATTTTCTTCATATCAATGGTTACTATGTGTGTGTTGTCAATGCACTCATCAAGGGGGAGATTGAGGACCCGGTGTGTCCGAGGACCGGTGGATGGTCGCTTCCTGGTGTGATGAGTGATTGACAACGTGGTGTGGATTGACGTTTCCCTTGGCTCAAGTATTGCAGGTGTAGAATGCGGCTTGGTTGCATTGGTGCAGGTGAAGAACAGGCGCGAAAGGTCTTAGCCATGGCGGCCTCCGAGGAGCGGAGAGACAAGTAGGCTTGGTTCGAGGGACCCGGTGGCCGGTGGATCAAGTGCGGTTCACATGCTGGCAAGAACGAGCAAGGGGACGTGGTTCCGGTGCGAGGTAGCGGCTCACAACCGAAGCTCGTACGCGGACGAGAAGCCGGCGCAAGGTGGCGGCTAACAACCGAAGTTTGCGCGCGGGGTTTGGTGATTTGGCCACAAAATCATCGGTGGACGGTTTCCCTTGGTTTGGGCCTCAAAACCAAGGACCGAGGACTCGACGAGGCGAACTTGGGCAGCTGGGCCGAGTGGGCTGACAGGGGCGGTTAACCGCCCCCAGGGCCGGTTTAACCGCCCCCCCTGGGCTGGCCCAAAACGGCGTCGAGGAGCTTCGATCCGGAGGACACGCGGCGTGACTGCAAGGCTTGCGTCGGAGGGAAGCTAGCTTGCAGTGGAAGGTGCCCGAGCCGGAAAATATCTGAAGATCAAATGTCAAATTTGCCCCTGAGGGGTATGTATCACTTAGGGGTAGTTTAGTCTTTAGAGCACCACCACTTGGACTACTAATAGGCCCCTTCAGGGCTGGTGGCTGTCATCTCTCTAGTTATCTCTTTAGGTTTTCCTTTGAACTAGTTTTCCCTTCATCCCCTCCACCTAGAACTACTTCGAATCTTTCTTAGTTTGTATAGGTGAATTCATGGTTATGTGATGGAGTTTGTGCTGCTCATCTTTGTGCCATGATTTGATTTCCCGAGCTCCTCTTCCTTTTCTATTTTCGTGGGTATTTTCGGAGCTATTTTTGGGGGATTTTCGTTCTTCTTGTTCTAGGGCGTTTTCTCTCGGATTTCTTTGGGGGATTCACGTATGAGTGCCTTGTGCCTCTTTTGCTGGTGATCCTTTGCCCCCAAACGCCGAGAATCGCTCTGGATTTGAGATTTTCGGGATGAACTCGAGGTCATGGTGTTCTTCGCGAGATCTGCGATTCCGGGAGTTGTACTGAGTTAGAGGCCGAGATCTTTTGGGAAAACACTCCACTGGAGGTCTAGATCATCTGACCAAAATCTCGCCTCAAGAGCTCAAGCGGTTTGGGAGATCCACTTTTGTTTTGACTTTTTCCCGAGGCTCCCAGGCCCGGGCGGTTTAACCGCCCCCCCTGGCCGGTTTAACCGCCCCCCTGGGTGTGTTAGATCGAGCCGTGTTTCGGGTCGTTTTGGTGTTCGTTTCGATTGGTTCGAGTTCCGCTGCTCGTTTCTTGTTCCTAGGGTCAGTAGCTTGACAGTGGCTACGTGATCTTGGCAAGATTGCTCTCGAAGGTTTCGGAGTTGTTTTGGGAAAATAGCCGGATCGGTTGGAAAGAATTTTTATCGGCTCCCATTCACTCCCCCCCTCTCTGGTCGCCGTTTCGGTCCTTCACGATTGATTCGACCAATCCAAGGAAGGTCGATCGGATCAATAGAGCGACACAGAGAAAAACTGTCAACTCGAGATTGCAAAACTGCAAAGTCCTAGCGGTCGATTGATCCGACCCAGTCAAGGAAAACCGATCAGATCAATAGATCGACACAGCGAAAAGGTCAACTCGAGAATGGATCTCCCAAACGACTTGGAGTCTTGAGACAAGATTTTGGGTAGATGATATACACCTCAAGGAGAGGCTATGCCCCAAAGATCTTGGCCTCAAACCTCCTAGAACTCCTGGAATCACAGATCTCGTGAAGAACACCAAGAACTCGAATTCATCTAAAAACTTCAAATCCAAAGCGATTCCCGGCGTTTGGGGGCAAGAGATCACCAGCAAAAGAGGCACAAGGCACTCATACGTGTATCCCCCAAAGAAATCCGAGAGAAAACGCCCAAGGAAGTGAAGAACGAAAACCCCCAAAAATAGCTCTGAAAATAGCTTCGAAAATAGGAAAAAGAAAAGGAGCTCGTGGATCCATATCATGGCACGAAATTGAACTTTGGATTACTTCACCATGTGCGGTTACAAGCCACTTGCTAGCACAAACAAAGCTAGAATGACAACAAGATCAAATCAAATATCCCTCCTTTCTCTCCCTCTCAAACCCTAGAAAGGACCCTCTCACAAACAAATGAGATGTCTACCACCTATCCTCTCCAAGGGATGGCTGCCCACAATAGCCACTCCTCATATATATAGGCGCCCTTCAAATGTCCAGAATGCCCTCACATGAAGCATACAACACAATACCCCTTAGGGGCAAATTTGTCATAGTTGCGAATATTTTCCGGCTGGGACACCTTCCACCGCAAGCTAGCTTCCCTCCGACGCAAGCCTTGCGGTCACGCCGCGTGTCCTCCGGATCGAAGCTCCTCGACGCCGAACTTGGGCCTGGCTGGTCACCTCGGCCCAGCTGCCCGAACTTCGCCTCGTCGAGTCCTCGGCCTTGGTTTTGAGGCCCAAACCAAGGGAAACCGTCCACCCATGATTTTGTGGTCAAATCATCAAACCCCGCGTGCAAGCTTCGGTTGTGAGCCGCTACCTTGCACCGACTTCGTCCACCGATGATTTTGTGGCCAAATCACCAAACCCCGCGTGCAAGCTTCGGTTGTTAGCCGCTACCTTGCACCGGCTTCATGTCCGCGTACAAGCTTCGGTTGTGAGCCGCTACCTCACACCGGAATCCACGCCCCCTTGGTCGTTCTTGCACCATGTGAACCGCACTTGATCCATCTGGCCACCGGGTCCCTCGAACCAAGCCTACTTGTCTCTCCGCTCCTCGGAGGCCGCCATGGCTAAGACCTTTCGCGCCTGTTCTTCACCTGCACCAATGCAATCAAGCCGCATTCTACACCTGCAATACTTGAGCCAAGGAAAACGTCAGTCCACACCACGTTGTCAATCACTCATCACACCAGGAAGCGACCATCCACCGGTCCTCGGACACACCGGGTCCTCAGTAATAACCCACTTGTTCCGTGGATTGATAACCTTGAGGGGGTACTCTCTTGAGGGAAGAGCTACACAGATCCGTACGCTTGCGGTGGATCTTGGAGTGCGTTTGTGCCGCCAACATGTGCATAGGGGGCGCCGGGTGCTTGCGCTACATGACAAAACCGGCGCACCCACCCCGCACGGCTCCTGCGCATCCACATCCATCATGCGTGTGCCCTGCATGCACTGCTCCCCCGCATGCATTGCTCCGGCTCCTGCAAACAAAACTTTCGCAATTGTACGAAAAAGTTGTACAACAAAAAAACTGTCAATAGAAAAAATTTAAGAAAAAATATTTTGCAACCACAATGTTGAGCCTAGCAAGCTTTTGCTGCTTGTTTGCGCCAAAATTTTTCCACGGCAAAATTTTTGCAACAAACTTTTGCTTGCTTAGTTGCAACAAAATTTTGCAGAATTTGTTGCAACAAAAATTTGTCAACAAACTTTCGCTTGCTTGTGACAAAATTTTTGCCACAAATTTTGTTAGCAAACTTTTGCTTGTTTGTTTGCGACAAAATTTTCTAGTAACAAATTTTTTGCAGCAAAATTTCGTCAACAAACTTTTGAGGAGAGGCACAGAGGAATCGACAGAGGAGAGAGACACATAGGCGTGTGAGCTGTGCGGCATGGGTCCCACCCACGTGGGGGAGCGAGCGAGCACACGGAACGCTTCCTACGGTCTGCTGTAGATTTGGGATTCCGCACACCTCCTCACGTGCGACTCCTCCTCCTCCTCGCACGGCCGACTATGCAGCCACGGCCTCCGCTGAAGCGCACGGGCACCACCAACCAACCAACCCATCATCGCCACTGCCATAAGCCGAGGTGGATCTTAAGAAGCGACGCCTCCAAGGAGGACACGACGCCAAAGACGCTGCCATAAAAAAAAAGGGCGTACCCAGTGCCGTAGGCTCCCGCACTATGCGGGGTCTGGGGGCAGGTTGTTTAGCGCACAGCCTTTCCCACACATAAATGTGTAGAGGCTGGGGCTTGAACCCTGGACCTTCCGGTCACAGGCGGTGAAGCTCTACCACTGCACCAAAGGCCGCCCTTTTCAAAGACGCCGCCATCGCTCGTCTAAAACTCGATTGGGTTTTCACACCGAGAATCCCATGCTAGAACTGGGTGCGTCGCAATGACACCCAGAGCGCATCGTCGCCATCACCATCGGCATGCCAATTAAGGCTTTCGTCCATTGCATCGCCTACCTGCAGCATACTCACAGCTACCCGACAGTAGCTCGCTCCTTGTCCCCTCCGCACCACTCACATTAGAGAGATGGATCAGCATGGCCCACAACACCATCTTGGTGCCATAGGCGAACCCTTGCACCGGCTGCCCAAGACTCGCCAAGCGAAAGCCACCCTGGCCCCACCACCACAGTGGCGCCGAACTAGCATAGCCGGCAAGGAGAAAGAAGAGGAGTGCCAGCCACCTCACCTTCGCGCCTTTGACTCACACGCCTAGCCGGAAGCCGAGGCGAGCACCGCCAGAGCAGGGCAAATCGGGCCTCAGGACGCCAGATCCACCCTCAAGGGCACCGATTGTGGCGCCCCTGCCCACCAGCTGCAGCCGCCCAACCCGGATGGGGCCAGCCGACCGCCGCCACCCAGCCCGAAGGGAGCCCATCGAAGCGTTGTAGCTTCCCATCTCGTCACCGTTGTCACCCTGAGTATTCCGCTCCATGCCTAGGCCCATCGCAGCTGTCGCCCCAAGGCCGTCGTGCCGCGCCCAGGCCCGCACGGCCACCGTTGCCTCATCCATCTTGCAGCGCCACCCATGCGAGATTCCACAAGCCACCAGGGGGGCCTGGCCGCCGCATTCCTCAGGATCTGCACGGACTTCTGATGGCCCCTCCGGCAGCGGCAGGGTGGACGAGGGAGGAGGAAGGAAGAAGCAGCAGCGCTAGGGTTTACCGTTCGGCCTAGGTACGAGGGGATGCAGGGGCATAGATTTCTAGCCCCAGCTCTCATGTAGCACCTTCTTTCCCCATCTTTGTGATTTGTCACTCTCCGGTCTCTACCACCCCGGCTGACGTGCATCCCTAGCTCCTAGCCATCCTATGCACCAACCAATGACTAACATTTGATTCGACCAAGGGTTAAACAAATATGTACACTTTTAGGCCACAAGAATTTGGAGCCACCAGAGACGTTCTGCCGTTCTAAACGAATCACTACGTCATGCGTGTTTTTACCCTGCTTCACATCTCTCCAATCTGGCCCGTTTTCCCTGCGTCATTTATTTTTTTACGATGCTCTGCAGGCCTTTGGTCAGCTACCAGATTTCTCCACCCATGCTCCACGTACTGGAAGCCTGCTTCAGTCCTGGGCTACAACTTGCCTCTTGGGCTTTCTCTTCCATACGGGTCGTCCGTGTGTCCTCAATATTTTGCCTTCTTGCCGTTGGCCCACGCAATCATCCGAGCGCGCAGCTGCCCTTTCTTCTTCCTTCAGTTCTTTTCTTTCCATGGTGACGCACGGCACCAAATCAAGCTGCGCCGCCGCCACCAGCGGCGATCCCGCCTCCCACCCCTGCCGCACCACCACGCCCTTCCGAACAACTCCAACATCCTTCGCCCCCCTCGCCGGGACCGCCCACAGAGGCTTCTCCAACACACGGTCGGCGACCATCGCTGCCCGCAACCGCCACCAGGAGGTAGGGATTCAAGTTGCTCAGACCTCCTTTCTTTTCCTGCCGTTTATGTTTTCCCATGTTGAATGTGCGTACATTTGGTTTCCCTGTTCATGTACCCATTCTAGCCATTAGCCAGTTCCTACGATGCGCAATTCATCCCTCTGTTCGCTCCATGCCATCCACCTTCCTCTCGGTCCATACGATTCTATGTACTTGTCACTTGTGTGTACACAATTTTGCCAAATCCTGATATAAAGGTGATGCTTTCCCTTTATGGTATAACCAAATTCAACTGCTTACATTGAGCGAAACTTCTGTTCAAGTTGCAACAGTTGTTTTTCTTTCAGTAACGTGCTTATTGACCAGAATACTAAATTTTTCCTTCTGTAAGCAGCAGGTGCATCTCTGATTCTTCTTCTTTTTTAAAAAAAAAAATGTGTTCTCTCATCAGGATGCATCATCGCCATGGGGCATGGTTCATGTTGCCATGCACAAAGCTAAACTAGAGATCCTGCACACTCAGATGTGTCTACCTTATGGAGACTGTAAAATTTGATTCTTCCCAACTGCATTTTACTTTATGTTGCCAATTTCAGAATGCCACTTAACAATGGTCAGAGTTCAACTTCAGCATGTGTAGCTAATCATCAATACCATCCCTCAAGTAACCTAGAGATGCAATCCACAATTAAAAAAATGTCCTGCTTTGTCGCTACTACGCCTTGGGCTGCCCCACCCCGCTCCGCTCGGGTCGCCCCCTCCGCGGGCGACCGGACGGACCACCGCCGCCTCCCCACCAGCCCCTCCCCCACCGCTCCCAAACCTCGTCGCCGCCAGAACGCCATGCTGGAAGCCCGTGCGGGTGTGAGGACGGCGGCGGCGGGGCTTCCCCCAACGGGTTTCCTTCTCCACTGAGCCTTCTCCCGTGCCGGAAGCCATGTTGGCCAGGCAAGCACAGCTGAGCTGCAGCTGCCTGTGCAGGACGCTAGGGGCTAGATCCACCCACCAAATAGCCGGATCAAGCCCCCCTCCCCTCTCCCTGCCTCCCATGGCTTGGGGCCTTCCGCCTGCTCGCTTGTCGTCATGACCAAGCCGATGGTCGGAGCTCCGGCGAGGCCGGCTGGGGCTAGCAAGATTTGACTCCGTGAGGGGCTCAGCACCCGGATCTGCCGCGGAGCCGGCGGGATCCGGCCAACCGTGAAAGTGCATCTAGGCCCATAAATGTGTTTTGGTAATTAATGACAATCATCATGGACTAACAATTCTATTGAGATGATGAGATTAGGTTAGTCCGGATGAATGGATGAGCTTCAATGAACAATTACGATATATTGCCAGATATTGAAGCAAAAGGATGCTAGAGGCAAAGGTAAAAGATAGGGCTTTTCTTTTACCGGTCACAAGGAGTATTAGAGAAGAAATTTGACCAGTTTGATAGGCTAGATAGCCGTACTATTAAGAGAGGTCAATCGTGCTTGAATGATGAAACTCTAGTGCCAACTTGCTCAAATAGTTGTAATGCATGCATGACAGCTAACTTTGTTTGAGAAATAGTTGAAAAGGAAACGAGAAAGTTAAAGGGGTTTCAACCGTGCTGTTTTCGGTTAGGCGGACGGTCTGCCCATGGGGTGGCAGACGGTCTGCCTCACATTTGCTTGAAGAGAAATCGGCTAAGTGTTGGATAAGGGGTCCTGCTGTTTTTCCTTAGGCGGACGGTCCGCCAGGCACGGGCGGACAGTCCGCAGGCTTTTTCAGTGTGAGGCAGACCCTTTCACGGACCGTCGTACCAGAGACTGTTTCTGAGGGTTCCAGGGCACTTTTATAAGGCGGATGGTCTGCCTTTGATAATCTTGGTCCTTAGTCGCGTGGTGACTTTTTCTAACTGAGAGGCAGACGGTCCGCCCCTGTTGGGCGGACGGTCTGCCCCTGTTGGGCGGACGGTCCGTCAACCCCGTAACGGTCACTTCTGACACGTTTGACCTTTTGAAATAGTAGCCGTTGGGCTCGGGCGGACGGTCCGCCAGTGCTCTGTTTTCACGAGTTTTTCACATAACGGCTAGTTGGATGTGTGGGGAGTATATATACTCATCCCACCAGTTTGGGGAGGTTCTCTTGGCCATTCTGAAAGCTCATTTGACCCAAGAGTCCCCTCTCTCATTCATCTCTCACTCATTTGCTAAGGGACTGCATTCTTGTGAGTGTGAGGCTTTCTAGTGCATTGTTTTTGATTGCATTGAGCATTGAGGCACTAGGAGAACATCAAGCAAGCGTCATTGGTTTGTTACTCTTGGAGGTTGCCGCCTCCTAGACGGTTTGGTGTGAGATTTCCATTGAGCTCTTCAAAAAGATTGTGAAGAAACCTTGAAAGATTGTGAGAGGTCTTGTGCTCACCTCACCGGAGCGGTAAAGGGCAACTCTAGTGGAATTGAGGTTTGGAGAGGTTTATTGCATTCAAGCGGGCTTATACATCAAGTGTGACTTGATAGAGAAGCGGTTGAAGCTTTGAATCCACCTCAACGTGGATTAGGGGTGACCGGCAAGCCATCGACACCACGGGAAAAAATTCGGTCTCTTGTGTGATTGACTGTTTCTTTGCTCATTTACCTTTTGTCTATTTACCTTGAGCATTTACATTCCTAAATATTGAATCTTACTTGTCACCCTAGATTGCAAACCTTCACTTAGTCTAGAATTGAGTAGAAATAGGATTTCTCTTGTGTTACTAATAAATTTTTATTAGTGCTTTGATTTTAGTTAAAACCGTCTATTCACCCCCCTCTAGTCGGTATTCTAGATCCTACAAGTGGTATCAGAGCCGTGGTCTCCGTTTTACAGGATTTAATCATCCCGGAGTAGGATAAATGGCCAGTGATAGCAAGAATTATGCGGGGAAGCCACCCTTCTTTGATGAAAGTAATTATGACTATTGGAGGACTAGAAGATGGTCTATATCAAGTCAACTAGCAAGAAGGTGTGGGAAATCATTGAGGAAGGATATGTCATTCTTGATCCCAAGGATCCTTCCCCATCGGATAGTGAGAAGGAGAATCTAAATGATCAAGCCTTGAATTTGCTTTATAGTTGTCTTAGTGTGAATGAGTTCAATCGAATCAAGAATCTCAAGACGGCTTATGAAGTTTGGGAAAGATTCAAGGAAACCTATTAGGGTACTACCACCATGAAGGGAGCAAAACTCTTTGTGTACAAAGGAAAATTTAGTGAGTTTGCTATGAAGAAAGATGAAAGTGTTGATGAAATGTTTGATCGATTGAACAACATTGTGAATGAGCTCAAGTCTCTCAACTTTTATGTGCCGGATCAAGATTTCTCTCACAAGTTTCTTAGGTGTCTCCCGGAGAAGTATGAAACAATTGTGACTCTCTTAGTGAGGGAGGACTTGAGCAAGATCACTCCAAGTGAAGTTCTTGGTGAAGTGCAAACACATGACATATTAAAGAAGTCACAACGAGAAGCCCATGGTTTGGAAAACGATGATGAGAAGAAGAGCATAGCCCTCAAGGCAAAGTGTACCAAGGAAGACAATTGTGATGAGGGAAATGAAGTTGGTGAAGGCTCAATGGAAGAAATGGACCTCATTGTCAAAAAGCTAAACCGAATCATGAAGAACAAGAACTATGGCAAGAAAGGGCAATCATCAAGCAAGAATCCATTTGAAAACAAGAAATGCTATGAGTGTGGTGAAATGCGTCACTCATCATAAATTGTCCAAACAAGAAGGACAAGTACAAGAAGAATGATGACAAGAAGAAGAAAAGAAAGAAGTTTTATAAGAAGAAGAAGAATGGTCAAGCTTACTATGTTGAGTGGGATTCCGATGCTAGCTCCGACTTCGATGATGATGAGGATGACAAGCCATCAAAGGGAGTAGCGGGCATCGCCATCAAGGAGGCTCCATCACTCTTCTCTTCTCCTTTTTGTCTTATGGAAAAAGGTGAAGCCAAGGTATCATATGATGATGATGATTTACTTGATGATGATGAACTAGATGACATTCCTTCATATGATGATCTTGTTAGAATGCTTAACAAGTCTAATGACTACATGTGCAATGAGAAGAAAAAGTTGATGGACTTGGAGAGAAAATACTCATCTCTTCAAAGTTCTTATGAGGAGCTAAAGACCACTCATGAGAATCTAAAAGAAACTCATGAGAAGCTTAAAGAAGCTCACAACATCTCTCTTGCACAAGAAGTCAAAAGTCATGTGAGCATAGGTGTTGGTTGTGATATCTTGAATGATAGATCATGTGCTCCTAGTTCATCTAACCCATCTTGTAGCTCAAGCAATACATCTTTCATGAATGATGGATTCACATGTGATGCTTCTCTTATGATTGAGAATGGATTGCTTAAGGAGGAAGTTTATAAGTTGACCAAGAAATTCACCAAATGGTTTGAGAGTCATTCGGATTTCACTAAGTGTGTGGAAACCCAAAAGGTTCCAATCAACAAGAATGGGATTGATTATACTCCTAAGAAAGGGGAAAAGGCTTTAATTCCCAATAACTCTACCTTTGGCAAGGCTCATGTGCAATATGAAGAGGAGAGTTCATTCAAGTTTTGTCAAACTTGCAAGACTAGAGTCGAGCCATCTAACAAGTGCAAGGGCAAGAAAGATGTATCCTTTGATGCTTCATATGTGCTTAAGAAAAATGCTAAGGGTGTAGTGTACGCTAAATTTATTGGTAATCCTAAAAGCAACACTAGAAAAATAGCTATATGGGTACCTAAGGCCTTGGTTACTAATATGCAAGGACCCAGGCAAGTTTGGGTACCTAAAAACTAGTAATCTTCTTATGTAGGTGGATTACAAGTCCGGAGGAAGACATTGGGTACTTGATAGTGGCTGTTCTCAACATATGATCGGAGAGGCTAAAATGTTCACTTCTATTGATGATGAAGCCACCGGTTATGATAACATCATATTTGGTGATAATGGTAAAGGTGAAGTAAAAGGGTTCGGTAAAATTGTTATCTCAAATGACTACACTCTCTCAAATGTCTTATTGGTCAACTCTCTCAAGTACAATCTCTTGTCTATTATTCAACTTTGTGATCTTGGCTACAAATGCACTTTTACTAGTGATGGTGTTGAGTTGACCACCCTTGATGGAAATAATTGCATTTTCAAGGGATTTAGGCATGAAAACTTATATCTTGTGGATTTCTCATCAAGTCATGCAGATTTAGTTTCTTGTCTTTTTACTAAGTCATCAAAAGGTTGGTTGTGGCATAGAAGGCTTAGCTCATGTTGGCATTAAACAACTCAACCGACTATTAAAATATGATCTAGTTGTTGGATTGAAAGATGTGAAGTTTGAGAAGGATAAACTTTGTACTGCTTGTCAAGCCGGAAAGCAAGTTGCTAGCCCTCACTCATCCAAAAGCATCATGTCTACCTCAAGAGCTTTGGAATTATTGCATATGGATTTGTTTGGACCAACCACATATAGAAGTATTGGTGGAAATTGCTATTGTCTTGTAATCGTTGATGATTTCACAAGATACACTTGGGTATTCTTTCTTCATGATAAGGCCGACACATATGACATCTTCAAGAAATTTGTGACAAGGGCCGAAAATGAATTTGAGCTCAAATTGAAGAAAGTGAGGAGTGTCAATGGTAGTGAATTTAGAAACTCAAGAGTTGATGAATATTGTGATGAAAAGGGTGTCAAGCATGAGTTCTCATCCAAGTACACTTCGGAACAAAATGGTCTTGTGGAGAGAAAGAATATAACTTTGATTGATATAGCAAGGTCAATGCTCTCGGAATACAATGTGTCGGATTCTTTTTGGGCCGAAGCCATCAACACCGCTTGTCACGCATCAAATAGACTCTATTGCCACCGATTCTTGAATAAGACTCCATATGAGCTACTCATTGAAAGAAAGCCAAATATTTCATATTTTCGGGTCTTTGGTTGTAAGTGCTATATTCTTAGGAAAGGCTCACGGTTGTCAAAGTTTCAAAGCAAATGTGATGAAGGATTTTTTTCTAGGGTATTCATCTTGTAGCAAGGCTTATAGAGTATACAACAAGACTCATGGCATAGTAGAGGAAACATGTGATGTTAATTTTGATGAATCAAATGAGTGTCAAAATGAACTAGATAAATCAAGTGACGTAAGAGATGCTATCAAGAATATATCAATTGGTGATGTGAGACCAAGAGAAGAAGATGAGGATGAGGATATGGATCCAAATATTTCTATTAGAGTGAATTCATCCACCTCAATTCAAAATGATCAAGTTGAACAATCAATGCCTAGCCATGAAGATGCAACAAATGATATTGCTCAACCAGAACCAACAATATCACCATCTACATCAACTCAAGAACCGGTTGTTGAAACAAGAATCTCTCATGCCATTGCAAAAGATCACCCCATTGATCAAATTGTTGGAGATATAAGAAAATGTGTTCAAACTCGATCTCGTGTTGCTTCATTTTGTGAACACTACTCTTTTGTGTCTTTTCTTGAGCCAAATAAGATAGATGAAACACTTCAAGATCCTGATTGGGTAAATGCTATGCATGAAGAATTGAATAATTTCACCCGGAATAAAGTATGGGAATTGGTTAAAAGGCCCAATAATTACAATGTGATAGGCACTAAATGGGTGTTTAGAAACAAACAAAATGAGGATGGCATAGTGGTGAGAAACAAGGCTAGATTGGTTGTACAAGGCTATACTCAAGTTGAAGGGTTGGACTTTGGTGAGACATTTGCTCCGGTAGCTAGATTGGAAGCCATTAGAATTCTATTGGCATGTGCTTGCTCTCACAACATAAAGCTCTATCAAATGGATGTGAAGAGTGCCTTCTTGAATGGCAAAATTAGTGAACTTGTCTATGTTGAGCAACCTCCCGGTTTTGAGGACCCAATGAAGCCAAATCATGTGTACAAGCTCTCGAAGGCTCTCTATGGACTTAAACAAGCCCCTAGGGCATGGTATGAGAGGCTAAGGGATTTTCTCATCTCACAAGGCTTCAAGATTGGGAAAGTTGATACTACTTTGTTCACTAAATGCATTGGCAATGATTTATTTGTATGCCAACTTTATGTGGATGATATCATCTTTGGGTCAACCAATCAAGACTTTTGTGAAGAATTTGGGGAAATGATGTCTGATGAGTTTGAGATGTCTATGATTGGTGAATTGAATTACTTTCTCGGCCTTCAAATCAAGCAACTCAAGGAAGGCACATTTGTTTGCCAATCAAAATATGTGAAGGACTTATTGAAGAAATTTGGCATAGATGATGCTAAGCCAATCAAGACCCCACGGCTACAAATGGACATCTAGATCTTGATGAGGGAGGTAAACCGGTAGATTTAAAGCTTTATAGATCAATGATAGGTAGCTTGCTTTATCTTACCGCATCTAGGCCCGATATCATGTTTAGTGTATGCATGTGTGCAAGGTTTCAAGCCTCACCTAGAGAATGTCATTTGACCGCCGTCAAACGTATATTGAGATATTTGAAGTACTCACCCAATATTGGTCTTTGGTATCCCAAGGGTGCTCAGTTTGAGTTAGTTGGATATTCGGACTCGGATTATGCCGGTTGCAAGGTTGATAGGAAGAGCACTTCCGGTGGTTGTCAGTTTCTTGGAAGGTCACTTGTTTCATGGTCTTCAAAGAAACAAAATTCGGTGGCCCTTTCTACCGCCGAAGCAGAATATATTTCGGCCGGAAGTTGTTGTGCTCAATTGTTATGGATGAAGCAAACTCTTCTTGATTATGGTGTGAATTTCAAAGAAGTGCCTCTCTTATGTGATAATGAAAGTGTTGTGAAGATTGCAAATAATCCGGTTCAACATTCAAGAACAAAGCATATTGATATTCGGCATCATTTTCTTAGAGATCATGTGAGCAAGGGTGACATCAAGATTGATGGAATTAGTACAAATGATCAATTGGCGGATATATTCACCAAGCCATTGGATGAGCAACGGTTTTGCAAGCTAAGGAATGAACTCAATGTCATTGACCTATCTAATGTGGCTTGAAACTTAGCTTTCTTATCATATCTAAATTTTTGTGCATTTACTTGCTTATTTTCATATATATACATTCATATCATCGCATTCATTCCATGGATTTTGGTTCTATGATCAATCAAGGATACTTGAATAGTCTCAAAATTGCCAGAAGAATCAGTGCTAAAAGATACATGAAGAAATCAAAGAAATAAGTTCAGAAAAACAGAAATACAAGGAAATATTTTATGGTATGGCGGATCGTCCGCGAGTGTATGGGCAGACCGTCCGCGGGTGCCAGACTGTCCGCGGATGCAGTGGCGGACCGTTCGCGAGCCTTGAGACGAAATTGGAACCGAGAAATTGGCTAGGTCTCAGGCGGACCGTCCGCGGGTAAGAGACGGACCGTCCGCGGCGGGCGAGAAAAGGCGGGCCCACGTGGTTTTTGGATCTTATCTTCCAGGGGACCAGCCCCCTCACCCTAGCCCGACCAGAACGCCGCCGTCACCATCCCTCACACTCTCTCTCTCAAGGGAAGAAAGAAGAAGAAGGCACTCATATAGGGGGAGGATTTGGTGACTCCCGGACTGTCCGTGATCATCCCCGGACTGCTCAAGAGCCCCTCCACCATGTCCTCTCGGTATTTCATTGATTCATACGTTGGTTTTCTTGGATTTCACTCATGAACTAGATTAGGGTTTGAGATGGGGATTTCATTTTCAACCATGGATTCTTGCAAATGCTTATGGGATTAAGTTGGTAGAGTCAAGGGCAACATATTGTAGTGATTTGACGCAGTTTGGTGGGGTAGAAACTGAGATCGATCGATGGATTTGAGGGAAGTTACTGTTCCTGTTCGTGGGCGCAGTGTAACGGCGGACCGTCCGCGCCCTACTGGCGGACCGTCCGCCGCTCACTGTCGACTATGGACAGGGCAGCAACCTATTTTTGATTGGATTAATCTCAGATTTATTAATGATTATTGCTTATACATATCATTTATTCATGACAGCAACACTCGCACCAAGAAGGGCATGTCAAAGCCTAACACATCAAAAAGGGCACGAGTTGTTGATTCGGATGAAGATTTTGAGCTCAGTGACTCAATGGTAGCACCAAGTGACACCGAGGTTGAGGAAGAGGAAAGTGAAGATGAACTCATTGATGTGAATATCAATCACCAGGGAAGAAGGTGGAATGGCACCAACTTTGCATCTCTAAGGGCACCCTATCAGTACTCATTGCCTCGTGACAACGGTAACCTTTTCTTTCATACCCATGTGCAAGAGGATGCATTTTTTGGCCATCTACTCAAGAAGAATGTATTCAAGCACCAGAAAATTGACTTCAACTATATGGCCACACAACCCGTGATGGTTGGAGTAGTGCACAACTTTGTGAACATAGAACTAAGGGATTTCCTTGAGAATCACTGTGATTGGAATGACACCATCATTCGTCAGTTCTATGCCATAGTTGAGATTGATCTGACTGATAAGACACATGAGTGGATGACTGGCAAGAGAAGGTACCAAGCCACATTTTCTGAGTTTGCAGCTGCAAATGAGATCAACTATGACTCTATCACAGATAACTCGAGCTTCGATATACTTGAGGAGAACTTCCTTGAGCTTCATGACATCACCGGATTCTATGAGCCAAATAGGACTGGGATTGCTAGAGTGTACACCACTATCACTGGACTCAGACATCATCCTGCAGTTATCAACAAGATCATTAGTGCCACCATTCTTCCAAAGAGTGGGTACAAGGAGAAGTTTGTTGGGTGGGCTCCTAACATTGTGCATCATGTCATGAGCAATCAGAAGTTTGATGTTGTCAATCTTATCATGTGGCAAATCTTGGAGAAGAAGACAAACATTGAATATAATTTGTACTTTGTCCCATACATCATGGCTCTCATTCTCACAAAGACAAAGTTCAGAGGGCAATGCAATGAGCGTCATCTTGTGTACAAGCCTTTTCGCAATGATTCAACCTTTCTTGGACGGCCATTGACCCCTTATCTTCCAGGAGATGACAATGAGGCATATGAAAATGCCGAAGTTGGAGCAGCAGCAGCAGGGGGAGCAGCCCCAGAGGGTGCAAAGAATGCACAGGCAGAGGATGCAGATGCTCAATCCATGCCACCACCACCTCCTCCTGAGCCTCAATAGTATCAGGGGGCACCTCCTGCCGGGTACTTTGACCCATACTTTGCTTCATTGCAGCAGTCTATGACTTCTCAGTTTCAGGAGATGCAGCTTGGTTACACATCTCACTTTGAAGCTTTTGGGCAGCAGATGCATAACTCCCTTCAGACCATGCAGCAAGGCTTTCAGCAGCAGCTCGACAATCGTCTCACTCAGTTTGGCACTCATCTTCAGCAGACTGTGTACACGCCTATGATGAACAGGATGACTACCATGAGCAACAATCTAGATAGTGCGATAGATGCACTTAACGAGAGGTTTGATGGGATCACAACTCATGAAAAGTTTCAGACTGTGATTGAGAGGCAGGAGCACCTTCAGCAGGATTTCGACGCTTTTCGGGGTCACTTCCACTCCTACTTCCCGGCACCTGCACCGCCACAAGGATTCTTCCCTCACCAGCCATATTTTCCTCCTCCACCGCCGCCCGAGCAGTAGCTCTCATTTTCGGTTCTTGATGACAAAGGGGGAGAGAGCATATGGAGGAGTGATCATGGAACGTTGCATTTGCACTAGCATGGCATGCATTTGTGTTTATTCTTGCATTTGTGTTAAGAACTATGTTGGCTTGTAATAACTTTAGTACTTATGTGGTTTGTGGAACTAGAACTCGGTTGAACATGTTATGCTCTAGTTAAAAATCCTTTGTGTTATTGGTTCTAGTTCCTATGATTTCTTGAGGCTAACCTTCAATTCTTATAATTCTATGAGCATAAACATATATATCTTGTGTAGCCTCGGTTGCCTTTTGTAGGGGAGACTCCGTCAAAATTTCTATCTACACATATATGAGAAGAGAAAATTCAAAATTATATGCATATATGTAGGGGGAGTCATTTCCTATAATGAATTTTGAGATCACTTATTCAATCTTCTATCATAATTTTATTGAGACAAGTAAGTGTTTTCAAAACTCAAAAATCTCTCATATCACTCCTTTAAAATGATTGCATCAATTACCAAAAAGGGGGAGATTGAAAGTGCATCTAGGCCCCTAAATGTGTTTTGGTAATTAATGACAATCATCATGGACTAACAATTCTATTGAGATGATGAGATTAGGTTAGTCCGGATGAATAGATGAGCTTCAATGAACAATTACGATATATTGCCGGATATTGAAGCAAAAGGATGCTAGAGGCAAAGGTAAAAGATAGGGCTTTTCTTTTACCGGTCACAATGAGTATTAGAGAAGAAATTTGACCGGTTTGATAGGCTAGATAGCCGTACTATTAAGAGGGGTCAATCGTGCTTGAATGATGAAACTCTAGTGCCAACTTGCTCAAATAGTTGTAATGCATGCATGACAGCTAACTTTGTTTGAGAAATAGTTGAAAAGAAAACGAGAAAGTTAAAGGGGTTTCAACCGTGCTGTTTTCGGTTAGGCGGACAGTCCGCCCATGGGGTGGCGGACGGTCTGCCTCACATTTGCTCGAAGAGAAATCGGCTAATTGTTGGATAAGGGGTCCCGTTGTTTTTCCTTAGGCGGACGGTCCGCCAGGCACGGGCGGACGGTTCGCAGGCTTTTTCAGTGTGAGGCGGACCCTTTCGTGGACCGTCATACCAGAGACTGTTTCTGAGGGTTCTAGGGCACTTTTATAAGGCGGACGGTCTGCCTTTGATAATCTTGGTCCTTAGTCGCGTGGTGACTTTTTCTAACTGAGAGGCGGACGGTCCGCCCCTGTTGGGCGGACGGTCCGCCCCTGTTGGGCGGACGGTCCGCCAACCCCATAACGGTCACTTCTGACACGTTTGACCTTTTGAAATAGTAGTCGTTGGGTGGCGGACAGTCCGTCAGTGCTCTGTTTTCACGAGTTTTTCACATAACGGCTAGTTGGATGTGTGAGGAGTATATATACTCATCCCACCGGTTTGGGGAGGTTCTCATGGCCATTCTGAAAGCTCATTTGACCCAAGAGTCCCCTCTCTCATTCATCTCTCACTCATTTGCTAAGGGATTGAATTCTTGTGAGTGTGAGGCTTTCTAGTGCATTGCTTTTGATTGCATTGAGCATTGAGGCACTAGGAGAACATCAAGCAAGCGTCATTGGTTTGTTACTCTTGGAGGTTGCCACCTCCTAGACGGCTTGGTGTGAGATTTCCATTGAGCTCTTCAAGAAGATTGTGAAGAAGCCTTGGAAGATTGTAAGAGGTCTTGTGTTCATCTCACCGGAGCGGTAAAGGGCAACTCTAGTGGAATCGAGGTTTGGAGAGGTTCATTGCATTCAAGCCGGCTTATACATCAAGTGTGACTTGATAGAGAAGCGGTTGAAGCTTTGAATCCACCTCAACGTGGATTAGGGGTGACCGGCAAGTCATCGACACCACGGGAAAAAATTTGGTCTCTTGTGTGATTGACTGTTTCTTTGCTCATTTACCTTTTGTCTATTTACCTTGAGCATTTACATTCCTAGAGATTGAATCTTACTTGTCACCCTAGGTTGCAAACCTTCACTTAGTCTAGAATTGAGTAGAAATAGGATTTCTCTTGTGTTACTAATAAATTTTTATTAGTGCTTTGATTTTAGTTAAAACCGCCTATTCACCCCCTCTAGTCGGTGTCCTAGATCCTATAAACCGGCAGCAGCTCGTCCACCCCAAGCCCTTGTGAGTCTGCTAGATCTTGGTCGGTGTTGGCGGCCGGCACATCCCGGGGCACCTCCAGTCTCCCTCTTTAGCGCCGTCTTTATGACCGGATCTGGCCATCGACGGAGAAGGGGCTACTGCAACCGGTGGGTCTCGGTCTTGGTGGCCGATTGCTGCTTCCGGAGCTCAGCCGGGGGCAAGCACCCACGAGTTGTGGGTTCAGGCCTCTATGGCCAGCTCGTCGTCGCCGACATGGATGGTTCCTACGCTCAGGTGACGAGCTCGGCGGCTGTCCATGGTCCTTCAGTAGTCCTTGCTGCTCGTGCGAGCTGTTTGAGAGCTCAAGCAGTGGAGTGCTCGTGCGACCTCCACAGCCTACCCGAGGAACCACCGTACCTTGAAAGGTAATATGCCATGGCCTGTGGATAATAATTCTATGCAGTGAAAGCATTGGTTCGGCGGAGGACGATGGTGAAAGCCTTGACGATGGCGCCTACGGGTGTCATTTCTTCCTTGGAAGCGTCGTTGATGTGCCTCCCCGCTTTTTCGCCATATGTTCTACGGGTGAAAACCCAGCTCAGCTTTTGGGCCGACGATGGCGGCGCCAGTGGCGTCGTGTCCTTGATGGGGGCATCGTTGTGAAGAACTCTCGTTGTCTTGTGATCTGTGGTCATGTCACATTTTTACCCTTGTGGGTGTGGTGTTGTTATATGTGGTTATGCCACGTTTTTACCCCTGTGCTGGGTAGTGTTTTTATTATTCGTGGTTATGCCACAATTTAGCCCTTGTGCTGGGGCTTAGACCTACTTTAGGTAGGTAGTGCTACGGTTTTAGCCCGGTTTTCCATATTAACTGTGCGGGGTTTTTGCCTCGTTTTCTTAAAAAACGAGGCCGTTGATCTGTGGTCTGCCACACTTTTGAATACAATTCAGGTGGGGATCCCCCCCCCCCCGGTGACCATTCAAAAAAAAATACTACGCCTTGGGCTTCTCATTTTATCAATAGCGCCACCCACATACTGAGCAATAGGCAGCATCTGAATTTTGTCTTTGCAATGCCTTATTTAGCTGTTACCCCCATTTTAGAAGTGCCTAACTTTGTATAATATGTCTCTGTTTAATTTTGGTCTTTGGAGTAGGTAACTCCTAAAATATTCAGAGTTCTATTGTGGCGTCAACAAAATTTATTAGATGACCTTTACTTCATTCTCATTTTATCTTACTAATTCTCTAGATGCCCTGCTACAACACTTGACATGCTTTATTGTCCCATACCGATTCTTTCATTGCCCCTTGATTCATTTAGTTACGACACTATTATTACATATACAACTGATTTCCATATTTTAACAACAATGCAGATTTTGGCAGCATGTAACTTGCTCAAGTTATGGATTTATTATTACATTCCTCTGGGAACAACAGTTGCAATGTTATGTGGATAGCAGAGATCCTCAAGATGTGATAGAAATTGTTTCATTACCTTGCTATGTTGCGAACTATCTTTCTTTCAAATCATTCGGTTCAATGTTGCAATGGTAATGAATTAAGCAATTCGATCAAGCCGTATTGTATTATCTTGGCCACAATGGTTGGTATTAGGCCACCATTGCTCTGCTTCTAATTAAGTTGTTCCAATAAAATGTACCCTCTTTGATTGGTGACAAATTTGTTTTTTAGTTCTTCCAATTATGGAGTTAGGTTCTCAAACCCATCGAAGCAACATTCTATTACATAAATATGGTTTCTTTGAAAGTATTTTATCTACAAAATTGTTGAATTAGTTCGGATAATTTGGATAATGCTGAACATAAAGCATTGAGCTTTAAAAGATGAGCCCGTTCCTTTATATTAGACATGAACTAAACTCAGTTATATGATTATGAATATGTATGCATTATAAGTTCCTCACGTGGTGGTGTACAATCGGACAAATCATTGAAGAAGCACATGTTTATCCTGATGCCAGAACTAACTTCCAAGAATAACCAAATCTTCGGGCTCAAGCAGTTTGTGAGTGCCTACTAAGGATGGATTCGGATCGAATACGAATAGATTCGAATTCGGATACCACTATTTACCACATTTTAATTCGAATTCGGATACGAATACGAATCTTATCGAATACGAATACAAAACGAATAGTTCGAATTCGGATTCGCATTCGGATGTTTAGTTGATTTTGACAGAAAATGTCTTAGTGTGTATTAATTCACTTTATGGATTGTTTTAAGAGTAAATTATGTGTATATATCTCATGTATGTTATATATATTTGAATAATTAAATATACAAATATAAATATAAATAATTTTCATAATATATAAAATATTTTAATAAGAAAATAGTACACTAATAAGTAAAATATAATTTATTAATTAGATAAATAAATTAAAGTAGTTAAAATTGATATGATTGTCCACCTTAAAGTTAATTAAAATTTATTTTATATACCATTAGTAATATTATAATCAATATAATTAGTAATTATCATGTAGATAATTTTTAAATTGATTAAACAGTTTATATCATTTATAATTAATAGTTAGTTAAAAAGAGAAGTTAATTTATGTCGAATGTTTCGGATTTTTTTTCGAATACGAATGTCGAATGCCGAATGTTTCGGATTTTTCTCGAATACGAATGTGGAATCGGATAGAGAAAATTGTTGGAAATCGAATTCGGATACATCCATTTGACATCCATATTAAAATCGAATACGAATACGGATATCCATATTTACGTTTTTATCGAATACGAATACGGATGTTTCGGATGTTCAGACATCCATCTCCATCCTTAGTGCCTACTAATGCAGCGAAGCGCGTGTCTCATCCCAGTTATATTGGTGCGAAATGCAACTCCTGCACCACCCAGACTGCTCAGCTCTGCTCTGCACCTGCAATGCAGCGGGCTCCTTTAATTCGCCGCAACCACTATTTCTTACCCCCATCCATTTTTCAATAAGGTAAAATTTGATCTGACATGATTTTTTAAATTACACTTTAACTATTTATTTATTTTATACTATGTTATTGGAAAAATCTTTTCTACACGCGCGTGTAGCTACTCCTACACGCGCATGTAGCTACTCCTATCTATGTATCTCATGATATATGACGTATCTAACCTAATAAAAAGTATGTACACGTAGTATGTGATGACACTAGATCATCTGTGGTGGTATATACGTTGAATATGTGAGCATACATAGAGTACATGGACATACTAATTTTTATATACTAGTAATAAGGTAGAACCAAAATAAATTAAAAACTAGAGATGCTTTTGAAATTTTTCATCAATGTCTCTTTGGATTATCTTAGAATTAATTAATATGTAAACATACTCAAAGTGATAAAATAGTATATATACATACGTACGGTGGTATACTGATGGTGAGAGTAGCTGCATGCACATGTAGATAGTACGTGTCCATTATTATTTATGATTATTAGATAGTATATTTAATAATAAATTTAACCATTCCAATTTTGAATCATAAAAAGTTAAAATTCGTTAGCTAAATTATTAATCAACAATAATATAATTTGAATTTGATATGTGTGCGGGCCACGTGAAACCAAACAGACAGAGGGACTCACGAGTCACGAGTCACAAGTCACAACCTCGCTCAGTGGCGGAGTCAATGCGAATGCCACCCGCCGCGATCACATGGGCGATACTGTATCACTAGTTCACTACACACACAGCTGAGTACTAGCACTACATGTATCAATTGAAAAACGTTTATTGGGCATAAGAGCATAAGAGCATCTCCAACACCCCACCTAAATTTGGATACCTAAAACATGTTTTAGATACAGGAGAGACAAGATTTAGATGACTAATTTGTGCTTCTCCAAATACCAGAAAGACAATAAAAATAAGCGCATACCTAAAACTGGATACCTATATTTCCTCTGAGGACTAGCTTGTGAACTAAATCTTTATTCAGCGTCCAATTTGCAAAATTGACTCATCTTATATCCCCTCACCTCCCTTCTTCCCCGTCGGTGCTCACCTCTCTCCTTCAAATCCCCCCGCCGCCAACCTCCGGCCGCCGCGCACGCCGCCGATCCCCAGCCTTCGGTTGATGCACATGCCCTGCGCCGCCACCGACCGTCGTGCCCGCCGCCGCTCTGGACCCGAGCGTCCGTCGTTACCCCGCGCCCACGCTGCTGATGCTGCGTCGCCGCCTTCTATGGCCACGGCGCGCGCCCCCGCCCGCCGGATCAACTCTCCATGAGCCCGATCGACCCCGCCACCGCTGACGCTCCTCCACGTGGGCCCGGCCAACCCTGACGCCTTCGGCTCGCCTCCGCGTGCGACGTGTCCGACCTGCTACGGCTCTGCGAGGCCGCGGCTGGGTGGAGGGGCTACAGTCCTCCCCCTCCGGCACCGGCGCTCAGGGGTACGGGAGGGTGGCAAGAGGCGGAGCAGCATAGCGGCACCGGCGGAGCTACCCCTACAGCAGGGTGGGGCAGCTGCCCCACCTACTGCTGCAGTAATATTCTACACCCATGGAGTTTTTTGATGGCTAGAGGTCGGATTTAGAGGTGTCGGAGGTGTTTTAGCGGCGGCGTTCAGGCTCTGACGGACGGATGAGGAAGAAAGTCCTGAACCCTAGCGCCGGCTGCTGCCCTCTGGAGCTGCGATTTTTGCTGCATCGAGGAGGACCAGGACTCCAGGAGGTGGTGGTGGAGGGGACGGAACAACACGAGCGGGAAAGTAGCGGCGCTGGCAACCTCGGTCACGGCGTAGATGCTACCGTCGCCGCTAAAACGGTCTCGTTTCCTGCTGCAAAAACAAGCACACATAATGTTTTAGTGGAATGCTGACCACCACACTCTTTTGTTCAGTGTGGAAGCAAAAGGGGACTCAAATTGCAGCATTGAGTAGAGTCATACCAATCTGGATGTTGGGGAAAAGCACGCGGGGCCCGCCCGCCAGGGGTGAACAGCGAAGGGAGGGCCCGGGCCCGCGGGCCTGGTCGGGTCCCCGGCGGAACCCCAGGGGAGGCAGGGTTCCCCGGGAATCAAGCGCCGTCGGAAGAGCCAGCGGAGGAGGACCGGCCTCCGGAGAAGTCCCGATGAGAGAGGAACTTCCTCGGAGGATCGGTTCCCGCCATCAGCACTGAAGACTATCAAAGGAGGGAGGAGTAAGAGGAAGCCCAGACGAAGGACGCCAGACAGGCCGGAGGAGTCCCGGCCGCCCGGGGCTCTCCCGGGTGGGTGACGCGCTTTCCGGAGGAGGACGGGGGAAAGCAGAGGATGTCACCCGACACCATCCGTCAGGGGGTGACCTCACGGCGGAAGTACGGCAAGGGCCCCACCCCTGCGCGGGGGGCACAGATGAAGACTATTACCCAACGCCCTCCCCCCCCCCCCCCCCCGCCCGTACCGGCGGGGCCCAGGGAAAATCCCGACACCGTACCGGGGGTACCCTGGTCATATCACATCTAGAGCTAGGTTCCAGACCGCTATAAATACAGCACCAGGGCCTTGGAGGCAAAGGGGCAGAATCACTCTTGTAAGATCATGTAGTCACTCAGTCCCATAGAAGCTCTCTAAGGTATCGATCTTGCCTCAGAGCCCCGAACGTACTGTTTGGGCAATTGTAACCACCAACAGTTGGCGTCGTTGTTGGCGGTCGATATCTATGACTTTTACCGCCAACATTTCTCCAGATTTCATGCTCATATAGTGATAATCATGCTAATATCATTTATACTAATGAGTTCCACAAGTTTTGTGCAATTTGTGAGAGAAGGAACAAACAGGAAAAACAGGAGGCCAAACTGGCACAGGGTCAGGCCGGCCGGCCTAGCCTAGGCCGACCGGCCCCCTTCTGCCTCTTCTGGCCACGGTTTTGATCCACAAGCTATCTAACACACCAAGGATGATCATGAGCCGTGAGTTTGATGTCGGTTTTGATCCGAGGACCCGAAAGGCCTAGCCATGGATTGGAGGGTCCACCTACCTTGGATTCTCAGACAACCTCAGCTCAACGCAACCAAAACCGCCTCAAGGGACAACATGCAACCGTTGATGAGCGAGTCGGTGCAACGGAGGGCTGAGAGGGGCCAGGGCCAGGCCGGCCGGCCGGCCCCTAACTGTCGAGCTTGAGGTGAACGCAACAACTACCGACTTCAGGACATCATCCAGGCCGTCCCTGCAAAAGTCGGTGCCACTTGGCACCAGGGCCAGGCCGGCCGGCCTACACCAGGCCGGCCGGCCTCCCACCATGGCTTCCACGCTTCCTCTTTCGCGTGGATGCTAAGCAGGAGGTGTGCGTCACTCCTAAGCAGGATTTCACCCCTGGAGGGCTATAAAAGGCGCCCTTCACCTCCACACAAGACACACCATCCATTGGAGAGAAGAGAAGGCTCAAGATGTAGTCCACTATTATCTTAGAGTTGAGTAGAGTAGAGAGAGAGAGGGTGAGTTGCTCGGGTGACAGCCGAGCTTTGTAGAGAGAGTCCGGGATTTCTTCCTCGGTCTCGTCTCAACATTTCCGCCCCCGAGGAATAAATCTTCAGAGATATCTTCAGTAAGTTCGTCGGTCTCTTGCCTTAGTACCTCGCTAGTTTACTCTTTACTTTCAGCAATTTATCTTTGCTATATATGATCTGCGGGTACCTGAGTTTGCGCGAGTGACAGCGACTCTTGTTTGTGGTTTCCTCTATATCCCTTCGCGTTGGTTGGAGGTCAGTGGCTGAAAGCTTAGGCGTGGTGCCTGTGCTGGCTAGTCACCTCAGGTTGTGTTGCACCCCACGGAACTGCAGTGGTATGTGGCAGGTGGTGACAGCCCTGTCCGTCCTTTGTACTCCACCACGTTCGGGTGTACTCATAACAGTAGTGCTGAGCCCGGAAGAACCCCTCTCTCACCCCGTTCTGAGTTCTTCCCGTTCTATCCGTCGAAGCAGATCATGTTAGATTAAGATAGGTTGTCTGGGGTAACGAGTGGCTAACTAAGGTTAAGTTCTCTACACCCTTTACCCTTTTCTCCCCTGGTGGGTCCGGTTAGGAAAGTTCTAGACTAGTCGCGTCTACCGTTCCTTGGATTTGACATCCAGGTTTCTACTCCCCTGGTGAAAGGCTACAATGTACTCCGTGCGCTTGCGGATTTAGTTAGGCTAAGGAGTGCCAACAGTCGTTCGTGGGGAACGGTAGTGACTGAGAGCCACAATGGCCCCCAGAAAGGGCCACAAGGGAAGCAAGGCGCCATCAGGCGATGGCAGGGGGCAGCGGCGGAGATCGTCGCCGCCGCACTTCCGACCCTCACTGAGACCCCCGGGAGACCCGAGGGTCAGCCGACCACAGGCGGGGACGAGGCCCGCCCGGAGCGCGTGGACCTGGAGATGCACAGCGGCGATGAGGCGGAGAGCGAGGAAGGACAAGACGAACCCCACTCATTCAGGGAGAGGGAGACTGGAGAGGTCACCGGGCCCGGACGCCAGCCGACCACAGGTGAGCAGCAGGCCAAGGCCACCGAGGAGGAAGCCAGCCAGCTCCAGGCGCATCTCGAGTAGGCGCGGAAGGACGAGGAAGCCCGGGAGGCCGCTAGCTGGGAGGCCATCGAAGACGAGGCTCTCCGACGCGAGAAGGACTACCTGCGCCGAAGAGTCGATGCCATGCGTCGGTCCCGGGAGCTCCACGCCGAGCTAGAAGCCCTCGAAGCCTCCCGTGGCCAGGAGCGCCAGGGCAAGGGGCAGGGCAGCGAAAGGCAGCACAGCCGTCTGCGCCCCGGCAGCCACGACGACGACGAGCGTTTCTCCCGAAGGCCCCCGACCCACGACCCCAAGTCTCCCCTGTCCCAGGGGCTGCAAGCGGTGAGCTGGCCCCGCGGTTTCAAGATGCCGCAGATTGTCCCGTATGACGGGAAAACTGACCCCGTGGCCTTCGTCATGAGCTTCGAGGCCGCCACCCAATCGGTGGGGGGGGGACGAGACCACCATGGCCAAGAGCTTCGTGATGGCCATCACCGGGATCGCTCGCACCTGGTACACCACCCTCGAGCCCGGGAAAACCTTCTATTGGGAACAACTTCGGGAGGCCATGCTGGAGAATTTCCAGGGAAACTATGAGGACCCGGTAACGTCAGGCCACCTCTTCGCCGTCAAGTAGCGCCATAACAAGACGTTGAGGAGCTTCGTCAGGCGTTTCGTTCATGTCAAATGCCAGGCGGTAGGGCTCAGCGACCAGTCAGTCATCGACGCCGCCCGGGAGGGCGTCCTAAACGGCCCGCTGCGGGCCAAGCTCCGGCGGTGCGAACGAAGACTGTATCGGAGCTCATGAGGAAGCTGGAGGAATATGCACTCGTGGAGGATGACGAGCCCTGAGGGCAAGCCCGAAGGAGGAGCGAAGAACACAGGTCATCCAAAGAGCAGAGACCCCGGGAGCCACGCTCGTCCCGAACCAGGGAGCGCGAAGATTCCCGGAAGAGGCGGGACCCTCCTTCCCGACGCTCATACCGGGAAATCCATCACGTGGAGAGTTCCCGGGACACCGAGGACTCCAAGGACGACCGAAAGAGGGAGAAGCGCTCAGACGATTGCAAGCCTCCGCCCCACAACGCCAGCCTCACCACGACTCGTCGACCAAGGGCGAGTCCTCCGTCCATATTGCATCATCCATGAGCATCGGGGAGGACACGTAACTCGGGAGTGCCCTACCATAGAGGCCGCCTAAGCCGAGTCCCAGAAGGAAGGAGGCGCATCGGGGAGGGCGGTCATGCACACCGCACCGTCGCCAGCACCGGGTTGGGCTGGACCGCCACCCCTCGCGATGTACCTTGCGCCGTGGCCGCCGGCCATGCCGTTCGTCACACCTCCTCCCTCGGGAGGGACCATGCCCCCGCCCCCAAGTCAGCCAAAACAGGAGCCCCGAGAGGTTCAGCACGTCGTCGGAAGCCATCGCGTGGTACTCCCTATCAACGGGGGATCCCAGCAGCACCTCGACTTCAAGCGGCAGCGACGCACCTACGTGCGGGAGGTGCAGCATGTCTCCTCGACATACATGCCCACTCTCCCGCAACTTGCTGCTGTGCCCATCACCTTTCGTGCCGAGGACTGCAACGCCCCCATCTACCCGCACGGCGACGCCTTCGTCATCGCCGCCAACATCGCCGGCTCGGAAGTACAAAGGGTACTCATCGATGGGGGCAGCTCCGCGGACCTGCTGTTCATCAACGCTTTCGAGCAGATGGGACTCTCCCGGTCCCAGCTCACCACCGCCAGAACCCCCCTGAAGGGGTTCAGGGGAAGCGCCATCGCCTCGTTGGGGTAGATCACCCTCCCAGTCACCTTCGGCTCCAGAGGATACGCTCGCACCAACGACATCACCTTCGACGTCGTGAACCATCCCTACCAGTACAATGCCATATTTGGGCAACACCTCCTCAACACCTTCCATGCCATCTCCCATCACGGTTTCCTCTTCATGAAGATGCCAGGCCCCCGACGCATCATCAAGGTGCTGGGGGACCAGAACATCGTGCGTCTCATCGACATCGGGCGAGCCCCGGGTCAACGAGAGGTCAACGAGCTTGCGTCAGAAGAAGAAGGTGACCCCGCTGGGCCAAGCTCGACACGCTTCATTCCCCGAGCAAGCCCGGAGGGAGCCACAAAGACTATCCTGCTCCGACCAGAGTGCCCGGACCGCTCTGTCCAAGTCACGACAGACCTCCCCGACCAGCTAGAGACATCCTTGGTGGAACTCATCCGAGAGTACGAGGACGTGTTCGCATGGACGCCCGCAGACCTCCAGGGCATCGACCGAAGCATCATCGAGCATCACCTACGCATTTACCCCAATAAGAAGCCGCGGAAGCAGAAGGTGCAGAAGATGTCCGCGGAACGGAAGGAGGCGGCCAAAGCGGAGGTCCGGAAGCTCCTCGACGCCCGGGTCATTCAGAAGGTGCTGTACACAGACTGGCTGGCCAACCCCGTGCTGGTGAAAAAGAACAACGGAAAGTGGCGCATGTGCGTCGACTTCACCGACCTCAACAAGGCGTGCCCCAAGGACGACTTTCCCCTGTCACACATCGACCAGATCATGGACTCTACGGCGGGCTGCGAGCGGCTTTGTTTCCTCGACGCCTACTCCGGATACCACCAAGTGTGGATGGCCGTGGAAGATGAGGTCCACACCAGTTTTATCACTCCGTTCGGGACCTATTGCTACATCCGCATGCCCTTCGGCCTCCGGAACGCAGGCGCCTCCTTCGCCAGGCTTGTACAGATCGTTTTCGAGGAGCAAACCGGTCGCAACAACGAGGCGTACATCGACGACATAGTCGTCAAGAGCCGCCGGGAGCAAGACCTCTACCCCGACCTCCGGGAGACGTTCGACAACCTACGGCGTACGGGTCTACGCCTCAACCCCGAGAAATGCACGTTCGGCGTCCGCTCCGGAAAGCTCTAGGGATACCTCGTTTCGCAGCGCAGAATCGAGGCCAATCCCGACAAGATCCGAGCGATTCGAGAGATGGAACCACCGACGACCACACGCGAAGCACAACGACTGACCGGCAGGCTCGCCGCACTGAGCCGATTCATCGCCCGCTCCGCCGAGCGTAGCCTCCCATTCTTCAAAGTGCTGAGGGGTTCCGACCCATTCCGATGGATCGAGGAGTAGCAGCGGGCCTTCCACGACCTAAGGAGTACCTCGAGCACCCCGAGACCCTGGCCAGCCCCACGCCCGGAGCACCGCTGCTGCTATACATAGCCGCGGCAGACCGTGCCGTGAGCGCAGTGCTTGTCGAGGAGCGCCAGGTCCAAGGGAATGAGACCCAAGTCCCGGTATACTACGTGTCGGAAGCCCTCAACGGAGCCAAAAGCCGCTACTCCGAGATCGAGAAGATGGCATACGCGGTCGTCATGGCATCCCGGAAGCTGAAGCACTATTTCACCACCCATCCCATCACCATCCCGATGTCACACCCCCTACAGGACATATTTAAGAACCGGGAAGCCATCAGAAGGATTGGCAAATGGGTAGCAGAAATCGCCCCCTACACGCTCGTCTTCACCGCCCGGACGGCGATAAAATCCCAACCCTGGCAAGCTTCGTCGCGGACTGGACGCCGACGCCGGGCGTCGACGTGGCGGCCACCCCAGAATCATCGTGGGTGGCGCACGTTGACGGCGCCTGGGGAGCTTCCGGTGCCGGCGCCGCCGCAATCCTGATCGTTCCGTCGGGACAGACCATGAGCTACGCCCTACGGCTGGAGTTCCCTTGCACCAACAACGTCGCGGAATACGAGGGCCTAATCCTCGCCTTGCAAAAGGCCATGGCATCGGGAGCACGCCACCTCCTCATCAAAAGTGACTCCCCAAGTGGTCACCAGGCAAGTGGAGAAGGAGTTCCACGCCCGAGAGCCCGAGCTGGCGCGATACCTCACGCTCGTCCGGTCCCTCGAGAAGTTCCAAGGCTTCATGGTATTACACATCCCTCGACTGGAAAATACGGCGGCCGACCTGTTGGCGAAAGCCGCAGCCCAGCAGGCGGCCCTGCCCCCGGAAGTCTTCTATGCAGTCGCGCACGAGCCCTCAACCGCGTCTGGGACGGAGCCTACCAGCCGCGAGGTTGCGGCCATCGCGAGCAAAGATTGGCGATTGCCCATACTCGCATTCGTCAGCGGACAATACATGCCCGCAGGGCAGACGGAGGCCAGCCGCATGACACAACGATGCCGAGGGTACAAGATCATCGACGGAACCTTGTACAAGGAGGGGGTATGCGTGCCCTTGCTGTGGTGCATCACCCGGAGCGAGGGGCAAGAAATCCTCCAGGAGGTCCACAGCGGCATGTGCGGCGCACACCCCTCCGCCAGATCCCTCGTCGGCAAGGTCTTTCGGCAGGGTTTCTACTGGCCCACGGCTCTGCGGGATGCCCAAGACCTGGTCTGCCGGTGCGAAGCGTGTCAGCGCATGAGCAAAATGAGCCGCCTCCCCGCCACCGCATTACAGCCTGTCGGTGATATTATCTCCGGCAGTCTTCCACGGGGTAGCCCACGGAAGTGATTTGTAATGCAGGGAAGATCGCAAAGATCGGAAGCAGGATGGTTAGGATGGACAGACACAGGGGTTTATACAGGTTCGGGCCGTCGACTCGACGTAATACCCTACGTCCTGTTTTGGGGTGTTGTATTGCGTGTATTGCGTGTTGAAAGATTTCGTCCTAAGACTTTCTGTTTTTGGAGGGGGTCCCTGCCCGCCTTATATATCGGGGGGCAGGGTTACAAGTCGGTTTGTATCCGATCCTATCTCTAAGAATCCTTTCCTTCTTTACAATAATTCCTATTCCAACTAGGACTTCTCCTTCCAGATCCTTCCTCCGTGCGCCGACTTGTCCCGCACGTCTTCAGGTCCAGAACGATGAGTTGGGCCGCCCCCTTTTGGTGGGCTGCCAGGCTTGCTCGTGAGGTACCCGGGTACTATATCCCCCACAGTAGCCCCCGAGCACTTCTTGACCGATCGATGGCTGTAGTTGATCTGCCTTTTCTTTCATGATCCGAGTGCTCCAAGTTGTCTAGGACCTCTTCGAGTGGTTTCGAAGAAGATCCGAGTGGTTTCGAGGAAGATCTGAGTGCATGCTCAGACGTTCCTGAAAACAATCTTTCAATTATAGCCATAGTGAGGGGAAGGAGTGCTCTTCTTCACGACGCGACAGCGAAGTGAATACACTTAGCCCCCGGGCTTTGGGCAATTTTTGTATGAAATTGGCCAAAGGTCTTCAACTTTTATCCATTTGTATCTTGATCTTCAATGGTGTGCACCTCCAGGTGCACCCATTGGGTGTAGCCTCCGAGCCTTGAGCAGAATAGAATATTCTGGCCGAGGGTCAAAAAGCAAAATATTATGAATCTCTATTTGAACTTAATCCATCAATGGTGTGCACCTCCAGGTGCACCCATTGGGTGTAGCCCCCGAGTCTTGTTACGACTCAGCATGATCGTGTCAAGACTCTGAAAGCCATGAATTCCGACTGATTTTTTCAGCCCCCCATGCCTCTGGACATGGATTTTAGATAATCTTTTCCTTCAGAGGCTTTTTTGTTTCCCCTTTATAAGGATTCTGTCCTCAAGTTCTTTGAACTCAGCATGACCTCCGAGTCGTGTCCCACGACTCAGCTTGACCATATGGTAAGCCATCTTCTCGCAAGATTTATACTTGTCAGCATTTGACCCAGATTTCTGAGCGAATTTAGCGATAGTATCGCATGCCTTACGTAAAAATCAATTGCAAGGATGCAATATTAATTGCAAAATCAAGTCTGGCCGTCGACTAATTTTAGCCTCACGACCGAGTGGTTTCTGCCCCTGAACACTAGCTCAGGAACCCACAAATTTGTTAGCGTAACAGAACCGAAAGGTCGTGCTATATTTCAGCCCATTTAGGCCCACTACTCCGCAAAGTCCGTTGCCTCCCAACGGTTGCCTTACAGAAGGCGAAATATCGCGAGATATCGCGACTCCTTACCGCATCTTTGAATTCAAAGCGACGGGACGTGCCTGCGTCGGTTGAGTTCCCGAGACACGCATCGCGCCGCGCGCGGGAGGAACGGTTCATTCCTTTATAAGCCATCCCCGCCGCATTCTTCTTCCTTTACTTGCCATTTGCCTCCCCGACGCTCCAGTTCTCCTCCTCGCGCAAGAGCAAACCCTAGATCCGCTCCCGCAGCTTTCCTCCTCGCTCTTCAGCCCCGCTCGTCGCCATGGCGCCCAAGAGGAAGGAAGGCCCGAAGCGGAAGGAGAGGTCGCCGGCAAGGGCCCGGCCGTCCAAGGCAAAGGCCACTGCCGAGGTCGCCGTGGATCGCGCCGCCGAGTGGAGGGAGTCCATCACCACCACCAGGCGCCTCGAGCAACACGTCATCGACGGCATCCTCCCCGACCAGCAAACCGCCGAGTGGCGCGCCGCCGCCGGTGAGTCTTTCCCCACCCCAAACTCCTCTGATTTGGTGGTGTTCGAATCTTTCTTTCTTCGTGGTTTTGGCGTGCCCGCGCATCCTTTCCTCCGCGGGCTGCTGCACTTTTACGGGATCAGTCTTTGCGCGCTGAATCCCAACTCCATTCTCCATATCGCCATCTTCATCAACCTCTGTGAGGCCTATCTTGGGATAGAGCCTCACTTCAATCTTTTTCTTCATCTTTTTCTTCTTAAACCTTATCCCAGAACCGACTGCCCGCAAGTAGTCGGGGGCGCCGGATTCCAACTCCGCGAGGGTCAAACTCGGGAGTATTTTGACATCCCTTTCCTTACCTCCAATAAGGGGTGGCAGTCCGAGTGGTTTTACGTAGGAAACCACTCGCCTGCCATCTCTCCAGAAATCGATTCTCGTCCTGTTCCCTCCAGTCCTGGACCGCTCTTCCCAAGGAGAGTGAAATGGATCAGGTTCGGGAACTCCTGGGTCTTATTACCCAGTTGAAGGACAATGGGTTGTCTGCCATCGGAGTGGCAGCCAACTTCGTTCTGCGCCGGGTCCAGCCCCTCAAGCAGCGGGCTCACCCGGCGTACGAGTATTACGCCGAGGAGGCCGGCCGGCCTAGCCCAGGCCGACCGGCCTTCCTCTATGGCCGCCACGTCTCCTCCTTCGCGTGAAGCCTAAGCAGAGCCTTGGCGTGCTAATGACGCTGACATCCACCCCCTGGAGGCTATAAAAGGAAGCTCATTCACCTTGGAAACACACACACCACATATCTCAAGTCTTTACTTGAAGGGAGCTCTAGTATCTTTTTCATTTCTTAGATTAGGATTAGAGTTGGGAGTAGAGTCGAGTCGAGCTTAGCTCGGATCTTTGGAGTCTTCGAAGTTCTGGTAAAGCTCTTGTATCCTTTCCTTCTTTTGAAGAGTTTATTTATATAATTACTTTCTTATTTCAGAGCTTAAGTTATCTTTTATATTTCTCTCTTGCTCTTCTTTAAGAGTAAAGATCTTGCTCTCTTTAGAGCAAAGTCCTATCCCCTTTAGTTTTAATGTAGAGTTTAGTTTAGCTCTACCGGGTTTTATCTCGCGGGTTTGCTCGCCTTGACCGGGCCGTAAGACGCCTTAGGGAAGACGGGGATTTCTCTTGACAGGCCTCAAGAGAAATCTTAATCATCGAGTGCAGACGTGGTGTCTGGCTTGTTGATTAACTAGGAAGTGTGTTGCACCCCACGGTACTGTAGTGGTAGGCGGCAGGTGGTGACAGCCTTGTCCGTCCTTCATATTCCACCACGTTCGGGTGTATTCATAACAGTAGTGCTGAGCCCGGAGAGCCCCCTCTCTCACCCCGTTCTGAGGTTCTCCCGTTCTAGCTGTCGAAGCGAGCTCTGTTCCCGGTATCTAAGATAGGGTCTAGGCTAAGGCTAGAGTGCCTTTTGCTCTGAGTTAGAAAGAGTCTAGGTCCGGTCTCTCCCAACGTATTTCCTTTTCTTTAGAAATAGGTGCTCTGTGTGTCGCTGGTCTTTCAGACCTTCTATCCGGTCATTAACTTGACCATTATCCACCCAAACCTAGAGTTTGTGCCCCTGGGTTTGTGGCTTGATATTTCTGGCAAGATATATCATTTCATTATTCAATACACTTTAACCATGTGCTTCCCTGCGGAAATATAAATACGATACCCTGGGGTAACTCCCACGGTGAAGTGCTACAACGAGATATATTCTGTGCGCTTGCAGAATTAATTTTGCATACAACGACATATATGTACGCGCTCTTGAGCGTTGCTAAAACGTGACGCTAAGGAGTGCCAACACTGAGCGTGCCCCGGATGGAGCTCAATACCGCCACACCACACCACGCAAGCTCCACGGCAACCACTGCGAGTGCGAGAGCGCCGCTGCACTGCTCCGGCAGTCCCGCCGCCGCCAAGCCCCTAGATTTCCCTCCGGCCGCCGTGACGGCACCCGGAGCACCCCGTGGTGCCCGAGGTGTGAAGCAAACTGCCCCAAAGGACGCTCGCGCCTTGAAGAGCGCCACCCGAGCTCCACCGCGACGGGTGGCAGCCGCCGGTCGACCGCGCCGCTGCTCCGGCCATTTCCCACCTCTGCGACACCACGGTGAGCACACTAGCACCACCACGGTGAGCACACTAGCACCACCACAAGCGCCGCCGTGCCCCGGCAAGCCGCCGGCCAGCTCCAGCGGCCCTCCTCCACGCCTCTGCGCTCCAACCCACTCCGCGCGACCCACTGGGTGCGCGTGACTCTTAGCCAAGGACCCAGAAACCCCACCTGCCGCGATTCCCACTTTCCACCAGCCACCGCTCGAGCTCTGGCGAGTCCGCGCCGCCGCATCAGCCCTCGACCCTTGAAGAGATCATCCTTGCCGTGTCCGTCGTGCTCCCCTGAATCCGTAGGTGTCCTCACCGCCGCGAGATCCGCCCTGTAGCTGCCGGCGGCGAGCCCTCCGGCGAACCTCCCCTGCAATCCCTCCGCGCCGCCGTGAAGGGCGGCAGCTGCGTTGCCGCCCGTGTGGCAGCCACGCCAGCGCGGGCCCCGCCTACCAGCCACCCACACGGCCACGCCAGCCGCCACCTCCCCCTCTCCGCCTTGCGTGCGCCCGGTCCAGTGGACCGCAGGCTCATGGGCTGAGCGGTCCACGCGCCCACGCTGCCGGTCCATGGCACAGTAGAGTGCGGGCTGGCGTCAGCCGACCCCACCCGTCACCTGCACAATCATAGGAAAAATGCTAGGTACACCCGGCTTAGTGCACCCAAAGAGTTATTTCCCCACCTTAGAAATTCCCAAAAATTCCCAGAAAATACCCAAAAATACTAGGGAAAATAATAAGCTATTTAGTACCATCCAAATTGTTTATACCCATTTTTAGGGCCTAGAATTTGAAGGATCCTTTTTCAGCCTATAGAAAGCCTTCGTTAGCGTACCTCGGCGTATGCCAAATCCAAAATAAAACCCCATAAATAGCCAATAAATTTCCTAAAAATATTAGATTATATTCTAAGTTTTTTCATAAAGTTAGATTTCCTAGAAACCTTTCCTAAGCCTAGAAATGGTTTATTGCCTTCCACCGACGTTTACCAAACCCCGCCTAAACCCCCGGGAAACCCGAACCCTTTCAAAACACCGGCCCTAAACCCTCAGTTAACTTAGAAACCACTTATATGGCCATTCTCCCCAACCCCTCTCCTCACAAGTAATTCATTCGCTGTGATGATTGATTGGTCATGTATTTGTATTTGTGTAGATACTCTGCCAGGAAACTTCAGGATTATAGCCCCGGCGGAGACTATCATCGTATCAGGCAAGTCTTAGCAATTTCCTTGCTCATATTAATCAACTGCTTTAATATGCTCTACTCCTTACTTAATGTCTGTAGTTGCATTGAGAATTAGCCACTCAGATACCTCCAACTACTAAGACACTACCCAGTGCCAGAAACCCTGGTTGCGAGAGGCACCAAGGGGGAAGAAGATGCGAGGTAGGGCGGATAGTCTCGGAGGAGCTCCTATCCAGAGGCCTATCTTGGTCGCTTAAGGACCGGTTCTTGGGAATGTCTTTCCAACGCCATGTACGGCTATACGGGCCAAAAAGGACATAGCCTTCGGGAATGCCCTGTAATGTGAGGCCTCGACTCACACTCCACCAGCTACCTCTGGCAAAGCTACCCCAGGGGCCACGGTGGGCAACAGAAATGCTAGAGATAGCCCCAGACAGAGGGCTGGGACTGGTCGGCACGGGTCGCATGTGACAGGGCTGGTAGGGCCCATGGGCGATGCATGCCCTAAATTATATGATGCATCCATACCTGGGTTAGTGTCCTTGTGTGGACGTTTATGCGATCCCTGTTTAGACCCCAGTAGCATCCGTGGGTAGACCCAGATGGAAGCTGTCCAGAGATGGACGCCAGTGGATATGAGTCCCGTAGGGTGGCCCTGCCGTTGGCCACGAGAGGGTCGCCTGACCGTATAGTTTCAAGAGTAAAAACCTCTGCAGAGTTACCCAATCTATCGATAGCCGTGGCTCTCGGTTATGAGCTCGCATGGTTAAAGCTCCCACAGATTAGCCAAGAATAACCCATAGGAGTGATGATAACGAGATGATGGTGATTGCAGGATCGACAGAAGGATCCGGGCCAGAATCACCGGGGACTGGTAGGGAGGTTCTTGCCCCTCCAGGACCCAACACCGATTCACTTAATCACTTGTCAACTAATAATGCATGTTTTTACCTTTTGATTGTTAAGTACTTGCTGAGTGCGGTGGTACTCAGACTTGCTTGTAAAATCTTGCAGCTCCATCGGAAGGCTTCCCTCCCTTCATCGGCACTGCAAGTCGTCCCGATCAGGTCCTAGTTCCGATCTTCACTTTTCAAATCTGGTTAGCCGTTGCCAACTCTTATGCAATTAATATTTTCCTTTACCAGGAAATGACATTATTTCATGCTAGGTGGGCCCGCCGGGTGGCGGGGCCCACAACAAAGTATCCTAACAATCAGTTAAAATTATCCACAATAGATGATCTAGTCAGTTCATCCGATCGGCTGATCGGATCATCTTGTCCAACTATAGTGGCACCCATAGCCGTTGGACCCCTCTACCCATCACACATCATTCATCCGACCGCTAATCGATTGGATCATCCGGTCTCTCTAAGGTTTGAACAAAACCCCAACTCATAGCTACTTGGATTCATCCTTCATTCATGGGATCCATGCATTAACACCCCAATCGGATTATCCGGTCGCCTTGTTCGACCTAGGAAAACTTCATATGGTCTATCGTCCGGTCTCCCATCGGATCATTTTTTTTATGAAACAGCGGGGAAGGTCCCCACTGACTCTTTTTTCATTGATTAAAAATGGGTTATATACAATTACACGGTCCAAGACCAAAAGAAAGACCCTATCTAAGCAAAAGAAAAGATTACAGACTACTCATCAAAGAATTGAGAACTAGCTTCAAGGTGGGCTTGGCTCTGCTAGCTGCCGTTCCAATTTCCTCCCTGAAGTGAACTTGACATTGGGTCTAGTAGACTTGACATTGTCGTGGCGCACACCTTCTGTCAGACTCTAGGACCGGCCATCCACTAGGGGCTACCCAAAGTGGTAGATTTGTAGGCAAAGGGGATTGCAAGGCTACCGAGCTCGAGGTAACACAGGAGACGCAAGGTTTATACAGGTTCATGCGACCGGGAGGCACAAACCCTATGTTCTGTGTTCGGTGGTGTCTTTATTATCTGCTCGGCAAAAGCTCAATGAGCAATGGCGAGTTGGTAAGTGGTTACAATGGAGAAGATGAACGTGAGAGGCGTGGAAAGTGTATCCCTTTGGGGGATGACCTAGGCCGCCTTATATAGGCTGACGGCCTGGGATTACAAGTCGGTTGAGATCTAATCCTACCGGCTTACAACTTGGAAAGCATTCTGAGTCGGTTACAGTACAATCTTGCGGGTATCTTGCGGGATCCGGGTGTCGCGCTACATGCCTTGCGGGCGAAGTCTTTGTAGTCTTGTCTGGCAAGCTCGGGCTATCTTGTGGGCCAGGCCGTTAGTCGGCCCACATTGCTGTCAAACGTGGGCCCAGGGCGAGTGTTATCCTGGTCGGTGAGGGGCCCCTGGGTACCCATATCTCACAAGTCCGTAAGCAACGTGCAGGTGCGTGGAGAACTGTTGATGAAGAGGTAAGGCCATCACGGTTAGTCAAAGCATCTTGATCACTAGGCCGACACACGGGTGTCCGGTGCTTATTAAAAATTCGGGGATGATCTTGATCATTCTCGTGTGGCTGGGTGCCATCTGGTGGCCGAGTCGGGCTTCGGAAGGTGCCGAGTCACTTCGAAAGAAATGACCCAACCAGTCGGGGCATATGGAGAGTGACTAAAAGGAGCTCTCCACATGGGTAGTCCCCGAGCATTGAGGCGATTATAATAATCAAGCCAATGGTCAAAAAAGAGAAAAATAATTCATGCTTTGGGGCAGCCTGGCCACCATAGGATAAGAACGCCGTGCCATTTCCAGCAGGTCAGGACAACAACAGTAATCTTGTGACTCCACACCCATGCATGCATGATGACACGGGCTGTCGAAAGCTGTAAAGGTGGTCTAGCGCCTCGAAGCTTGGATGTGTCGTGACCCAAATTTCACATGTAGTACGGTGAGTCGATCTGTGTATACACATCAGGTTGGGGACTATAAATAGGAGTGGTTTCGAATGGCAATGCACATCTCTTTAGGTGTGAAAGGTGAAGTGTAGCCAGATGAATATACTATGTAGAGTAGGGGTGATCGCTTGTTTACCAGTGTTGAATCTGGGCGTCGTTCATCCATGGTGCTAGAACAAAGATTGTGAGCGGAGGAAAGAAAGGCCAAACGGCTGGTGTGTCGGTGTTCTACCGTCGATCCTACCGAGGGGTATCCCAAGGTAGTAAGTTTCAGGTGGAGTGTCGCCGAGATCAGGAATGCAAGAGACAAATTTATACAGGTTCGGGCCGCAAGATAAGCGGACCCTACGTCCTGTTTGGGGTAGTATAATGCGCCCTGCGCTATGGTGTCTGAGGTATGAACCTCATGTTCTATGGTCTTCTATGTTCCACCGATCTAGGCACCCCAGCCCTCCTTTATATACCCCAGGGGGCGGGGAACTAGTCGGTTACAATGTTGGAGTCCTAGTAGGATTACAGAGTAGAGTCCTAGTAGGAATCCAACTTCTTTCTTCCTTTCTTCGAGTGGTTTCTCTACGGATACCGGGGTTCCATACCCAACAAGCCCCCGAGCGCTTCATTGCCGAGTTCTTGCTATCAACCGAGTACTTGCCAAGTCTATCGAGTACTTTCTTGAATGCTTCGAGTACTTTCTTGAGCTTTTGCTAGTTCTTCGAGTACTCGTCTTGTCGATCTTGGAAAGTCCATACCCAACATGGTGTACTGGCTTGTGCATCTAGCGTCGCAGGCGGCGCCGGAGCTGGGCATATGAGAGCATTGCAGGTGCCGAGGGAAACCTAAATACCGTAGGCCTTCCACTTCCCTTCCGCGAAGATGCCAATAGGTGCCCGGATGCTACAAGAAAGCTTGCGATGAGCTCCTCTGGGCCAAGCTTGCTAGGCATGTAGCAGATGACACATTGGTGTCGATGAATATCCACCAAGATGGTGGAAATATCTTTGCTCGGTTGTAAGCGGCGTGTAGCCGTCTGATTTTGTGTACTCATGTTTCTTTTTAATAAATATATATATGTCACATGGTCATGCCGACTGAAAATGAGCGCCCAGTCCCCGAGTATACGAGGCTGGCCTGGTCTCTTGGACGCGCCGAGTGAAAACGAGCGCCCAGTCCCCGAGTATTCATCGCTGGCCTGGTCTCTTGAACGTGCCGAATGAAGATGAGCGCCCAGTCCCCGAGTATACGAGACTGGCCTGGTCTCTTGGACGCACCTAGTGAAAATGAGCGCCCAGTCCCCGAGTATACGATGCTGGCCTGGTCTCTTTGATGTGCGAAGTGAAAATGAGCGCCTAGTCCCCGAGTATACGAGGCTGGCCTGGTCTCTTGGATGCGCTGAGTGAAAATTAGCGCCCAGTCCCTAAGTATACGAGGCTGGCCTGGTCACTTGGACGCGCCGAGTGAAAACGAGCGCCCAGTCCACGAGTATACGAGGCTAGCCTTGTCTCATTGATGCGCCGAGTGAAATAATGGTAAGGAGACGTGCCTGACGCCATGAGCGAGCGTTGTGTCCCGGGCCATTGGTTTTGCCCGTTGCCAGAGTAACGGCCGTGCCGTGGATTCCGTCGACGAGTAGCGGCACCGTTTGGGTTAAGGGCCAGAGTAAATAAAAAGGGAGTTGAATTTTTACCGCAGTCATCTTCCCCATTTAACCATCCATCGCTGGCAGTCGCAATTGCTCGCGCTTCCTCAGATTATCATCACACCGCGCCAAGGCAAGGGTGGCGCCGTCGTAGTCGGAGCCGCAAGCACCCCTGGTGGAGTGAATACGAGTGAAGAGGCCAGTGACTTTCCGAGCGAAGAAGATGGCCGGCGCGCAGGGGGATCGTGAGGCGGCCGCCACATCGCCGGGGAAGGTCGTCGTGCCCGATGTGGGGTAAGGGGGGATAGTGCCGGATCAGGAGCTCCACTGGGCGGCCGAGGCACAACTCGATGAGTTGAAGCGCCTCCGTGCCAAAGTACAAACGATGGCCGGCGAAGCACGTGCTGCCATGGCCGAGAAGGAGCGAGAAATTGAGAGCACGGCGAAGCTGAATCGTGAGCTCCAGGCGGACATAGAGCACTTCCTTAAAGGTGAGTCATGTCTCAAAATGCTTGATTTATCTTGATATAGTAGTGTACTGAGGCCTGCTGGGACATAATCCTAGGTGCCGAGTGTAGGATCGAGAAGGCCGACTAGAGGGGGGGTGAATAGTCGGTTCTTAAAATTCTAACAAAACTTAACCGATAAAAATGCGGAATTAAAATGATCGGTCAAAACTCGACCACACCCCCAAAAACATGTCTCTCAACTATGTGCATCAACACCCTATGTCTAGATCAAGGTTTGCAATCCTAGGGTGACAATCAAGCAAGAATGTTTCTAAGAATGTAAATTGCACAAATTAAAGGAACTCAAGTGGACAAACTACAAAGGAGAGACACCGAATTTTTCCCGTGGTCTCGGTGACTTGCCGGTCACCCCTAATCCACGTTGAGGTGGATTCAATGTTCCAACCGCTCCTCTATCAAGGCACCGCTTGATCTTGAGCCGGCTTGAACCAAAGAACCGCTCCACACCTTGATTCCACTAGAGTTGCTCTTCACCACTCCGGTGAGGCGAGCACAAACCTCTCACAAGCACACCGGGCCTTCTCACAAGCTTCTCTTGAGAAGATCACCGGATCATAGCACCACCACACTGTCTAGGTGTCGGCAAACACCAAGAGTAACAAGCCAAGACTCATTTGACCCCTCACCAAGTGCCTAAAGCTCAATCTCTTATGCAAATGCACTCAAATCTTGCCTCTCACCCTCTCTTATGTGCAACACATGCACAAACTCGTGGGGAGGACTTGCTCAAGCTCAAGGATACTCAATGGAATGCTCAGCACCCATCCAAGGTGCAGGAGACGGGGTATATATAGACCAACACTCCCAAACTAGCCGTTACATTCAAACAACCCGAAACACTCTGTTTCGGCGGACTGTCCGCCCTACAAGGCCGGACGGTCTGCCATTTGAACTCCAACGGCTATATTCTCAATAAATGCCTCTCTCAGTGGACCGTTATGCCTACCGCGGACTGTCCGCCTTATAAAAGTGCCCTGGAACCCTCAGAAACAGTTTCTGCGTAAAGGGTCCGCCATTAGGTCCGTGGGTCAGAAAATCAACTGCGGACGGTCCGCCAGGAATTGGCGGACGGTCTATCATTCGCGGACTGTCTGCCTCAAAAGTGGCGGACGGTCCGCAGTCCATTTTTTCAGCACGACCGAGGTTCAGTAAAAAGGTCATAACTCTTAGCTCCGATGTCCAAATTAGGTGACCTTGGACTCTATGGAAAGCTTGTTCAGAGGACTACACATCCCAACTGAATGCTTGACCCAAAACACATTGGATCAAAGCAGAAAAGCAATCTAAAATCAGCACACACCATCAACATCAACCGTATTCCAGGCGTCTTTGCAAACTACCGGTTCCTTGCCAAAGTTAGAATGCATATGCGAGATTGAGCTTTTCAACACATAGTAAAGACTCAAGCATCATCAAGACCCCTCTTAATAGTACGGCATTCTATCTTATCAATCCGGTCTTTTCTCCACTAATCACCGAGACCGGCAAAATGAAATGCCCTACATTTCATACCTTTGCCTTGAGCAAATTCATTGGGTCTTCCATGATGCCCATATGCATATTGTTCATCACCATAATTTCTTCAAGGCTCTTTATGTTCATCAACATATAGACCGTGCCCACTTTATCTCATCAATATACATGATATCGATCAACACATGCTTTTCATCTTCTTGCATTCTTCATATGATTGATGTGGATCACTCATAGCTTCATATAACCTTTCATGGTCCATCAGCCCAAGCCTTTACTCGCACTTCACCACTGCCTTGATCCCTCGGCGCCAAGCCTCTTGCTTGCCCTTCACCCTTGCATGGTCCATCGCAGCCAAGTCTTGCTTGTCCTTCACCATCTTGTCATACAAAACCACTTGCATACCACATCTTCAATATATTCACTTCCTCATTATGACCACCATATGAAATTCCAATTCAACAACATTTCCTTGGTGATCAATAACTTATCATGCTCATCCATTTGATCTTTATCAATTCATGATGTTCATATTATTCACACCTTTATAACAACTAGTTGAGCTTTACAACGAATTCAAGTCACTTCACCAACATGACTCAAGTTGCTCGCACTAGTGCATCTCTATGGACTAATCACCTGTGTATCTCAACATAAACACATATTAGTCCACCTAGGTTGTCACTCAATTACCAAAACCAAACAAGGGCCTTTCAATCTCCCCCTTTTTGGTAATTGATGACAACTTTACAAAGATATGGAAATTAAGAGCATTTCAAGCTAGCACTTCACCTAAGAGCAAATTGCTCGCTTGGTTTGGATTTTATGTTAGTTATCCAACTTTAAGACCACTTGTTGAGATTTGGATAAGCATCATAAAACCCGACTTGGTAGTGATAACTCCCCCTACATGTGTGCTCAAGTGGTTTGGTTTTAAATTGCACACATGCATAAATATGACATTTGTGGGAGTGTTAGCACTACTAAGTGCTGCTAAGGTGTACATGATAAAGTTGTACCTTTGCAGCGTGTATACCAATTGATAATTCATCCTTAGCATCAACCTTTGCTAGATACAAGTGAAACTAGATACCACATGAGATCAACAATATGAACAAGGTTCTAGATAACATTTGCAATACTAAGATTAGGCTATACATACCACTAAATCAATCATCAACCAAGTCTTAGCTCTAGCAAACATTTGCATACGAACATGTAGGAATTTATAACAAGTGCAATGCAAGCAACCAAATGTAATGCACAAACAAATGCATCAAACATGTATTCATGAGCTTGCTCCCCCTACTTGTGTGCTTCTTTCATTTTCTTTTGTTCAAGAATTTTGATCCCCTTCTATTCTTAAATCTTGCTTGCTTTGGTGAAATATATCCCATCATATTTCCATGTCCAATTCTTTCTCTTGCGATCTCTCCCAATCTAGATTGAGTCCTTTTATGTCCATGTCCAATTCGTCCACTTGTAATCTCTTCCCTTTGTGCATATTTCACATCTTTGTTCCAATCTATCCCCCTCTTTGCATGTCTCATATGTTTGTTCCAACTTCTCCCCCTTTGTCATGAATTACCATAAAAGGGATGCACTAGGGTATGGAAGGTTGATATTTGAATCATGCACTTTTGATGGACACCACCGAATAAATGTATGGCATGCCACTTAGAAATACTACTTGATTTGATCACTTAAAGTTGAGGGTCACTTGCATTCTTGTAGAATACTACATGTAAGCTTCATGTAGACACCATTCATGAATACCAATTGAAAAATACCGCTTGATGGATGATGTAGGAATACCAAATGTAGGGATTGTATTGTTGAAAATGCTATCCATTTGCAATGTTGTCTTCTTCTTGAGCTATATTATTTCCATTAGCTTCCCTTTCTTTTGACTTGAGCTAGATGATATGCATAAGCTTCAAGTCCGGTTTGAACCCTCTGTAAGCTTCTTCACACGCTTATAGCGGTTATCTTATTGAGGTTGTACTTGTCACTTGATTGCAATCCAAAATAGGTCAAGTACTTTGGTTTACTAGCTCATGAACAAATTCATATATACTACCACTAGCATCAATCAACCATACAAGCAATAGTGGTAGACTATGAATTTAAACTTTTATTTGTCATGCATGATCCTATTGGTCATGTAGTATATGCACTAACCGTATACTAGGAAAGGATGAAATGATCATGCACATTACAATGATACCTTTGCTATCTTGGAGCAGAGGGATAGTCATTATATTTCAATCAAACTTCTCAATAGCAATGTGAAGTCCAATTTAATAGCTTGGTGAAGACCAATCATCAATATGAAATCCATTCTTCACCCATATGATTTTAAAACCTCTCATGATTAAGTCCATACTTTTCATGTTGTGGTTGGCATGCTTCATTCAAATTGTTAGAGAGATACTACTTCATGAATTCCACTTTGTAAGCTTGTCCAATGCTTGCTTTAGATCAATCCTTTTGATTTTCTTCAACTAAGTATCTCCAATGCTCCTTAGATCACCACTTCATTTAGCTTTTCAAGCCAACAAGCTTGGTTATTCCACTAAGGGCACCAACCCACCAAGGGCGAAGTGACCTATCTCCAAAGATCCATCTTTGACACTAATTGAACCGTACTCGTTTGATTGATTCATATAAACTCAATTTAGATATGAATCTTGATTTTATATTTGAGTTCCTTTATGTCTTGCTAAAATACTTTTCTTTCTTCATCATGTTGAACTTAAATTTCATCTTCATCTCATTTGGCCTTGATCTTTACTTGGAGTACCAAATGTGTGCCAAGCACACTCCTCAATAAAATGGTATTGTACCCCTTCACAAATCATGTTTATAGCCCAATCCAAAACCAAATATAGGACTCTCAACCATTCATAATCATGTTTCCCACTTGAGAGCCTTTCAATCAAAGTGACCCTTGATGATTCAACAATTATCATTTTTCTGGCAGATTCTGTACTCTTCAATAAAAAATCCATATCTCCAAAAATATAGATCCAATTGCCACGAAATTTGGTGGAGATGTTGTTCACTAAGGCCACTAGCATCTGTAAAAAATTGAGTTGCACTTGACTTCGGATTTGCTGCTAGATTTCACATCTTCACATACTGTTGCATGCTGAAAGCTGCTGCACTATAGTTGACAAGATTCACTCTAAAACTGAAGCATCCCTTATCCAATTATCATGAAACGTGTACAACAACTAATGCCATAAGTTCAGAGTATGCACACCAATTTTCAGTCCAATCCAACAAGGTTTGGTCACTTAAACTTAGGCTTCATTTCAGTTCTTTCAGATTTTCAATTTTTTTTTTTGGACAGATTTCACAGCTTGAGCTATACTTCTCCATATTGAACCAAATTTGACTCCAACTTGTTTGAACATCCTCACAAGACATATATCCATGTAAATTCACTTACTAGAAGTTATCCAACTCAAGTCACTCCAAATTTGATTACTTAGTCATTAAATCCATTCAAACATCTCATGCAAGCAACATGTGCATATATATCCTATTCAATCAACTCATATGCACCCATTATCCAAACAACCTCAACTAACTTTTAAGATGCCATGTTGATGTTCTACATGAGGAATTTGTGAAATAAGGTGCCACACTCACAATTTTTGTCATTCCAATGTCACCAAGTTGATTTCTGAATTTTCTTCAAAGATTCCATATTTTCAGCTCATCAAAGGATGGATGTGCATTAGTGACACAATTCGTCTAATGAAGCAACCGCATCCTCCATTCTTGTTCACTTTACTCTCTCAAATATGTCATAATATGATATGGACAGTTGCAAATGTTCTTATAACTAGCTGAAATTTTCCATACACAATGGAGCCGAATATACATCTTTGTTCACACATATTCAGTCTCTGAAATTTTCTCACTTGATGGAGCTTAGAATCTGAAAGTGAATCATAGCCCAAAAGATAGAACCATATGGCCATTGAATATGCCAACTATACTTAGCAGCTGTCATGACGAATTTACATTGGCTTGGGTTTGAGACTTGCAAGCCAATTTTAAGCTCTCCAATAAACTCTGAATTTGCTCTCCAATAAACTCTGAATTCATCATCATTCTCAGATTTTTCTTGCTGCATACTTTTCTTCAACAATGTTGATCAAATGCTCATAAGAGTGTCCATCTTTATAATCTTTGCACTATCAAACTGAGCATTAGAAGATAGGCCATGAAGAACATCCAACTAAGAATAAAACCAATAAGCTTGCTGCAATAAATCTAATCTTTTTAGCTCAAACTGCCATTTATATGCTTATCCACACTCTCTATAATGGCATCCCAAAGTATCCATTTTCAACCAATACACTTCACTTTTGCACTAAGCAAAATTTCAGCAACCACTACTTTCAACTTTGATCATGCCAAATCATTATTCCAATCAATCAAGATCAAAGCACATGAGCAACCAGAGAAGACTCATTTTGCTGATTTGAAAGTTGAGCACATACACATAGTTGATATTTTCAATTGCAAATAATTTTCAGGAAGCATCATCATGGAAAATGTTTCAACTTGCTGAACCAAAAACGACACCACTTGTATATGTATACTTTAGACCTTGATCATCAATGAGTTAAGCTCACAAATAACATTCTCTAGTGTCAAATGTCAAGAAAGCTTTTCACATCTCCCATATAGCAAACTTATTGCACTCAAGTCCTTTGTGTGTCACAATACAATAAATATGTTATCCAAGAATTCCTTTGAGCAGCCCAAAGATTTCATTCCATGATATAGCAATTGAAAATTTCAGTAGCTAGTTGTGAGATAAATAAAAGATCAATCTCACTCCACAAAATATCCAATTTTCAGCTCAAGTACATGAACAAGTGAATAAGGCAATCATAGTCCAAATAAATTTCAGTCCTCATAAATTTATACTTCTCTCATTTACTTGATTTTTCCCTACTTCATCCAAATGTCATGATTCCTCACTCTCTTACCAATTGCAACATATGCAAGATCAGCTCAAGAGAATTAAAATGGAAATGCAAGAGATGGGGAGTAGTGGTGAAACCGAAATTCTTGAGTGAAGGAATTGATTGATGAATCTTGAGGGGATGCTCCAATAAATCGAGATAGCATTGGTTCTTGATATATAACAATCATCCTAAACTTGACTTCATCTCAAAATATAATATAAAATTGATTATCCAAAAATGAGCCAAGCTTCCAATGCCTCTTCAAGTACCTATTAAGCAACTCAAGCACTTTTTGGTACCCAAACCGGGTTGGGTCCTATGAGGTTAGTCACAACATATTTAGGCACCCAAATGGCCTTTGCATGAACTTTAGGTGAACTAACAACTTTAGCAACAATAGAGCCATTTCTAGCCTTCCTAAGCAAATAATGATCATTATAGAGAATAGGCTTAGGAACATCACCCATGGGACAATTTTTACCAATGTGTCCCTTTTTCCGGCAATTGTAGCAAGTTGGATTTTGTCCTCTATGAATTTTCTTCATTCCTTGCTTGTTGCCGACTTGCCTCTTTCTTGATTTGTTTGGCTTCTCATTAAGCTTGGTAGGACAACTTGAGGCAAAGTGTCCCATTTCCGTGCACTTGAAGCACTTGATGTGAGCAATATTTCTCTTCTTTTCTTCCTTTTTGCTCACTTTCTTTGCATCTTGATATTTCTTTTGATGCCTTCTATTGTGCCTTATTCGGCTATTCTCCTTCTTCTTTGGATGAAAACCGAGTCCACTTTTATCTTCAATGCTTCTATCATTACTCCACATATTTTCAGCAGCCATCTTTGAATGATAGCATCTCTCCAATTTATCATTCAATTTCATGATCTCATCTTTGAGCTCCTTGTTCTCAGCTACAAGGTTAGTCTCAATGGGCATAGAAGAAGTACAAGCATCCAAATTTGAGCAACAAGGCATATTAAGCAAATCATCGCAAGATGTGGACACATCAACCTTAGATGGTAGATCACATGATATGTCTATGTCCACTTTGGTATTTTTGGATGCATTGACAACAAGAGAATCATGAGCTTCTTTGAGCTTCTCATGAGTTTCACTAAGATTCTCATGAGACAATTTTAGCTTCTCATAAGATTTATTAAGCTCCTCATGAGAACGTTTTAGCTCCTCACATAAGTTCTTTAAAGAAGAATTTTTCTTCTTCAAAGTTGCCATTTCAAATTTACTTTTGCCAACATAATCATGCATTTCTTTTAACATGTCTACAAGCTCCTCATATGTATACTCATGATCATCATCATCATCGCTATCATCAAGTTTTACCTTTGTGTTACCTTTGGCCATAAGGCAATGTAGTGATGATGATGGACTTGTGAATTCATCAACATGAGCATAAGAGAATGAATTATCAACTTGATCATGAGAGCTTGATATAGAGCAATTATCCCCATTGCTTGAGCTTGAAGTAGAGCAATCATTCAAAATGACCAAATCATCAATACAATCAAACTTTGTCATATTGGATTCTTCATATATTTCTTGAAGCTTCATCCACATATCATGAGCACTCTTTAGCTTGCAAACCTTATAGAACACATCTACACTCAAAGCACTAAATAGAGCATTAGTAGCTTGAGCATCGAGATGTAGGCATTTCTCTTGCCCTTTTGTTGGAGCATGATCATCCAAAGCATGAGAAAAGCCCACATCTACGATCCACCATATTTTTGGGCTCATGGCACGAAAATAGCTAGACATGTGAAATTTCCAATGAGCATAATTTGTGCCATCAAAAATAGGTGCATCATCGGTGTGCTCTATACAACTAGTGGCCATCCTTTCACTCTCGGGACGATTAAGCCCACCAAAATGAGAGACCAAGCTCTGATACCACTTGTAGGATCGAGGAGGCCGACTAGAGGGGGGTGAATAGTCGGTTCTTAAAATTCTAACAAAACTTAACCGATAAAAATGCGGAATTAAAATGATCGGTCAAAACTCGACTACACCCCCAAAAATATGTCTCTCAACTATGTGCACCAACACCCTATGTCTAGATCAAGGTTTGCAATCCTAGGGTGACAATCAAGCAAGAATGTTTCTAAGAATGTAAATTGCTTGAATGTAAATTGCACAAATTAAAGGAACTCAAGTGGACAAACTACAAAGGAGAGACACCGAATTTTTCCCGTGGTCTCGGTGACTTGCCGGTCACCCCTAATCCACGTTGAGGTGGATTCAATGTTCCAACCGCTCCTCTATCAAGGCACCGCTTGATCTTGAGCCGGCTTGAACCAAAGAACCGCTCCACACCTCGATTCCACTAGAGTTGCTCTTCACCACTCCGGTGAGGCGAGCACAAAACCTCTCACAAGCACACCGGGCCTTCTCACAAGCTTCTCTTGAGAAGATCACCGGATCACAGCACCACCACGCCGTCTAGGTGTCGACAAACACCAAGAGTAACAAGCCAAGACTCACTTGACCCTTCACCAAGTGCCTAAAGCTCAATCTCTTATGCAAATGCACTCAAATCTTGCCTCTCACCCTCTCTTATGTGCAACACATGCACAAACTTGTGGGGAGGACTTGCTCATGCTCAAGGATACTCAATGGAATGCTCAGCAACCCTCTAAGGCGCAGGAGATACGGTATATATAGGCCAACACTCCCAAACTAGCCGTTACATTCAAACAGCCCGAAAAACTCTGTTTTGGCGGACTGTCCGCCCTACAAGGCCGGACGGTCTGCCATTTGAACTCCAACGGCTATATTCTCAATAAATGCCTCTCTCAGTCGACCGTTATGCCTCTCGCGGACTGTCCGCCTTATAAAAGTGCCCTGGAACCCTCAGAAACAGTTTCTGCGTAAAGGGTCCGCCATTAGGTCCGCGGGTCAGAAAATCAACTGCGGACGGTCCGCCAGGACTTGGCGGACGGTCTGCCATTCGTGGACTGTCTGCCTCAAGAGTGGCGGACGGTCCGCAGTCCATTTTTTCAGCACGACCGAGGCTCAGTAAAAAGGTCATAACTCTTAGCTCCGATGTCCAAATTAGGTGATCTTGGACTCTATGGAAAGCTTGTTCAGAGGACTACACATCTCAACTGAATGCTTGACCCAAAAAACATTGGATCAAGGCAAAAAAGCAATCCAAGATCCACCTCTCATTTCCATCAACCATTTGCTAAACGATTTTTAGCAAACTACCGGTTCCTTATCAAGGTTAGTATGCATATGCGAGATTGAGCTTTTCAACACATAGTAAAGACTCAAGCATCATCAAGACCCCTCTTAATAGTACGGCATTCTATCTTATCAATCCGGTCTTTTCTCCACTAATCACCGAGACCGGCAAAATTAAATGCCCTACATTTCATACCTTTGCCTTGAGCAAATTCATTGGGTCTTCCATGATGCCCATATGCATATTGTTCATCACCATAATTTCTTCAAGGCTCTTTATGTTCATCAACATATAGACCGTGCCCACTTTATCTCATCAATATACATGATATCGATCAATATATGCTTTTCATCTTCTTGCATTCTTCATATGATTGATGTGGATCACTCATAGCTTCATATAACATTTCATGGTCCATCAGCCCAAGCCTTTACTCGCACTTCACCACTGCCTTGGTCCCTCGGCGCCAAGCCTCTTGCTTGCCCTTCACCCTTGCATGGTCCATCGCAGCCAAGTCTTGCTTGTCCTTCACCATCTTGTCATACAAAACCACTTGCATACCACATCTTCAATATATTCACTTCCTCATTATGACCACCATATGAAATTCCAATCCAACAACATTTCCTTGGTGATCAATAACTTATCATGCTCATCCTTTTGATCTTTATCAATTCATGATGTTCATATTTATTCACACCTTTATAACAACTAGTTGAGCTTTACAACGAATTCAAGTCACTTCACCAACATGACTCAAGTTGCTCGCACTAGTGCATCTCTATGGACTAATCACCTATGTATCTCAACATAAACACATATTAGTCCACCTAGGTTGTCACTCAATTACCAAAACCAAACAAGGACCTTTCACTACCCCACTTAAGCGACATCTCGTCCCGAGATTTAGGGCTAGAAAGAAAAGCTAGGGTTTATCCTATTATTTCCTTAACGAATGCGAGGATCGGTGTTTCTAATTTTCATCAAAAGGAATTTCTTCTTCCTTTTTAAGTCTGGAGTTTATTTCTCCTTGTAACTTATTTATTCTTTATTTCCATGTGAGGGAATATTAACATTGATGCTTTCGTCCGTTATTCCCAGAATACGTCCAATAATTTCCGGCAGTACCTGGAATGTCTTAAGGATAAACTCTTTTCTGTGTTGTTTTAATCCTCAAGTTCTTGAGGCCGGATTTCCTTTCTTCCTTTTGGGTTACTACCTGTCGGTGCCGGAACCCAGCGGGGGTCCAAACACCTGCAGAAAAGTGCGCTGTGTCCCGTCTCTCGATGGTCGATGCAAGGGCAACACGGTGACACGAGGTTTATCCTGGTTCCGATCTTCCGATCGTACGTCCAGCAGGGTGTGCTTGCGCACTTGTATTGCCTCGCACCGGGGGGTGCTCGTAGTAGGGGGCTACAAGCTTGGCGGGAGAGGAGGATGAGCCCCCAGGTCCCTTAGAACGAGTGAGAGTTGAGTTTCTTGCAAACTGAGTGGAGTGTGTGGATGAGTGTCTCTGATGGCTAGCGTTTTTTTGTTCTATGGGGCTGCCTCCTCCTTTTATAGTTCAAAGAGGGGCAGTTACAAACAGTAGAAGTACAGTACTTGATACAGTGGCGGCGTACGACGAGGTGTGATCGCAGGTGTGACTCTTGTCTTGGCTCGCGTTGTCGGACTATGCGACTTCCCGACGTATGGTGCTCTGGCGCATGGCATGGCGTCCCCTGTTCATGACGCACGCTTCCTGTGCTCCTGATTTTATGGGCTGGCGTGGGCCATCATCATCGAGTACAACGGGCCGTGGACCCGTTCGAGGGCTCCCCATGTCCGTTCGAGGGGTCCCCGTACCGGAGTTGGTAGAACAGGGAAGCGTGACAGTACAGGGCTGTCACATCGCTCAGGCTGGTGACGCCACACAGGTCTGTCACGCCGCACAGTGTAGAGGATGACCGCACGGCGTCAAGAATGACCGCACGGTGTCAGGGGTTGGCGGAGATGACCGGGGATGGGCTAGTGATCCGTCGCTTGACTTCCTCACCCAAGGCCGTGCAGAGCCATTAAATGCTTTTGTCCATGGGGCAGTTGAGCCGTCAGCGGGCCTCACGAGCGAGGGATCTCGAGCGAGGCGGAGATAGGCGTCGAGAGCGGCCTCCGGGCCTCGAGCGAGGGGCCTCGAGCGAGGCGGAGTTCCGCTTCGCTCGAGGGGTGCTGGACACCCTCGAGCCTGACAGCAGATCAAGACCTCTGCGCTTATTTTTTGCTGGGTTAATTGGTTCCAGCGGTTTAGTTGGTGATTTATCGTCGTCTTAGGGCCTCTCCCAGGATTGGCACCAACAGTAGCCCCCGAGGCCATGCAGTGATGAGTGTCAGACCTGCATGGGTTAGTATTCTTTCTGGAGTTTTGGTGCTTCGAGGTCCTCTCGCAGAGCTTTCCGTGGGGGCGCGCTAGCGCACCCGCGGGTGTAGCCCCCGAGGCCTTGGAGGAGTGAATTGCATCGTCCAAGGTCTTGTTCTTGTTGGTTCTGGTGAGCTTCGAGGGGCCACTGCGATCGGATCTTACCTTGTTCTTGCCCTTAGACTCCAGGCTGTCCTGTTTCGGGCTGGTGTGGGTTGTCCCTCATGGACCGAACCCTGATTCGGCCGATTTCGAGAAGCTTTTGACCATGAGTTTCGATCCTCGTCGCCCCGTCACGGGAGGAGGGGGGACACAGTTCCATGCTACCCATGAGCGGGCCGCGAGTCATGGATGTGTCGGTGAGCTGTTAGTGGGTAGTTCAAGTGGACGTCCGTGCCCTGCTCGTTTAGGGTCGACTCGTGGTCCGGAGACACGTCTCATACAGTACAAGCTTATAAAGGCACGCCAGGCAAGGCTCGATCCCATTCGTTAGGATCGAGGGCTCGATGCGCTCCCTCGTTGGGATCCTTCAACTAGCCTCCTTTGTTCAGCCTTGAACGCGGATCAGGGCATCCTCGAGGCCTCGAGGCCTTTGTTCGAGGTTGAGCGTGTTCGTGCATGCCCCGTTCGCCCCTGACTCTATTTAATCTGGAGAGCCTGTCGGAACTCTTGACGAGAGCCAGGCTTCGACCCCCTGATTAGTAAGGCTCGAGCGGTATATGCCTTACCTGTGCTGGCGCGGAGCAAGGGAATATTCGCTGGCGGTTTGGACGGGGCGGGGACCGAGGCGTCCAGTCAGGCAGTAATGGCCAACGTGGCGTGGCCAGGGCGCAGTGGCGCGCCTTTTCAGGCGAGTGCGGCGCTGGCGGGGCGGTTGGATTAGACGTGTTACAAGACTTCGCGACGCCTCGGGCGGCCACAGTCATAATTGTGCCTTTATGTTGGCCCACCACGCTTGCGGGGTCCACTTGTCGGCGACAGGGTTAAGTGTAGAGTTAACGCGTGCCCGCAGCCGCGCTTATCCGCGGCCCGGTAAAATTTATCGATAAATACGGGGAGAGGAGGGGTCAGTTACCCTTACCTTAGCCCAGACCTTTGTTCCCTCCGTCTCTTCGTACTCGCCAGCCCTCGAGAGCTCAGATCCAATCCATCTTCACCCCCCATCTTTCGCCATGGTGACTCTGAGGGAAGCTGCCCCATGGAGCCCGTCCACCGCCGACAAGACTTACCTGGAGTCGCTCGTTGCGAGAGGCCTGCTCCCCAAGATCTCCTCCGCCAGCCAGCCGGAGTGGATGGCGCCACCATCTTCGCACAGGGTGCCGGCTCCACCCCAGGGCTACATCGTGAGCCTGGCTCGCCTGCACAAGCGCGGGTTCGGATCTCCTCCCGGGGATTTCATCCGCGCTCTGTGCGTGTATTACGGGGTGGAGCTCCACAACTTTGCCCCGAACGCCATCTCTCAGGCGGCGGTGTTCGTCGCGGTGTGCGAGGGATACCTGGGGGTTCCGGTGCACTGGGACTTGTGGATTCACCTGTTCCGGGCCAAACTCCACACCGCCGCCACTGGGACCTCTGGGGTGCGGAGACTCGTCCGCGCCGGTAGCGTCATGTTCCAGGTGCGGGAGGGGAGAAAGGATCTCTACATTCCCACCACCATGACGTCCAACAACGCGGACTGGGACAAGGGGTGCTTCTACCTGCGGAACGACGGCAACCTCCTCCCCCCTTATACTGACAAGATCGTGGCGGAGAAGCCGCTCGCATGGAGCTGGGGGGTATCCCCCAAAACTCGTCAAGACAAGCTCACGATCTTCACCGCGGCGCTTCGATCCCTGGCGAAGAAGGGGCTGAACGCCGCCGCCGTCATCGCCAACTTCCACCAGCCGCGGGTGGTCCCTCTCATGCAGAGGAGTCTGCTCATCTACGAGCTGACGCCGCAGGCCCCTTTCGAGGGCTCGAGGATGGCGCAGGAGCCGCTCTCACCCGGGGAGGCGGCCCAGCGGGCGCGGCGCGCCGTGGACAACACCAAGATGGCGGTTGAGGACGACGTCCTTTGGGCCATCAAGATGCGCCCCGACGAGGGCTACCTTACCTTCGTGAGTATTTCTCTTCTTCTTTCGATCCGTTTCGCGCTCGTATCGAGTTTATTAAGTGAATAGCGTCGTATTTTCAGGGGCTGACCCACAAAGGGCACCGATCGGCTCCCCCTCTCCCTGACGTTCGCGAGGCCAACCGCCTGAACGCCGAGCGGCAGAAGGCGCACAAGGACGCGGAGAAAGAGACGCGCCTCCGGAAGCAGCGGCGGAGGGACGAGCACCAGAAGGAGAACCGGAGGCGGGAGAAGGATGGTCTTTCCCCGCTGCCGACCCCTGACAGTACGCCCGAGCCGGAGGAGGACGACTCGTCAGACGACGAGGTTTTCTTCGAGTCGGCGACGGTGGCGCGCGCCGCTGACGCGCCCCTGCTTGTGGCCGCGACGCCAGGCGCGTCGAGCGCTCCTGTCCCAGCGCCCGCCCCGCCGGCGAGGGTCGGGGTCGCCGGCGAGCGGGCCCCCGCGCCCGTGGTGCAGCCGCCCTCGCGCCGCTCCCAGAAGCGGAAGCTCAGGGGCGTCAACCGGTAAGTATCGTATCTCCCTTCGATGGTTCGTTTTGGTTGATGTTTGCGCTGACAGCCCTGGTTTGCTTGCTTAGCGGGACATCCACTCCCGCCGCCCCCAGGCTTGCTCCCATCAAAGCCCTCAAAACGAGGGTTCACTTGACACCCCACACCGAGGCCGCGCCCTCGCGCACAACGCTCGAGGCTGAGGTCTCGCTCGTGGCCAGCTACGAGGCGGCCATGGCCAGGGGGGTCGAGCGAGCGCGGCGGGAGCTTGGCCTCGAAGGGGCTGCGGAAGGGCGGGGCTCGGCCCCCGTTGGCGTCGCCGGGCAGGGTCGTCCGGGAGAGCTTGCGGGCCCAGGCGCGGAGGAGGAAGGAAGGCGCGCGGGGAACGAGGTGGTCTACGTCCTCGCCGACGATGAAGATGCGGCGCCGGGGTTCGAGCCCCCGTGCGAGGTGCAGGCGCTCCCCCCTGCCAGTGCGGCGCCCCTGCTCGAGAGTGGGGGTGCCGTCGCAGAGGAAACTCCCGCACCGGCCGAGGCCGCTGCGGCGGTCAGTTCTGTCGTGGCCGCAGGCCCAACCGCGCCTTCGAGCCTGGAGGCGGTCGAGGGTCGAGGCGTCCCTGCCAGCGCTGGTGCCAGCTCGAGCAGGGGTATCCGAAGCACCCTCGGGCTGGACCGCCCTGGGGTCCCGGCTGAGCTCGTCTCCATCGTGGAGAACGAGAACCAGCTCTTGCTGGAGCATCACCAGATCGGCACCGACCTCCAGAACGCCCTCTCCGACGGGCTCGAGCTTCACCGGACCAGGGGGCTTCAGCTACACGTGGTGAGTCTGTGTTCTTCGCCCTTGGCCCTTTCGATTCTTCGCTTTGCGCCTTAACTTCGTGTTATCCCCTTTTGCCAGCAACTTCGAGACCTGGCGGCGTCCAAGGTCTCGTACATCACCGACCAACACGCCCACGTCCACGAGCTGATGCAGAGGAATGCTGAGCTGAGCTCCGATGTGGATCGGGCTCGTGCTGCGATGCATGAGATGTCGGTTGATGCCCGCGCGCGTGGCGAATCCCTAAGCCGCGCAGAGAAGGAGCGCGACGCTCTGCGTGCTGCGGCCGCAGAGATGGCCCTCGAGGTGGAGCGCCTGAACGCTCTCCTGCAGGAGAGGGATGCCTCCCTCGCCGCGGCGCAGGCCTTGCTCCGTCAGCAACACGAGACGGCCGCTGCGACTGAGACCCAAGTCCTCGAGTACAGCGTGGCTCTCGAGGCGCTGCGGTCCACAGCCCAAGAACAAGGGGCCTCGTTGGCGGCGCTGCGGGAGGAGTCGCGCGCGGTCCGTGCGCAGTGGTCCGCGGAGAAGGAGCGGGCAGACGGTAAGCTTCGAGCCTCTGCATAACCTTTCCGCTCTTTCAGAACCCATGCTGGCTCTGTTGCTGAAGACTCCTTCGCCTTTTTAATTTTTCCAGGCTTGCAAGCGGTCGTGGCGGACTCGCAGGCCAGGGCGGAAGCGGTGGAGGTCGCTTACGCGTCCTCGCAGCAAGAGCTCGAGGAGCTTCGAGAGGCCGCCGCCGCGGTGTGCTTGGAGTTCAAGGAGGACGGCGCCCAGTCTGGCAGTTCGCTGGCCAGCCGCCTGAGGTCACTGGACGATCGCGTCATGGGGCGAGTGAAGAACGCGTTCCTCTCGGCCTCCGCAAAGCTCTGGGCGTGGTGTCGACGCACTACCTTGTCTAGCTCGACGCGCTGGCGACGGGCTACGTCGTCGCTGAGGGCCTCGACGACGACGCTGCGGTGGCTGCGGTTGAGCAGGCTGATGCCAACGTGGCGGAGACGGCCGCCGCACTCGCCACGCTCTTTGCAGACGAGGTCCTCCCCGGCTCCGGCGAGGGTGATGGCGACACCTCCCCAGGGGGTACCGTCGGCGGGGACGGCGCTTGAAGACCTCTGCCATGAATGGTGCCTGCCAGGCAGATTTATAATAAGTTTAGGAATATATTGTTTTAGATTTGTGGCTGTTCGAGAACTTGGGCGTCGTGTTCGATTATATTTAAATATGTTATGTTTGTTGTTATGTCTCGATTGTGTGCCTCGAAAAAGATTCGACCAAGTTAGATCATCTCCCTGCGCACGGGGGGAGCTTGGACTGCTCGAGCCCAAGGGTGTCGATGGGGGACGCCGTATCCCGGAGGCGTAGGCTTTCCCTCAACACCAACACTCTTGGGCCTCAAGCGGCCGCGCCCCGCCCCTTTGCGAGTAACTTAGGTTCGAGGGTGACGTAGGAGGACGCCGTATCCCGGAGGCGTAAGCTATGCCACGACATCGTCGCCCCCTTGCCTTAGCCGTCGACGCCCAACCTCTATCGCTTCTTCGTACACACAACCGAGACATGACAAAGCGACGAAAATTTGTAGAAAATTGCGAGAAGAAACGAGTAGCGAGAGGTGGAGTGTTTATTTCCCAGGGTAGTGTGCCCTGTGATAGCCCCCGAGGGAGTTTTTTGTCTTCGCGCGGGGCGAAGAAAAAATCTCCCTGCCTCGTGCATGGAAAAGCCGTGACCGAAATGATGGAACGGTGAAGAAACCGTAGGGTAGAAGAGTAGCTTAGCTTTTTTGTCGGGGTGGCGCAGGTGATGCGACGGGTGCCTGGCTCCGCTGCCTCGGCGCTGGTGACGCGACGGGTGCATGGCTCCGCTGCCTCAGCGCTGGTGACATGACGGGTGCCTGGCTCCGCTGCCTCGTACCGTCACGGGCGTCCTGTCACTCTGTCAGCGTGTAGAGCGCTCAGCGAGGGCTGCGGCCTCGACTTGCGTGCAGCCCGCTGAGCGGTGGCGTGCTGCGAGGGCTGCGGCCTCGACTTGCGTGCCGCTCGCTGAGCGGTGGCGTGCTGCGAGGGCTGCGGCCTCGACTTGCGTGCCGCTCACTGAGCGGTGGCATGCTGCGAGGGCTGCGGCCTCGATTTGAGTGTAGCTCGCCACACCTTTTTGACGAAAACAGTAGCCTCGTGACCTTGGCAGTAGTGTACGTCCCTGTCAGACCGCCACGCGTCGAGCGTGTTTTTCTCTGAGGGGTGCCCGCCTCTGCCGTGCTGTCGCGCGTCGTCCTCTCGCCAGGGGGCCCCGTTGAGGGTCTGTCCTATGAGTAAGGCACGTGGGACAGCTCTGCGCAGAGGGTCAGGCGCATGCTGCGGAGCGGGCCAAGGCGTGGGTGCTATAAATAGGCTTGACCATGGTAGTAGGGATCACAAGTGCTGTGAGCTTTTCACGAGTACCATGGGCTTAGAGTTAGGAATGGTGGGGTGGGGCGGAGCTCGCCCTCCTGACTTAGTTCGAGGGTGGGTGGAGCTTTGGTGTTAGAAAAATGCTAGCGAAGGGGAAGGCAAATGAAGGAGAAAAGGTGCCGGCCGCATCTGCCTTGTTGGCAACCGCTGCCTCATCTTTCAGCTCGGGCTGATCGATGTTTGGACGGCGGTTGTCCCCGTCGGGAACCGGTGCCTCGTTTTCCAGCTCGAGCTGGATGGCGTTCAGGCGATGGTTGAACGAGGCAGGTGCTCTGGTCACCCGTCCACGGCGTCCGGCGGCGGCGCGCTTCGGTGGCAGAGTGGTCTTGCTTCCGGGTGCGTGCCACGTCTTGATAGGTGGGCGTTGCAGCCGGCGTTGCACCGCTCATGCCCTCGCCATGTTGGTGAAGGTCGTTTCACCAACTGGGGCGCGCGCGACGACCTGGAGGTCGACGAGGTTCTTTGAACCTTTGCCGCGCCAGCCGTGGAGAACTCCTGTTTGCCTCGGTGTATGTGGCCATGCTGGTGTTAGAAGAAAACTAGCGACGTTCCTAGCCGGTCTAGGGTCGCCAGTGTTGAGAAATGGGCATGGCCACATACGTCTTTCGGCCGCGAAGCAGCGGCTTTGTATCTTGTTTATTGTACACGACCGTTCGCCGGTCATGCGTTTTATGGCAATAAAGAGCTTCCTTCATCCATTCGAGGGGCGTTACGCCTTTCTCTCCGCGAGACAAGCGATGATCCCAATGTTTAAACTGTACACGAACTTTATTATTATTATGGAGTCGCATGAGCTGATACATGGGTAAGCATGAGGAGCTTAAGGGTAGAAACGACGTAGTTGCTGGATGTTCCAGGCGTTAGCGAAGACTTCGCCCTTCTCGTTGGCTAGCTTGTACGTGCCCGGCTTCAGGATCTCGGCGATGATGTAGGGGCCTTCCCACGGAGGGGTGAACTTGTGGCGCCCTCGAGTGTCTTGTCGCAGCCTGAGGACCAGATCCCCCTTGCTGAAGTCTCGGCATCGCACCTTCCGCGCTTGGTACTGGCGGAGCGTCTGTTGATATCTTGCCGAGTTCAACAGCGCAACGTCGCGCGCCTCGTCCACGCAGTCGAGGGAGTCTCGTCGAGCTTGTTGATTCGCTTCCTCTTGATACGCCCTGAGCCTCGGGGACCCGTACTCTAGATCCGTGGGCAAGATTGCCTCGGCGCCGTGCACCAGAAAGAACGGGGTGAAACCCGTGGCTCTGCTTGGGGTCGTTCTAAGGCTCCAGACGACCGAGGGTATTTCGCCGATCCACTTGCGGCCAAACTTGTTCAGCTTGTTGAAGATCCTCGACTTCAATCCTTGCAATATCATGCCGTTGGCCTGTTCCACCTGGCCATTTGTTTGGGGATGCGCAACGGCCGACCAATCCACGCGGATGTGGTTGCGGTCGCAGAATTCCAGGAACTTCTTGTCAGTGAATTGGGTGCCGTTGTCAGTGATTATTGAGTTTGGCACCCCGAACCTATGGATTATGTCGTCGAAGAACTGTACCGCTTGCTCAGATCGGATGTTCGTGATGGGCCGGACCTCGATCCACTTCGAGAACTTGTCGATGGCAACCAGCAGGTGAGTAAAGCCCCCGGGCGCTTTTGGCAGCGGACCCACAAGATCCAATCCCCATACGGCGAAGGGCCATGTGATTGGGATGGTTTGTAGCTCGTGCGCCGGGAGGTGTGTCTTGCGGGCGTAGAACTGGCACCCTTCACAGGTACGCACGACCTCTATCGCGTCGGCAACCGCCGTGGGCCAATAGAAACCTTGTCGGAAGGCGTTGCCCACGAGGGTTCGGGCCGCCGCGTGATGCCCGCATGTTCCTGCATGGATGTCTCATATCAACTGCCGCCCTGCGGGAATGGGGAGGCAGCGTAGCATCACCCCAGAAGGGCTGCGCTTGTGGCGAACGACTTAGCCCGTCTGGCGATGCGTCGCGCCTCGGTTCGATCCGAGGGCAGCGTGCCGTGGTCGATCCAGTCTATGTACTGGTGTCGCCAGTCTTGTGGGGCCGGGGGTCCGTCGATTTTCATTGCCTCCTGCTCGTCAGGCGGTGGCGTCCCTGGTTGGGGGGTCTCGATGCCCTCTGTCGAGGGATCCTCGTCCATTGGCTCGATGCGGGCCTCCCTCGAGGGCGCTTCTGACGTCGTATCCGGACGCTGGGGCTCGATGGAGGGTCTCGAGCAATCGCGGGAGAAGACGTTCGGGGGGACTGTGATTCGCCCCGACGCAATCTTAGCCAACTCGTCCGCTTCTTCGTTGTACTTGCGCGCGATGTGGTTGAGTTCGAGGCCGAGGAATTTGTCTTCGAGGCGTCGCACTGCGTGGCAGTATGCTTCCATCTTCTCGTCGTGGCAGTTCGAGTTCTTCATCACTTGATCCACGACTAGCTGCGAATCCCCCCTGACATCGAGGCACTTGATGCCCAGCTCGAGGGCAATACGGAGCCCACTGAGGAGGGCTTCGTATTCCGCCATGTTGTTGGAGGCGGGAAAATGCAGCCGCACCACATAGCCCATGTGTTCTCCATGAGGTGAGATGAAGAGAAGCCCTGCCCCCGCTCCGGTCTTCATCACAGATCCGTCGAAGTACATAGTCCAACACTCTGCCTGTATCTGGGGCGGGGGTAGTTGAACGTCTGTCCACTCGGCGACGAAATCCGCGAGAACCTGGGACTTGATGGCTTTGCGCGGTGCGTACGTGAGCGTTTCGCCCATCAGTTCCAGCGACCATTTGATAATCCTCCCAGACGCGTCCTGGTTGCGGACTATCTCCCCCAAGGGGAACGACGAGACCACGGTCACCGGGTGCGCCTCGAAGTAGTGCCTCAGCTTCCTTCGAGCCAGTACAATCGCGTACAACAGCTTTTGGATCTGCGGGTACCGCGTCTTGGTTTCTGATAATACTTCGCTGATATAGTACACGGGTCGTTGTACCGGCAGCGCATGGCCTTCTTCTTCTCTCTCTACTACGATGACCGCGCTAACCACTTGGGTCGTCGCAGCTACGTATAGGTAGAGCGTTTCCCCATGCCTTGGTGGCGTAAGGATGGGTGAACTTGAGAGTGACGCGACGAGCCTGTCGAGGGCTTCCTGTGCCTCTGGGGTCCAGGAGAAGCGTTCGTGCTTTCTCAGGAGCCGGTACAGGGGTAAACCCTTTTCCCCTAGCCGAGATATAAAGCGACTTAGCGACGCTAAGCACCCCAGGACTCGTTGGACTCCTTTCAAGTCTCGGATCGGGCCCATCCGTTCGAGAGCAGCAACCTTCTCGGGGTTGGGTTCAATGCCTCGCTGGGAGACTATGAAACCCAACAACATGCCTCGCGGCACTCCGAAAACGCCCTTCTCCGGATTGAGCTTCACACCGGCGGCCCGGAGAGCCTCGAAGGCGGCTCGCAAATCGTCGATCAAGTTGTTTGCCTTCTTGGATTTTACGACGATGTCGTCGACATATGCTTCCACGGTGCGCCCGATTTGGTCTCCGAAGACCCGGAGCATACATCGCTGATATGTGGCTCCCGCGTTTCGAAGACCAAACGGCATCGTAGTGTAGCAGTATATGCCGAAGGGGGTGATGAAAGAAGTCGCGAGTTGGTCGGATTCTTTCATCTTTATTTGGTGATAACCGGAATACGCATCAAGGAAGCAGAGGAGTTCACACCCCGCGGTGGAATCTACGATCTGATCGATTCGTGGCAAAGGAAAAGGAACTTTGGGACATGCTTTATTTAAACCGGTATAGTCTACGCACATCCGCCATTTCCCATTCTTTTTCATAACTAATACAGGGTTAGCTAGCCACACGGGATGAAAAACCTCCTTGATGAATCCGGCCTCCAAGAGCTTGCGCAGCTCCTCTCCAATCGCTCGACGCTTCTGTTCGTCAAAGCGCCGAAGGCATTGGCACACCGGCCTGGAGTTGGGCTGGATATCAAGGGAGTGCTCGGCGACCTCCCTCGGTATGCCGGGCATATCCGAGGGGCTCCACGCAAAGATGTCGGCGTTGGCGCGGAGGAAGTCGACGAGCACCACTTCCTATTTGCGATCGAGGGTGGAGCTGACCTTCAACGTCTTGCCGTCATGGTTGCTGGGGTCGAGGGGTACGTCCTTGGTCTGCTCGGCTGGCTCGGAGCTGCCAACGTGCTTTGGCGCGGGGTTGTCGATCTCGCGAACCATCTCTTCCAGACGGGCTACACAAGCTTCATCTTCAGCGAGTGCCTCAGCGTGTTCGACGCACTCGACGTCGCACTCGTAGGCGTGCTCGAACGAGGGCCCCACGGTGATGACTCCCTTCGGGCCCGGCATCTTCATCTTGAGGTAGGTGTAGTTCGGGATGGCCATGAACTTGGCGTAGCACGGTCGCCCGAGAATGGCGTGATAGACTCCCCGAAACCCCACCACCTCGAAGGTGAGGACTTCCTTGCGGAAGTTGTCCGGCGTCCCGAAGTAGACCGGCAGGTCGATCTGCCCGAGGGGCTGAACCCGCTTCCCCGGAGAGACGCCGTGAAATGGCGCCTTGCTCGGGCGCAGCTGGTCCCTACCGATCCCCAGGAGCTCCAGGGTGGGAGCATACATGATGTTGAGGCTGCTGCCTCCGTCCATGAGCACCTTGGAGAAGCGTGTGTTGCCGATGACGGGGTCGACGACGAGCGGATATTGCCCCGGATTCGGAATGAAATCGGGGTGATCCTCTCTGCTGAATGAGATGGTCTCCTCCGACCAGTCGAGGTACTTCGGGGCCGCCCGGTGCACCGCCAGGACCTCTCGACGTTCGTGCTTGCGCTGCCGAGACGTCATGTTGGTCGTGGGCCCCCTGAAGATGAAGAACACATTCTCCACCTGGGGGAATCCACCCTTGTCCTTGCCGTCGGCGTCTCCCTTCTCGTTGTCGTTCTTCGCGGCCACGCGGTTGTAGTATTTCTTCAACATCTCACACTGCTCAAGGGTGTGAGTGACCGGGCCCCTGTGGTACGGGCACGGTTTCTTGAGCATGTCGTCGAAGACCCCCGGGCCTCGAGGCTGACCTCCTGGGCCCTTGCGGGTGGGGTCCGCCGCGAGGGCTTCGTCGGAGTCGTCGTCTGGCTCCGGTACTCGTGGCGCCTGCTGCGCCTTCTTCCCTTTCTTCCCCTGCTTCATCTTTTTGGCGGGGGCCTTGGGCTTGCTTCCCTCCATGGGCGCTCCTTCCACGTGCTTCCCCTTCTTGTCGACGAAGTTGGCGCCCTCTGCCTCTTCGCCGGAGGCGTAGCGCGTGGCGATGTCGAACAACCCACTAACGGTAGTGGGGGGCTTTCGCCCGAGTTTGCGCACTAAGCCTCGATTCGTCGTGCCCAGGAGGAAGGCATGAAGCACCTCCGAGTCTCCGACGTTCGGAAGGTCCGTGCAGCATTTGGAGAAGCAGCGAACGTAATCCCGCAGGGACTCACCGGGCTTCTGGCAACATTGCCGAAGGTCCCAGGGGTTCCCCGGGCGTACGTACATGCCCTGGAAATTGCCCACGAAGGTGCCGACAAGATCGTTCCAGTCATGGATCTGGTTCGAGGGCAGCTGCTCCAGCCATGCTCGCGCTGAATCCGCAAGATGGAGGGGCAGGTTGCGGATGATGACTTCATCGCTGGACGCACCACCCAGCGTGCATGCCAGGCGATAATCGTTGAGCCAGACTCGAGGGTCGGTCTCTCCGGAGTACTTGACGATGGTGGTCGCTTGCCGGAACCGTGGAGGTATCGGTGCCGTCCGGATCTCGCGGCTGAACACCCGAGTACCAGGAGGTTCCGGCGATGGGCTCTTGTCTTCACGGCTGTCGTAGCGGCCTCCACGTCGAGTGTGGTACCCGTGGCCGGTGGTGGCGTCGAGCTACCTTTTATTGAGGATGTGGCGGGCATCATCTTTGCCGGCGCGTGTGTCCAGCATGCGTTCCTTCACAGGATCCTTCATCCGGCTCTTGAGAGGAGTACGCATTGACTCCGCCCGGTCTTGCGCTCCGCCTACGACTCCCGTGCTGTCAGAGCATCTCATACGCGACGCGGAGCTCTCGGCCTGTTGTACCGCGGCCTGTTCGATCAGGGCTTGCGCCTCGCGGCGCAGGTTGCGGCCCTGCGGCGTCGATGGCTCCGGCATCGCTCGTATCAGCGTAGCCGCGGCGATTAACTTCTGGCTGGTCCTTGCCAGGGCCAGGGGGTCATCCCCGTGGTCGTCGGCCATGATTCGTGCCTGTGCGGTGCGCGCCACCTCCTGCGCGAAGTTGCTGGGCCCGGGTCGCCCCGTTTCGAGGGCTACGCGCAGCCGTCGAACCTGGCGTCTCTCGTCTTCGAGGCTGGCCTCGAGTTCCCGCACTTGGATCAGCTGGGCTTGAATTAGTGCGGCGTCTCCGGTCGCGGGAGGTGCCGCCTGCCGGGGTGCCATGCTTCCCACGGGGTCTCGTGGCGTGACGGGGCTGTTGTCCTCCGTGTCCGGCTCGAATACTGCCGCGACAAAGCACTCCCGCGCAGGGTCATGATCCCCCGTGCTCGAGTCATCAGAGTAGTCGAAGCAGTAGTCCGCCGCGGCCTGGAACGCCACGAAAGCTTCGTAGTCACGAAGTTCGAGGTAGTCCCACTCTGGGTCCTCCTGCATGGCTTCCTCCGCGCTCGTGCTGAGGTATGAGTCGCCCGGCGAGGTCGCGATGAGGTTTCGGATCGAGAGCAGGTGATGTCCAGCGAGGTCGTCGTAGGCGTCCATCGCCGTGCTGATGGATGACGAGTACGCCATGCCCGCTCCACGCATCCCATACGGGAAACGTGATGGCTCGGCCTCACTCTCCTTGTTCGGGCGTGTGGTCGGAGGCACGGGTGCTGGCGTGGCCTTCGTCCCCTCGGCGATGGTGCTTTCGCTGAGGTCGACGTCGTCAAGGCGCGCGCGCGCGCGCGGCCTGGCGCCGCTCCATGCGTGCCCGTCGTGAGCGTTGCCCTGAGCGCCTCTTGCGCCTGGGCGTTGGTGGCGGTGGTGGGCTTGTTGCGGCGGTCGCGGCAGTGGCGGCCGCAACCCTTGGGAGGAGCCGCATGAGATAACCGTTGCCGGTTGCCTCAAACCCCAGGCTCCCGAACCAGATGGTGAATCCGGTCGGGAGCGGGTCGGATGAACCATAGGAGCAGCGGTCAACGAGGCGCCCTGTACGGACCACCATCGAGAGAACTGGTGGGTCAAGAAGTCGATCACAGCGCGATTCCCCTACCTGGCGCGCCACTGTCGGTGCCGGAACCCAGCGGGGGTCCAAACACTTGCAGAAAAGTGCGCTGTGTCCCGTCTCTCGATGGTCGATGCAAGGTCAACACGGTGACACGAGGTTTATCCTGGTTCCGATCTTCCGATCGTACGTCCAGCAGGGTGTGCTTGCGCACTTGTATTGCCTCGCACCGGGGGGTGCTCGTAGTAGGGGGGCTACAAGCTTGGCGGGAGAGGAGGATGAGCCCCCAGGTCCCTTAGAACGAGTGAGAGTTGAGTTTCTTGCAAACTGAGTGGAGTGTGTGGATGAGTGTCTCTGATGGCTAGCGTTTTTTGTTCTATGGGGCTGCCTCCTCCTTTTATAGTTCAAAGAGGGGCAGTTACAAACAGTAGAAGTACAGTACTTGGTACAGTGGCGGCGTACGACGAGGTGTGATCGCAGGTGTGACTCTTGTCTTGGCTCGCGTTGTCGGACTATGCGACTTCCCGGCGTATGGTGCTCTGGCGCATGGCGTGGCGTCCCCTGTTCATGACGCACGCTTCCTGTGCTCCTGATTTTATGGGCTGGCGTGGGCCGTCATCATCGAGTACAACGGGCCGTGGACCCGTTCGAGGGCTCCCCATGTCCGTTCGAGGGGTCCCCGTACCGGAGTTGGTAGAACAGGGAAGCGTGACAGTACAGGGCTGTCACATCGCTCAGGCTCGTGACGCCACACAGGTCTGTCACGCCGCACAGTGTAGAGGATGACCGCACGGCGTCAAGAATGACCGCACGGTGTCAGGGGTTGGCGGAGATGACCGGGGATGGGCTAGTGATCCGTCGCTTGACTTCCTCGCCCAAGGCCGTGCAGAGCCATTAAATGCTTTTGTCCATGGGGCAGGTGAGCCATCAGCGGGCCCCACGAGCGAGGGATCTCGAGCGAGGCGGAGATAGGCGTCGAGAGCGGCCTCCGGGCCTCGAGCGAGGCAGAGTTCCGCTTCGCTCGAGGGGTGCTGGACACCCTCGAGCCTGACAGCGGATCAAGACCTCTGCGCTTATTTTTTGCTGGGTTAATTGGTTCCAGAGGTTTAGTTGGTGATTTATCGTCGTCTTAGGGCCTCTCCCAGGATTGGCACCAACACTACCCAACTTAAGGAGAACTAACTTGTCATTACCCTGGGATTTTCCTTTTTCCTGTAGATATCCTGGATTCTTAGGGTTTCTGCCTAAACTCCTTATCCAAGGTACTTTTATCTTGATATATCCATGTCGGGTCCCGGCACCTCCAGGATAACTAATTCTGGATTGTCAGAGTTATTCCTGTGCCAACTTATCTCCTGTGATTCTTTATCCCACTTAAGGAAAAATCGACTCAGGACTTCCTTAAGTTCAATTCATGATTCTTCAATTAACTCTCAGATTTTCTTTATCTTTGAGAGTATTATGTCTTTCCCCAGGTTCTTATTTATCTGGGGTATTTTGCCGTTGCTTGGGCCTATTTGTCTTTGGTGTACTACTTCGTGGTTCTTTATTCTTGAGATACTACTTGGACACATCATCTGCATACCATTCATCTCTTAATAATTTTATTCCACTTTAAGAGATGAGGCTTGGGTGGGTTTTGATTGCAGCCGGGGGTACATCCATTTGGACTTGGCGAAACCTCTTGGGTTATTGACGGGAACAGGGTTGGTGTGAACCTTGGGTGACCACTTCTCATCTTAACCATGGTATGATGATTCTTTTGGGTACTTGAGAAGTGTCTCCTTGCAGTATGACGGGTTGGTCGGAAGGTTTGCTGACCATTCTAGTGGAATGGGGTCCCCATACTTTGGGTGGTGATTCTTTTATCAAATCACCCAATTTATTCCACTAGGATCCATCCCTTAAGCTTCTTTTATCCCGGTGGTTTGCCTTGAATGCTCGAAGGAATGAGTATGGTTTAATCACTCTTTCGGTGGGATGGTTTTCATAGAGCATTCAGAGACATGCCTCCTTTCGAAGGATATTGTTGGAAATCCCAACACTATGGGGGTTTATCTTGGGCATGACCTCGGGTAGGTAACCCTGATGGCTGAGACTGGGTGGTTACTGTTGTCAAGAATACGGTGGGCTGATTCCTTCGGAATGGTCGGGAGGTTCAGGTCATGAATGGCTGACGATATGATCGAGGAGCATTTTCCTTTAAGGAACTTGCATGCCTCAATGATCTGTAGGGTTTGGGGGATTTCCTCATTAGGAGAGGGTTTTCGGTTCATGGGAGGTTGTGTGTATCCCGGAAGGGTTGGAGATGGAGTACTAGATTGGCTAAGAGTGGTGTATCGTCGGGAAAAATGGATACGTGTGCACTGATCTCATGGGGTAATTGAGTGTGAGTGTGGGGGTAAAGGGTAATGGTGGGGGAGTATTGGATGGATATATATGTAAAGGCTCCTGGAGACCTGAGAGAGCCTTTCTTAAGGAATGTATCAGCTAACCCGGGGGTATTTGTGTTGTGATTCTGGGTTATAGACGGAATTATTTGGATAGGAATGGAAGTGGAACTCCGGGGATGACGGTTTATGGGGTTTAGGGATGCGTGCTGCTGGGGGAGTAATGAGGGTATGTTGGTTTCTAAAGGTACCGACGGTGAGGATTAGTAAGGGATGACGTCGGTGGGGGAAATCCTTTTTGAGGAATTATACGGCATATCCTTTAGAGGATAGTGCCGAGTGGGAGTTGGTTATACGAGATCTGGGTTTAGGTGGAGGTGAGCGCAGGTTTCTTGGAAGAACTGGTGACAGATTTGGTTTGGGTTGGAGTTTAGAAGGGGCTTACTCCATCAATTTGAGGAATAGGCTTGAGGTGTTATTATCCCGGGAGGATAGGTTGGGGTTTTATGCCAATGGCTTTGGAGTTCTCGCAACTCTGTAGATTGTAGGATAGAACATGCGAATTAGGGTTCTTGATACCATTCCTCGCATTCTATCTTCTTTGGTTTCTTGAGCTTCCGCAGGTCTTTGCCATATTTTCCATTGATTTCTTCGGTATACTGACTTTTATCACATGAGGTATATGGGCTTGTCCTATACCTTTCATGTGACTTTTTCCATATTTTCCGAAATCTGTGGGTTTTGGGCCCACTTTAACTGGTTTCCGCAGTTCTCCAAACGTAATGTCCTAATTGCTTCGGGATCTACCCCGCTTAAGGGGATTAAGACCCGTATTCCATGAGGGACATTTGAGGTCATTTTTCAGAAATTCTCTTCATCTCTGCTTGGATTGTCGGGGTTTAGAGAGGTATAGACTAGGGAGAATCCTTGGATTTTCAGGAACGGGGGAGTCTAACCACACATTTCTACAATCATCTACCAATCAAACCTATAACTGCTACATAGGTGGGGGCTAATCGAAAATACGTCACTATGAGGTTTTAGGCTTATACTTTGACTCAGTGCCTAATATTTTCGTGATTTCTTCTATTTACTCTGCTAGTCTTAGCTTTTCAGCTAGACTTCTCCTCATAATTCTTCCATAGTCTTGGATCATCAACCAACTTCATTCCTGTGATCCATACCTGTCAGAGTAACATTTAGAGTTAAGCATAAGGTAAGGGGAATTCAGGGAGTGAAATGGGGATTTTTCGAGAAATTTTGAAAAATATGAGCAGAATAGAAGGTTTAGGGTTTCCTAGTATGTATGGTCTGTATTATATGGTGCTAGGAATTTATTTATTGCTCTGATACCATCTCCTGTGGGGACCATCCTTCGGACGTCCATTAATCACCTGTATCAGTCCCTGGATCAGTACGCTGATACAGGTTTTACACAGGAAAAGAACCGGAAGCAATAGAACCGCAGCAAATAAAGAGTAACTACCTTTGCCTTAGCGGGGAGTGGCATTATGACCCATTCCATGGAGGGAATGGGCCGAGGTGTCCTAAATGTCCATGTACCTGTAACAGTTGAAAGCAAGGCTGAGTACACCTATGATTAGTACTCAGCAAATCCTGTGTAAAGTTATAATGCATGCAAGGGTGTGAGGTTATCCTTTGGTGGGAATGTAAAGTAATGTTATGTTTATAACAGGGGGTGGGAGAGAGGGATTAATAAGTTGTTTTGGTCCTGGAGAGGAATTCTCATCCCTGTCAGTCCCCATATTTTAGTTCCATCCCAGAGACTGTCAGGGTCCTTCTGGGCTAGCTTATGCCTCGCTCCTCTGGGCCTCCGCCCATCTCACCATCTCATATTTTAATACAGGTGAATTCTAATCAACATGGGCTTTGACTATATGGGCTCATGACCGTGAGCCACGGCTATCCAGATAAGTTATTAACTCTGCAGAGCTTGTACCCTATGCCATACGGTCGGTCAGCCTGTACCCTCGCGAAAGGCGGTGCCGATCTACGAGACCCTTTTTTTGACCGGAGACCTACGAGACCCTTACCCGCCGGTGTCTGTCTCCAGACAGCATTCCCTAGGTCCAGCCATAGATAGTACTTGGGGCTAAACAGGGGCTACTAATCATCCGTCTCGCGGATATCGACCCGGGTATGAGCTCATAAATTAGGGCCCTCGGCCCTTAGGGTCTCCGACCCTGTATTCTAGTCAACCCGTGCCGCCCAGTCCCAGCCCTCTGTCTGGGGCTGTCTCCAGTACATCCATTTCCCGACTTGGTGTGTGCACGACTAGGCACCAGGCGCTACCCAGTTCACCGGTCGGCAGTCTGCACCAATCATACGGCTCCTTGGGATGGATTGGCTAGGATCTCCTAGCGGGGTGTGGATCAAGGCCTCACATTATAGGTCATTCCCGAAGGCTATGTCCTTTTTGGCCCGTACGGCGATACTGGCATTAGAAAGACTCTCCCGTGAACTGGTCCTTATGTGACCAGAGTAATCCTTTGGGGCAGGATCCTCTGCCGAGGCTGCCTCCCTTACTCGCAAGTCCGTCCTTATGGGGTTCTATTCTTAGCTGGTTCATTTTATATTAATTCTAGCATTCACTCTCTTCTCTTAGAAGCTCTTCATAATAATAAAATATTCAGAAATTCCTATGAAATCTACTTCTAAATAACACTCGGCCATCGACGGGTCGTGACCGGGGTTATTAGTGGGTTGGTTGGCTAAAATGGCTCTAAACCAAGGTAGAGGTGAAATATGGAGGGTTTTCCTTAGGATTTAATAAAATATGCAGTCCATATTATTAACTTGGTTGATTTTATTACGCAAGAACTAGGACTGGCATGACCAAGGCGGTGGTTGCCAGGAGTTGCCTTCATGGACGGTACTTGGACGTCCGCTAATGAGTACGTGTATTCGATGTTGACTAGGCTTGGGCTTCTGGTCTTCTGGAGCTTCGGCATCTTGATCGGAGCCTGGTCACACCATCGACCTAACGATCAATAAAACATGGAAAATAACATTCAGTATAACAATACATCAATCAATTCCTATAGAATAGAAATAAAGGATACAAAGGGATATTAGGGTTGTTGGGAAATAATCCATTAATTATGGTAAATTTATTTGAGAAGGGCTGTTTGAGTTGGCTGGGCCGGAAACAGGGTCTTGGCCCAGTTACCCTTTGAATAGTTTGTCTATTTATTTGAGAAGGCTTTGGGGTTTAAATTTGAACAGAGATTCAAATTTAAATGGAGTTTTGGCGAGAGGCTTGAGATGAACATTGACTTGGGTAATTTGGAAGAGTTTGAGATTGGAAATTAATATTTAAATTGGATTTAAATATTGAACCCAGGAATTGGAAAGAGGGGTTTCTAAAACATCCAAATGCAACACATATGTTTAATTCAGTGCATGGTTTATTTTAGAAAAGATATTTTGAATATTGTGAGGGGAGGAGATTAGGTTTAATTAAAGAAAAATTTTGTAAAGCTTGTATTTTTAAATGCCTTAAAAAGCAGGGTGTTACAGGTTTTGAACTTAGCGTCAGCCTGTGACTTGTTGCTAGCGAATACCCTCTTTAAAAAGAGGGAATCCCATCTAGTGACCTTTCATAGTGGACAACACTCGAGCCAGATCGACTTTATCCTTGCAAGGAGGGAGGATAGACGTGATTGCTTAGATTGTAAGGTGATACATGGGGAGTGTGTTGTCCCTCAACACAAGCTTGTGGTGGCGTACTTTCGATTTCGGGTACGTGTCCACCGGGACAAACGTGCTAAGACTACAAGAACGAAGTGGTGGAAGCTTAGAGGGGAAGCGGTGCACATGTTTAAGGAGAGGATGTTAGGAGAGGGGCCTTGGGAAGAAGGTGAAGATGCATAAGACATGTGGCTAAAGATGGCAACATGTGTTTGAAAGGTGGTTTCAGAAGTGTTTGGCGTGAGTAGGAGAGGCGAACAGGAGGCGAAGGACACCTGGTGGTGGAATGATGAGGTGAAAATGGCCATTAAGGAGAAAAAGGAGTGTTTCAAGCGCCTACACCTTGACAAGAGTGCATCCAACATCGAGAGCTATAAAATAGCGAAGAGAACTGCAAAGCGAGCTGTGAGTGTAGCAAAGGGTCAGGCGTATGACAACCTTTATCAGCGGCTAGGCACGAAGGAAGGAGAGAAGGACATTTGTAGGATGGCTAGGATCTGGGAGAGGAAGACAAGGGACATCAACCAAATCAAATGCATCAAGGATGGGACAAATCGACTCCTGGTGAAGGACGAGGAGATCAAGGACAGATGGCGAGAGTACTTCGACAAGTTGTTTAATGGGGAGAATGAGGGTCCTACCCTTGAGTTGGACGACTCATTTGATGATACCAGTAGACGCTTTGTGCGGAGAATTCAAGAGGCAGAGGTCGAGGAGGCGTTGAGGAGGATGAAGGGAGGTAAAGTGATGGGCCCCAATGGTATCCCCATTGAGGTGTGGAGGTGCCTTGGTGCTAGAGCGATAGTATGGCTAACTAAGCTTTTTAACCTCATTTTTCGGGCAAACAAAATGTCTGGAGAATGGAGAAGAAGTATATTAGTACCGATCTTCAAGAACAAGGGAGATGTTCAAAGTTGTACTAATTATCGTGGGATTAAGCTGATGAGCCATACGATGAAGCTCTAGGAGAGGGTTATTGAGCATCGTCTACGAAGAGTGACAAGCGTGACCCAAAACCAGTTTGGGTTTATGCCTGATAGGTCGACCATGGAGGCAATTTTCCTAATACGACAGTTGATGGAGAGATATAGCGAGCAGAAGAAGGACTTGCACATGATTTTCATTAACCTCGAGAAGGCGTATGACAAAGTACCAAGAAATGTCATGTGGTGGGCCTTGGAAAGGCACAAAGTCGCAACTAAGTACATTACCCTCCTCAAGGATATGTACAAGGATGCGATGACATCTGTCCGGACATATGACGTGTGACAATCTAGGTGTTCATTAGCTTAATCACCTACTAAACCTTTTGTCTTAGCCTAATTAAGTTTAATTTGGCCCCACCTAGATTTTCACTTAAGGAATCCTACCAAAAATTCCCTTGCACCTCGGTGAACTTTGACCTTTCACGGTTGGCATGGTTCGAATTCGAAATTTCACTTAAGAACTTGAAAATCGACCAATACAAAAGTTGTTCAGTTTTTAACGGCACACATTTTTGTCAATTGGCTCGTTCCGAGATTTTCAGTGGAAGGTACCTTAAATCTCGGTCAAAGTCAGTCAAACACAGAAGTTCACAGCAGGCTGGCACCTGAGTTCATGCTGTTTTCTCTGCAATTTTTTCCCGTTGATCTATACACTTTTTCATAGGTCAACCTTTACAAAAGTTGTAGCTGGTAATCTGGAACACAACTTTGCTTTTTGGAGATTTTGAACTTCAGTTCAAAATTTTGGAGAAAATTGGGTTTGAATGGACGCCCGCCACGTGTTCGACGAATTGCCGGCGCTCTCCGGCGCCGCGCGACTCACGCGCCCGACAGCGCCACCACGCGGCGGCCGGTCTCTGACACGGACGCCGAGGCTGCGCCCGCGCCTTAAATGCACCGCGCGCTGTCCCCGCGGTCCACCCGACAGAGCCGCTCTGTCCCCCGCGCCGTTCCGACCAGACGCGACGGGCGCCCGGCGTGCGCCACGTGGTCGCCGACGACCCGCCGGCGGGCTGCAGCGCCGCTGCCCCGACCAAGGCCGGCAAACCAGTCACCGTGGGCCCCAGCATGTCGCCAACCCACGCACGAGCTCGCCCCGACCGGCCACCGACCGCCACGCCCAGCGCCGCCCCGCCGCGACAAGCCGCCGACCGGCGAGCCATGTCCGCTGCGGCAGCCAGCAACGCGCCGCCCAGAGCTCCGTGTGGCAGCTTTGTCGCTCCGAGCCGCAGTCCGAGCCTCGCCTCGACTGCCTATAAAAGACCCCGCACCCCCCTGCACGCGAGCCCCCTCCTGCCGCTCGCCATTGTCGCCGCCAGGCTGCCCCTCTGCCGCACGCCATTGCCGCCGCCAGGCTGCCCCTCCGCCGCTCTCCGCCGTGCGCGCTGCTCTGCCGCTGTTCTTCACCACCAGCACTCGCCATGCCCTTGCTCCAGCTTCACAGAGCCCCAGCTGCCACTCTCTGCCCCGCCGTCGAATCCCCTCCTCAGATCCGCTCCGCCGCCATCCTCGCACGCCGCTGCACCTGCAGCAAACCACTCGAGCCCTGCAGCAAACCACTCGAGCGCACAAGCAAACCACTCGAGCGCACAAGCACACCACTCGAGCGCACAAGCAAACCACTCGAGCGCACAAGCACACCACTCGAGCGCACAACAAACCACTCGAGCGCACCTGCAGCACACCCCTCGAGCTCCCCTAGCCCTTAGTCGAGCGCCAATTGCCACTCTAGCCGCTGGAGCAAGCTCGGACAGAGCCACCGGAGCAAGCTCGGACAGAGCCGCCGCCGCCCAGCTCCGCCGTCCGGCGCCGTCGTGCCACCTCCGGCCGCACAATCTACTCGCAATCCACTCGAGGTGAGGCGGTGAGCACCCCTGAGCACCCTCGACTGGTTATTGTTGAGCCCCGTGGCCCCACTTCGCCGGAATCTGGCCGACCCGCCGCCGGCCATGGCCTAGGGACCACATTGCAAAGCCACACATCTTTCCAGGGGCCTTAGCACAGTTTCCAGGGGCTAATCTGTAGATAGATTGTTCAGATCTAGGATCCAAATCCTGAAACTTTGTAAATCGAGTAAAAATCGTAGAAAAATCAGAATAATGCAAACCTGGTTTTGTTGTGCTCCTGGTGCTGTGTTCTACCTTTCCTAGAAAGCATGTATAGGTGTTTTCTGTGTAGATTTTAAGTTAAGTTCAAATTGTTCAAACTCTAAATTGTGCATAGTTTGAAATCCATTGGCTTGTTTGTGCTAGTTTTTGAGTATGTTGTAGCTGGTAAAGTATCTAGACTGCTGTAGAAAGTTGGCACAAAGTTACACACTAGATCTTGAGTTATTAATTGTTTAGGCTGGCAGTACACGACTGGTTCAACATTTTTAGTAATTAATCTATGAAGCTTCTGAGTTAAATCCTGTTGCAGAAGTCTTGTGGTAACTTGATGTATGTCTGGTAAAAGTTAGAGCTTAGTTTGAGCTGGCTAGCTTGCACTTTTAATTCATACCAGTTTAAGCTTGTTTAATTCAAACAGAAAGATATTTTGATCCTTTGAAGCTATCCTTTGGCATGTGAGCTTGTTTAGGTTAGGTTAAGCTCTGGTAAAATTCTAAGGACCTTTGGATGATAGTGTGATTTCTTAGGATTTATTCTTGATGCTAGTGTGTTGTTCTTGTTTATTTTGTTGTGGTAAATGTATGCATGATCTTGGCCTAAGTTTTGGTCAGCAAATCAAGTAAACCACAAAGAACACACAGTAATTGTCTCACATTATAATAGTAAACCAAACTGCCAGATTAAATTATGAAATTTTCATTGCTAATAATAGATTAAATAAGAATAAGTTGTTTACAATAAATGGTTAAATAAACTAAAAACATCACACACACACCTTTGCTGTTTTATGGTGGAATCAAAGATAACTAATATATGTGTACACAATCACCATCGACTAACCCAAATACTTTAATGAGTAATTACAACCTTTGTAAATACACCGGGTTCATCATTGTGCAACAGTGACGACTCGACATAAGATCATATTCTTATTGCATATGCATTCGTGTAGAACCTGCTCTCGCCGACGGAGACTACGAGCTGGTCCCCGCTGAAGGAGAAGGCCAAGCGGAAGGCGAGGTGAACGCTGTCCAGGTCGAGCAAGACCCGAACGTTGCTGCCGAGGACTCCCAAGCTAACACTGTGCCCGAAGGCAAGCCCCGGAGCATGTCCTATGTTTCAAATACATGCAACTATGTTTTGCTAAGTTTATGTTTGTGCATTTACGTTCAGGAGTTGAATTGAAACCCTAGTTGCATGATCCTAGGTACCTATGCTATGCAATACTAGTATGATAGGTCGATAGCTGCCCCGCTATAAGGACCCGGTAAAAGTCGAGTGATTTCCTGTCACTCGCGAGATATAGGTTTCAACTGCTTTACTTATGTTGGAATCATAAGGATGACGGACGGGGATTTTTAGTCATGTAGATGCCCCGTCTGTTTATGGAAAGTTGCTAAGGTCGAAGAGTGACGGCGATGCTGGTTAATGTTTTGAACGTACTAAGCACTTGTCGATTCTATGGGGTCGGTAAGTTTAGTACCTACATGACTTCAGGATGCGGACTTTTTCCTGCTCCTATCAGGAACTTCTTCCCCATGCCTCGAACATGTGGGTACGAGGGGCGTAAGTGTTGGTTCGGCCAGCCTTAGACCTCGTATGCCAGGGGGAGTTTGGTCCTGGACGCGACTGGGGGATTGATGGGAACTACCTGGTAACGCTAGCCTTTGGCTGAGTGCGATGATCCGAGTGCTTGAGTCCCCCCTTGCAAGGTTAAAATCGGTTCAAACTGTCTGTTTCTCGCAGCTAATGAGACTACTTGACCTCTTGCCGCATCGAGTAATGAAAGTGGAACATGATGGAAAGAAACTTGATGCTTGCTTAATTGCTTGCTCCACTTGCTTGGCTAGTACAGGTTGCTTACCTAGAATGGTTAACTTAACTAGAACTTGATGCTAAAATATTGAAAGTAAGGATCCACTATTAGTCGTTGTTTGGCAAAACAAACCCACCAGCCAAAAGCCTTGCATGTCTAGTTGGTGATGTAGCTGTCACCCGACGGTTAAGTCTTGCTGAGTACTAGTATACTCAGCCTTGCTTGTTGAATTGTTTTCAGGTAGCTCTCTTGAGGAGATGGTTGCCGGTCTTACCTGGCCAACCACCCTTCCTCCTGGCTGGTCTGTTGTTTGGGACGAGGATGCTTCTGAGTGACGTCACGACGGCTTCACGTGATGTTACTACCGCTGCTTTCAAAAACTCTGATTTAACAGTTACTTTATGCATTGAACTTGGTTTGTAATAAATTACCTCAAGTGGGACCTATTTGATACTTGTGGATTGTTGTAATCTCTGGGATCCACCTTCGAGTGGTTATTTGTATGACTTGTTCGATCGAGGTAACTGTTCGTGGTTGCATCGGGCTCGACCCGACAGACTGTCAGATTACTCCGATTTAATTGCGTGATGACCAATGGAAGGTTAGCGCACTTAAGTCGGATTAATTTGAGCGGTTCTGCCACATGACGGCGACAACAGTGACTTTCCAATTAAAATAGGACTACATCAGGGGTCAGCATTGAGCCCTTATTTATTCGCTTTAGTGATGGATGAGGTCACAAGGGATATACAAGGTGATATCCCTTGGTGTATGCTCTTTGCGGATGATGTGGTGCTAGTTGATGAGAGTAGGGCGGGAGTGAATAGGAAGTTAGAGCTATGGAGGCACACGTTAGAGTCAAAGGGTTTCGGACTTAGTAGGACGAAGACCGAGTACATGATATGCGATTTCAGCGCAATTGGACATGAGGATGGAGACGTTACCCTTGATGGGCAAGTGGTGACCAAGAAGGATACTTTCCGATACTTAGGATCGATGCTACAAAAGGATGGAAATATTGATGAAGATGTCAGGCATAGATTTCAGCCGGTTGGCTAAACTGGCGTCAAGCTTCTGGCATCCTCTGTGACAAGAGGGTGCCACAATAGCTAAAAGTTAAGTTCTATAGGACGGCGATTCGCCCGGCAATGCTATACGGTGCGGAATGTTGGCCTACGAAAAGGCGACATGTCCAACAACTGAGTGTAGCAGAGGTGTGTATGTTACGTTGGTCTTGTGGGCACACAAGAAGGGACAGAGTTCGAAACGAAGATATTTGGGATAGGGTCGGCGTAGCACCAATCGAGGAGAAACTGACGCAACATCGGTTGAGATGGTTTGGACATGTCCAAAGGAGGCCTCCTGAGGCGCCAGTGCGTAGTGGGTTTTTAGGAAGGGTAGATAATGTAAAGAGAGGTAGAGGTCGACCTAAACTGACTTGGGACGAGTCGGTCAAGAGGGATCTTAGAGAATGGAATATCTCCAAGGAGTTAGCTATAGATAGAAGCGCTTAGAGACTAGCAATCAACGTACCGGAACCGTGATCTTTGCTTGTTCTCCTGTTTACCCCTAACCTTATCTTTGGTCTCGTGCCGTTTTATGTCTTTTTTATCCTTGTTTCTTTTGGGTTTCATCTCTAGCCTACCCCAATTTGCTTGGGACAAAAGGCTATGTCGTTGTTGCTGACATGTATCCAAATATTTATTTTGAATTTTGTATCTAAACACCCCCTATGATGTGCTAGTGGGGGTGTGCATGTTACTTACTGCCTCCAAAACAGATAGGGTCATCTCTGTTCCATAGTGTAACTGTGACGTATTATCATTTTTCCCGCAAATATCACTTATTTACGAGAACGTCACTAATTAAAATGTAAATACAAATAACACGAAATTCAGATATGTAAAACTAAATATCGCCGCAGCTAATCTAATAAGTCTATTAAGAAAATGTCTAAGAACTTGTGATTGAAGTTGGCGGTCATAATATCCTGGAAAGGAATGGTGACTGAGCTACTCCTACATATTTAAGCCTTAAATTGAAACAAGCAAACAGCAGCAAAAAAAGAAAACGAATGAGTGGTGCGCTTATGCATTGCAAATGGTCTGTGTCACCGTGTGTGGTGCAAATGCAAGCAAGAAGTTGAAACGATGGGATCTCCCATCTGCACGCTGAAGATGACCTGCTGCTTGGAAAGGTAATTAAGGCCTCAATCAGTCTCTGGTTTTGGTCCCTGGCTCTGCGCCAGGCTTATTGCCTGCCTCCCACGTACATCTCTGGAGTCCCCACCGGCTGCGACTTACCTGTCTCCCCGTGTATCCCCATCCATGTCTCCTAACACGTGGAAGGTATCTATTGGCTCTTCTCTAGGGGCTGGGCCCTCTTTTTTTCTGTAACAAGCAGTGCACCGAGAAAACGGAGACGTCGTTCTACCACACGGTACCACGTAACTACGGCAGTTAAGAAAAATTAAATGGATGGAAAAGTTTTAGCCAGATTCTAAAAATGGCGCCGGGTACAACGAATGGTTCTCATTAGCAAGAGAAGAATTAAAATCACAAAAATAATTATCAGATTAACATCTCCTCATCCTGACATAACAACAATGGAGTCAGATCTGCTCTCGCCTAGCAACAAGACCAACTCTGCATGGCTACGACGTTTTTCTTCCACGAGTACAAAGCATCATCAGGCCGGCTCTGCTGGCCCAAATCCGCCAGATATGAGCAGGGAAGGGAAAAAGAAAAGAACTGAGCGTAACGGGAGAAAGAGACGGCTTCGTTTTCTTGCTGCCGAGCGAAAAAAGAGAGCCCATCCTGTGAAAGGGACCAATAGATGGCTTACACGTATAGAGGGACACCGATGGGAACACATCAAGGGTACAGGCAAGCTGCAGCCGTCTCCACCGCCCGACTGGCCTTGTCTCTTCGCTGTCGCCCGCGTACGTGCGCGCGTGCTTGATGGTCACAGCACCGCATGATCTGCTCTTCATTGGACGCCTCCCAGCAGATAGCCAGATTTTCTATACGTCTTTCGGCCGGATTCCACTCTTTATCTATAAACTGAAAGCGTTGCAGCCGGAAAATAAACTCCACATCTTTATGCTTTTGTAACATATTGAGTGCAAACCAACCACTCCGTGCAATCATGCAAACTCCAAAAGTGCTCACCGGAGAGGTAGGAGGAAGGATTTGCAAAACTGTGATTAGGGGATGGGTTGGTTTTACCCAACCCTCCTGCGTCCCTTGGATCAACATCGAAGGGGGCTCACCGGAGAGAATTTTATTGGTGCTCAGGCAAGGTTCTTGACAAGCCAATATCATAGTGCAAATAGCAAGCTACCGGGAATATGAAAAAAATCATTTTTTTAGACATCAAATCTAATATAAAATGTGGTACCATACCCATCCCACTACCAAGCAGTAGTTTTACAATTGTTGAATAGTATCAAGAAGTACTGGGAGGTACTTTTTCTAATTTGATATGGATCCACCTATTTTGGTACCTCTGGGTACCTTTTTCTAGATATCTCTTATGCCTCAGCCGTTGATTTCAACCTGATGAATGATCCTTATTTGTTCAAGTATTGTAAAATTCCTCTTACATATATAGCAAAAAGATGTGCATTTCCACTCCTACCAAATTCAAACTTCCAAGACACATATCTGCGGACAAATTCTCTTCAAAAGCAAGCAACGCATCCTTGGCAAATCTTTCATATACATCCGCATCCCCAAGTGATGTGCGCACGTAGCCAGGAAAGGCCGCCGCGGTTATCAGCCACTGTTTTTGAGTGGACGCGTGACTCACATGGTCAACATTTCCTACGTCTGCTCTATTTGCTTCGCTTTCCTTTTGTCTGATGAATCACCATAATAACAAGGATATTATGCATGGTCTCAAATGCATGTGTCGTAGTCTCTTCAGCTACATCACACACATTGGAACTCATATACTATGTAGTTGCCGCACGTTGGCGCACGTACATATGGATAATTAGGTATGACTTTAATCTTTTGAGCCCTACTGGTGGACGTGCTCCTCCGATGTCTCCATAATATAATCCAATATCGATGATCCCACACCTTTCGTTGGTAGTGTACAAAATTACACTCACTCCGCTCGTAATTTTGTATTTTACAATGCTTGTACCCACCGGTTCCAAAATTACCTACCCTTATGTCTATTTCAAATTAGAAAAAATAAATTAAATCAATGGTTTGTCCCATTATTTTTACTTCATCTCACGAATTTGGTACTTCTGCTTGGTCCAAATATCTTACACTGATTGCCCCCATAATTAGCTTTGAGTATGTTAAGAATGTTAGGTGCATGTGTTCAAATAATTCAAAGGAGACCAATAGGCAATAGTACTGTGTGAGGCAGTGTGAGACTTGTTAGCATTCTGGTCAATGAGGAAACATGTTCAAAAGGTTTCCTATACTAAAAATAAAAATGTAGAAAAGTGCACATCTTTTTCAATTAAATGACATTGAACCAACAAATGTTATTGCTCTCTAGTGATAATAGGGTGGAGGCCTATTTAAAAGATGCATGCATGCAAATGGCAGGTGCACTAGCAAATGGGAGTGGTAGGCGCACTATTGCACGCGGCTAAAATGGTGCTAGAGTGCCTTTCTAACCTGGATCCATGCTTATCCACAAAAGCAAGAAGGAAGAAGCAAATAAACTTGGCTTTTGATAAAGTTGTAGGATCAGGTTCCCCATTTTCATTGTCTGTGACTTTCCACTTGATGAGGATGGATATTCACCAAAAGCATCCATTTATATCATGGAGTTCCCTTTTAGCATGCATGCACGATCAGTATACAAAGTATTTTCAATTATCTATCACATTAAACTTCTGTCTTGTACGCAGGTGTTAGGTGTGCATGCATATGTGTGTGCTCGAGGGCGTGCAAGTGTGCAACGTTGTTAACAAGGGGAGCATGAACAGTTGTGACCTCTCTCACACACTCACATCATGATCAGATTCAGAGCACCTCTCTTTCTTCTGCCGGTTTGATTTGGATGGCGACAAAAGCTGCTGTGCTGCACGCGCGTAGGGCGCCTTCGTCGTCCTACACCGAGATAGTGCAGTGGCAGACTGGCGCAGTAGTGTTGGGCGGCACCGCGAGGTTTGACATTATCTGAAGGCGATGTGTCGTTCAGGTCAACTGTGAAGCAACGTTTTTGTGCTCCAGCATCCTCGCTGAACTGTACCGCAACAAAATTCAGTTCAATCACCCCACGTCAAAAGCAGACCCTTGCGTGCATCCACATCTCCATGGTGCTGCATGCTTTCACTTGCCTCGTCATCGCTTGCTTCGGCGTCGAGCATGCTGCACTATATTGGCCTTTTCAAGAGTTTCTTTCACATATGCACACCAACTTTTGCATATTTCTTTTTGCGAGGCACCAACTTTTGCATATATGCAGGGGCTTCGTGTATATCTGAGTAATAAACATATACACAGGACTTTATTATGCTGAGATCTATATACCCCGCCACTCCATTTGTCCCGAATTCTATTCACTTTGTGTTTGTACTAAATCAAACTTCTCCAATTTTGATCAATCTATGAGAAGTTAATTTGTTTTATTTATCACCCAAAGCAGCAATTAGATAATTTTCTAAATTTGATTCTTGACTTTTGTTACCGACACATTATTACCTATGAATGACATCTTACGGTCCATCGATCATTTCCTCAAAAGTGCACATATGTCTTTTTTTACTTGATCCACAAGCGTTGATAATTTTAATTAATATAAGGGCCTCACTACTCCCCCAACCTATCATCACAGCCGGTTTTGAAAGATCATCACAATTGGGTTTGCAGGACATTTGTGATATACCGGCTGTGATAACCCCCGAATCGGCTGTGATGTCGGTTAAAAAAATAAAAAAAAGAAAATTCCAACGTCGCGCGTGGCTGCTCCTCTCCACGCATAGTCGCCGCTACGAACCCCCGTCAGCAGCTGCTGCTCCGCGTGGCAGGTCGCTGCCGCTCCTTCACCCCGCCGGTTGTCGCAGCTACACCCCGAGCCACCGCCGCTGGCCATGCTGCCGCCACACCTCGCCCCGCTGCCGACCCTCACCTCTGCAAGTGAGGGGTAGCCAGATAGAGGAGGGATTGGGGAGATAGAGGAGAGGGAAGGGGCTGGGAGTCCACCGCACATCCGCCGCCGCGCCCGATCCTGCCGCAGCGCCAATGAGACCCGTCATCACGTCAGGGAGGAAAGGGACAGAGATGACACTGAGGTGGGGAGGTAGGAGAGAGGCGGTGGAGGTGCTGAGGGAAGGGAGCGGCGGAGAAAATAAACTAAAGATTGTTGAATTTAGCTTTTGATCGCGGATTCTAATTCCAAATTCTAGAGTTAAAATAAACCTTTTTAAAAAAATAAAATGAAACAAGATACTTTTTGAAAAAGTGGCTCTTATACTAATGATATCTACACCACAATCCACAATCTTACGATTTTAATCGATATTATTTAAAAAACCCCACTCTGTTTATAGCTTTTAAGAATCTGAATGGAGTGACCAATAATGCCTTTTAAGCTCTAACAACAAAGCAAGCTCCTCTACAAGTTGATATAGTTATGACATACATGTTTTTCGAATTAATAATTGTTTTGGTGAAATTATATTACAACAAGCAAGTTTTTAATAATCTACGCACTAACTCTACAGTAGTCAGATGCATGCATGGCACAGGAGAATTTAGATAAAATGGGCACACTCCTAGTACTTTGGGTAGTGAATTAACCCTGGGTTCATTCAATGGCCAGCGTGGCGCCGCAATGGATTTTCGTATAGGTCCTGGATTTCAATGGAACTACGAGGTTCATGCAGGTTCGGTAGTTTCCAGAAAGATGCGAGATGTGTATATATGTTGTAGTTCTAGTCTTCTAGTGGTGTGCGTGCGTGCGGTATGAATGTGTTAAGGAGAGTTCAAATATTACAACTTGTAGGAATTCAGCCTTAAAAAAACACACACAAGCTGCATTGCAGAACGGATGGCGCAAGAGATCACACTTCCCGGGGGAGATCGGCAATCGGTGCGTGGGCCCTATCTTAATCAAACGACGCGTGTACGAGCACGCCAATAGAGAAAAAAAAATGCTTGTCGCTTTTTTAAAATGAAATAAATACTCGCAAACCCTGGGGGACCTCGCATCATCGGATTTAAAATCTCCAACTAAGACGCATTTTAGACTAACCATTCTTCTATAATACGGAGTAACTAATAATAAGCATATAATTGTTAAAATCTTAATTCTATGGTGCGATTTATGATGTTACGATTCGATCTTATATTCGTATTCTTATATTTTATTTGTAGTATGTTTCCGTAAGTAGGAACAAAACAACATTTTAGAGGTCGACATTCAGCCAATCGCTAAATAGGATATGAAACTATTAAAAACATATATATGTGTAATAATCACAGTTGTTACGTGCTATTGGTCGGTCATGCCATGCTATTTTTCTAGCACCTTTCGACATAATGTGTGGCAAAAGAGAATGAAGACAACATCGTAGTGCAGGCGTGACACCATGAATGAAGGGACATTGTAATCAAAAGGGCGAGGCCTAGCCCGTCAAGCCGATGTTGAATCAAGCCTTGGGCAAGTAGATAGGTGTGCAATGGCTTGTGTGCGTATGTATGACAATGGTTCCTGATGACTAGGTATTTTGCTCAGATCTTAATTGTTGATAAATTTGGTCGTATGTTTGTGGTTGAATCAGAATTCAGATGGGTTCGGTGATATTTTAATGGATCATTTCAAGTTTTTAGCTAAGGCGATGTTGCCTTGAAGTCTCAAGCATTTAATGTTCGTTTTCTATTTTATATCTATTACACTATCGATATGGATATCATTTGTAGCAACGCACATGCATATTTATTAGTTTATGATAATCTAATCAATTTTAAGCCATGCGGCTCAGTGTCTGTCTATGATACGTTATTCCTATGTCAATGAGATAGATGATTGAAAGTCATTCCATATAGTTGAATCAATGGTAAGGCGTGCAGTATTTTTTTTTTGCAAACGCATTATAGACATAGATGCTCATATATACACATACACAGTCAAATTCTGAGAGAATGAGTCGGTTGATCATCGAGATTGACCAAATACTAGAGGTGCCTCCCTATCGACAGGCATGTGGCCTACCATTGAAAGAAAAATTTCGGTTAAATTCTGAAATAAATTCAAAAAATACGAGTATCCATGTCGAGTCATTTCATCATAGAAATCTTACCAGCTGAGCTACATTAAACATGATATTGTATACTCCAAATGGTAGGCGTGGACATCACGTGGCATGGTCATGTTCTCAGGGATCAGTTTTTTTATTTATTTTAGCAAAGATTCTACAATGACAACTTTTTCGAAACGAAGCGAAGATGTGGACGCTTATACATTGGTCCCTACACAATTCTACCTCTAAAAGCACATAATGTAAAAGAGAAAAGATTTTCAGCGAGTAGATCTCAAGATTGGTAAAGTCACCACATGCGTTTGTTAGCACGCACTTCCCTACTATTGAAAGAATAACACCATTAAATTTTAAAATAAATCTAGAAAAATGCAAGAAAACGTGTCAAGTCACTCAAACTCAGAACGAAAGTAATTGGATTCCACCACAAGGAACATTCCAACTGAGTTGCTCTCTATTCACACAGAAAGACAACTTAATTACATGGTATGCGTGAAAAGGATCGCGTCCTTCCTACTTTCCTATTTGAGTGTTGTTCTTAGACCTGAGCAAAATTGGTTCGGTCCAACCTGGCTCGGCCAAGCTCGTTGGTCCCACTACTACTGTGGGACTGGGTGGTTCAGAGCCAACTAGGCCTAAAAAACAAATCGGGTTGGACCAAGCCCACCTATATAATTTATTTTATTTATTTTTAACTTGAAAAGAATGTGAAGTCTGAGGCCGCTGAGGTTTGAGCCGAGCCTAGCTTGAAAAACAGGCCTGACAACCGCCCACGGGATGGTCGTGGGCACAAATCTCCGACTCGAAACAAATTGGGCTTTTTCTCGACCTGATCGCAAATTGCTCTTGGTCTAGTCGTTCTTAATTAATTTGCCTCTTCGCAAAGAATGTCCGTCCCTGTTCCTGTAATCCTGTCATCCAGATATAGTAGATATTTCTGAGAGGAAATGTACTGCATACAGCTCCTCGAAGTGGAAATGTGTTGCATGCTTATATGCATGGATTGTATCGCGAGAGAGGGTTTACAACTTTACATTAATTGGAAGTATGGTATACACATGTTCATTCAGTAGGCACATATATTTTTTTTAATAATGCGGTAGACTATGACCTGAGTCATCCTTATAATTTAGAACCACAGTTATAGTGGATGCAATAAATTTTATCTGCAGTTAATTACTCCTACTCATGCAAAGAAAAAAAACAATGTAATAAGAACAATAAAAGCAGCTAAATGTTTTACCCTGCACAAACGGGAACTTGGAGAACAGAGGCAGCGTGCTGTGCTTTTTTCTTTTGGAATGAAATGGGTTGTCTCTCGCAAGAAAATAGAGTGTAAGGAGGTGTATGGCATTAAACTAGTCAGATTAGCGGGCTATGCGCGTTACTATAAAACATATTAATCCAAAGTATTAATGAAAAATATATATTCCTTCTATTATGATGGAAATAACATCATGTTGATTATTCAATTAGGAAAACACTTAAAGTAAATTAAAAATAAAATAGTTGTACCTTGCATTATTGGAGTGCCATATAATATTTTTTGATAAGAAACTTGATGGTTATTAGATGTTTATGTTGTATTGGTTCTCCAAGCACCATACAATAATTTGCAAGAATGGTTTGTTGGCGTTTTGGAAAAAGAATTAAACTATGGTGCGTCTCACATATAGTGGGTCCCGCGTACAATGGGTTGACATGTCTCGCGTACAGCGGGCCGTCTAGGGTTAGCATATGCTTTTCGTGTGGGTCTGGACCCATAAATAGTAGCACCTAGCCTAAGATTGCTCCAAATGTTGGAGCTTTAGTATATAATAATATAGGACCAATATTGGAATATAAATTCAAATAAAGTAGTTATATCTGGCATTATTGGAGCACGGTATAATAATTTCTTTTATTAGGAATTTGATGGTTATTAGAGGTTTATTTTGTATTGGTTCTCTAAGCATAAAACAATAATTTGCAAGAAAGGTATGTAAGCGTTTCAGAAAAAATTAACCTATGGTGGGTCCCACGTTTGATGGTTGGCGGGTCCCACGTACAACGGGTCGTGCGGGGTCCACATAGGCTTGTCATATGGGTCCCACACATGGTGGGTCCCGCTGGAACCATGAATAGTAACATCTAGCCTAAGATTGCTCCAAATCTTGGTGTGTAATATAGGATCAATATTGGAATATAAATTGTAATGAAATAGTCATACCTTGCATTATTGGAACGCCATATAATAATTTTTTATTAGGAATTTGATGCTAATTAGAGGTTTATTTTGTATTGGTTCTCTAAGCACCACACAATAATTTGCAAGAACAATATTAAGTGTTTTGGAAAAACATTAAACTTTAGTGGGTCCCACATACAACAGCCCGTGTGGCGTGCCAAAAGTGTGCTGACGCAAAAATCACGCAGAGACAGATGCGCGAACACACGAGCGAAGGCGTGGCCTTGAAAACCAAGGCGTGCCAGTCAATCTGACATGTTGATTGACAAGGACAAAAATCGGAGGTTAAGAAACAGCTAGAAAGCCGATTCTTTCGTCAGTGAAATTGGACGTAAAAGGACCGATTCCGATACGCAGAGAAAACAGCTAAGAAAGCTGATTCCAATACTCAAACAGCAAGGAGCCGATTGAAAGCTAAGCAATAAAAGATGACTATAAAAGCGATCCAATAGAGCTTAGGGTAACAACACTTAGAACAAGTTAAACAGCTATTATGTAGAATCGGTGATAAAGCCTTCAACAGAGCCGATTAGATTGTGTTCTAAGCTGGATAAGGGGTGATAAAAGCTAAAAATAACAAGAAACTTGTAGATCTAGCTGATATCGATAACTGTCGAATACATCTAAACGAAGCAACAGCGATGCGCCGGGATGCTAAAACTTAAATGTTACTCAGTAGGGGTAGAACTCACGAGCAAGCCTTTGGGGATCGAAATCGCCTCAACTCGCAAGAGAACCCGAAAAAGAAAAGCTTTGGCGAAGTCGCCGACTTGAAAGTAAATTGCAAGTAGTAAAGGTTTGTTGTATTGAATGTGTATTATTCTTTCCACGACCCTCAGGGTTTATATTTATACCCTGGAATTACAAACTCCTAGTCGAGTACAACATGGCTAAACTTGACGCAAAAGAAAGAAACTCTCTAAATATCACGAGCTAAAACTATTACTTAAAACATACATAAAGCGGACCAACTTGGCCCAATTAAGCCAGTAACTATCTGAATCGGACATCCTCTAACTTGCTTGCTCAGATTTTGATCCTTGCCCCCCCCCCCCCCCCTCAACATCCGATTCCGATCCAGAATCTTCTCTCCCTTTCCTTTCTTGACGCCGATTTGAGACGTGTCAAAAAACGACATCAACAAATACTAGGGGGGAGGTGAGAATCAAGCAACATTCATCCAAACACTTTCCTCACTTCACCCTCTTCCCTCACTTCAAGAGGAGGTCTCTATGGAGGAGAGTAGCTTAGGCTAGTTTAGCCTAGGGGTAGAAAGGTAGAGAGAGGGAGAGAGTGAGTTGGAGAGGTGTTCATGTTTATCATGAACACTCTCTCCGTTCATGTATTTCCTGGAGAAATTCTGAGCTTAGAGAGCATTTATAACACCTAGACTAAGATTGCTCCAAATCAAATCTTGGAGTTTTAGTATGGATTAGTCAAATTAGTACGCTATGCGTGCTACTATACAAAAATACAGGGTATTAATAAAACTATATATATGTGTGTTAGAAGCAACATTGTGTTGATTATTAAATTTAAAACTAATTAAAATAAACTGAAAATTTTAATTTATCAATGTTGGAATATAATTTCATCCCAAAGTAATTATACCTCGCATTATTAGTTCTCTAAGTTTGAGCGCCATACAACAATTTTCTTCATTAAGAATTTGACTATTATTAGACATTTACATTGTATGGTTCTATAAGCACTACACAATATTTTTCAAAAAATGTAAGTTAGTGTTTTGAAAAAAAGAATTATGGTGGGTCCCACATACAGGCATGTGGGTCCCATGTATGATGGACCATGTGGGGCCCACATATTGCATGTCATGTGGGTCCCATGCATGGTGGGTCCCATGGGACACATGAACAGTAGCACATACGCTAGAATTGCTCCAATTCTTGGAGCTTTAGTATATAGGAAGGAATAGATAACCAAATCATTGCTAAATAATAGCTTACAGGTAAAAAGTGGAATGTTATTCTGCAATTGCAATACGCAACATACATTCATGTTGTCAGGCTGGTATTTACTAGGTTTTAATTCTGATAATGGTGTAGCCGGTTGGTATTTGATGTTGTATCTCTTTGCCAAATTCATTGTAAAAACATCGTATGAACAGCATTACTGATGACTTGAGGGTGGCAGATCAACTTCCACAGGTAGGGGTGAAAACGGTTGAAACCAATCAGAAAAGGCCCAAATCATTTTCAGTTTCTTTTTGTTGTCATGAAAACAAAAGTCAAGTCACTACAACGTACCATTTAATCCGTGACGGAATCCTGGCGACGGTTTCAGAAAACGTTAGCATTTTGCTCTAAGCCCAGGAAATCGTGACGGTTTATCAATTCCGTCACGGCTCGGCCCGAATACTGCGACGGTTAAACAAATCCGTCGCCAACATAAATGAATTAAAACATGTCATGTTCCTAATTGAAAAAAATAAAAAAAAGGTGCAACATGAGCGATTTGAACCTTGGTCATGAGGTACACCATGCAGTGGCTTGTGGCAAAGTTTAGTAACAAAATTTACTTATTGAAAATCACCCAGCCGCCCCGGCCGGCTCACCGGCCCCCCATAGCCGAGCCACCCACCAGTGCTTAAAGTTTTAATCTCGAAAAAAGAGAGGGCGAGCCCGCAACCTCCAAGTTCCAAAAAAAACCAGAGGTACCACTGCACCACTACTTTGTTTGTGACTTTCTTAGGTAAAATCAGTTATTACTATATATCTTGTCACCGGCCGTCACCGCCTAGTCATCAAACCCCCTCAGCCACATCACCGGTCGCCTCAGCCCATGTCGCCCGACCCCTCAGCCCACGTCACCGGCCGCTTGCGCCCAGTCACGCAAAAAAAGATGCAAGAGTGGGACTTGAACCTGGCTCTTTAGGAGTAAAGTTACTAGCATTACCACTGCGCTAAAGCTGTGCTCCGTGTATAGAATGGGTATGAAAACTAACAAACGTTTATTCTGTAAAACATTTTACAGGAGGAAAAAACGAAGCACATAAGATTCGAACCGAGGTCTCCAAGGTGAGACAATAACATCATACCACTACACCACAGCTTAGGTCGCTATCATTTTTAGTGTTCAACTTATATATTTCGTGTAGCAGACGCTTGGCAGTGCAAAGAATTTCGCGATCACGTGGCGGCATTAGGTTGGTGGAGTTCTTCACCAGAGCATGTGGCGGCTTACCAAGCTGAGCGCATCTTTTTCTCTTTTTAATCTACAATTAAAACTTATAACTGGTATTTCTGGGTCATAATAACTCCAAATTCGTTGATTTTTTTCTAATTGTTTGTAAAATCATAATCTTTCATGTAATTTCGTTCATTTGCATAATAATTTTTATTTTATATATTGTTTCTATATAGCTTATTTTCTTGTACCGAAAGAGAATATATAAAGAATATTTTTACATAACAAATGATAATATAACTTCATATTTTGTAATGTTATGGTAAACATAAGATTCTATCCAGGTTTGAGATACATACGACTTGAAAATATAAATCACTACTCAAATCTCAAAGTTTGAGTTGAATTATTAGAAACTATGTGAGAGATGTCTCCACTTGTGAACAATGTATACTCCAAACATTGTGAAAGCTTATGAAACTTTTATGTTAAGATTATATGTTCATAAAATGGTTCTATGACAATTTATAGTATCTTCAGCACGGATCGACGAGTTGCCGAGTGAGTTGTCCTAGGCAGCGTTCGTCGCGGGGCTGAGGCGGCACCTCTCACGGCCTCCACTGCGTCCTCTGCCTCCTCCCTCCCCGTACGTAATCTCCCCTAACTCCAAACTTCTCGCCCCCTCCCCCCCCCCCCCCCCTCTTCGATTAGATTGGTTTCGTGGGTTGGATCCGGTTTGTGGTTCGAGTTGGTTTGCTGGATTACATTTTGGTGTGCTCGGCTTGTTGAATCTGTAGGAGAACACGTTCGCTGAAGAATGTTTCTGGTAGTTAGCTGGTATGTATGCAGGTGTATGCAGTGCACTAGGAATGTGCAGGTTCGGTTTGGTTCCACAAAACACAATTTTCTTTATATTTCACCATTAGTGGAGGGAAATTAGTGGGAAAGTTCAGTTATAACTAACAAAACCTGGCATTCGATAGGGGAAAATCTGAAGAGGGGGAGAGCTCTTATTTTTCTGATGCTGAATCTTTTTTCTCTAGCTTCTTTTTTAACACTGAGTAACCACTAGTGAATTCCTAGATTAGTGATGCATGTGCTTTGGACTACCATTGTATTATAATCATCTTGTTTAAAAAAAATGCATCAACATTGTTAGCTTATTGATGATGTTCTTGGATTTCAGTTGGCTTGATGGCTTTATAGTAAGGTGGGATGGAGTGCTAAATTGGAAGAAAGTAGTGGCATGTGGGTAAATCCAGGTTAGTTCCTGCAACTATACTATAATAATATCTTGCTTTGTGTTTTTGCCTCTGGGTTGCAGCAATTAGTAGTTTCATACTATGATGCAAGTAACACTGAAATACACTGAATGTTAATGGCATAAATACTTCTGTGCTGATACGTGCAAATCTCTGAACACATAATTAGGTAACTCTAGCCAACACATATTTAGCCTGCGCTATACTACTGCTTGTATGATTGTTGATACAGGCAATCATTTTATATCGATACATACTGGCCCTACATTGAGATACCTCCTTTGCTTCTTGTACATTCAGACTTTTGTGCACTAGTTTGGCAATTTGTAGTCCTCTAAATTAATAAGTTCTGCAATTGGTAGGCTCTTTGTGTAGAGCTTTGGTTAGTGGCACTTTAGCAGATCTAACTTGTATGTAGCTCTCTATGACATTCATGTGTATCTTCTGAACTTTGTATGAACAACTGTGTAATGGAAACTCTAAAAGTCTTTAGTACTGACGACTATGAATCACGACTCTTGTAGTTTGGCCTTTGGGTGCTATCAATTGGTTCTATTCCTCTGCAGCACACTATTGCAATTGTCTGAATGTTTTGTGAAGTTTCAGACTTTCTCTAGCTTGCAGTTCATTGTCTTAGTGTTAAATGGAAGATTTTGTTTGTCTGACATACTATAGCTGCAGCTCGGCTATTTAATTCTCTCTGGTTTTATCCCCTACTGCAGCTTGTGCTCTTCTCTGGCTTTTAATTTGTGAAATTAATCAACACATGTTACAGCTTTTGCTAAAACTGTTGTTTTTGTAAACTGTGGTATTTTGTTTTGCAACTTAAAAAACTGCGATTTCTACCTACTGTGGTTTGTGAAAACTGTAATACCCAAACAGGGCCGACAACTAACTTTTGTCTGTTCCAAATTAGTGTGCGGTTCCTATTTTACTTACGTGTATGAGGTCGATGTAATCTGAAATTTACTACCTTAATGTTTTGAGGTCGATGTAGTGAAAGGGAAGGGGAAGATGTGCATAAGGGATTGTTTGGAAAATTGTCCTTTTGTAGATAAGATTATCTTACCATAGTATTTATGGACTGTATTCTCCATTTGTGTGAAACTTTACATTATTTTCAACCAGCTTGTATTTGTGCTCATAACTTGACATAATTTCACTTCCAGCTTGCATCAATCAAGTTTTATGAGTTGAACCTGGTGACTGTTTTGAACCTGCAAGTACAATGGACAAGCTACAAGTCCATTTTTCACTTTCTGATGTGTTTTTCTTACCTTTCCTTTTTTCAGTTGAGGTGAAAAAAATTCTGGCTTACAAGGACTGTAGCAATTGAGATGGCGCGGGCCTGGTCGTGAATGCAGTCTGCGTGTGCCTCACCTATGTTGAGTGTGTGCAAGGTAATTTCCACTGCTTACTACTCTCTTGATGTTGAGTGTGTGCATGTTTGTGCATTCCTTTCAAAAATGCATTTGAGAGTGAGAAATGTATTTACATGCTTCCCCTAACTGATTAGACATGTTGTTTACCATAGCAGTAGCCGGTAATCATGTCACTTTGCTGTAACAGAATGGATTATTAGATGGGCAAGAAAATGATCAAGTGTTTGTTTCATAGCTCCTTTTACTCCTTTATAGTAATCTGAATCTATATAATGATCAAGTGTTAATCTGATCTGTCTTGTAGTTTTGATTGGTGGTTAATGGCTTATTCCTGTTTTCACTCAAACCCCTAAACTCTAGTAAACTAAAACAGTTTTTGCTATATGGATTTATGGTCATGTAGTAAACTGATGTTACTTTTGGTCTCTTTGTTTCAGGAAAGTAAGAGAATTACAACAGAATAAAGAGAAAGTGGTTTTGCCTGGCAAGAAGACTGATCCTTATGCCAAGACCATTATGTCTGTTCATATTTTATATAGTTTTAACATAATGACATGTGACGCTGCATGTAAACTTTATGTGATCTCATTGTATTTGATGCCTTCAAGTTCCGTGGGCTTTATTTTTGATTCTGTGCTGGAAATGCAATTTTGGAAATGGGCTTGATGGGCTTCAAATTGAGTTCTGAATTGGGCTGAAAAAATATTGGGCTAGATATTTTTTTGGATTAATATGGTGACGTCATTGCCAACGTAATTGCCACGTCAGCATCCGCGTAACTGCCACGTCAGCATCCACTTACCTGCTACGTCAGCATCCACGTAACTGCCACGTCAGCGTCCACGTATCGCCACGTCAGCATCCACGTATCACCACGTCAGCGTCCACGTATCGCCACGTCAGCGTCCACGTAGGCAACCACGTCATCGTCCACGTAGGCAGCCACATCATCGTCCATGTCAGCAGCCACGTGTCCATGTCAGCAGCAATCCGTGACGGTTATTTTCGTCGCTAAAATTGGGCTCTGGGCCGGGCTGAGTGGGCCTCGGGCTGTTCTGCGACGGTCAAAAACCGTCACGGATTGTTCAATCCGTGAAGGTTTTCTAAGAACCGTCGACCGATTTAATCAATGACGCTCAATCAATAACAGAATCCGAAACCGTCACGAAAATTAATTTGCAACGGAAATTCGACAATCCACGACGGAATGATTCCGTCACGGAATAAATGCTGTGTTGTAGTGAGTTCTACCTCCTTTCCAGAACATAGTTATTTTAGTTTTTTTTAAGCCAAACCTTTTTAAACATTGACCAACAATATCTTTAAAAATAAATTTTAAATAAAAAATGTCATATTATAATAGCTTGTTTCATGAAAACAATCTACTAACATATAGTGGGTCCCATGTATGATGGGTCGCGAGTCCCAGGCACAGTAGATACTGTGGGGTCCACATAGTCTTATCATGCGGGTCCCGTGGGACCATGTATGGTAGCACCTACCTAAAATTGCTCCAAATCTTGGAGCTTTAGTACATAGGTATAAATAACCAAATCAGTGCTAAATAGAAGTGGAAATGTATTGTATGCTTATTCTAGAATGCTATTCATGAATTTGGATATTATATTTAAATAATGCTCCCTTTGTTCCAAAATGTAAATTGTTTTGGCATTTCTAGTTTCATAGATATTGCTACGAGATGTAACAATATCTAAGAACCTAGAAAAGTCAAAACGACCTACATTTTAAAACAGAGGAGTAGATAAATTAGATAATGATGAATAAAAGTGATTGCAACTATTAATTGTGCATAAAAGTTGAGAAGAATGGTTCTTCCAGGAGGGAAAATTATGCTAAAGAAGATTCTTGTGCCATTATATATTTTCAACATCCATAAAATACTTAAGGAATATACTCGTTGCATAAAAGGCACAACTTTAATGCGTTATTATATTCTAGAACTAACGAAGCAATTCCTTGTGTTAAACAACTATATTCCCACCCCCGAAGTATATAAGGACCCAAATCGCCGACCCAGGAGGTGACGGGGACGCAGGGCCGCTCCCCCGCGTCGCCCCCCCGCAGGCGACTCGGGGGGCAACCCTAGCGTCGCCACCTCCTAGCCCCCCCCTCCCCTCCTCTTCCTCGCCGCTGCCGGAGGGGCTGCCGGAAGTTCGAGAGGGCCCCGAGGAAGGCGGCGGCGGGGCTCCCCCCACTGGTGGCTCGCGGATCTCGCGCGAGCGACGAGATCTAGGCCGGGCGGCTTCGCATGCTCGGCGTGGCGGAGGCGGCGGCCGTGCGGGCCAGGGCGCGGCGAGGGGGCCGGAGGCGTCAGGCCTAGCGACGCGCGGGGACCTCGTGAGGCGGCGGCGACGATGGGAGGAAGGTGGCAGCGAGGATGCGGCGGCTTCGGCGGGGCCCCTTCGGGCTATGCGGCGGCGGCGGTCGGCTGGCCCCTCCGGGCTGGCGGCGGCGGCGGTCTGCTGGCCCTTCGGGGCTGGGCGGCGACGGCGGCCTGCTCGCCCTTTTGGGCAGGGCAGAGCGGCGGCTGCTGGCTCGGGGGGCGCCAGATCTGGCAACCCTGGCTCTGCTGGTGCTTGCCTTGGGCTGCCGGCAGGGCGTGCAAGTCTGGGGCGCGACGGTGGGGTGGAGGACGCTCCTCTTCTCTCCCTGCGCCCGGTCATGCTGGTTTCGGTGCTGCTATGGTGGCGGGGCCGGGATGGTTTTTCGCTGGCCGTGTCATGGACGGCCGGTGCATGGATGCGCCCGTGGAAACATGGTGGCGCTGCGGGCTGTTCTGGGCCATCTCTCCGGTAAGGGCGGTGTGGAGGGGATGTGGTGCGAGCTACTATTGTTTTGACCGTGGACGTGCTGCAGGCGGGTGGTGCGATGGGCGAAGGCCTTCACTGTTAGTGGTGATGACGGCGGCGCCCTTGTGGCGTCGTTTCCCTGTTGAGGGCGTCATTGCAAGGCACCCAGCTCCTGTAGCATGGTTTGTTTCTCAGGGTGAAAATCTAATCCAGTTATGGATGAGCGATGGCGGCGCCATTGGCGTCGCGTTCTCCTTGGAGGCGTCGCTTCTCGAGACCCATATCGGCTCAAGGTAGTGGCGATAGTCAGTTGGATGGTGGTGGGACTTGTGTGCTCTGCCGAAGGCAGTGGTTGCTTGGAGGAGGTGTCGCCGCACGCGAGGAGGTGTGAGGGGCATGATGGCAAGGTGCGGAGGATCCATGGGTGCTGGAATTCTTGAGATGGCACGCAAGGTGCAGTGGTGATCTCGGTGACGGCTGGGCGGAGGTGGTGCTCTCATAGCGGCTTCATATATCTGAGTCCTTGGCAGAGGAGTGTGAGACGGTGGGAGAGGCGAGGCCCCCACGCAGAGTGGTCAGGATCAGTGGTTTTCTTGGTGCTGTGATGGGAGTGTCCTACTGAGGCAACACTGGAGCTGAGGGATTGACGATCGTGTGTGTGGCTTGAGGATGATAGCCTCATGGTGGAGGAGTTCATAGGGCCGCTCAGGTTTGCAGCGAGCTACGACTTCGGTGTGGCACAACGTTGGTGACGACGGCGCAGGCGTCGACGGCCTGATCTGAATTTCTCTCCCATGTGGTCGGGCGTGGTGGTGTTCGCTTCGGCGCGTTATGTATGAATGCTTTCTTCTTATATGATATAGCAGTGCTCCTGCTTTTATTTAAAAAAAAGAAGTATATAAGAACCACGAAATCACGATTGAGTAGGATAAATCATTTGACTTGTATATTTGTTCAACCTTTGGCATGAAACACGAAGACTATTTCCCAAGCAATCCTTTCCACGCATCCAGTCCTACACATTTGTCAAATTTACAACTTATAAAGTGGAGAAACGGCTGTTCCCTCCCGTATCTATAGGATGTACACATGCACCATATAACTCTATTATCTTGTTCCTTAATCCTTATGCAAAAATATGTTTCTCAAATGCACCAAAATATATCAAAAAATAATGGTACGCTAGAACTTATGTCGTATCTTTCAATTATGTAGAACACACAAATACATAGAGGATATAGTATTAGCTTTAAATTACGACTAGTCGCGCATGTATGTAAGAAGATAAGTTCTGTTTGTTTAAAAGCATAGGATAAGTCTTCTCCCCTCACATGGCTTACACTTGGGCGTGGCTTCCTTCCCACTAGCGGTAAGAGGGGAGGCTGGAGAAGCCACAGGTTGCGTTGCCGCAAAGGATCCGAGCAGCAGCCCCGTGCTCTGCTCTGCTCCCTCCGTCATCTACAAATACCCTCCTGCTCTTCCTCCGCTTGCTTCCTCTCTGGACTCCCCCATCTCTCCCCCCTTTCTCTCTCTTTCCTCCTATCTCTCCTCACTCGCCTCGCCATTAAAACGCAAAGCTCCAAAAACAAAACAAAACACTTGACGCAAGGAAATCATCTTATCTGCTAGCGGATCCCACCTTGAACCTTCCATCTTGAATCATCCCAGCCCGCGAATTCCTTCCCCCCGATCGCCGCTGGATTTTTCCTGGATTTTTTTCCAGATTTTTGAGGTATTTTTTGGTTTGGGGGCGGTTTCATTGCCATTCCTGAGCGGGGGATAGGGTTAGGGTTTGTGGGGATGAGGGTGCACGGGGAGGTGTCGGACGACGAGGCGGCAGTGGCGGCTGCGGCGGGGGAGCAGGTGCCCATTTCCCCGACGGCCGCCTCCGCGGGGCAGCAGTGGCTGGTGGTGGGTTACGCCCTCACCAAGAAGAAGGTCAAGAGCTTCCTGCAGCCCAAGCTGCTCGCGCTCGCCAGGTAAAAGAAGAGACCTGCTGATCCCCCGCGTCAAAGCTGGAATCTTTTGTGTGATTGTCCCAGGAGGAGAGGCGTGTGGGGTGCTGGTGGTGGCCGATTTGGTTGACTGAAAGAGATGTGGTTTCTGTTTAATTTAATTATTCTGGAACGACACAAAGGAAATGGTGGATTGGTGGTTAGGAGCTTAAGGACAAGTCAATTTAAACATTCAATTTACAATTCCTAATCGGATTGTGTTGTTCCTTTCCTTTGTGGGGAAGTGAATTTTGTTGATTCAGTAGGTAGGAAATGGGGAGGTGATTTGATTTCTATGATTTTGGATGGAATGGAATTGACTGTGTATTCTCTAGTGACAAGGATAGTCCATCAAATTGAGGCCTTATAATCATGTGGGAGTCAATTGGACAGTGAGAGTAGCATCTTTATGCGTTATTGTAGCTAAAAACTTGGGGGTCATACTATTTTACTAATATTGGAAGGAATCTAGGGGCTTGATTGTGAAATGTTAATTCTGACACAAGCTACCAGTGCTCGCCGTTACTTTTCTGTTGTGTTGACCCTTTGCATAGCTTATTGCTAGGTTGATTTGGAAATACGGGTAATCTTGTATGCACATTCCATTTGGTTGGCATCTGAGATTCTCATGTTGGAATATTCTTCTGGATAAGCACATCACATGTCTTTAAAATGACCACTGATGACCAAAATAATATGTCCAGGCTGTTGGGCAAAGTCTAAAACTTCCTTGAATGACGCCTCACTCCAAAATAAACTATCATAAGGATATTTTGACTTGACCAGACTTGATACATGCGCATATAAACAAAAGATGGTGGAAAATGAAGTAAATGAATTGGAATAGGGGAATGCCTTTGTTTTGTCTGTTAGAAGAGATTTTTCTTTTAATTTGTTTTGAAACATAGTTTGTGTAATTTTTATGTGTACCTATAAGCTTCGAATCAACTATGTTTATTGTTCTAGGTTTATTGATTGTCTGCTTTGTTTTTAAAGTCATTTTCAATCAGGCGATTTAGTAATTTGTTTCCATTTAGAGGCTTAAATATCATGAACGAGCTTTAGATTGCATATTTAGCTCTAGCACTATGTGATGTAAACAAAATTAATTTTGGTCTATTAGATATACATTCTTTAGTAGAACCATTACTTTGTATTGTGAGCTTTATTTCCTGTTTTTTTTTTTCTACCTAGCATATAGGTTCAGTCCTATCTGCATTCAAGTTTCTATCTGAAGAAGGAATGACAGGAACACTTATTTTTTTTAATTTTCTAAAAATTATTAGTGTGATATGCCCTAGCTAGAGAACCTTAATGGTTTTCTTTACTGATTTGTTAGTTACATTTATGATCTGTTACCTGACTTCAAAATAAGAAAGGCTGGATGCTATGATGTAGGTTTACCTGTTGGTTTCCAGCACATTAAATTGTTAGGGTTATTGTATAGCAATCTGTGGTGGATGGTATGAGTCAATTTTCAAATAGAAGATAATGTAAATATGCAATTCAATGCACGCATTTCTTTTCTGGATTTGGAAGAATATGAAGTTTCTAATCAACAAAGCTTATAGTAGACCAATTAGAATACAAAGCTTCAAGCTGCTTCAAGTTTATATGTATCTAGTTATGAATCCGCCTCAATAAATTTTCATATAACCCTTTGGATGATTCTGCTCTTTTTTTCTCTTTTCATTTCAGTATAAATATGATCAGCATCTCTTACCTGCATTGTCTTTATACTATTTTACGAGTGTTTTCAACTATTTTGGAATCCTGCATTTGTTCAGGAAGAAAGGTATTCATTTTGTATCAATTGATGAGACTCGTCCTCTCTCCGAACAAGGTCCATTTGACATTATTTTGCACAAGGTCCGTTGCTTGGTCTTTCGCATATGATATTGCAATTTGGGTTATCCTTTATTTCTTATTTAGGTTTTGTTGAACATCCAGATTCTCTGGCCTATTTCATATAAGAGAATGCTTGTGTATCCTGCATCTTATTTTCGAAACCTGTTTTCATACTCTCTGAGCTTCTTTTTCCCTTTTGACGTTTGTGCGTAATGTTTGTCAGCTTACTAGCAAGGAGTGGCAGCAAGTTCTGGAGGTTGGCCCTGAACACCAAAGTGGAAACCTTCTCTTTGCAATGTGTATTTGTGTACACCTAAAACTTGGTCCGCATTTAGTGTAGCTACTAAACATGCAATTAAGTATTATGTTTTATTTTACAGCTAGATTGCAGAATCATGAGGCTTATTGCAGTATTTTCATGCTAAGCGTGTTGAGTGTTGTGTTTTTTTTTTCCTGCATATATTCACTTTTTTCATATTCTTGAAGGATTATCGTGAAGAGCATCCGGAAGTGACTGTTCTCGACCCACCAAATGCTATACAGCATTTGCACAATCGCCAGTCCATGCTTCAAGAAGTTGCTGATCTGAACTTGTCCAATGGCTATGGTATTTTTTTTCTGGTAACTTCAATGTTTCATTCATTTATTAGCAAATGGATTTATGTGAAGAGTTTATTTGCTCTTATTATGTGTAAGTTAACTTGATATGTTATGACCTAGAGTAATATATAGATAGAGAGGAGGGCTTCAATTGTTATTTTTAATTCCCAGCTAGTTGATTGTTCAAGTTATTGGCTAGATAATTATTGGCATGGAATCAGACACACTGTCAGAGCTCTACTTTCTTAAATGTTCATAATTGTTCTCTAACATCTTAAAGTGTAAAATTGCCACTTTTGTTATGCCGCGTGATTGGAAATGAGTTATGCACTTTCATCCTAGGAAAATAACATGTTGAGCTTTTTCTCTTCATTATTTCTTCTTTTTTTGCGAAAGTTCACTTCATTATTTCTTGTGATTAATTATCGCAGGTGAAGTTTGCACTCCACGGCAGTTGGTCATCATGAAAGACCCATCTTCCATACCTGATGCAGTTGCCAAGGCTGGACTAACCTTGCCCTTGGGTGAGTTATTCCTACGTAACTATGATCCTGTTACTCCTGAAAGAGAAATCATGAAAACAGTATACAGAAGTTCAGAATTTGAAGATGAACAATATCTAGAATTTATTGCATTGAACATATAAACGAATACATTTGTTAATTGATACTTCCCAATAGGACCACAAATTGTCGTAGTTTTGTTGAGTTATTGATAAAAGTTTATGTGTTTAGTGTTAAATGTGACATAATATTATAATGCTCCAGAATAAGTAACTTCCATTTCTTTGTTATTAATTTATTGTATTAGAGTTAGTCTTACTTTGGTCATTGACTATTTAAATGTTAATTATGTATCTCTTTTTTTTCGATTAGGCTTTTTTCCTGTAGGTTTCATTATATGCTTGATTGCTGTAAGCAAAATGTACCTTTCAAGGAAAAGACACAAATATCAATAAGAGATTCCAGCTCATTGGGTTTTATGAGTCAATGATGTAAAATTATTCAAACCTTTTGCTGAAAATGCTTTGGATACTAGCTTGTCAGTATTTAGTAATTAGTAGTCACATGGTAACAAAAGAAAGAATGGTCTTGGGATAAGAGTATAGTAGGGATGTTTGCTGTTACCAAACTTTGCGCTTGGTATTCCTTCCAATTCAACTAATGATGAAGGCAACACTTTATGGTTTGGCAATTCTCTTGTAATGCCTTTAAGTTTCACCTCCATTTATTTTTCGTTCTAGTTTGCTGCATCTTCTATTTTTATCCATTCCTGTTATGAGCTGTAACTCATTTTGCAGTTGCCAAACCATTGGTTGTTGATGGAACATCAAAGTCTCATGAGCTATCCCTTGCATATTTGGAGGCATCTCTGCCTTTGCTTGATCCTCCTCTTGTTCTCCAGGAATTTGTCAATCATGGTAAACATTTAACTCTTTACCCATATATACTTGCAAATGATTGATCTACATTGAAACTGATTTTGTTGTGTGTACAGGTGGGATCCTATTTAAGGTATATATTGTTGGTGAAACTATACGGGTTGTCCGCCGGTTTTCACTTCCTGATGTTAACACATATGACTTGGGAAACAATGATGGAATCTTTCGGTTTCCAAGAGTTTCCTGTGCTACAAATAATGCAGAAGATGCAGATGTAGACCCTTGTATTGCAGGTAAGTACCGGTGAAATTAATTAAATCTCTATTGGTTTAAACTATTGCAACTTGCTTGCTTCATCTGAGTCCTGTTAGTTCAGGTATAGGTGCCCTGATGAATGGACATATATGCCATTTTTCAATCCTTAAAATAAGTTCCACTGAAGTTGTAAAGTCTGTTAGAAGAGGTGTCAACTTATTAATTTCCCTGTTACTTATATGTTTGTAACTGATCAAACTTATTTGGTTTTATGACAGAACTTCCTCCAAAGCCACTTCTTGAGAAACTCGGCAAGGAGCTTCGACGCCGACTGGTATGAGTAAATCTCATTACATATAAGCCTGATGCAAAACTTCACATTTATGTGCTCGCCTGACACTTAAAAATATACCAGGGTCTTAGATTGTTTAACATAGATATGATTAGAGAACATGGAAGAAAGGATCGGTACTATGTCATTGACATTAACTATTTTCCTGGTAAGTTGCTCTTTTCAATGTTGTATGTTGCCTCTATTTCCCTCCCGATGTGTTTGTGTTTTTGTGCACAAGCAAGTTATAATCCATGTAGTTTGTAAAATCTCTAGCTTTGTGCATGACTGCTCTCTTTTTAGCTGAATTTTATTTCCGCTCAGTGTATGTCTCATGCACGGACCTTTGTTTGGATTATATTTATGGGCACATATAGTTCATTTTTGTATAGCAGCGAAGCATATTGCTGCTGTTGCATTTGTATAGTGGCCACAGTGCGCCATTTTCTGAACATGTTTTGGCAGCAGATCTGCTTTTGGGTGAAATTCGAATAAATTCTTTTGGATAAACTTATACATGCCAAGATCAGCTTTATAATCTTGTGCCGTTGCATAAGCTTTGTTACTTTTTCGGAACTTCTCAAAGCATGTTATATGTTCATCAATAGCAACACTCGGTTTGTTGGAAAGCAAATTGCTATCGGATGTTATGTTTTTGATTGTTGAGCTTACATTCTGCAGGATATGGCAAGATGCCAGGATATGAGCACATATTTACTGACTTCCTTCTAAGCCTCGTGCAAAGCAAATACAAGAGGCTTTTAAGCGGGTGCTGAAGCGTTGCTGAGATGAGACCATTAACAGATGCCATCAGGCCGTGTAACAGTGGCAACTAGATAGAAATTCCAGGTTGTGTACATAGCAAGGGGTTGGGTCTTAGCCTTGACAGGACGAGCATATCAGAAATCAAAGAAATGCTGCATGTGGCCGGGGACTGTTGGAAGAAAAGTTTGTGATCCTGTGCCCAACCTGTGTAAATCGTTTAACTGGGACACTGGGTGCCTACCTTGGCTTCTTTTCAACAAGGTGTTGTAGCTAGTCATAACTCATGAGATGCAAGGGTTACTTTCATCTTCTATAACCTGATGCTTTGTTGTTGATTGAGGGGTCAGCTGATTTGGCGGACATAGCAGTCAGCTGATTTGGTGGTGTTTAATTCCGGTGAAAAAAAATTGGTGAAAATTTTTGTCAATAGAATATTACCATTTAGGAGTATTAAACGTAAATTAATAATAAAACTAATTACAGATCTCATAGGGAACTCGCGAGACAAATCTAATGATGATAATTAATCTATAATTAATGGATTATTAGTGTATAATAGATTCATCTCACAAATTTACCCACGGATTAGAATTGGTTGTCACTAACACATTTTTGCTACCCTTGACGTGACCGGTGAAAAAAAATTGATGAATTAAACAGGGGTAAGGTCGGTTACCAGTTACTACTACTAAAGGTTCCCCTGAGACGTACAGTGCCACTTTACAGAAGTTTTTTATATTGCAAAGTACGTGTACTCATGGGAATTGTAGCTTTTGCGGTCACATGTCGTTGCAGGCAACGATATGGGGTCGGTTACCAGTTACTACTACTAAGGTTCCCCTGAGACGTACAGTGCCACTTTACAGAAGTTTTTTATATTGCAAAGTACGTGTACTCATGGGAATTGTAGCTTTTGCGGTCACATGTCGTTGCAGGCAACGATATGGGACGTCCAATCTTGCTAAAGCTGTCACGAAACCAAAAGGATTGCATATGTTTATTAGATTATAACATCATGGATCATGCTACCTCTTTATACACCTACTCCCTCCGTCTCAAAATTCAAAACCAGATACAATTGCTTGCACTAAGCTATCAATGCATTCACCAGTGGCTTTCTATCCTGTTTCAGTGGAGAATCCATGTGTGGATGAAACTAATGCAGTGAAATTGCTTAGCCACGATCAAAGAATCTGAACAGAAATTCTTCACTTTTCACTTTTCAGACACGATAACCTTGCCAATTGCATCTGAGATTAAGACCAGGAATTTGAAAATAGGAAGTAATTTCCAGTTTGCACTAGAAATCGTAGGGCACGGCATTGCCGCGCCATCTTTGAGATGGCAATTGGTGATTTTGTATGGAATCTAGAACTTTTAGAATTTTCATGAATACTACTATATAAGTTTTATTGCGCACTTGCTGGAGTGTAGTTACATATACATTCTGAAAGAGAAAAAAACGACACAGAAAGATCAGCACCTAATCTTAAGCAAAATCTCCTTGAAGCAGCCTGTACTATGAACTGAACAAAGTAATGTCTGATTCCCTTGCAACCATCCTTGCTTGTTTTCGCATAAGGTGGTCATTTGAGAGATATTTGTAGTGTTGTCGAGACTCCAAATTTGATGTAACATCCTGTGATCAAAGCAGGCTGCATAAAAATATACTCCAACCAAAATATGTGCATAAGCTGCAATGCAATATGTGCATAAGGTGCAAATACGGATTTGAGTCCTCACACTGTAAGGTGCAAATGCAATATGTGCATAAGAATATACTCCAACCAAAATATACATGAATAGAGAAAGCATTAACTAACCTTGTTAGCTTGGCATGTATTTTCCTTGAGAAGAGACTGCACTTGTCTCACACGTAGAATGCCAAATTTCTCATATTTGGCGAGTTGTTTGTTAGTTATTCTTTTATTTGGTCACACTTTTTTATTATTTTGGTTGAGGCATAAAGAAAAAACGGTCTGCTAGTTTTACCAAGACACACCAAACATTCTAGCCGTTGGGCATTTGAGTTGTATAATTTTTTGGTGCATCAAGAATTAGCGACTTTAAAGGAAATTAATGAGAAACGACGACTTTGATCATTTTAACAAAAAGGGGAGAATCATTTTATTGTACATGAAGGATGAGCTAAATGTAGGATTTGGATGCAATTCTTACCCAAGGAGAATTATAATGCCAGAATTCAGGAGTATTTGGAATTAGAACCATAATGCCTGAATTTAGGAGCGTGTGCAGAACCTCCAGTTAGTTTCACAACTCTGTTCTCCAGAACTTGAATCGATCAGAGCTCAAACTGAAAGAATAGGTAGGCTTATCTCAGTCAAAGAACAAGGACATCGAATAGCTCTTCTTCGTAGGCACTGCCGTATATTGGTCTGGGAAGCATTGCCCAACTTGAGATTAAATATCCATTCAGTCATTTGATCGAGCATGTTGTGAGCAGCAATTTTTTGAGAGCGAGCAGAGCACGGGAAAGGAAGAGAACATCATCAGCTGCGAGCCTGGGACACCCACATGACCACATGTGCCGCAGCGGTGCTCGACGACGCGTTTGGCCAGCAACATCGGTCCATACGCACGGAGATCGACGAAGTTTTTTTTTTTAACAAAATCGGGGGGGGGGGGGGGGGGGGGGAGTTCCCCACCTACACTCATTCATCGAGAGTGTCACATTTACATCATATTGGCTCCTGGCATTTCAGGGTAGAAGTACAGGGAGGCGAGAGAGAAGAGTGTTACAGAGTTACAGCATGTAGGCGTGCTTGTAGATATTCTCGGCAGTTCCGGAGTTGGCCTTTTTTGCTTACTGTATCGACAGCTCCATTTATCCAGATCATCGATGACTCGTCGAATGACGTCAGTAGGAGAAGCAAGTTTCTTGTCGAAGATCATGGCATTTCGTGCCTTCCATAGTTGCCAGAGGATTATCAGTATCACGTCGAGATGGACTGATGGTGGTAGCCCCATATCATGACAAAAAACCAAGGTAGTCTGTAGCCTAGCAACGAAGATGATATGCCAATACGGCGCCAGACAGTAACAGCTCGACCGCATTGCGAGAAGATGTGGTCCTCAGTTTCGAGAACGCCAGGACAACATTCGCAACAAGATTGCTCAATTGGTTTGATGTTCCGATGGCAGAGCGAGGCACGGCTGTTGAGTCGTCCATGGAACAGAAGCCAGCTGAAGAACTTGATTTTTACCGGCACACGCGTGTCCCAGATGCGGAGAAGGTCCGGCGCTGGAGTGCCTCCTGAATGTAGCTGTTCGTAAGATGCACTTGAAGTGAAGGTTCTTGAGCGTGCGTCGGCAAGGCAGTGGACCGTCTGGCGAGTCTGACAAGGTGACCTGGTTCAAGCAATTCTGTAGCAAAGACATTTCTTCAGCAGCACATTGGGACAGCCGTGGTCGCATTTGGGAGGTTAGAGGTGCATGCAGAGCGTCACACACGAGGGCGTGTGGTTTGATAGAATGCGAGTACAACGCGAGAAAAGTTTCTGCTAACGCCGTGCTGAATATCCATTGATCATGCCAAAAGGAAGTTGTTTTCCCGTCTCCCACATGAGAGGTAGTGATGGAGCGATATCTCTTGATTTCCTCGCAGACAATTTTGGCAATGTAGGCTGGCTCCGAAACCATTTTTGCCAAGGGAGGTCCTGACGGTCATGGAGTTTGTGAACGAATTTCAGAAGAAGGCAGTGGTTTTGAGTCTCCAGATTTCGAATACCAAGGCCACCATTGGATTTATCTTGGCAAACTCTTTCCCATGCGATCAGGCATTGCGAACCATGACATTTCTCTTCTCCAGTCCAGAGGAATGCCCGACGACGTGCATCTAATTGTTCTCTGACACCTTTTGGTAGAAGGATAGAAGACATCTAGTAAATCAGAAGGTTGCTTAGCACTGCATTATTTACCAGCGTGAGGCCATCGGTGCTCAGTAGTCTTGCTTTCCACCCTGCCAAACGTCTGTCGAAAGTGCAGATCAGAGGTTGATAATCAGCAGCACGTAGTTTGTGTGGTGAGAGAGGGAGGCCAAGGTAGGTTTGGGGGAAACTTGCAACTTGACAACCAAGGATCTCGGACATTTGCAATGCCTTCTGAGATCGACGAAGGTTGTTGCTGCTGTGCATCTCACTTCGCCGGCTCCATTGCAGTACACAGACATAGGAAGAGGTAGCCGCATCTCCAGCACAGCAGCGCGGGCCGCCGCTTCACCTGATTTTTCGTTGTGCTCCTGCTGCTTCTCCTTTTCCTCCTCGCAGCTGCTTCTAAGTGATTCTCGAGTATGGAAGGCGCTCTGTTTCTAAGTGGCTCTCACTTGTTCATGAAACGTCGTGAGGGTGCATGAGAGGAGCCGCCGCCGCTCTGCTCCGCTTGTTCGTCGCCACCGCCGCAGCTCGCCTACTGCTGCGCCCCACCCATATAAAAAGCGTGGGCTGCCTGCTGCCTGCGCTTGCCGTCAGGTCGCCGCGCCGTCGGGATGGAGCCGCCGCTCTTTCCTTTTCCTATCTCTGCCCGTCGATGCCTCTCAGAGTCTCGAGAGGACGAGAGGAGACGAGAAAGAGTTAGAACGCTGATGTCGTCATTTACCGATCCGACGGTCAGAAATAAACGATGAGGGGATATCTGATGGCAACGACATCAGCATGACGTGGATCAATGAGATTAGCGATTTTCTGCCAGGTTTCGTTCGTTAGAGATTGGAGATCAAGACCTAGTTTGATTTTTGATGTGGAAATTCCCATTCTCTCTGTTTTATTTACACGCATATATAATGGGTTAGGGTAACTACGACTTGACTGATGTATCATTATTAGACTTAGAAACCTGGACACATGGGGATTAACACACACATATTAGCTAGGATCAGTATATCTGATGGCTACTTTTGTTGTGCTGATTGGAACATGCGAGCGAGATAGCACGATTATTGTCTCAAGTGTCAAGCAAAGATTTGTCAGCCCATGCTTTTCACATTCAAATACATAATGATGGCTATCTGAACATTATCTCCGTCGGTCAAGATCACTTACTTTATTCACACATTACGCGATGAGCATATCACATACTAATCAATCTTTAATTTTTTGGTTACCACCTACTTGATCCAATCATCAGGTTTTCACCTAACAGATTCACGACTAGGTCAACATAAAGCTTTTCGCAAAGCAGAGCATAAGTACACATCAACTGTTTGTTAATTTCAACGCCGTCAACCAAATGTTAGGTCACGAAATCTTTTAGGTACCAAGCGTGTGATGTTGCATCCTTATGTCATGATTGTTTTTTTAATAAATTGTTGGAACGAACAGATCAACTCTATCCAAAGTCCCTTTGTGAAAGCAATATATTTTAGGAGTACTTTCAATTTCAGCATGCCCATAGATTGCTCCTAGACATGCTATGGTGCAAATGAACTACTGCTTAATAGTGGAGGTGTTGGTTTGCCCTGCTTGCAGGGCTTCTCAATTTGGACCGTACCTGATGAAAGGTTGGCTACTGCGACCAGCAGACATATGGCTCTGTTTAGATGATTCGTGAAAATTTTTTCGAGTATGTTCCCTCACATGCATGGCATATTAAATGTAGTCGAAAAAATAACTCATTATATGGATGGAGTGTACTTCGCGAGACGAATCTAATGAGCCTAGTTAGGTCGTGATTAGACAATAAATTGCTACAGTAAACATATGCAAACAACAATGTATGGTCCTAATGATAGGTAGCAGCAATCATTGTCCTGCTTACATAGTCCAAGACACAAGGAATCTGATGCCGTTTAGACTAACGGTGCATGTTAATTCAGATTACTAGGGAACAGTGTAATTTTGTTCAATGGAGCATCCATCATGATTTTACAGTTGGGGTGCTTTATTCTTTGAGATAATTATTACAAAAAAGTTAGTGAACAATTGTAGTGAATGATTATGTTTTTCTCATGGACTCAATCTCCCTGGATGGTTGTATATTCCCCAAGAGCAGACAAACGGCATAGGCCTATTGCTGCTGTGTCCCTATCTCATTGATACAATATCTGGAAATTCACCCTCAACCTCATCATGCTTCTTGTATGGTATATATCTGAAAAACTATTCGTCGGCAAGGGATTCCTCAGGGCCCCATGCCATCCTGTGTTTCCATGGTAGGATTATTGCATTAATAACCAAGGCACTTTTGGCACATGGTGAAAGAAAGTACTAGGAAAAAACATCCATCATTTTACTGATGCCTTACCACCATGGCACATTAATTTCTTAAGTTAGGAGAATATTTCAGAGGAATTTAAAAAACGGGGGGGGGGGGGGGGGGGGGGGGGTGCTAGGGCTGTTCTTTTTTGAGAAAAGTTCGATTTTCAACCTCCAACTATGACAAAAGTCCGATTTTCAACCTACAACTACAAAACCGGGTAGAAAGGGTCATCCAACTGTCGAAACCGGGCAAATTTAGCCCTTTGGGTGGTTTGAATGGTGGTTTTGCATTTTCTAGATATTTTAAAAGTGTTGGTTTAATCAAAAAATTTATAACTAATTCTTTTCACATCATAAAAATATGAAACTGGTACCAAATTTTTTATAAAAATGTAATGTATTTTTTGGTGCTCTCTTTGACATTATTTGAATCTTATTTATTCCAATTTCTTATAGTTTATTATAAACAATAAAACACTAAAAATAGTAAAAAATAATGTGTTAACAACTTCAAATAGAATACCAACAAATAATTTACATTCTAATAAAACTTTTGGCACCAATTTCATATTTTTAGGATTTAAAATGAATTAGTTATGACTTTTTTTTATTAAACTAGAATATTTTAATTTATAGAAAAGGCAAAACCACCTTTGAAACCATCCAAAGGGCCAAATTTGCCCGGTTTTGGCAGTTCGATGGCCCTTTCTACCCGGTTTTGTAGTTGTAGGTTGAAAATCGGACTTTTGTCACAGTTGAAGGTTGAAAATCGAACTTTTCCCTTCTTTTTTTCCTTTTTGATTCATGCCTGCTTATTACCGTACCATACCTTAATCGAATTTATGGCACTAGTTCATACCGGTGGTTCGAAACTTTTTTTCTTTATTTTGTCAATGTCAGGTCATTCTTTTGAAAAAAAAATCTAAACCCTTTGGTGCTTTTATGTCTCGGTCTATATCTATTTGCTTGCTAAAAAAGTCAATATGTCGGCAACCGGCGCCAACTTATTCACTATCTTTTTTTTTTTTTTTGCCTTTGAGATGTGTATGAATATTTGACGGTGTGTGGAAAACCTTTTCTTTTCAAGAACATACAAAACTGTTGCGTGCCATTGAGATAAGAACAAAAAGGAGCACAACTATCTATAATAGATCAAAACCCAGTGAGTACTAGATCAAGAAACTTGGCAAAAAGGGAAATATGAACTTATAATGTCCATTTAAACAAGCATCGTAACGGCTTGGTGTACTTCAAGTTCCAGCTCTTTGGCATGAGAGTTTCTTTAGCTTCAAGTACCAAAAATGATGTATTAGCAATTAGAATAATAATCTCTCTATCATTAGGTAATCCTACCAAACAAATGAGAACAAAACAAGTTACATATACTTCACATCTAACACCATGAGTCCATGAATCATGAAGTGCTCCAGTACAATGATTGAAATCTGTATCTTGTGCAAGATAGCAATAGCTAGAATGAAAATGACCAATAGGAAAATAGAAAAAGAAAGAACAATATGTCACCCACAGTACATTATTCCAGCTATCAGTTAGGCTAATAATGCTTTTTTGTTTTCGTGGTTGTAAAAGTGAACTCTATGGTGAAGTCAGGACTCATACATGCACCTAAGTGTTAATAATTACTAGTGTGAATGTTGCCAGTTCTATTCAGTTCTCACGATCATTGGACCAAGCATGCTCTAGTAGTCTAGTGGCAATGTATCGAGATATTGACCATCATACTACCACAATTGAGTTAATTAGCCACTATGTTCTTGCATGACTAAATTATCTAACACTGGAATTTCTTTTGTTAGAGAATAAGATCGGTTCCATCTTTGCCACACCAGTTATATCTTGGCTGCCATGGTTTGAGCGGCAACAAAATCTGTTGACCACAAGAGCTGGAAACGCGGTACTAAGGAAGGGAAGAGGTGGTTGCTTTATCAGTTGGATTGATCATTCGTTACACTACATTCAGGTGTTGGGTTGCAAAGACATTTCACACGGTGGGCAAGAGGTCCCCATCACAGATTTGTGGAGGATTTGGTGATGACGACTGCAGCGTGATTCAGGATCAGATCCCATCCGAACATGGATTAAAAATTGATCAGAACCCACAAGTATCAAGGCTAATTAATCAATGATCATTTATTCTGGCATGCATTATTTATCACCACCAAAAATGTCAATTTGCACGGTAACAATCACAACAATTATTGTTGAAATATCTGTTTTTTCATGAATTACGAAATTATCCAGTTAGGTTCCTAAGAGTTATGCTTAAATATATTCCCTTTTCTAAAGAAAAAAGGTTCCCAAGAGGCATGATATACTCTTATTGCATTGATGTCGAAGGCTACATGATGGGGCACGTCCAATGTGATTGCTTCAATAAAAGGAGCAACTAATGTCATCCACAAAAAGGGTTCAGTTCTTTGTCATACGAATCCCGTAATTACATCATTAACACAAGTAATGTTCTGTATTTTTGTAAAAGTGAATGTTCCCTAAATGGCTGGCAGTACTGACACAATAAAAAAAAAATTGGCTATTGCTCGCGAAAAAGGTTGCCTGTAGCTGAAGATTTTCCACAATGGAATGTCGGGCAAAAGAAACTTCAACCTTTTGCAAGATACGCACGTAAAGGCCTTCAGCGAAGCATCCACGATGCTTCCTCCAAAAAAAAGTTCTGTGCATATAAGCGGCTCCTCTATGGCTCCATCAGCACAATGGCCCCACCCCTATCTGACATAATTTTTCTTCTTCCTGCAAATCCATTGTTATTGTAAATAAACATATTAGTATCTTGCTATTTATTTGGCACCCAAATGTTGCAACCAAGTTATTTGTAGTTGGTTCATTGATATCTAAGCTCATAGTTCAGAAGAAATACATAATCTAGAGAGGTTCATTGATATCTGAGTATTGAATACTTACATATATTTTAAAATAGATAGTGGGAATGCAAAACAAAGTAATGTTGAGTGAGTTTCTTGCAAAAGATATTCACATAATGTATAGTCTCCTTTTATCTTACTAGGCAAAGTTGCGACGTGTTACTTTAAGTTTACATCAATGCTTTCTAATATTCTGGCTACATGTTACTTATCACTATGTAAAAAAAAAGCTCATCGCAGATGCGTCTAGACGGTCTTCGGAGACGAATTTTTTTCGTCACCCTTTTTTCGTCACCGATCAAACAAGATCGATGATGCGAAAAATCCGCGTCACCGATCATCGACTGATCAGTGACGCGGATTACACGCGTCACTGATACACTTCATCGGTAACACTTCTGTAATAATCGTGGTATGATGTATCCTGAAAGGAAGATGTCTAAAGCCAGAAATATATCCACCTCATAGCGCATACCTATTCATGTACTAATCGTGGTATGATGTATCCTAAAAGGAAAATGTGAAATATATCCATTATTTTAAGAAGGCAAAGTTGGACCAAACATTGAACAATCAAATTTACATTTTCTAGACAATGAACAACTATAAGAGCATCTCTAAGAGATTAGCCAGAAAAAACTAGCCAAATTTACTAATTTAGCTACTCTTAAAATAGATTTGACAAACAAATAATAAAGTATTCCAACAGACTCTATATGCATGACTAGTGAGGTTGGCTAGCTAAAAATAGAGAGCGAATGAGATGGGATGAAGAGCTACTAAATTTGAAGAGTCATTTACAGAGTCCGTTGGAGATGTTTTTCGTTTAATATTAACTAATTTTATCTTTAGGAAACAATTTAGATAATATTTTAGAGATTGAGGACCCGGTGTGTCCGAGGACCGGTGGATGGTCGCTTCCTGGTGTGATGAGTGATTGACAACGTGGTGTGGATTGACGTTTCCCTTGGCTCAAGTATTGCAGGTGTAGAATGCGGCTTGGTTGCATTGGTGCAGGTGAAGAACAGGCGCGAAAGGTCTTAGCCATGGCGGCCTCCGAGGAGCGGAGAGACAAGTAGGCTTGGTTCGAGGGACCCGGTGGCCAGATGGATCAAGTGCGGTTCACATGCTGGCAAAAACGAGCAAGGGGACGTGGTTCCGGTGTGAGGTGGCGGCTCACAACCGAAGCTCGTACGCGGACGAGAAGCCGGCGTAAGGTAGCGGCTAACAACCGAAGTTTGCGCGCGGGGTTTGGTGATTTGGCCACAAAATCATCGGTGGACGGTTTCCCTTGGTTTGGGCCTCAAAACCAAGGACCGAGGACTCGACGTGGCGAAGATACGCTGCTGGGCCAAGTGTGGCTGGCAGGGGCGGTTTAACCGCCCCCCAGAGCCGGTTTAACTGCCCCCCTGGGCAGGCCCAAAAACGGCGTCGAGGAGCTTCGATCCGGAGGACACGCGGCGTGACTGCAAGGCTTGCGTCGGAGGGAAGCTAGCTTGCGGTGGAAGGTGTCCCAGCCGGAAAATATCTGAAACCAAATGTCAAATTTGCCCCTGAGGGGTATGTATCACTTAGGGGTAGTTTAGTCTTTAGAGCGCCACCACTTGGACTACTAATAGGCCCCTAGGGCATGGTGGCTGCCATCTCTTTAGACATCTCTTCTAGTTATCCTTTTAGTTCTCTTTGGTTTTCTCCTTGGAACTAGTTTCCCCTTCATCCCCTCCACCTAGAACTACTTCGAATCTTTCCTAGTTTGTATAGGTGAATTCATGGTTATGTGATGGAGTTTGTGCTGCTCATCTTTGTGTCATGATTTGATTTCACGAGCTCCTTTTTCTTTTTCTATTTTCGTGGGTATTTTCGGAGCTATTTTTGGGGGATTTTCGTTCTTCTCTTTCTAGGGCGTTTTCTCTCGGATTTCTTTGGGGGATTCACGTATGAGTGCCTTGTGCCTCTTTTGCTGGTGATTCTTTGCCCCCAAACGCCGGGAATCGCTTTGGATTTGAGATTTTCGAGATGAACTCGAGGTCATGGTGTTCTTCACGAGATCTGAGATTCCGGGAGTTGTAGCGAGTTAGAGGCCGAGATCTTTTGAGAAAACACTCCACTGGAGGTCTATATCATCTGACCAAAATCTCGTCTCAAGAGCTCAAGCGGTTTGGGAGATCCACTTTCGGTTTGACTTTTTCCCGAGCTTCCCAGGCCTGGGCGGTTTAACCGCCCCCCTGACCCAGTTTAACCGCCCCCCTGGGTGTGTTGGATCGAGTCTTGTTTCGGGTCGTTTTGTGTTCCTTTCGATCGATTCGAGTTCCGCTGCGTATTTCTTGTTTCTAGGGTCAGTAGCTTGACAGTGGCTACGTGATCTTGGCAAGATCGCTTTCGGAGGTTTCGGAGTTGATTTGGGAAAACAGTTGGATTGGTTGGAAAGAATTTTTATCGGCTCCCATTCACTCCCCCCTCCCCTCTCTGGTCGCCGTTTCGGTCCTTCAATTGGTATCAGAGCCGGTTACGGGTCTTTGCGACTCTAACCAGTCTAAGATCCAAAGATGGCGTACCAAGATCGGGGTTCCGGGCCTCCGCACTTCGATGGGAAGAACTACCCGAACTGGGTTGCGCGTATGGGCGCTTTCTTGCGAGGCAAAGGAAAGTTGTTGTGGGATGTGACCAAAGATGAGAACTATGTCAATCCCACCAACTTAGATGCCTAGGATGCAAAGGATAAGTTTGAGGCGAATGCTAGAGCTGTTGACTACTTGTTCCGTGCCTTGTCTGCCGAGGAGTTTGAGCGTGTTTTGGGCGAGGACCTAGCTAGCCAGATCTGGCAGAAGCTCAAGGTAGCCCACGGTGGTGATAGCCATGTCAAGGCTAGGCTTTTCTCGATGTATCGCAGAGAGTATGAGAATTTTGCTCATTTACCTGGAGAGTCTGTTGATGCTTTGTTTCAGCGTTTCACTTCCATTGTCAACAACATGAAAGCCAACATTACCGTACTCCCATACTCGGATCATGACCGAGCTATCAAGCTCCTGCAAGCACTTGATAGATCCGTGTGGGGTGCCAAGGTTGAGGCGATCATGGAGTCGGCAAACTATGAAACTTTGTCTGTCGATGAGCTTTTCTCGAAGTTGAAGTCTTCTGAGGTTGACAGACAGCTGCTTGCCAAGGCTAAGAGTCCGACTGATCCCCATAGTCTGGCTCTAGTCGGTGGCTCTGGATATGGACATGCTAACACTCCTAGACACTTTGCTTTGTCTTCTCTTGTGTCTCTTCCAGATGAAGAATATGAGGTGCTGAGCGAGGAGGATCTCGCGTTGCTCACGAGGAGGTTCGAGCGGATGTATCCAGAACCGGAAGGGTTCGAGGCGTGCCGGGAGTACGTGCTACAGATGCGGGAAGATGGGCCACTTCATCGCCGAGTGCCCCGAGGAGATCAAGAACGACTACAACCGCAAGCACCGCCCGCGAGACGACCACAAGCACCGTCCCAAGGACGAGTACCGCTCCAAGCACAAGAACAAGGACGAGAGAAGGTCGAAGAACAAGCACGGTGGACACAAGAAGAACAGATCTCGAGCGATGGTGGCAGATGCGAGCGACATCGACACAAGCTCCACCAACACGTCGTCAAGCTCAAGCAGCGAAGATGAAGACCGCGGCCACCGCAAGGAGAAGAAGAGCTTGAACCGCAACTTCAACGGCATCTCCTTCGCCGCCGTCGACTACTGCACCATGGCGCACTGACTCCGTGAAGAGCAAGGACGACTCCGACTCTGACTCCGAGGATGAGGTATTGACCGATCCCACCTCTTTGCGTCAGGAGATTGCTAGATTAGAGCAGTTGGTCGATAACCGCGATGATGTGCTTAGGAAGACCAACAAGGAGAAGAGGGAGTTTAGGTCTTTGCTAGGAGAGTCCAAGGATAGAGTGGCTGAGCTTGAGACCTTGCTTTCTGAGACTGGAAAGAAGGCGATGGAGTTTGAGTCTTTGCTTTGCGAGTCTAGGGAGAGAGCAGCTAAGCTTGAGTCAGAGATTGCTGTGTTGAAAGATGCTCCTCTTGTGTCTGATGAAGTTGAATGCTCGTTCTGTGATGTGCATATTGCTGATCTGGTTGTGCTTAAGGAGAAACATATGACTTGCTTAGATGAACTAGAGGGTGCTAGGGTTGAGCTTGCTGAGTTGAAGTCTAGATCATCTTTGCTAGGTGCTTGTACTTCTTGTCCTGCTTTGCATGCTCAGTTGCTTGAATCACGCACCATGATTAGTTCACTTGAAGCACAACTGAAATCTCCCATTGCAAATTCTTGTTCTGCTTGTGATGTTGTTGCATTGAAGAATGTTGAGCTAGAGCAGTGTGTGAATCGCTTGCAAGATGAGAATGATGAGTTGCGACAGTGTTTGGGTTGGTTGTCGGGTCGCGAGCCTCAGCTTAAGATGTTGATTGCTGGTTTTAAGAGAGCTGATGGTCGTGGTCTGGGTTCTGAGAAGGTTGGTGAGAGCAGTGGTGAGAGAGAGAACCTGAGAGCTCCACCACAAACATTCCCACAAACCCACCAAAAGCCATTCTCAAGAACACCTTCACACCCAAACCCAACCACCTGCTAAACAAGCTTGACACCACTCCAGATCCTCCCAAGTTTCCACCAAAGACAGACAACTTTCAGAGGAGAGTGACCTTTGTGAGGAGTGGGGTTTACCAGCCGAGAGAGAGGGCACAGCCGAGAGAAACCCCAAAGCCAAAGCCAGTCCGCTTCCATTGTGAGCATTGTGGAAGGGATGGACACCTTGAGGAGTTCTGTTGGAGGAAGAAGAGGGAGGTGAGAAGAGAGAAGGAGGTGGGGAACAGGGACAGGTACTACTCTTCCCGTAGTGTGCCTGTGTCTCGTTCACCCTGGCCGAGAGGCGAGGCCTTTGTGCGCACAGTTCCTGTGGTTGGCAGTCGTGGTGTTCCAGCTAGTCGTGAGTTTGCTAGGCGGCCTCCGTTTCGTGGTCAGTTTGGTTCAGGGAGGTTCGACCGTAGCTTCGAGGCGAGGAGAGAGTCTAGGCCACGTTTTCCCCCGCGTGGTGCTAGAGGTCCGATGGTGAGAGACGAGAGGGTTTCACGTGGTAGAGTTGATTTTGCTAACCCCTCTTTTGAGCAGATGGCCCGACACTGGTTTGACTCGTTTTGTGCTAACCCCAGTGTCGAGTCATTCGCTCATTCTCGTTCTCGTTTCTGATTGTGCAGGTGGGAGGCTTGGAGAACTTTTGGTTGATGGATTCTGGCTGCTCGAGACACATGACAGGTAATGGGAAGTGGTTCTCCAGTCTCACCCCGGTGGTGTCCAGGCAGTACATCACTTTCGGGGATAAGGGTAGAGGTAGAGTGTTGTCTGAGGGTGCTATTCAGGTGAGCGACAATTTATGTTGAAGCGGGTTGCTCTTGTCAAGAATCTTGGCTTTAATTTGCTTTCAGTGTCTCAGCTTCTTGATGAGGGTTATGAGGTTCGATTTAAGCGTGGTGATTCTCGAATTCTTGATTCTCGAGGTGACCTTGTGTGTATGATCATTCCCGAGGGACAGATTTTTCGTGCTGATTTTTCTCGATCTTTTGGTCCTTCACGGTGTTTGATCGCTGGTACTTCTTCTGAGCTTTGGAAGTGGCATAGGAGATTGGGTCATGTGAGCTTTGATTTACTCACACGCTTGAGTGCTCTTGACCTTATCCGAGGATTGCCCAAGCTCAAGTTCGAGAAAGATTTGGTTTGTGCACCTTGTAGGCATGGTAAAATGGTTGCTGCTTCCCATCCACCTTTGACAGATGTTATGACTGAACGTCCAGGGGAGCTTTTGCATATGGACTTGGTTGGTCCCGCTCGCGTTCGTTCAGTTGGTGGGAAGTGGTATGTTCTTGTGGTTGTGGATGACTTTTCTCGATATGCTTGGGTGTTCTTTCTGGCGTCGAAGGATGAGACATTTGATTTTGTTCGAGATCTGATTTTGAGGTTGAAAAACGAGAGTAATGGTGGTGCCATGAGAGCTATACGCAGTGACAATGGTACGGAATTTAAGAACACTCGTTTTGATGCCTTCTGTCGTGATCTTGGTCTCGAACATCAATACTCTTCGCCATATGTTGCTTGTCAGAATGGAGTTGTTGAAAGGAAGAATCGAACACTTTGTGAGATGGCTAGGACGATGCTAGATGAGCATAGGACTCCTAGGAAGTATTGGGCAGAAGCGGTGAACACAGCTTGCTATGTTTCAAATCGATTTTCCTTCGTGCTTTCAAGAAGAAAACTTGCTATGAGCTTTTCCATGGTCGTTCCCCCCGTGTGAGTCACTTTCGGGTCTTTGGTTGCAAGTGTTTCATTCTGAAGAAAGGAAATTTGGACAAGTTTGAGTCTCGTTCGATGGATGGAATTTTTCTTGGTTATGCTAATCACTCTCGAGCATATCGTGTGCTCAATCTTGAGACTAACCAAATCATGGAGACTTGCGAAGTCACCTTCGACGAGACCATTCCGTGTAGCTCTTCTGTCTTTGAGTGTGCAGGTGATGATGAATTGGGACAGTCCATCTTTGAGGAAGAACAGCTTGATGATGAAGATGATGAAGAGATTCATGCACCGTGTGGAGATCGTGTACCTTCTACTTCCACTACTACCACGACGTTCGACGACGGCCCTTCTGCTACACCTTCGTCGAGTCGCGCTCCTGATCGAGTTCAAGTGGAAGCTGATGTTGAGGGGGAGGCAATCTCGAGGCGAGAAGCTCCCCGGCTGGTACAGAGGGATCATCCACCTTCGAAGATCATCGGGAACTTGGATGAACGCACTACACGGTCGAGGTCACAGAACATCTCTCATTATGCTCATTCTGCTTTTGTCGCGTCTTTTGAGCCCAAAAATGTTGGACACGCTTTATCTGATTCTGATTGGGTCAATGCCATGCATGAAGAGCTTGAAAACTTTGAGAGAAATCAGGTGTGGAAGTTAGTAGAACCACCTCCAAATTGCCATCCTATAGGAACCAAGTGGGTGTTCAAGAACAAGAGGGATGAGGGTGGTGAGATTGTGAGAAACAAAGCGAGGTTGGTTGCTCAGGGGTTTTCGCAGCAGGAGGGGATAGATTATGAGGAGACATTTGCTCCTGTTGCCCGTTTGGAGGCAATTCGGATCCTTCTAGCATTTGCAGTTGCTAAAGGGTTCAAATTGTACCAAATGGACGTGAAGAGTGCCTTCTTGAATGGGGTGATCGAGGAAGAAGTGTATGTGAGGCAGCCCCGGGTTTTGAGAGTGAGAGATACCCACACCGAGTGTACAAACTCCACCGAGCTTTATATGGCCTAAAGCAAGCACCCAGAGCGTGGTATGGCAGGTTGAGGGGGTTCTTGCTTAGCAAGGGGTTTGTGATGGGGAAGGTTGATAAAACGCTCTTCTTGTTGAGAAATGGCAATGATCTTTTAATCGTTCAGATTTACGTGGATGATATCATTTTTGGTGGCTCTTCTCATGATCTTGTTGCCAAGTTTGCAGACGATATGAGCAGGGAATTTGAGATGTCGATGATGGGAGAGTTGCAGTTCTTTCTCGGGCTGCAGATCAAGCAAACCAAGGATGGGACATTCGTGCACCAAAGCAAGTACACCAAGGACATTCTCAAGAAATTCGACATGAGCGACTCCAAGCCGATGACTACGCCGATGAGTACGACTACAGCTTTGGATGCGGATGAGGACGGAGAACCAGTGGACCAGAAGGAGTACCGGAGCATGATCGGCTCCCTCCTCTACTTGACGGCGACGAGGCCGGACATACAGTTCAGCGTGTGTCTGTGCGCTCGTTTTCAGGCTTCACCGAGGACTTCACATCGTCAGGCCGTCAAGCGGATTTTCAGGTATCTCAAGTTTACTCCTGAGCTGGGTCTTTGGTATTCTGCCGATTCCACTCTTGCACTTCATGGTTTTTCTGATGCGGATTTTGCTGGATGTCGTGTTGATCGCAAGTCTACTTCTGGTCAGTGTCAGTTTCTTGGTTCGTCTCTTGTGTCTTGGTCTTCTCGCAAGCAGTCTAGTGTAGCCCAATCCACCACAGAGGCCGAGTATGTTGCTGCTGCTAGCTGCTGTTCTCAGTTGCTTTGGATCACCTACACCTTGAGAGATTTTGGATTAGACATGTCCCATGTTCCACTTCTTTGTGACAGCACCAGTGCCATAAGCGTAGCCAAAAATCCCGTGCTTCATTCCAAAACCAAACACATAGAAGTGAGGTACCACTTTCTGAGAGATCATGTGGAGAAAGGAGATATTGAGCTTGCCCATGTTTCTACCCAAAACCAGCTTGCAGACATTTTCACTAAGCCACTTGACCAAGCTACCTTCACCCGCTTGCGAGGGGAACTTGGTGTGTGTGCGTTTTCTGAGCTGAGTTTTGGAGGCTTCTCTTGTAGCATATGTATACTATTGTACCATCTTTGTATCTTGATGTACATTTTTCTTGCTTTTGTATCTTGATTTCATCTTTTGTATCATATCTTAGGATGAGCTTCTCCTATATGCAGTGATTGGTACAACTTGCTACATTTTAGAGTTTAGGCAGGCTGGCTAGGGATTGATTGTATGGATGGCTATGCTCTTGATGGTTTTGATATATATTCTATTGAGATAGTCTCTTTTTGAATTAAAATGACAAACTGAACTTAAACTCTTCACCCATGAGTAAATGCCTTTGCATGTCTTGTTTGAGCCGAAATGGCTATATCTTGCTTAAGATCATGCTAGGATGTGATATTCTTTTCAATTGGGTCAAAGATCTTTGTCATTATAAATGTTTAGCCCATGCTTTATCTTGTGGAGGAGCATAAGCTTCTTTTTGTCGCAAAGACATTTCATGTACCATGCTTAATTTGAAAAACTTGAAAAATGAGATGTCTATGCATGAAAGAAGAAAGATGAGAAAAAGATATATTTGCAGAAAATTATGCTCATGTCTCTATGCTTTCACCATTGCACACACTTGCACACATGGGTGCTAAGCGGTTGCATGTTGTTTGCCGGAGAAGTCTCCCATGAGAAGTGAACACATGGCTCCGTGCTTTGACATGACATGAGGTAGAACTTGGGCGTTTATGATGATCTTTTGTCAAGAATGCTTGTCCTTTCATGTTTTTGGTGAGATGAAGTTCATTTTTGCTTGAACAATCCATGGTTAGGACTTTGCTCATGTGGTGACATTTTTGATAAACTACACAACTTGCTCATGGCTTTGTCAATTGGATATATGTCTTCACCTTCTTGATGGCAATGCCCGTGTCACATGATGAACTATCTTGTTTGCCTCTTCTCTAACTTGTAGCATTTTGTATTGCTCATTGTATATTTGAGAAGCTTGTAGTTGCATTTTGTACATTTTTCCTTGATTTGTGCATTGTCAACAAGGGGGAGAATTTCTGGAGCATTTTGCAAGGGGGAGGAATTGCTGAATTTATGAGAAAGCTTTTGTTCTAGAAATTGTTGGATTTGTGTGAGAGATTGAAGTTTTGCCAAAGTGAGAGTTTTTGAAATTTTGTGAAGTTTCTGAGAGTTTGAGCATTGAAATATCTTGCTGGGCATATTTGGAAGGTTTTCAAGTTGGAACGGCATCGTTGCGAGTTTGCTTGTGCAAATTTTGCAATTTTAGGTTTGGTTATCTGCCAGGGGCGGTTTAACCGCCCCCCTGGGCGGTTTAACCGCCCCTGTGCTGAGAGCACAAGTTTTGTGGAGATTTGAGCCTTTTTCGAGTGTTTTTCGCTCGCACAAGTTCACTTGTTCAGGGGGAGTTGCACTTTGCAGGGGGAGTGCTTTGAATGTCCTGAAAAGTGATTTGGAGGTTTTGAGATTTGTGTTTGATGCTTTGTGCTTTTGCTCTCTTGCCGATTGTGTTGAGCCCTTTCGCTTCTTCTTGAAGGGTCGGCGTTTCTGGAGCTTTCTCTTGCGAAGTGACTTTGTTCTCAGCTTGTTCTTGCTTTTAGTCACTTGCTTGAGTCTTGTTTTCGTTTTCTTTTATATTTTCTTTATCTCAATGGTTACTATGTGTGTGTTGTCAATGCACTCATCAAGGGGGAGATTGAGGACCCGGTGTGTCCGAGGACCGGTGGATGGTCGCTTCCTGGTGTGATGAGTGATTGACAACGTGGTGTGGATTGACGTTTCCCTTGGCTCAAGTATTGCAGGTGTAGAATGCGGCTTGGTTGCATTGGTGCAGGTGAAGAACAGGCGCGAAAGGTCTTAGCCATGGCGGCCTCCGAGGAGCGGAGAGACAAGTAGGCTTGGTTCGAGGGACCCGGTGGCCAGATGGATCAAGTGCGGTTCACATGCTGGCAAGAACGAGCAAGGGGACGTGGTTCCGGTGCGAGGTAGCGGCTCACAACCGAAGCTCGTACGCGGACGAGAAGCCGGCGCAAGGTAGCGGCTAACAACCGAAGTTTGCGCGCGGGGTTTGGTGATTTGGCCACAAAATCATCGGTGGACGGTTTCCCTTGGTTTGGGCCTCAAAACCAAGGACCGAGGACTCGACGTGGCGAAGATGGGCTGCTGGGCCAAGTGTGGCTGGCAGGGGCGGTTTAACCGCCCCCAGGGCCGGTTTAACCGCCCCCCCTGGGCAGGCCCAAAAACGGCGTCGAGGAGCTTCGATCCGGAGGACACGCGGCGTGACTGCAAGGCTTGCGTCGGAGGGAAGCTAGCTTGCGGTGGAAGGTGTCCCAGCCGAAAATATCTGAGAACCAAATGTCAAATTTGCCCCTGAGGGGTATGTATCACTTAGGGGTAGTTTAGTCTTTAGAGCACCACCACTTGGACTACTAATAGGCCCTCCCAGGGCTGGTGGCTGCTATCTCTTCTAGTTATCTCTTTAGTTCTCTTTGGTTTTCTCCTTTGAACTAGTTTCCCCTTCATCCCCTCCACCTAGAACTACTTCGAATCTTTCCTAGTTTGTATAGGTGAATTCATGGTTATGTGATGGAGTTTGTGCTGCTCATCTTTGTGCCATGATTTGATTTCACGAGCTCCTTTTTCTTTTTCTATTTTCGTGGGTATTTTCGGAGCTATTTTTGGGGGATTTTCGTTCTTCTCTTTCTAGGGCGTTTTCTCTCGGATTTCTTTGGGGGATTCACGTATGAGTGCCTTGTGCCTCTTTTGCTGGTGATCCTTTGCCTCCAAACGCCGGGAATCGCTTTGGATTTGAGATTTTCGGGATGAACTCGAGGTCATGGTGTTCTTCACGAGATCTGAGATTCCGGGAGTTGTAGCGAGTTAGAGGCCGAGATCTTTTGGGAAAACACTCCACTGGAGGTCTATATCATCTGACCAAAATCTCGCCTCAAGAGCTCAAGCGGTTTGGGAGATCCACTTTCGGTTTGACTTTTTCCCGAGCTTCCCAGGCCTGGGCGGTTTAACCGCCCCCCTGACCCGGTTTAACCGCCCCCCCTGGGTGTGTTGGATCGAGTCTTGTTTCGGGTCGTTTTGTGTTCCTTTCGATCGATTCGAGTTCCGCTGCGTATTTCTTGTTCCTATGGTCAGTAGCTTGACAGTGGCTACGTGATCTTGGCAAGATCGCTTTCGGAGGTTTCGGAGTTGATTTGGGAAAATAGCCGGATTGGTTGGAAAGAATTTTTATCGGCTCCCATTCACTCCCCCCCTCTCTGGTCGCCATTTCGGTCCTTCAGAGATGCTCGGGGGTCTTTGTGCGGCTATAATCCTGATTTATACTTCATTATATACTTAATCTCCCTCAATATTTATTTTGGTGCAAATGCTTTGCAGTTCTTGTTTTTTTGGCCAAATACAGTACACACAAACACTCAGATACTCTCTCACATACTCACCAGGCCACTATGAGTACGGGTATGCACACCTACATCCACGATCAGCACCCACCTCCGAGAGACTAGGCTAGCAAATCTTGAGATAACAAAGTCACAACAAGCATCTCGAGCGTAAGGCTAGTCTTAGTGGGAGTTTAATGGACACAATTACCTAGAGTGACACATCATCTAAAAGATGTTTGAAACTATGATGAAACACCCTCTCTCAATGCAAAGTTTCATCTCTTTTGTTTCCTAGGCTACATGCAAGACACAAGCTGTCTAGGTAACTGTGTAGAAAGGGTTTCATCACCGTGAAACTCATTTCATCTCTTTCATCATTAATACATTGCCACATCATCAAAAATAGTGACATGACAGCCTATTTAATGCCCATGAAACTCCCACTGAGACTGACCTAAGAATATCAAAATTAAAGTCTGAATTAAATTACATATAATCACTCGTGCTAAGTCTATGACTCAAACACTAGCAGGTAGGTTTCACACCACAACGAATCTAAACCAGCTGAGCTATTCTTAGTTCAGTTTCATTAATTTTTGAAGTATAGTGTAACACTCTATCTCAGCCCGTGCATCTCTGTAAGTCATATTTTAGTTTGGAAAGAGGTATCCAAAGTACACCTTTTACCTTAAACTTCTCTTACAATCTTTTGCCAATTGCTACAAAAGCAGCATCACCATAAAAGTATTTTGAATATAAATTGAAGCATTTTTTGTACATAAAACATGTACATAACATGAGAAATTGTTAAAATAGAAGTATGTCTTACATTGCTTGAACAGAGGGATCATACTATTCGCCATACGCTATATTTATCCATTTTTATCCGCTTTCCCCCATTTGATTGTTTGGTGTCAATGTCATGATGCATGATAGAAAATTGTTTTGTAATCCCACATCATCACCATGCTAATTAGATAAAAGGTGATCCATAAGCCAACAATTAAGAGTGATAAAGAAATGGTTGAATGGTAGCTAGTGGCATTACATGATATCATCATGGTCACACATAAAAAGGGGAGGTGTCCATTGTGTTTGGACTTTTGGATAGGGATATGCATGTGTGTGTCATTAGGAGTAAGTTGGTGACAAGGATAGCGCGCGCGCGACACACACACACAAGGGTTTAGACAAACATGCAAACACCTTATATATCTTTGTGGCATTGGTGGTACTCACCAAAATGACCAAGATATCTTCAACCTGTCTCTGTCTTTTTCATCACCATGCAGAAAGTTTCATGATTGCTTACTCCTTTTACTCACAAATGCTGAAGTTATGTGGATGTGTAATTGATAGCCACAGCTTGCTGTCAATTCTATTTACACATTTCAATGCATAATTCAGGAACACCGGCCAATACTCAGCTGTGATTTATGTGCAGCGCATGAATTTTAGAAATACCATTTGCAATTTTTTTTTTCACGGGTGTAGTCACAAGCCGGAAACAAAAACAACTCCTGGCAATAGTTGTCCTAACTTTTGGCTAGGACCAACTTAGGGATGGGTGGACCACCCTAGTTTTGTTTTAGAATCTTGATGATATAAGTTAAGTATAATAAATATTATGTGCAAAATAAAAGTATTAAAGTTGGCAATAAACAGAAGAAAGAAGCAGTATACATAACTCAAATACTTATATCCATATCCATATACATAGAGCTTGTCAATATAGAGTACAATAATATGCAATAAATGCACAAAGAATCCCAGACCTGAAGAGAGAGGTCGTTGTCGGTCCAAGTCATCATCCACGCTACCCAGAGGAGATCGAATGTTACCCAACTGCATGATGGCAAATCATTGGTAGGGCCATACCAAATCCTCGTCAGCGTGTGGACGTGTCCAAACAGCTGTAAGGAGACGTCAACGGTCGGCCAGGATTTTCTTGCTTCGGTGAGAGGCAACCCGAGCATCGCGCAGGACTTTTACTCTTTTCATCCTATCCTTTTCCGTTAGCTATTATCCTTACAAAAATAGAAGAAAAAGCCGAAAGTCTTAATGTCCTTTATCCTCGTTGACGCAGCATTTCAAGTGCTCGGCTTTTTTATTCACAAAAATGTTGCAAAATTTTTTATCTAACGCCTTCTTATGAAGTCAAAGGATTGCTTAAAATAAGTATTAAGGATAAAATGGGCCAAAGCACCCCAATTAGTCTGTTTCTGTTATACACAATTGCTTGCGTACGTGTGGATGCCGAATATATTAACGAAGTCGGGAGGAGATGGATATATATATGTGGCATTTATTATATATACAAGGTCGTGCCATGAACTCGGAGAGCGTACTATTAAATAACAGCTCAACTACTTATCAAAGTAAGACCTTTTTTTTCTAACGTTGTTATGTTTTATTCCACTACCACTGCTACATAAAACGTTTGTAGGGGCGGGTTAACGGGCATTTGCAGGGGCGGCTCCAAAATCCGACCCTGCTTTTGGCCGCTAAAAATGGCCATTTGCAGGGGCGGTAACCCGCCCCTCCAAATGCTTTTCAGGGGCGGATGATGGCATCACCCGCCCCTGCATATGGTTATTTTTAGGGGCGGGTGACGCCATCACCCGCCCCTACAGATGAATTAAAAAAATAAAAAAAGAAAAATAAAAAAAATAAAAAAAAATTCATCACGCTCGCCGTCGGGCCCTTGCCGGCCGCGGGGGCGCCGCCGCCGCTCACCAGCCGGGGGCACCGCGGCCTCGAGCGCCGGCCAGGGCGCCGCCACTGCAGCCCGGCCTCGAGCCTTGCAGCTCCGGCTGGGAGCGTCGTCGCTGCGGCCCGAGCGCCGACCGGCCGTGGCCGCTGCTGCTCCGGCTTCATGCCGTCTCCGTGCCCGCGGCCGCCTGCTGCTCCTGGTGCTCACCGCCTGCTGCTGTCGTCGCCGTGCCCGCCGCCGCCTGCTGCTCCCGTAGCTCTGACCGCCGCTCCTCCCGCTGCTCTGACCGCCGCCGCTGCTCGCCGCCAGCTGCTCCCGCTGCTGCCGTCTCCGTGCCCGCCGCCGCCTGCTGCTCCCGCTGCTCCGGCCGCCGCCGCTCCTCCCGCTGCTGGGACCGCCGCCGCCTGCTGCTCCCGCTGATCCGGCCGCCGCCTGCTGCTCTGGACGCCGCCGGCCGCCCGCTGCTCAGGAGAGAGGAAGGAGGAGAGATAGAGAGAGGATGAGAAGAATGAGAGGAGGAGGGAGACCTTATCCAGTTGAGAGGAGGGGGATCCGGTGGATATAGATTGGTCCAATGAGATCTCACCATTTCGATGCCCCGGATTGCTGACGTGGCAGTTTGTGCTTCTTTAACAGTTATATAATGCATTTTTGAACACCTAAACGGTCTCAGATGAAAAGGTTGTAAACTACGAAGTTTCCTATCTCGTCGAGATCTACAACTTTGGTATAGAACGTTTTTACATCCAAGGTCATTTGAATATTTTGAAATTTTTAAATTTGAAATATGATTACCTATAATTATATTTTAAAGTATTAAACGATCTCAAACAAAAAAAGTTGTGAATTACAAATTTTTACAACTCTTTGTGCTCTACAACTTTGGTACCTAACTTATTTACATATGACATCATTTGAAAACTTTAAAATTAAAGATGTCAAATTTGATAACTTATAGTAATATTTTAAAATATTAAATAATCTCAACTAAAAAAGTGGTCAACGACAAAGTTTTATATTTTGTGGATCTATATAATTTTAGTATGGAAGTTTTTTTTTCATATGAGATCAAATAAAAAAGTTTGTATTCAAAAAATACATTCACTACCTCTCTCACATACAATCACACATATATACTAATACATTCACATATACTCTCACATATTAGTAGTAATTTTGTGAAAATTAGTGTGTAGTATTTTTATTGGTGTAAATATGTTTCCTAATACATCCATATATGTTTATATACTCACATATATAATACTCACTCATTAGAGATCATCAAAATACCGAAGTCGAGATATATAATACGTATACGAGTGCATACAAAAATGGAGCACCGTTTTATCCTCTCACCCACGAGAAGAAGGAGACGATAAAACTGTGGATTAAAAAATATAGCACCGTTTATCCTCTCACCCATAAAAAGAAGGGGAGGATAAAATGGTGCCCGCATTTTACAGTGCACCGTTTTATCCTCCCACTCACAACAAAAGGGAGAGGATCATCCTGTGCATTGTGTTTTTCATGGCTGTCTTATAATGCGTTTTTGATACCTAGATGAGATTAAATAAAAAATTTGTAAACTACAAAGTTTCATATCTCATCGAGATCTACAACTTTGGTATATAACTTATTTATGTAAGAGATCATTTGAAAGTTTTAAAGTTCAAGATTTCAAATTAAGTAACTTATAACGATATTTTAAAATATTAAGCAAATTCAAATATAAAAGTTCTCAACTACAAAGTTTTATATTTAGTCGAGCTATACAACTTTGGTATAAAGATTTTTTAATATGAGATTAAATAAAAAATTGTATTGAAAAAATACATCCACTAGCTCTCTCACATACAATCACACATATACTCCTACATTCACATATACTCACACATATTAGTAGTATTTTGGTGAAAATTAGTGTGTAGTATTCTTATTGGCATAAATATGTATTCTAATGCATTCACCTATCACACACACACGCACACACACACATATATGCTCATTCATTTGAAGATCATCAAAATACCAAATTCGAGATAAAGAGAGGAATAAATAAGAATTGTCACATAGATATTTATATTTTGATTTGATAAAGTGGGATGGATTTTATGATAATCATGCATAGAATTTTATAAGCTTTCCACAGAGTCAAAAATCATCAAAATCGGACTCCAAAGTAGAAAGATATGGTCAAAATACGAAGTGTGTTGAAAAATGGTGACAGGATGAATGATCAATCATCTGGTGCATACAAAAATATGGTGACCATATGAATGAGAAATCGTCCTGTGCATACAAGAAAAAAGAGAGGATAAAACCGTGTATGCAAATAATAGAGCATTGTTTTATCCTCTCACTTACAAGAAAAAAGAGAGGATAAAACCGTGTATGCAAATATCCTCTCACTTACAAGAAAAAAGAGAGGATAAAACCGTGTATGCAAATAATAGAGCATTGTTTTATCCTCTCACTTACAAGAAAAAAGAGAGGATAAAACCGTGTATGCAAATAATAGAGCATTGTTTTATCCTCTCACTTACAAGAAAAAAGAGAGGATAAAACCGTGTATGCAAATAATAGAGCATCGTTTTATCCTCTCACTTACAAGAAAAAGGAGAGGACAAAACGGTGCACGCAAATAGTGCACATGTTTTGCAAATAAACTTTATTTTTATTCAAGATAATATTTTGTTAATTTATATTTTTTTGTTCTTCTGGGCCATTTATAAAGCTCAACTACGCTTGTAGCTCACTCCTCCAACCATATATGGGCCGGCCCAACAAGTTTTTGTTTAACAAAGTCTTTATTTCAAGATGAGAGAGTTTATAATAATATTTTGGAGCACTTAACATTCTCAAATGAAAAACTTATCAACTACAAAGTTTTAGATCTCGTTGAGCTCTACAATTTTTGTATAAAATTTATCTTCATCCGAGGTCGTATAAAAAGTTATGATTTTTTTGTGTGGAATCATATTCCCCCTGGAAATCATTTTCAGGGACGCGTCATGCCATGATCCGCCCCTGGAAATGCCACCATTTCTAGGGGCGGGTCATGGCATGGCGCGCCCCAGAAAATGATTTGCAGGGGCGGGTTATGGCATGGTCCGCCCCTGGAAATGATTTTCAGGGGCGGCCCTTATCTACAGTAGCGCGCTTGCTTTTGTAGGGGCGCGCCGCTTTTTAGTCCGCCCCTACAAAAAAACGCCTGGCTCTTACAAATGTTTTCTGTAGTAGTGTACATCGATACACTGTTAGTAGCACATTGGATGCGTGACACATAGACTTGTCGTTTTTGTGAGGCAATCAACGATAGATGTCAATCTAGGAATACTCTCTCAACCAGATGATTTGTACTCTGAATGATTGTATCCATGCCCAACAAATCTATACACTGTGGACATCAAGAGTCAATATTGTAGTTACATAATTAAGAGGGAAATCATTGCACAACTTATATATTAATATTGAGTTTTTAAAAGGAAATAAATCAATCTATGGATTGTTGCTTGCTTAAAGGAACAATATGGGTCACACTAAATCATAATGTTTTGTTTGAGGCACAATACAACGGTAAACTCTCACGGCAGGAAGATCGTGAGATTTTATGAGGTCATCATAGACATCTCATTGTTGATAGCACATCCACGCACTAAAAAGGTAATAAAACTATATGAAAAATATTAGCACTCATCCTAAGTCCATGACTCAAACCCAGGTGAATAGGTTCCATCAAAGAATGTAACCCCAATTGAACTACTCTCAGTTTGCACTCAATCATGATGCTGATGTGATTGTTTCTTGACAATAATTATAATCACCACCTGATACTAATTAACAACCCTCTTCACACATGGCTGGACATACCAGACACGTGCCCCTGCCAAAAATGAGGGGACACAACCAAATGCTCAAATGATACGTTCTTCCAAAATCTCCAACACAGTGCATCAGCCTTTTCGGTACTGTGGCAGTTCACTGTGAGACATCAAGATCCGAATTCCATACATGATTACATGCTATCATCACCCTTCCCATATGTACAAGACAAGCAATGAGGCCAGCATCCTTCTGTGGTCACCATACCATCATGACCTTTCTCTATCCACCACTAGCTAGTATATGTGTGTATAGTGTCCAAGCAAAGGCCAGACAATGGATGGGCCCACTACTGCTATACGATCCTTGTCGACTACATGAAAATGACCAATTTAAGATTTGTGTAATTTGTTCATAACGAAAATTGATGTCTGCTGATTGGAAGCCGTATCAACTTTCAAAACATGATTCCCCGCCTGATTTCTGTAGGAATGGAACTATTGCTCTCGCCTGCAGGTAATTATTGTATACTGTAGTATGGAATTTATTTATTTGGGTAATTACAATACGCAGAAATATACAAATTGATCACTACTTTGATTCTGTAATTTGCTTGCATGAGATCAGTGAATTCGAAAGGTCGTTACCAATATTTCCAGGAGAGAAGTAATGACTTTCCTGAATAGAATTAGGAGAAGTGGCCACCTCACCCAACCATATATACCTGCATACCCTAATTGGGGAATGTTGATTGATGAGATTGCAATTGTGACTTCTGAACCCCCATCATTAAAAAGGTTGTTACAATATGAGCTAACCACCAGTGTCCCACATCAGACAGACCTTTCAACTGGCCCAAAATTCAGAGTTCCATGTGGAAAGAAATTATGTGGTGTGTAAAGAGGGCAAGCCTTACCGAGAACAAGAGGATGATGGAGCAATCTTGCTAGTACTACCAAACAAAAGTTACTTTGGAGTCACGAAGCATTTCTGTGCGTCCAGTAAATGGGAACATAGGTGTGGTTGGCTGAGTGCAGTTGTGGATGAGTGCCGTTGGCACAATCACCACCACGCTTACTCGTGTAAAATAAATTTCTGATATTTTTAAGTTGCGAGGAATATTAGGGATGTGTTATTATTGACGGGGATTTCTTTCTTGAGCTATTTTATGATGCTTGAAAAGTATCATAAGGTACCAGGAGATACATTTCCTATTTTGGTAAAGCTACCAAGAGGTACCGAGAGATAACTTTTCTATTTTCGTATGAATTTGGTACTTCTTGGTACCTCTGTTTAGGTATCTCTTGGTACTCTCTTTGTTTTCACCGTCCGATTTCTCGGAATGGACGGCTCTTATTGTCCCAAACATTTTAAAATTTATCTTCTTATTTACAAACACTGATAAAAAACACCATGTGGGACCCTATCATACTGTGCAAGCAGCATCATCTAATTAAATGAGTGAGTGGTGACTGCCAGGTAAGCTGGTAAAGCCACAGGAAGAGCTGGAAAAAGAAATGAACAAAAGTCAGTAGGTGCATGCATGCAAGTATTAGAATATATAGGGCAATGGAAAAGGGAGTGCACATACTCTTAGAATATGGACTCGATCCTGCAATTCCTGTACCTTTTTCATTTTTGTCAACCTTTGCAAGTGCCGAGTGCATTATTGTGTTCGTGTTTGCTTGTTTTGGCTCATGTGGCTTGCTTGCCTCCCTATATGTAAGGGTGTCCATCCTCCTCCTCTCTCCCCTCTTCTTCCTTCCCTCCTCACATACATATTCTCTCCTCTGGCTCCCTCTCTCTCTCTCCACACATACACAAAAGCTCAGAAGCAGCTAGAGAGCACATGCACACACACCACAGGTAAGCTTCCCCAAGAAACCATTTGCTTGTACAGTCTTCCTGATCTAGACAACAACAGAAACTCTGCATGGAGCAAGAGGAGGTCGGTCTAGCCCTGGGCCTCTCCCTCGGCTCCGGCCACCGCCATGTCAAGGAGCAGCCCTCACCGTTGTCGCACTCATGCCCGCTGTTGGAGCCATCGTTGTCGCTCAGCCTCCCAGCCAAAGATAGCAGTCTGGAGGCACCGGTGAGGATTGCTGCTGTGAAGAGAGAGATGCGGATGGAGGAGGACGACGAGGCCACCGACAGGGCGCTTTACTCGGTGGCGTCATCGGCACTGCTAGCGGCCGACGATGATGAAGGCTGCAACAGCCGGAAGAAGCTGAGGCTGACCAAGGAGCAGTCGGCGCTGCTGGAAGACCGCTTCAAGGAGCACAGCACCCTCAACCCTGTAAGCAAAAAAAAAAGTCTTCTGAAAATTAATTTTCGGTATTTTTAATGGCTTCTTCCTTAAATATTCTCCCTTTTGTTGATGCATATGGTTGATGATCTCTGAGCAGAAGCAAAAGTCTGCTTTGGCAAAGCAACTGAATCTGAGGCCAAGGCAAGTGGAGGTGTGGTTCCAAAACAGAAGAGCCAGGTTAGTCAGTCATATTCACCTCAAAACCCCTATCCATATCTTCTTTCCTTACTTTTCTATCGTGCGCATATATTCTTGCCAATTCTAATATAAAGAAGCACGTAGTTCACAACTCTCAGATAAAAACTAATTAATTGATCCAATATATATTGTCCTTAATTTTGAAAATTTATCTTGTACAAATCTATTGAATAATTAATCTTGATGTGTATGCATGGATTTCTGCAGAACCAAGTTGAAGCAGACAGAGGTAGACTGCGAGCTTCTCAAGCGATGCTGCGAGACGTTAACTGAGGAGAATCGCCGCCTCCACCGTGAGCTCCAGCAGCTACGCGCCCTCAACCATCCCCACCCCGCCGCCTTTTTCATGCCCGCTGCTGCACTCTCCATCTGCCCCTCCTGCGAGCGCCTTGCTGGAGCAGCTGCCACCACCACCACCGGCACAGACCGGCCCAAGGCAGGCGGTCCTGGCCGAGCAGCCCACTTGTTCAGCGCTTTCACCCATTCCGCTGCCTGCTGAGAGTTTGGTCCATCCATTCACCCATGATTTAGGCAATAGAAAATCATTTAATCATTATATGTATATATGCATACATATGTTTTTATTTTTAGCTAGCTGCATCATCGATTATTTGTCGTGGTCATGTAATAGTAATTGATTTGGCAATAGGTTGCATATATTCCCCTCCCATCTCCCATAATTCGTTAGCTTTGTTTTTTCACAAGCTAATGGATTACTAGTGTGTGAGGAGGATGGAGCACCACGCGTGCATGCATATAGGAAAATTAAAAAGAAACGTCTCTGTTTGGTGTTTTTCTGCTGCTATAGTTAGTATAGTGGCTGTTGTTGGTGTAGTTATAGCTTTAGTAGTTGTTACTGATGATGAATTTCCTTTTATTAATTGTCAGTCAGGGAAGTATCATCATTAGATGATGATGACATGACACCTCGCACACATCCCAGTTTATTTGGATGTGGATTCATGTATATATGAATACGATGTATCTGGTTCACCAATTCTATAATATATTGATTTGTTTTGGGAAATTGTATGTGTGTATTCATGCACACGGATGAAGAGAAATTAATTTGTGTATGCTGTTGAAGAATTGATTTCTTTTACTACTTTCCTGTCTAAGAAATGCCCAAAGGCCTACATAATGTGATGATAAATACAATTATGAAGAATCCAATTTTAATTTTTATATTCATTTTATGCTTGACAAGAATAATATTTATTTTGGTTTCGGGCTATATTCGCGAACAATCGAGTTATGCGTGTAAACTTTGATTTAGCACTAATATATCCAGATCCCCTCTAATAATAAGGAGAGGCGGCACATATTATGTGAGCAAAGACACGAAGTAGTCGTGATGCACCAAAGGAGGTTGCGCTGTGGTAGTTTAGCTAGTGAGGCATGCGTTGCGTGGATGTATGGGTGTGCATGCAGGGGGCACAGACAAGCAATGATCTTTCTGTTGAGACACACCATCCGGGCTCCTGCCTCCCAATCTCTTGGCAATTTCTTGATGACCCCATTCCCTGCGGGCGACGGCATCACGAATCCTCTATGCTAGTCATGCACATCTATTCGATGACTAAAGTGATAAGTATTTAATTAGGTGTAAGAATTGTACGTTGACATATATATATATATGTGTTTCGAATTAATCGACTACTGTTCAAGGCATGTAAGTTCCGATGGGGCTTTTTGAAGCTGAGCTAAGCCATGACATCATCATTCAGTACTGACAGTGTCACAGCATGTGCAACTTGTGATAGGACTATGAATTTTTGTATGGTCAGGCGGCTCACATGCTTGAGATGCAGAAACGATTTTTCATGCTTCGTAAGGCGTTGAGAAGGATATCCATGCATACGAATCAACGGATGTCTTGTCTTTGGGTGTGTGGCGAAAACTCTTGGATGGAAGGAAGAAGGGTTGGAAATTAAGTTGGCGTGTAGGGGAAGTCCAGAGTGATGGGTAAGTCAGCCAATGTACCAAGGACACTTCATCAAGTACAGATGCAAGTGAGTGTATACGTACTTCCACTTATTTTTTCCTCCAATAAAAATGTCGATGGGTATTTACACTACAAGATTCATGACTGGGACTAGTCATTTCAACCACAAATCATCATCTTGTCTCCCCAATTCTTGGTTTATTGGTAACTGCTCATCGTTTGATTTATGTTTGCTCCTGCAAAGTCATATGTAAGACATAATCACCTTCGGCCATTAGACGGTTAGACCCACAATTATTTTTTCTTTCTTTTCGCGAGACCCAAAATTATACTTAATATAAACATGCTGTGTTGGTCGCTTAAAAAAAACTCAGCAATTGTTGCAATTCCTGTTGTGTTAATAACTAGGGTTTACCATACACAACTTCAAAACAAAAAATTCAGTTCAATGTTTAAGAAAATTTCAGAGAACAAATTTTCTAAAAATATGATACCTTTTTTTAGAAATATGTTGGAGAGAGTATTTGTTACTAAAAACGATGGGTAAGTCAGCAGCGTATCGTACTTTCTTCATGAGATTTGGAAAAGTTTGAACATAAAACCAAGTCCACCATGGTCACCTCTCATCAAGTACAGAACTACACATGCAAGTAGCACGTACCTCTAGAATTCTTTTCTCTCCAGTAATAAAGTTGATAGGTTCTTGTGAATTAGGGTTCACCATAAGCCCTTTTACTCTTCCATATAGACACCCTTATGGCACATACAGAAGAATGTTATATACAGTTGGTTGTGCTTGTGCCTATTCGTTTGTCAACTGTCTCAGCACGTACTTCACCAGTTGAGAGTTGAGACTACCCATCATATATATGTCCCTCTACCGGATACGGTGCACATCTAGTAACCGACATAAACACATGAGGCATGTGTAGACTGTAGGTATTGTGTGTCACATAGAAACTATACAAAGAAGAGCATTGAGGAAGAGAGTGGAAGCTGATCTCAAAATGTGGAAAAGATGGAGAGATAATTGAGCCATTGAAGACCTACACTGACGACTTCAGGTCTTTTTCACATATGTAATGCTACCCATCATAAATCCGATGGGTACAAAGTCATATGCACTACTGCACAAAACGTTTTTAGGAGCGGACTAATAGCGGTTTCTTGGGGCGGGCGCCCGACCTGCACCCGTAAGTGGTTGCTACAAAATAGCCATTTACGGGAGCGAGTTAGTATCCCGCCCTCCAAAGATTTTCAGGGATAGCCCACCCCTCTAGATGGCATTTTCAGGGCAGGTGATGGCATATCTCGCATTTGCAAACGACATTTTTAGGGGAGAGTTGTGCTATCACCCACTCTGAAAATAGATTTAAAAAGAAAACAAAAGAAAAAAGGTGTCATCACTGCCGCTGGCCAGCCCTGGCCGCAGCGCCACCGCCCAACCTAACCCCGCTCGGCTCGGGAAGGAACGAGACGCTGGCCGTGATCGCCGGCGCGGCCCGGGATAAAGAGAGAGATGGGAGGAGAAAGAGACGGAGAGAGAGAGAGCGCATTTGGAAGCCACAGATTGTTAACGTGATAATTTGTGTTTTTATGACTTTATAATGCATTTTAAATAGCTAAATGAGCTCAAATGAAAAGTTGTAAACTATAAAGTTTTATATCTCATTGAGCTCTACAACTTTGATATATAACTTATTTGCATCGAGTTCATTTGAAAATTTAAAAATTAAAAATTGTAATAGATAACTCATAGTGAATTTTTGGACAACTAAACGATTTTGAAATTAAAAAGTTGTCAACTATAAAGTTTTAGATCTCGTCAAGCTATACAATTTTGCTATAAAGCTTTGTATTATATGAAAAAGTTTGTATTCAAAACATACATCCACTCACTCTTTCACATATTATCACACATATACTCCTACATTCATATATACTCACACAATATTTTAATGAATTTTGTGCGTAGTATTCGTACTGGTATAACATGTATTCTAATACGTTCACATATGCACATGCTCATTCATTAGAAGAAAAATAAAAAACTCTACGTTTCAAAACTAGAGAGGTTATAATGATAGTTTGGAATATTAAACCATCACAAGTGAAAAAAGTTGTCAACTACAAAAGTTTATATCTCATCTCTACAACTTTTATGTAAACTTTTTTTATATGAGATCATATGAACAAAAGAAAATATCAAAACCGGAATAAAGAGATGAATGAATTGGAGTTGTGCCATGTGACACCCGACCCAATTGTTTTGGCCCAGTAGTGGCCCATGAGCGTATTGTGCGCGAGTTTAGTACCACAGTGCTAGTTGAGCAAGGCTGGAGCAACCTTATAAGCCTTTGTCTTTCAGCCATAGCACCTTCAGGTTGACCCTTTTATACGAAGGAGGACGAAAGTGTAAGTAGGCTATTACGTATGTGCATGCCCGCCCCTCAGAAGGGATGGGTGGTGCAGCTTTGGAGGATGGGACGTTACATCCCATGAATATTTATATTTTGGTTTGATCAAATGGGATAGATTTCTATATAGTTTTGCAAAGAATTTTATAAGCTTTCCAACAAGTACAAGATCACCAAAATGGAGTTTGAAGTTGAGAGTTATGACTAAAATACAGAGATGAGTTTAATAGTGACCGTATTTTCCGGTCCATTCAATACACAGATGAGATCCATTCCATACAAAAAATAGGCGATTTTTTTATCCTCTCACCTAGAAAAGAATGAGGATCATCCAGTCCATAAGAAAATGCAATAAAAGAAGGCGACCGTTTCATCCTCTCACCCAGAAGAACGAGAGGATCATCCGATTCACTTTGCTTTAGCTAAAAGAGCTCAAATAAAAAGGTGTTTAACTACAAAGTTTCAGATCTGTTTAAGGACTACCACTTTGATATATATAGAAAATATTTACATCCGAGGTCCAAATGAGAAGTTTATGGTGAGGTAGGTTATGAACCATCACAATTTTTTTTTCATCATCCCTACGTGCACTACGGGAAATCGCCTGTTCGCCGTGTGCCCACGGCTTTGCCGTGGGCCTCTTCGCGGGCACACGGCAAACAGCCTTGTTTGCCGTGTGCCTGCCCACGTGGCACACGGCGAAGCCGTGGCACACGGTGGCCCCAGGCAGGCACACGGCAAACAGGAAGGCACACGGCAAAGCCACCTATTTGCCGTGTGCCTGCCACGTGACACACGGCAAACATGTGGCACACGGCAAACAGCCTGGTGTTTGCCGTGTGCCAGACACGTGGCACACGTCAAACACCAGACATGTGGCACACGGCAAACAGCTGTTTTCCAGGTGTCCAGCGTCAGTTACTTTATTTTGCCGTGTGCACCAGGCACACGGCAAACAGCTGTTTGCCGTCGTACGGTTTGCCGTGTGCCATTTTGCACACGGCAAACAGCTTTGCCGTGTGCCTTTCAGGCTTCGCCGTGTGCCCTTGGCACACGGCAAACCGTGTGTTTCCCGTAATGGTGGCTTAGTTGTCAATTTCTTTGTTGCTAGGCATCTCTCGAAATCACCTGCACCATTCTCGTCTTACGTCCCGGCTCCTTGCCATGCTTGATCTCCTGGAACCTGAACCAGCGACGACGTAGAGCAATGCGCTTTACGCTCACAATTAAGTAGGGTGGCTGACTGGCTGATATCCAGCTGGACCGAGTGGGAAAAATATAAACCAGCCTGGTGCCCAATTCTAAAGAAAAACAGGCTTATTAAGTTTTTGGCCCATGTAAAGGCAAACTCGTTGATTTGAAGACTGGAGCTAGATCCATTGCCAAAGGCGCTTGCAGCCAACCGCGTTCCCTTCGGCTTCAGCGCCATCCTCTCTACCTTGCTCCTGCCGTCCCGCCTCACGGCCTTGGCGTCTTGCCCACCTCAAAATATCCTAAACTGTCTGGAGTTCAAGCAGCGGCGTTTGAGGCCGGAGAGTGGGCCGCAAGGCCGCAAGAGAGGAAACCAACGTGATAAAAAAAAGTGTGGCTAAGGGAGGCCCTCCTCTCCATTTAGTTTGGATGGAGGTCTTTCAAAGTGAAAAGGTTTTTATTTCCGCACATTCTATTTTTACAAACAATGTATTTTTGGAAAACTCCTGTTCTTCCTCCTCCCGACACCGCCGGCTCCTCCTCCCCCGTGCGCTCCTCCTCACCCGGCTCCGACGGCCGAGGGCCGCCTCCGACGCTGTCCGCCGACGTCGCCAAACCCTACCCCGTCGAGGTGCTCTCTCCACCGCCCTGTCATCCCCAGCTCCGGCGGCTAGAGGCCGCCTCCCCCGACGTCACCGACAACGCAAACCCGTTGAGGTCCTCTCCCCCGCCCACCACCTCCATACCGCTCCGGCGCTCCCGCGCCTCCGCAGCCGCGGCCAACCCTAATCCACCGCTGACTGCATCCTCCAGATCCAGAGCCGGTCGCATCCCCCACATTCGTCACTGGCCGCATCCCAAGCTCATCCACCAGATCTCCCACCGCCGGCACCACCCATTAGCCATCCAACCATGCCTGGCCGGCGGTGCTCCTGCGTCGCCATGCCCTGCGTCGCCGGTCGACCCGTCGTTCCCAAACCTCCCCCTCTATGTCCAGTGAGACATGGAACCCCTAGTAACCCGAAACCCTAAAGGCCGCTGGCCTCCACCGCCCCCGTCGCCGCCCACCCCCACCCGAAACCCTAACCATAACCTAGCGGCGGCGCGACTCCTTGGGCCGGCGGTGAACGAAGAAGAATAGGGCACAGCGGCCTGCGGGCATAGGAAGAAGGAGGCGGCGGGGACGGCGCGAGGAAGAAGATGGAGGTGACAGGGTGGGCATGAGGAAGAAGAAGGACAAGGAAGGGGCCCTCGCGTTAAGCTTAGATGGAGGGGCCGTCTGTTTAGATTTTCTTTTAAAAAAAAGCCCATGGAAATTGGAACGTGTGTTTCCTTTGAATCAAAGCAGAATAATTGTCTTAAGATACAATAAAACTCCAATCGAACTAACTTAGTTTTAGATAATAAACGCCCTAATTTGTGGCCGCCAATTGGTTGACAATTGAGCACTCAATGCAAGAATACGATTAGAGATGCGCCATGACAGTCAGGCGTTGGAGAAGATCACGCTCGTAGGGGCAGTACCTGAAAGGCACCACGTCCACGTTGCTGCTGCTCCTCACCACCGTGCACACCACCTCCTTCTCCATGTCGAGCACCACCAGCCCGACGCCGGGAACCTGCGCCACCACCGCGCCGCTCCTCTCTCCAGCCCACTCCAGCTGCATCATCACCGGTATCGTGCTGCGCACAATCCTTATGATCGGCAGCCTCACCGCTGGCCCGATCACCGGCACGATCCTCTCCACGTCCACCGCGGCGCGCCGCGTCCACTGCCCGGCCCGTCGCACCCACACGTGGATCACAAGCCTGTCGGCAACCAGCAGGCTGAGCTCGCCCTCCGGCGACGCCGCCAGCAGCTGCTGCTCCGGCCAGCAGGGGTAGTGCGGGAACCAGACGTAGTGGGGCGGGAGAAGCACCGTGCCCACGGCGTCGAGCGTCAGGATGGTGCGGTTATCGGTGCACAGGCGCACAGCCAGTGGAGGACCGCGCCGAGGATCACCGGCGACGGCCGCACCACCTCGCACGACGCGAGGTCGTCCGGCGCGAAGGCCTCCGTGACGGCGCCCCACGCGCCGCCACCACCGTCCTCCGGCGAGAAGGTCTGCGCCCGGACGGTGTGCTGGAACCGGAGCCCGCTCAGGTCCACGACGACCAGCCGCCGGAACAACCGCCCGGCGCCAGCGGCGGCGGTGGCATCGTCGGCGAGGAGGAGAGCGTAGGACTGCTGGTGGACCTCCAGCGGCGGGAGGAAGGCGCGGCGGCCGGTGACTGGGTCGAGGACGCAGAGGCCGGCGCGCTCCGAGAACAGGGCGCTGCGCGCGGCGGAGGACGAGGAGGCCCACGCGGGACTCCATGGGCGTGTACCTGTCGAACACGTCCAGCGCGAACGGCGTCTTGACGGTGGCGGACGCCGGGGTAAAGGGCGGCGGGTGGGGCGCGCGCTCGCCGTCGTAGCGGCGGTAGAAGAGGCCGAGGAGGCGGACGGGGCGAAGCGGCCGCGGGCGGCGGCGCGGCGGCGGCTGATGAAGGCAGGGCTGAGGACGTGGCGGCGGAGGAGCCGGCAAGCAGCGGCGCAGGCGATGAGCGTGGCGGGGTCGCACCGGTCCACGATCCAAAATGTTGTGGGGAGCCGGGGCTCATGTGAGCCCCGAATTCCCCCGCCGCCGCCGACATGTGGGCCTGGTGGCGGAGCCGCCGCCGCCGCCGGCCTTAGGGTTCCGGGTTTAGGGTGGCGGCCGGCCTTGGAGGTGTAGAAGGGGTTGGGGGTGGCAGCTGGCCCGGCGGAGGTGTCGGGCGGCGGGGCGGAGGGGCCGGCGGCGAGGGCGCCGCCGGCCGGGCGGTGGAGGCCGGCGGTCGGGCCGGCGACGGCGGCGGGGGAGAGGAATGCGTGGATAAGGGCGCGGGCGGGTGACGGGCGGCGGCGGAGGCCGCCGGAGTCGGGTGAGGAGCCGGCGGCGGGGGCTGGGGCCCCACCTGTCAGCGGCGGCGGCGGCAATTCGGGGCTCACAGGAGCCCCGGCTCAGAAAATCTGCTTTGAGTCCACGATCTCCAGGACGAGCTCCGGCGGGAGCGTCGGCAGCGCCGGCGGATCATGTTTCCGTTCTTCTTGCTATGATTATTGTTGCAATCTGCATGTTACTCAACGCTCGTGCAAATCTCTCAATACAATCTAGCTAATATCGTACAAAGTATGCGCGGGAATCGCTACTAAGAAAATCGCTGTTCATCTACCGTACCTTATGATGATGGTGTTCCCCGGATGTTCGTCTTGTTCGCCTTGGGCGCCGCATCTCGGCACAAAGCATATACCTCTGTTTCCCGGTGGGTGACGACGAGCAGGAGCAGATCGGATCGAGGCAGAAGTCGGCTGGGGTTTTGGTTCAAGTATTTATTTGGCGGCTTGCTTATATACCGCATCCTTTTATAACAGCTGTTGAAGGTATGACCCCCGTCGGATCTCCAACGCAAAGTAGTCAAACCCTATACAGTTGGAGTCCGAGTTAATCAGGGACAGCATGTTTATTTTATACGTATATTTATCCTTATCTTCTTTATACTTATTTCAGCAGATCATTTCTATGGGCGTTGTATTTGGTCTGTCATCATCATGTGCCACCAACAGGTGGGCCATCCACTAAACCTAGGAACTCAACTAATGAAATGAAAATACACATCATTAGGCCCTTAAAGTTTAGATACAACATATAAAAAATATATACATGGTATATATCATTAGTAACATTATAATAGTATAAAATAGTTTAAACAATAATTCGTCATTAGTCTTAGATATAACTTTAAAAAAAACTAAATGTGGGCTATTTAAAGTTATAAGTTGTATATCATCATTGACTCATTAGTCTATACTATAAAAGAGAATCAAACTGATGCCAATTTCTATTGCCACCAACAAATTTACTCGGTACCCTTCATACTGGACCTGCATGTAAGGTACATCGAACCCACTTGGCGTAAGCAAAACATATTTTTTGTCATGTATTATAATTTTTTCTTGAAACACAGTATGTACATAGACGCTCACATACACACGCGCACACTCACCCCTATAGATACATGTACACAATCCTATCCCTATGAGCATCTCCATTAGACCGTGGCAGTAGAACTTAAGATTGGCAAGATCATCCCAGTTGGCTCGCTGTCCACGAGCATGTCTGTTAAGAATAGCACTGGTTAAATTTCACTAGAATAAATCCAGAAAAATAAGAGCATTATCTGGGCTAACCACTTGAATCTGGATGGGCATGTTTCACGTAAGGAATCTTATCGGCTAAGCTACATTTAGAATATGATTGTGGATTCTTTTACTAGAAAATATCATAATAAGGTGAGTTGATTGGTCGGCTCATCCTTTTTTATTTTGTGTGTGTTTGGATATACATAAATGGAGCAAGGTTCCCCTCTATTATATATATTTATATAATTGTGATGGCGCTAGCTACAACGAATCTACATTCTACAATCTATCATGCTCCTGGATAAGCTATAAGCTTTAGAAGGTCTTCATGGCAGATAACCGAGACGGCAGGGTCCACCTCGTACGGGATACCCGGCGTCAATCCTGTCCAGGCTATCTCCGACGTCTCCATGTCGACCACGAAGCGCCCTAGCGTGACACCACACACCGGGCTGTCCCGATAGTCTTCCAACCACATCAACAGCACGCGGCTCCTCAGGTCCAGCTCGTTCAGCTTCAAGTCTGCCCCATGGATCTCCCACGGCTCAAACAGCGACCGCACAGGTGGCAACAAATCTAGCTCCCCGCACAGTTCCCAACGGCCTCCCCACAGCGCCCACAATGACACCCTCAGCCCGTCGTCGGTGACGAACAGGCACAGCCTCCCGTCCGGCAACGACCCCTGGAACTTTCTGCAGAACTCGGGGCCCGTGATCCCTGGGAGCTCGATCCACCCGGCGGCCGCGGCGCCCACGTCGTAGGTGATGACGTAGTGGCCGACGTGGACCAGCCAGTGCACGACGCCGGCAAGGACCACCACGGCGTCGATGCGCTCGGTGAACACGCTCCACCTCCGCGGCCGGACCGGGTTCTCGAAGCGGGCGAGGGCCCCCACTCGCCGCCGGTGTCCGGCGACACCGCCTGCACGCCGAAGCGCCATTTGAGGCCGAGCTTCAACATGTTCGCGGCGAGCAACAGGAAGGAGGAGCAGCCGGCGATGCCATCGGCGGGGGTGAGCAGGGCGTAGGAGTGGTGCCACTGTTTGACATCGATATCTGACGGGAGCGGGAGGAAGGCGCGCTCGCCTGACATGGGGTCGTACACGCACAGGTCGGACATGCGGTACGTGCGACCTGAGGCGCCGCGTGTCCATGCCGTCAATGTCGCGGCGCTGGAGGAGGAGGAGCCCGCCGCGTGATGCCATGGGCTTGTAATCCTCAAGGAGCCTGCCTGCGTGGCGCGACACGAGCGGCGCGAGGCGGGTCTCGGCGAACGACGCGGCAGCCGGCGTCGCGGGGTGCACGAGGGAGAAGACGTCGTCGCCTGCCGTGCCCGTGCCGCGCGCCGAGGTAGCCGAGGAGCCTTGTGGGCACGACCGCACGACGCCATCGGGCTCCTGGCTGACACGGCCAAGGAAGCCCGGCCGGAGGAGCTTGCACGCCGTGGCGCACCGGAAGAGGGTGGCGGCGTCTGAGCGTGCTACGATCATAGTACAAAATAGCCGGCTATAGCTCCGCTATCTCCCACTATAGCTGATTTTAGAGAGCTGCTGCTATTTGCTTCTACGTGCAATTTAGCCGCTATTTGACGCTATAGCTCCATTTAGCCCGCTATTAGCTGTTTTTGGAGGCCTCCGGCTAAATGTCTTAGCCCGCTATTTTGTACCATGGCTACGATCGATCTCGAGCACGAGGTCCGCCGGAAGCACCCAGTGTGGTGACGACGGCAGCGCATGCACGGCGCCGCTTGCGTGGCACCATGCTGCTTACTGCATGTGCGAGCGAACGACCGCCGTTGACTGCTAGGACTTATTTATGTGCAAGCGGCTGCAGTCACTACCGGAAAACGGGCCATTGCCGTTGTGCACGGCCCTTTGCCGTGTGCCGGCCCATGGGCACACGGCAAAGGGCCCTCTTTGCCGTGTGCCACGTGGCGGGCACACGGCAAAGGCGCAGTACACGGCGTCTCTCCCCTTTGCCGTTGCCCGCCTAGGACACACGGCAAAGGGCACTCTTTGCCGTGTGCCTGCCCCTTTGGCACACGGCAAAGGCCAGCACACGGCAAAGGGCACTCTTTGCCGTATGCCACCCGTTAGGCACACGACAAAGGTGACAGTTAAGTCACGGCCGCGGCCCTTTGCCATGTGTCCTGCCGTGTGGCGCACGGCGGCGCACGGCAAAGGGCCGGCACACGGCAAAGTAATTTTTTTTTCGTTATATTTCTTCCAAAATTTTTGTGGTGTCAAGATACGGTATTTTGTATTTCATGTTAAGATTTGGTACATTTCTCGTTAGTTTTGCTATATTTAGTCAATTTATTTTATTCCATGGATTTATCGGTAAAAATTAACTTTTGAACTGCAAGTGTGTCGAATAATTGAATATAATGGTTTCACAAATAATATTCATGTTATTGAGTCTAATATTAGGTCGTTTCCAGAAACTTGAATGAAATAACTAGCGAATTGTTCATGAAACCTGATTAGATATGTGTGGCCCAATCGTATTTAAATTCTAAAAAAAATAATCCATGTCTGAAAATCATAAGATTTGCCCTGACATCGATTTCATGTGTATAGGCTGTGGTAAAAAATAGAATGTGTTTCGCACACGTTGTCGCACACCCTGTTTGCAAATCGAAGAATCTCCAGAGAAGTTTCAGAGAGTTGATGTTGAGTTGTTGATACTGCGAGGTGTAAGTGTAGTAGATTTAGGTTTTCACTTCAAGTCTTTTTGTATATGCAAAAACAACTTACATTAGTATGACATACCAAATTTGCTCAAATTTTCGTACACGTGTGACATCTTTTTATTTTTCAACTAAAGAATATCTAGTTATGTACATGAAATAATAGGTTTTTTATCGTTTCATCGATTATGTTCAAGGTTGAGAAACTATTTTCACAGCTTTTTAGAAAGTCAAATCATAAAATTATATTACGAACACATTTTTTTTTAAAATATAACAAATAAAAAAATTACCTTTGCCGTGTGCTTGGGTGTGCAGCACACGGCAAAGGGGTGGTACGGGTGCTTTTTTTCAAAATATCCCGTTTGCCGTGTGCCGTGATCTAGCACACGGCAAAGGCTGCGCCTGAGCCTTTGCCGTGTGCTAGATCACGGCACACGGTAAGGGGGGACGCTTAGCCGCCACCAAATTACAGCACACACACGCACGCATGCAGCACACACACACACGCACGTCCGCGCCTCCACGCCGCGCCTCCACGCCACGCCAACGCCGCGCCAACGCCGCCTCCACGCCCCCGCCGCCGCGCCCCGCCTCCACACCCAGCGCCGCCGCGCCCCCACGCCCCCGCTGCTGCGCCCCGCTGCCGCACCCCGCCGCCGTGCCTCCACGCCTAGCGCCGCCGCGCCTCCACGCCCCGTCGCTGCGCCTCCACGACCGGCTCCCCGCGCCGCCGTGGTAGGAGGAGGAGGGAGGAGGTGGCCGGCCGGGGTAGGAGGAGGAGGCGGGGGGAGGCCGAGGTAGGAGGAGGAGGGGGGAGGAGAGGGCGCGCCGGCGGCTGCCCACTTCGCCGTCGGCTGCCCGGGCCGCCGGAGCCGTAGGGAGAAGATTGGGCGCGTCTAGGTAATGTTTTTTAGAAATTGTTAGTTAGAAATGCTTTTTAGAAATTGTTAGTTACAAATTGTTAGTTAGAAATGTTAGTTACAAATGTTAGTTAGAAATTGTTAGTTAGAAATTTTAGTTACAAATGATTGTTAGTTACAAATTGTTAGTTAGAAATGGTTGTTAGCAATGATAGTTAGAATTGACTTAGAGATTTTTGAAGTTATAATTGCTACAATATGTGGTTGACGGTCATCGTGCCGCTATGTGTATGGTTGTCGGGCGTCGTGCCGTTGTTTTGATGCAGGATTGGAAACCTCCTTGTGCAGGGGAGATGCTGCCGAAATTTACAACTTTTGACATTTTTTCCTTTTACTTTTCAGGACAGGGACACTTGTCTCCGCGCGCCGCCGTGCCCTCGCGCGCTCCTCCCCCCGCGTCGCCGCCGACCGTGCCCCCGCGCCGCGGCTGGCCGCGCCACCGCGGATTTCTAAAAAGCATTTCTAACTAACAATTTCTGAAAAACCTTACCTAGACGCGCCCAATCTTCTCCCTACGGCTCCGGCGGCCCGGGCAGCCGACGGCGAAGTGGGCAGCCGCCGGCGCGCCCTCTCCTCCCCCCTCCTCCTCCTACCTCGGCCTCCCCCCGCCTCCTCCTCCTACCCCGGCCGGCCACCTCCTCCCTCCTCCTCCTACCCCGGCGGCGCGGGGAGCCGGTCGTGGAGGCGCAGCGACGGGGCGTGGAGGCGCGGCGGCGCTAGGCGTGGAGGCACGGCGGCGGGGTGCGGCAGCGGGGCGCAGCAGCGGGGGCGTGGGGGCGCGGCGGCGCTGGGTGTGGAGGCGGGGCGCGGCGGCGGGGGCGTGGAGGCGGCGTTGGCACGGCGTTGGCGTGGCGTGGAGGCGCGGCGTGGAGGCGCGGACGTGCGTGTGTGTGTGCTGCATGCGTGCGTGTGTGTGCTGTAATTTGGTGGCCTCGGCACCCGCATCTTGCCACCGTTCTCGACTACTTTGCAATAGAGCAAGGGGAGACATAAACATCCTCCTTTCCCTTACATGCATGTTAGCGGTTTATGTAACCTAGACGTCCCCCGTTCAGAAGGGATACAGTTGGAGATATGCAGATCTTTTGCATATCTATGACTTTATCTGTTTCGAATTATCCACATTTTTTGGACAGCCCGAGGATGCATAGCTAGGGTCAATTTCGGCAACATCTCCCCGTTGTTCTCTGGATACACAATCTCCCTCTCGGGACGTGTATTTGGAGAACAACGGGGAGGTGCTGCCGAAATTGGGTCTCGGATCGGAGTAGAGCATGGGAACTAACCCTAGCTACGCATCCTCGGGTGGGATTAGGACCTAGCTTCACCTATTAGCTAGGCAGTATAAAATTCGTGTAGATGCAATTGATATTTACATTGCTCATGCATTTTATTTTTATATTACTAGTTCGTATAGTAGAGGATGGATGACCGTGAGTGGATGTACACGGGTTGGTCCAGTGGGGGTAACTTGAGCTTGGATTGGATTAACAAGACCAAGTCTTTCTTGGGGGAAGCATTTGCAAATGTTAGAGGAAGGTCTAGCACTTGGTGTCCTTGCAGCAGATGTGGAAACACTCGTGAACATACAAAGACCGTCATAAGAAATCATCTTTGCAAACATGGATTTACTCGAGACCATTCTAAGTGGAGATATCATGGCACAACCGGTCGTGTGAGAGATGAGGTCGTCCGAGAACGTATCGAGGCTCTAGATGATGACGCCGGTGTAGCAGACATGTTAGATGACTATCACCAAGCACACTTTAATGAAGAACCAAGGGAGGAGGAGCTAGAGCCAACCCCAAAGGCGTACTATGACATGTTGTCTGCGGCACAACAACCATTTCACGAACATACCAATGTTTCTCAGCTCGATGCTATTGCGCGCCTAATGGCAATAAAATCCCAGTTTAGCCTGGGTCGAGACGCCTTTGATCTTATGTTGACAGTTTTTGACAGCCTGCTTCCGGGTGGTCACATTCTGCCAAAGAACATGTATAGGCACAAAAACTGCTTCGTGCACATAAGATGCCATATGAGCAGATACACACTTGTCCGAAGGGATGCATCCTATTCAGGAAAGAATATGCAAATGCAAATTACTGCCCAAAGTGTGAATCCTCTAGGTTTGTTGAGGTAGACTCAGGTGATGGCCATAAAAGACAAACCACAATTGCCGTGAAAATCTTACGGTACCTGCCGTTCGTACCGAGGATCCAACGGCTTTACATGACTGAAGAATCCGCCAAACAAATGACATGGCACAAAAATGGGCGCCGATACAATCCAGATAAGCTGGTACATCCATCCGATGGTGAATCATGGACGCACTTTGATTCGTGCTATGTTGAGAAAGCTGTAGAGGCTCGTAATGTACGTGTTGCGCTGATAGTGATGCTGAGAATTATGATCCGGATAATCCAGATCATGATGATTATTTCTAAAACATGTAAGTTATTTCATTTTTAATTTACTAGTTGCACTAATTAATTTACAAATTGTATAAATTCATTTACTACTTGTACTAATTATTTGTAATTATTGTACTAATTTGTTTTCTCTTGTTGATGCAGGTGATTGATTAAAGATGGTGGGACGCAACCCTTTTAGGTCGGTCACTTCGATTTACCAGAGACTCGTTGGAGGTGCTGAGGACTCCGAGCCGGCTAGGGGGGAGGCCAGGGTCGAGGGAGAGGCAAGGGAAGAGCTGAGTCCTCCGGCACGGCACAGAGGAGGAGGGGGAGGAGGGCGAGGACACCCTCGCCTGAGGTTGACGAGGAGGAGGAGGAGGAGGAGGGAGAGGAGAGGGAGGAGCTACCTTCCGCGCATGCCTCTGAGGACGAGGCAGAGGAGGGGGAGCAGGGTGAGCAGGGGGAGCAGTCTGAGGGAGAGGAGGGTGGGGGAGCAGTCTGAGGGAGAGGAGGGTGGGCAGGGTGAGGAGGGGGAGAGAGGAGGGGGAGGAGGAGGAGGGAGAGGGTGGACAACCGTCTCCATACGAGCGAGGCCCCTCGAAGATCCCGGATCGGCCGATACCTTTCTCGAACCGGCCGGTAATTGGACCTGACGGGAGGAGGTAAGAATTTTTGATGTTTTCACTACTTTTTTCCTTTCATATGTTTACTAGCACTACTGAAACGTCTAAATTGTCTTCATCACTTGTGCAGGGGTGGTTGCTGATCACGCCAGGTAGTCACAGTCGCATGTCCAATGGCATCCTAGGGCTTTTGTGCAAGCTACACTTCCCTAGCTTGGTGGAGCTCGCCTGCCGAGAGGAGCCGGCGTACACGTGGGAGCACTACATCGCCTGCACCGTAGACCCTCACCCAGATCGTGGTGGCAGGACGTTCAACAACATGGCACATCGGGTGGTGGAAGAGCTATGGGTAAGCCTTGTTCAAACTTTATATTGCTCAGTACATCGTATTCATCTGACATTCTTTAAATAATCACATCCAATCAATGTGCAAGATTTCTTTAGATGGGACGACGGGTACGAGGCGAAGGCCAAGGCTGTGGCTCACCAGCCTGCTACAAACTGGTACAAGATATGCACTACAAGGCACGCATTGCAGCCGTCGTCCATTTCTACCGCAAGTACATGAAGGTGAAGCTTACTAAAGCGGAGGTGAGAAACATGCGGTTGATACGTGAGCAATTCATGCGGGTAAATATACTCCTTCCTTTAAACTAAGTACCCTTTGTCTTGTCTTGTCATATGTCACGTGTTTGATGATGTGCAGGCGGTTCCTTGGTGGTGCTTGACCCAAATTCCGGCCTGGGGTAAGATGGTGGACAAGTGGCTCGCGAACGAGTGGGAGGAGACTCACAACGAGCTCCGGCGGCGGCGTTTGATGATGTCAGGTGCATCACATCATCAAGGCAACCATAACCTCCAGGCGTTCGCGAACACATGGGTACGTGAATTTAATTTTTAATTCTAATGAGCTCTCCTGAATAATTCATAACCATTTTCCCTTTTTGTTTTTGTATTTTTGCTGTCGTAGACACATGGTAACCAGCCTTGCCCCCCGTCCATGGCATACGCTTTATCTCACAAGGGCAAGGCGACGGACCCAGAGAACACGTACAAACCGAATGACGGGCCTGAGGCGTACTCCAATCCGACCGCCTACAACCGCCTGAGTGACTTCACAGAGATGCAAGGGAGGTCCATGGGCCGGAGTTTGATCCGATCAGCGCGGACCTCGACGGAGGAGTCCTCATGAGGTAAGGAGGAGGCAAGAAGCACGGCTGGTACGCGATTGCGAACAACCTAGTGGACACGGCTAGTACTCCCACTCTCACCGCACTTAAAGCCCGTGCCACGGACTCCACCCCGCCTATACGCCCACGCCAGACCCCTACACAGATCCAGATGGCTCAGTTTCAGGTATTTCTGTTTTACCTATTGTTAATTGATTATCGCTAACGTTGGTTTGGTATGGTAACAATGTCATGAATATGTGCAGGAAATGATGGCAGCCCAGGTGGCGGAGGGGGTGAGAGCAGCAACGGAAGAGCTGCAGCGGAACTGGCATGCCGAGAGGGCGAATTTGATTGCCGAGTTTGAGCGGAAGCAGGCCGCCGACCGGGAGGCCCAGCGGCAGCAGTACGAGCACATGTTCCAGTACGTGCACAACATTGGTTCGGTGGTAGGTCAAGCACCGCCGCCAGTTATGATGCCCCCACCAGCTCGGGATGCTACGCCTGTGAGTCTCTTCACAACTTTGAATTTTCATTTCTCATAGTGACTTAGAGCCGACTTAGATCCTAGAATGATTGAAAAAACGAAAATGCCTTACACTTGTTGACTTAGGATGAAACCAGAATTACTTAGATTTTGTATCGTTTGTGTAGTCCCCTCACCAGTCCGCGGCCTCGAACGATGGGCCGATCGCTGTAGACATGTCACCCCCTCAGCAGTCCCCTCACCCCCCACAGTGGACGCAGTACCCGTGGTCGCAGTTGCCTCCCGGCACGTCGTTCCAGCCTTGGCCGCAGTTGCGTCCTGGCATGACGCCGCACCCTCACATCTTCCCGCCGCCGTTCCCGCCGCTAGCTCACGGATCACCCTTCTCGCAGGAGCCGCCGCGGCCACCTGGGTCTCAGTGAGTTGTATCGACGAGCATGGACTTGTATTATTTGCTTTGTATGGACTTGTATCATTTGCTTAGTATGGACATGTATTATTTGCTTAGTATGGACTTGTATGGACTTGTATGGATTTTTATGGACTTGTATGGATTTTTATGGACTTGTGATGGTCGTTGTGATATATAAACTGCCTGTGATGGTCGTTGTGATATATAAACTGCCTGGTTATTGATATATAAACTGTCTAAGATTGAGTTGTTTGGGGGTATAAGTAACAATAAACAAAAAAACCTGGTGTTTCTGGGCCTTTGCCGTGTGCTACGCCACGTGGCACACGGCAAAGGCCCAGTAACTGGGGACGGCCGTTAGCTGTTTACGGCACACGGCAAAGGGAGGTGCACACGGCAAAGCCTTTGCCGTGTGCCCGAGTATGGGCACACGACAAACACTACCGGATTCGCCGCCTTTGCCGTGTGCCTGAAGCACACGGCAAAGGTAGCTTTGCACATGGCAAAGGACTTTGCCGTGTGCGGCTCACGGCAAAGGGCACACGACAAAGATTGGCCGGCAAAGGCCATCTTTGCCGTGAGCCCCAACGCGGGTGTGCCAAAGTCTTTGCCGTGTGCCAGCGTGGGCTTAACGGCCGTGCCCATTACGGGTCTTTGCCGTGCGCCGTCATGGCGGGCACACGGCAAAGACCGCGCCAGGTGGGCCCAAGCTGGGGCCTTTGCCGTGTGCCACAGGGGCTGGCGCACGGCAAAGGTCGCGCCAGGTGGGACCAAGCTTGGGCCTTTGCCGTGAGCTAAGGGAAAAGCACACGGCAAAGACCGGCCTTTGCCGTGCGCCGTGGTAGATACTCACGGCAAAGGCCGGGTCTTTGCCGTGTGCTTTTCCCTTAGCACACGGCAAAGGCCGCAACAGGTCCCCCTTTTTTTCTTTATTTCAATTATGCCCCAATACAAAACATCTCAGGCAGTTTGTATATCATAATACACATCACAGGCAGTTTGTATACCACAATACACATCACAGGCAGTTTATATAGTCCAATCATCCACATATGCAAATAAAAGTCCATATAAGTGCATAGAAGTTCATACAAGCTCATACAAGTCCATAAAAGTCCATGCAACTCGATCCTAAGCAACTACGAGTCCATGCACGTCCATACAATGCAATTTCATAAAACTCACGCAGATGGCAGCGGGTGTGGTGGGTCCTGCGAGAAGGGCGAGCCGTGAGGGGGTGGCGGGTACGGCGAGCTCATCGGTGGCATGCCGGGTCTCATTTGCGGCCACTGCTGGTACGGTCCGCCAGGAGGGAGCTGCGTCCACGGGCCGTACTGCGTCCACGGAGGCGGGATAGGAGACACCTGAGGGGGCGACATGTCCACGGGCCCATCGTTCGACGCCGCTGGCAGGTTCTACACAAATGATACAAAATGCAACACAATCGCTAAGCTATGATCATTATAGGTTTCTAAGTCACTATGTGGAATCCAACTAGATGATATATCCTAAGTCATAAGTTCTAAGTCACTATGAGGAATGAAACTTCAGGGTTTTCAAGCGACTCACCGGAGTAAGCTCTCTAACATGTGGCGGTGGTGTATGACCTACCACCGTCCCAAGGCTGCTCAAGTACTGGTACATCTGAGCATACCGCATCCGCTCGGCTTCCCGCTCGGCCCGCTCAGCTGCCTCCTTGCGCTCAATCTCGGCATAAATTGCCTGCTTCTCCGCTGCCCACTCCTCCCTTTGAGCTCTCATATGGTCCTCCATCTGGGCCTGCAATTTTTCATGGCAATGTGACAATACAAAGCAAGCACTAGCGACAATCAATTAGCAACAGGTAAAACAGAATTTACCTTCAACTGATCCATCTGGATCTGTGTAGTACTCTGCCGTGGGCGTATGGGTGCGGTCGAGTCCGTGGCCCTGGCTTTAAGTGAGGAGAGAGTCGAATTACTAGCCGTGTCCACTAGGCTGTTGGCAACGCTGTACCGGCCATGCTTCTTGCCTCCTCCCGACCTCATGAGCACTTCTCCATCAATTTGCTCGGTGATCGGATCGAACTCCGGCCCGTGGACCTCCCTTGCCATCTCTGAGTAGTCACTGAGGCGGCTGTGGACGCTCGGATTTGAGTACGCCTCGGGCCCGTCCAGCGGGTTGTAGACGTTGTCGGGGGCCATCGCCTTGTCCTTGTGAGACAAAGCGTATGCCATGAGCGGGGGGCAAGGCTGACCACCATGTGTTTGAGACTGCAAAAAAAATATAAAGCCAGATTTCATGAATTATTCAAGATTGAAAATTGAGTGTACTTAGTTTAAGACACATACCCATCTCTGGCCGTACGCCGAGAGGTCGCGGTTGCCTTGGTGGTGTGGTTTACCAGACATCATCAAACGCCTCCGCCAGGCTTCGTTGTGGGTCGCCTCCCAACCATCAGCGCACCACTTGTCCACTATCATCTCCTAGCACCTCCTGTGGGGGGCGCACCAATGCGGAACGGCCTGCACATCATCAAGTACACATAAGTAGAGTAAACTGAGCGTAACAAATTTAAGAGATAGTGTATATTTACCCATATGTATTCTGCCCTCGTTAGCCTCATGTTTCTGGCGTCCGTCTTGGTCAGTTTGACTTTCAAGAATTTGCGGTAGTAATACACCACTGCCTGAATGCGAGCCTCGTAGTGCATGTCAGTGACCAGTTTGCGATAGGCTGTGTTAGCTACAACCGTTGCTCGGTCCTTGAATTCATCGTCGACTCTGAAAAAATCCTGCAAATTGATGGGATGTCAATAACGTCAAATGAAAATGTGTTGTATTGACCCATGTAGTGTGAGGGAAACTTACCCACAATTCTTCAACCACCCGGTGCGCCATGTTGTTGAACACCGCACCATTCGGATCTGGATGGGGGTCGACTGTAGCGGCGACGTAGTGGTCCCACGTAGTCGCCGGCTCCTCTCTGCCGGCGACCGTCACCAAGCCCGGAAGGTGATGCTTGCACAAAAGGCCGAGGATGCCATTGGGCAGTCGTGTGTGACTGCCCGGCTCGACCTGCTCCCACGACCTGCATAAGTGATTTACATAAATTATTAGTTTCAATATTGATTATTAACAAATGACAGGAAATGAAAAAGTACAAACATTTAAAATTACTTGCCTGGACCCGTGTGGCCGAATTTTCGGCCGCTGCAAGAAAGGTATCGGCCGATCCGGGAGCTGCGAGGGGCCTCGAAGGTACGGCTCCGGTACTCCTGCGTCTCCCTCCTCCCCTTCCTCTCCCTGCTCCTGCTCTTCCTCCCCGTCCTCTCTCTCCTCCTCCTCTTCGTGCGCGGAAGGCACCAGCTCGTCCTCGTCCTCCTCCTCCACCACCTCCTCCTCCTCCACCTCCTCCTCAGGTGTGGGTTCCCTCGCCGTCCTCCCCCTCTTTCCCCGTGTCATGCCAGAGCCCTCAGGTCCAGACGAGGAACTCGCTCCACCCTTGCCTCTCCCTCGACCCTTGCCTCCACCTTGAGCCAGCGTGGAGACAACCCTCTGGTAAAGCGAGCTGACCGACCGGCGTCCTCGTCCCACCATCTTTAATCAACACCTGCTTTTAAAAAGAGTAAATGAATCAGTATATTAATTACAACAAGTAGTAATTGAATGCATAAAAGTAGTTAACTAATTAGTGCCACAAGTAAATTAGACATGGAATAAATTACTTACATATATTAGAAATAATCATCATAATCCGGATTAGCCGGATCATTATTCTCATCATCATGACGCGCCGGGAACGGGGGCGAGTCGGGGACAGTGACGCGCCGGGAACGGGGGCAAGTCGGGGACGGTGCCTACTCGGGGACGGTGTCACGCCTAGAACCTGCAACAACCTGAAAAAAAAATGTCAAAATTTAAAAATTTCGACAGCACCTCCCCTGCACGGGGAGGTTTCAAAACCTGCAACAAAAGCAACGGCACGATGGCTGACAACCACATAGACAACGGCACGATGGCCGGCAACCACAAACGCATATATCTTTTAATTCAACTTAACTAAACAAGTAAAAAAACATATGTCCAATCACATACAAATTAATCTAATTTAAGTACACCAATTCATCTCAATTCATTTTAAACTAAACAAAATGTAATTGTCTAAAGTATGCTAAAATAAACTAAATACTAATCTCATACTAATTTAAAATAAATTAGTGACTAAACTATTTGTCTAAACTAACTAAACTATTTTGTCTAAACTAACTAAATTAAATAAATAAGAAAAACAGAAAAAACAAAAAAAATTACCTCACGGCCGGCCGGCGGAGATGGAGGTGGCCGGCGAGGGAGGGGCCGGCGGGCTGCCGGCCGAGGGGAGGGGACGGCGCGGCTGGCCGGCGAGGGAGGGGCCGGCAGCGCGCACAGGGGACGGCCGGCCGGCGGTGCGGGAGGGAGGCGGGGGCCGGCACGCGCGGGGAGGGAGGCGGCGGCCGGCGCGAGCGGAGGGAGCAACGGCGGCGGGCTTGGCGGAGCGCGCGGGGAGGGACGGCGGTGGGGCGTGGCGGCGCGCGCGGGAGCGGGACGGCGGCGCGCGGGGACGGCGGCGCGGCAGCGGCGTGCGGGAGGAAGCTGGCGGCGGCGGCGGCTGTTAGGCGCGGGGAGAAGCTGTGTGTGAGCGGGCGGGCGCGCACAAGGGGACGTGGCTAAGTCTAAGGCCCTTTGCCGTGTGCCCAGATCTGGAGCACACGACAAAGGCCCCCACTTTGCCGTGTGCCCAGATCTGGGCAGAAGGTAAAGACCTTTGCCGTGAGCCAGATCTGGGCACACGGCAAAGGACCTTTGCCGTGAGCTTTTAGGGTTTGCCCACGGCAAAGGCTCTTTGCCGTGTGCCATGTGGTATGACACACGGCAAAGTTCAAAATTTTTTTAAAATTTTTTTGCGCAATTCAAACTTTGATAATATTTGTTACCTTGGCCTAAGGTCCTAAACAACTCATGTTTAAGGTTTTCACACCAAAAAAATTTAGTATTTCATGCGTTTGAAATTCAAATTCGATTTAGATCATGTAAATCGTTTGAATTCAGTTTGATCAATTATTTCATCTTTGCATAACTTTGTCACATTTTGAACATGGCTTGCTTTCCTCAATTAACAACATGGTTGATGAATATATGACAAGAAGTACGTTACTTCATGTATATATGTACATATGAGTTCATATTATTCAATTCAAAAAAATTATAAAATTATGAAATGTGTACGAAAATTTATGAAAATTTGGTCTCGCTACATCTATGTTGCCTTTTATCTATGGAAAAAGTTTTGAAGTCAAAACCTAATTCGACTTCAGTTACGCCTCTCAATATGAACTACTCATTCTCAACTCTCAGAAACTTCTCCAGAGATTCTTCGATTTGTAAGCAGCGTACGTGACAACTTGTGCGAAACGTGTTCAACTTTTTACCACATCATATACACATGAAATCATGATTGTAGGACAAATCTGATGATTTTCAGACTTGGATTTTTTTTCTAAAATTTAAAAACGATTCGGCCCAACGTGCATAATCATGTTTCGTGAACCACACGCTCGAATTTTCATTACAGTTCATGGATACGGCCTCAAAATGGACTCAATAACGTGTATGCTCCCTTTGAATCCATTATATTCCATTATTCGACACACTTGCAGTTCAAAAGTTATTTTCAACGATAAATCCAAGAAAAGAAATAAAATAACTAAATATAGCAAATAATTTGTGAAATGCACCAAATCTTAACATGGAACACCAAGCAAGTTACATTGACACCACAAAATTTTTGGGCGACAAAAGATTAAAAAAAACTTTTGCCGTGGGCCCTACCTTTGCTGTGGGCCAGGATCCGGGGCGCACGGCAAAGGGATGACGTGGCCGTGTGCCAGCCCTTTGCCCTGAGCCACACGGCTAGCACACGGCAAAGGGTGACGACCGTCACACGCCGTCACCTTTACTGTGGGCCGATTCATCAGGCTCATGGCAAATGTGCTAACTTTGCCGTGTGTGGGCCTTTGCCGTGAGCCCCGGATCTGGGCCCACGGCAAAGGGGCCCCTTAGCCGTGAGATAATTCTTTGTCGTGTTTCCGGCCTCAGGGCACACGGCAAAGACACATGATGCCGTGTGCAGTGCCTTTGCCGTGAGCCTGCTTTCTGGCACACGGCAAAGCTGTCCCTTTGCCGTGTGCCCGAGGACATGCACACGGCAAAGACTAAAGCACACGGCAAAGGAGCGGTTTCCGGTAGTGAAATAGCCCCTTTGCCGTCCAAACTTTGCCGTGTGCCCTTTGCCGTGTGCCACACACGGCAAAGCCTTTGCCGTGTGTATTTAAGGCTTTGCCGTGTGTACCGGGCATACGGCAAAGTCCCGGATTCCGGTAGTGAGTGGCTTCAACATAATGTATATTCGAATCGGTTTCGGCTTTGTGCGTGCAGCCGTCGAATCCGGATCGGTTTCCTACTCAAAATATCTGTCCATGATGCTTTATCCAATGCATAAAATTTTTTCCCCGCCAATCGATTGATAACAAGAGATTGTCTCTATATTTAAAATAAAATATTCTCTCTATTCAAATATATCATTTTGCACAAGCTAATGACAGGACACACTATATTAGTATCCTAATAACAAACTTAAATTTGGAATTTGGTGGGGAATTAATCGGGATCAAGGTACTAGAGAGATGCAATATTAGTCAAAGGTACCAACTTTATACCTTCGTAGCTATAATTAGTCAAATTCTCACATCATGAGCTTGGCAAATTTATTCTTGTGGCCTTTGGCGACCTCCATCAACATCAGTGATCATCGACTTTGGTAAATTTATTGGGGGTTAGGGTTTGGGGTTGTGACTTTCAGCAATACAGAGATTATTGCCAAGAAGCTCATCAACCTACCAGCAGAGTTGCGGAAGGAGCATCACCGCATATCAGCATTGGTGGTGCTGCTATAGAGCTTAGTGTGGGGTGGGGGTGAGGGAGATCAAATGTATATGCCCAGTGACAACAAAGAATAACAAGCACAATGGAGGTGCTGTGACAATCTAGGTGTTCATTAACTTAATCACCTGCTAAACCTTTTGTCTTAGCCTAATTAAGTTTAATTTAGCCTCACCTAGATTTTTCACTTAAGGAATCCTACCAAAAATTCCCGTGCACCTCGGTGAACTTTTGACCTTTCACGGTTGGCATGGTTCGAATTCGGGATTTCACTTAAGAACTTGAAAATCTACCAATACAAAAGTTGTTCAGTTTTTAACAGGACACATTTTTGTCATTTGGCTCATTTCGAGATTTTGAGTGGAAGGCATCTTAAATCCCAGTCAAAATCCGTCAGAAGCACAGAAGTTCACTGCAGACTGGTACCCGAGTCTATGCAGTTTTCTGCACAGTTTTCTCGCGGAACCACTCGCCTTTCCTTAGGTCAGCCTTTACAAAAGTTGTAGCTGGTAACCTGGAACGCAACTTTGCTTTTTGGAGATTTTGAACTTCAGTTCAAAATTTCGGGGAAAAGTTGGTTTGAAGAAACGCACGGCAAGTGTTCGACGAATTGCCAGCGCTCTCCGGCGCTGCGCAAGTCACGCGCCCGACAGCACCGCCACGCGGCGGCTAGCTTCTGACGCGGACGTCGAGGTCGCGCCCGCGCCTTAAATGCGCCGCGCGCTGTCTCTGCGGTTGTCCTCGGCAAAACGCCTTGTCCCCCACGCCCCCCTCAGACCGGATGCGACGTGCGCCCGGCGTGCGCCACGTGGTCACCGACGACCCGCCGGAGGGCCGTAGCGCCGCTGCCCCGACCAGGGCCGGCAAGCAAATCGCCGTGGGCCCCAGCCTCTCGCCAACCCACGCGCGAGCTTCCCCCGACCGGCCACCGACCACCTAGCCCCGCGCCGCCCCGCCGCGACAGGCCGCCGACCGGCGAGCCATGTCCGCCGCGGCAGCCATCGATGCGCCGCCCGAAGCTCCGCGTGTCCGCTTCGTTGCTCCAAGCCGCAGTCCGAGCCTCGCCTCGACCGGCTATAAAAGGCCCCGTACCCCGCCCGCAAGCTTCATCCTCCGCCGCTCGCCTTGCCACCGCCAGGCTGCTACTCCGCGACTCCTCACCGCGCACTGCTCCGCCGCAGTTCCTCGCCACCCGCACTCGCCTCGCTTGCCCTAGCTTCCCAAGCCCTAGCTGCTACTCACAGCTCCACCGCCGAGTCCTTTTCCTTAGATTCGCTCCGCAGCCACCCAGTCGAACCACTCGGCACAGCAAAACCACCCGAGCCCTTCAGCCACAAAACACTCGAGCACCTTCCCAAACCAATCGGGCAGAGCCACAGCCGCACAGCTCCACCATCCGCCGCCGTCATGCCACCTCCGGTCACTGCTCCGCTCGTGATCTACTCGAGGTAAGGCGGTGTGCATCTCTAAGCCTTCACGACCGGTTTTTTCCCTTGTTGAGAACCAGTCGGCGAAGCTTCCGAGTGCTTTCTGTTCGCAAAGCCTTGTAGTGCTCTGTTGTCTGTTTGTTAGTAGAGCTTAGTTGAGCTGGCTAACTTGCATACCAGTTTAGAACTGGAACAGTTCAAGCAGCAAGATCCTTTGATCTTTTTAAGCCATCCTTTGGCATGTGAACTTGCTTAGGCTAGTTCAGTCTCTGGTAAAATTCTAAGGACCCTTGGATGATAGTGTGGTTTCTTAGGACTTAATCTTGATATTAGAGTGCTGTCTGGTTTTTGTTGTTGAGGTTAATGAATGCTTGATCTTGGCTTAAATCTTGGTCAATAATCTAGTAAACTCACAAAGAGCACTCAGTAACTTTCTCAAATTTTATGGGTTAACCAAACTAAAATCATAGCTCACACCCTCACTGTTTTGTGGTGAAATCTAAGGTAAGTAATTTATGTGTACACAATCACCATCAACAAACCCTAATACTTTAATGAGTAATTGCAACCTTTGTTAAAGAAAGGGAAGATCAGACAAATTTTGTCCAGGTGAATGTGTCACTAAATACACCCGGGTTCATCATTGAGTAACAGTGATGACTCAACCATAGATCATACCCTCATTTTGCATCTGCATCCCTGTAGAACCTGCCCTCGCCGACGGAGACTACGAGCTGATCCCCACTGAAGGAGAAGGCCCAACAGAAGGCGAGGTGAACGCTGTCCAGGTCGAGCAAGACCTGAACACGGTTGCAGAAGGCTCCCCAGCTAACTTTGTGCCCGAAGGCAAGCCCCGGAGCATGTCCTATGCTTTCTAATACATGCAATTATGTTTGGCTATGTTTATGATTGTGCATTTACGTTCAGGAGTTGAATTGAAACCCTAGTTGCATGATCCTAGGTACCCTTGCTTTGCAGATACTAGCATGATAGGTCGATAGCTGCATCGCTATAAGGATACGGTAAAAGCCGAGTGATTTCCTGTCACTCGCGAGATATAGGAATCGACTGCTCTACTTATGTTGGAATCATAAGGATGACGGGCGAGGATTTTTGTCATGTTGATGCCTCGTCCGTGTATGCTAATACTGGTTAAGGCCGAATGGTGTGGTACCGACGGTTAAGCTTTTGAAAGTACCAAGCGCTTGTCGATTCTATGGGGTCGGTAAGTTTAGTACCTACATGACTCCAGGGTGCGGACTTTTTCCGACTCCTTCCGGGAAAGTTTTTCCCCATGCTTCGAACATGTGGGTACGAGGGGCGTAAGTGTTGGTTCGGCCAAGCCTTAGACCTCGTATGCCAGGGGGAGTTTGGTCCTGAACGCGACTGGAAGATTGGTGGGAACTACCTGGTAGCGCTAGCCTTTGGCTGAGTGCGATGATCCGAGTGTTTGGGTTCCCCCTTGCAAGGTTGAAATCGGTTCGAACTGTCTGTCTCTCGCAGCTAATGAGACTGCTTAATCCCGCTGCTGCATTGAGTAAGAAGTGAAACATGATGATGGAAAGAATCTTGATGTTTGCTTAATTGCTTGCTCCACTTGCTTGACTAGTACAGGCTGCTTACCTAGAATGGTTAACTCAACTAGAACTTGAGGCTAAAAGACTGAAAGTAAGGATCCACTCTTAGTCGCTCTTTGGCAAAACAAACCCACCAGCCAAAAGCCTTGCATGTCTAGAAGTCGGTGATGTAGTAGTCACCCGTCGGTTAAGTCTTGCTGAGTATTAGTATACTCAGCCTTGCTTGTGGCTTTACTTTTCAGGTAGCGCCCTCGAGGAAATGGTTGCTGGTCTTACTTGGCCGACCACTCTTCCTCCGGGTTGGTCTATTGTTTGGGACGAGGATGCTTCAGAGTGACGTCACGACGGCTTCACGTGATGTTGCTACGACTTCGAATAATTAGTTGTCTTCCGCTGTTTTCAAAACTCTGTGATATTGGTACTTTATGCTCTGAACTCGGTTTTTGTAATAAGTTTACCTCAAGTGGGACCTGATTAAATTATGGATGTGTGTAATCTCTGGGATCCACCTTTGTGTGGGTTTTTGTATGACTGGTTGCGATCGAGGTAACTATCCGTGGTTGCATCGGGCTTGACCCGACAGACTGTCAAGTTGCTCCGATTTAATTGCGTGATGACCAATGGAAGGTTAGCGCACTTAAGCCGGATTAATTTGAGCAGGATCTGCCACAGCTGGTATCAGAGCAACAAGTTGTACACCAGAGATTTATACGGTCCCAACACACTTGTTTTACAATAAAACTTGACCAACTAGTGTTTTGTGAAAACTCGTTGGATCGCTAAGGATTCACTAGACCGTGAAGCCCTAGAGGGAATTTCGGGTTGTTTCAGGTGGCTTGCTAGTTATGGTGTATTTGACTGACCTGCCCAGCACATCTTGCCCACGTGTTTTATACGTGCGCTGGTTTCCGTGCCCGTATGCACGAAGGGTGATAGGATCTCCATTCCAAGGACCCTATCATTATGATTGTGTGTGAGTCGCCCCATGTTTTATATGTGAGCACGGTCTCGATGGTATGGTTCTAATTCAAATGAGCTAATCATCCTGGTTGATTCGCCATGTTCGAGACATGTGCATGATGCCGCATCACGAGTTATGCGAAGGGTTGTGTGCTCTATTCAAAAGGAGCGTACGGCCTAGACTAGATGCACTGTCCATGCAGTGTTGAACGCATGGATACCGTTTTTATAAATGAACGGTAATGAATGGGGACGCTTCCGTGGCATGCTGGCACGGAAGGTTCATGGTTTTCTTGCAGGTACACTGACTCCGTTCGTTTAAGGTTACGATGGTCTGAGTGCCGACTAGTTATTATAGGGAGAGACGTATATTGTGCCTCGCCACCGGCAACTAACTACGTACGCCAAGGCTTCTTGGTATTTGTGAGGACGTTTTTAGTTCTTTTGCATCATGTTAATCACCTTAAAATTTGTGAAGTTAACTAGGAGCAAAAAGGAAGTAAAAACCCTAAACCCCACAAACTTCCAGAAGTCTGTCAAATCTTGTTCTTGCTGGTCCGAATTTTTCGGGTCATTAAAACCACTCGGCTGTCCGGGCCTCTTAAATAAAAGTTGTTATTAATTTCAAAAGCAAGCTTCTGTCAAAATTTCAGAATTTTTTGGTAAAGTAAAACTGGGGCTTTGACCAAAACCAGAGCTGTCTGTTTGCTGGAAAAATCTGGCCGACAGCCAGTTGGGAGCTTTTGGTTGTGTAGTTTCAGAGTGCACTCGTTTTCCCATCACTGTTCCGATCTTCATTCCACTCTCGCACAGTTCTTACTCGGTTCCTTGGTTCCTTTTCCTACAGATGGCAGACGCGGCTTACTTTGTGTTTGGCACCGACGGTTTTCTCCACTCAGATTGCCTCGCTTGGGAGGGCTTTCCCTCTATCTTGTGGGACGCTCTGAGTACCGCCGATTTTGCCTCACCACCTCTTTACTCGTGTCGCGAGTACCTTCAGGATGGTGTGCTTCGTTGCATCACCAGGGTCTACGTGCCGCCACACCCTCACCATCCCGAGTGGCCTTTGTTCGACGCTGAGGTGATTGGTCACAGGTTGACTGATACTGTGGAGCTCGCTGCCTTGCGGGTGCTGAACGTCTTTTGTGACTTTCGCCCCGTGGAGGTGATGACTTCTCCGCTTGGATTGCTTCCTACCGCACAGCCTGATGACCCAGCTTGGTTGGAGCACCGAGCCCACGTGAAGGCAGTTGTTAAGTGGACTGGTGTTGTTCCTACCGCTGAGGGACTAGCGCGGTACGTGAACGCGTTCTCTAGACTTCTTACACTACTTCAGGGAGGACTAGCCAACTCGGTCGAGTACGGCATGGCTTCCTACCGATCTTGCCAACAGCTGCAGTATGACTACACCACTCAGGTCATGGAGGCTGCCGACTCAGACACGGCTATGGCCAACTTTCAGGCTCAGATTAGTGACTTACTTGGACAGATCACCACTCTTCAGCAGGAGCGAGAGACTCACTTGGCACAAATGGCCGAGATGCAGGCGCAGGTGGTCTCGCTGCATAATGAGCGAACTGGACTTAATGAGCGTATTGGAGAGCTAGAAGACCAGGTTCACGACTTGAACCTTGACGTAGAGGACGCCCACCAGCACATCGGGATCCTCCAACAGCAGGTTCCTCTTGAGCAGGACGTTGAGATGGTCGATAAGGAAGAGGAGCCCATGGAGATAGAGTTTGACCCCGAGGAGGTTCAGGGCAAGTCTGGCACGAATACACTTAGTGACTTGCCCTCACTGCCCACGACACCCGGTTCACCCGCCGAGAGTGAGGCCTCGGTCAACAACCTTGCTGATTTCTAGATGATGGCAGTGTTACTCCTCAGCGTAGCCTACTTTTGGACAATGATGTAATAGGCTAGCTTCGAGTTGAGTATGTCTTTTGTGCAGCTTAACCATGATGTAACTTAGGGTAGAGGTGACCCTGAAGTTTGTAGCTCAATGTGGTTGTAACCACTACACTCTGCAGTGGAATCTAGTTCGAATTTTTAATGCGTGGATTTCTCATTTCTGGGCTAAATGATGAATACCAATGTTGTGAGGAGTTTCATAAGGAAGATGCTCGCAAAATTTCAGCCCTTTTTGGTTAAGAGTTATGAGAGTTATGTACGTTTTGGCGAGCCTCGGCTATTCTGAAAACCGCAAAAACAGAAACGTGAACTTCGAATTTTTTGTCCTAGCTAGAGTGCGAATCAGACCTGGAGCGAAACACGAAAGTTGTAGCTCTTTAACTTCTCTAGCTACTGGCAAAAGTTCATAGTTTTTGGGCGTGTAACCTGGGAGATATGAATTTTCTTCCCTGACAGCCTTGCTGATCGGAAAATTCTGCGATGGATGTTTACCGCTTTCACGCATGATTGTCTTGTCTACCTTGTATACGAGTTTCGAAATCATGTGGCTGATGGTAAATAATTCTTGCAGATGGTTGACTCGACCCGCCGCACCAACTTCACCGCCGGGCAAGCCAGTGGCGCCCAGGCTAACCAACCACCGCTGCCGCAGCCCCCACAGAATCCAATGGAGGCGTTTTTCGTCACCCAAACTGCGATGATGCGGGAGATGCTCGATATACAGTGACAGCTAATGCAGCAACACCCAGGGGGACATCAGGATGCTCAACCCCATGTTGCTCGCTATGAACACTTCCTGAGTACTCAACCACCAACCTTCCATGAAGCAACAGAGCCACTGAATGCTGATGCGTGGATTCGCGCAGTGGAGTCAAAGTTCTCAGTGCTCGCCCTACCATGCTCGGAGGAGAGCAAGGTTAGGTTTGCTGCTCAGTTACTTAGAGGACCTGCCCTTATCTGGTGGGAGAATCACTTGGCCACCCTTCCAGAGAACACGGTGATAACTTGGGCCGACTTCAAGACCGCCTTCCGAGCCCACCATATCCCGGAAGGTTTAATTGAGAGGAAGTTGAATGAGTTCCTGGCATTGACCCAAGGCACTCGGACTGTGTCCCAGTATGCCCAGGCTTTCAACAACCTTTGCCAGTATGCTGGTACCCACGCTGACACAGATCAAAAGAAGATGGACCGCTTTCGCAGAGGCCTTAGTGCAAAGCTCAAGGAACGTTTGAACCCCATCCGTACGGCCACCTACAATGAGCTGGTCAACCTGGCCATTACTCAAGAAGATGCCATTACTGCTCTCAAGGCCGAGAAGAAGAGGAAGGCTCCTATGACACATGCTGCTCCATCAACTCAGAAGTTCCGGATTGTTCAGAACAATCCTACCTCCAACCCCCAGAGGCCGGGACAACAAGGACGCTTGTGGGGGATATAGTACCCGGGTACCTCACGAGCAAGCCTGGCAGCCCACCAAAAGGGGGCGGCCCAGCCCACCGTTCTGGACCTGAAGACGTGCGGGACAAGTCGGCGCACGGAGGAAGGATCTGCAAGGAGAAGTCCTAGTTGGAATAGGAATTATTGTAAAGAAGGAAAGGATTCTTAGAGATAGGATCGGATACAAACCGACTTGTAACCCTGCCCCCTGATATATAAGGCGGGCAGGGACCCCCTCCAAAACAACTCAACTCACCACAACTCAACTCATCACATCTCAACTCATAGCGAAATCTACGCAATACAACACCCCAAAACAGGACGTAGGGTATTACGTCGAGTCGACGGCCCGAACCTGTATAAACCCCTGTGTCTGTCCATCCTAACCATCCTGCTTCCGATCTTTGCGATCTTCCCTGCATTACAAATCACTTCCGTGGGCTACCCCGTGGAAGACTGCCGGAGATAATATCACCGACAGTGGCGCGCCGGGTAGGGGGTATCGCCGAGATCAATCTGGTAAGCTCGATGGATCGCGTCAAGATCTTGGACAGCTGCAACCTCCCGGACGTCGACGAAGTCGAGATCCAGTTCGGGGACGTCATCACCGCCGCCTTGGATACCCAAGTGGCAGGAGCTACGGTCGCCACGGAGGTCTCCTCTCTGGCACCGACTTCGGCCACCACGGCCCAGTCCGGTCCGATCGCATCAGATCGTGCCGGCTCTACCCCGCTGAGTCCATCGCAAAACGCGAGGCCAGACCAGTCGGGAACAGATCTACAATCACTCGATTCTGATCCGGCTCCTGAGAGTCGCGTCGCTGAGTCATCACAGAGCGTAAACGCTCAACCAGCACGCGTCCAGAGCCCTGAGGTCATTACTGTCCAGACCCCTGGCTTTTGCGCGCTTGCTCAGAAGCAGAAGATGAAGGACATCGTCCAGGCGGATGATTACTTCTCTGGGAGCGACTCCTACGAGTTAGATCTACAGGGACCCTCAATCCTAGACGATCTGCCGGAAGGATACACAGTGTCCGACGCCTCTACAGAGCCGGAACTACTAGGATCACTCGGAGAATTGACTCCAAGTAGTTTGGAGCGTTATACGCCCACATCCGACTTCTCCGAGTCCGAGGAAGACTACCTCGCGCAAGATGGAGTCGGATCATATTGTTACATGGTGGCGCCAGCAACGCCAACCAATCCTGTCTCAGAAGATGAGGTCACTCCAGCCGAGGAGACGACTGAAGCCAGGAATCAGCGTCGAGGACGCAACGCCAGTCGGGCGACTCGCAGAGCCGCATGACCGCACGGAGCCACCGCGTCAGGATCTGGCACTGCTCGACTCCAGGAACCACATTCTGAAGATCATCGTCGCCAACAGGGTCAGCACGACCGGAGGAGCACCCGGAACTTGATGCGCGACGGCATGTTCGAGTTTAACGGATACGACGTCTACGAGACGCCGGTCCAGAACCTCGTTACTATCAACGAGGAAATCAGTCGGCTGCCACCTAGCGCTCCGGGCCTGGAAAAGGTAAGGGCTCTCGTGCAGGCCGCCTCCGTCCAGGTTCACCAGATGCAGGGCAGAGCGACCACGGACGCTCCTGAGCCCGGTTCGTCTCGACACCGGGCCAGCGGCGGATCGGATCGTGATGAAGACCTCCGCACCACGATCAACAGAGATCGAGATGCGAGGGACGTCATCCGCAACAGCACCGAAGAGCGCCACCGTGAGGAAATCCGAAGGCGCGAAGAATACGATCGGGATCATGGAAATCCCCGTCGTAACTCCAACAGGAGCGGCTACTCGACGGAGTCAGACTACTCTGACCCCTCCGGTAGCCCAAGGCGCGGCAACAACGGCGGTCGCACTCCGCCACGAGGACGAGCGCTTCCACCACCCAGGCGACCGACTCCGCCAAGGGAGCGAACTCCACCGCGCAGCAGGACCTACCGACGGGACCGAACTCCACCCAGGGACCGGGATCGCAGGAGGGACAGCACTCCCCCGAGAACAACAGACGGGTCGGGTCCGAGCGATTCCCGCCCTAGAGGTCGGATCGGCGGATTCCAGTCGTTCACCGAGCGCTTGAGAAGCGTGACATGGCCCAGAGGCTTCAAGCTGTCGGACATCGACAAATACGACGGGAAATCTGATCCATCTCAATGGCTTCAGATCTACTACACCGTCGTGCAGGCGGCCGGCGGCGACGAGGACGTGATGGCAAATTACCTTCCCATCATGCTCACCAAGGACTGCCGCAACTGGCTGGCAGGACTCCCATAGGACGCCATCGACAACTGGGAGCAGCTTACTGAACTCTTTATTAGTAACTATCTCGGTACCTGGGAAAGGCCCGGGAGCAAGCGGCTCCTCGGTCAGATCAGGCAGTGCAAGAACGAGACCCTGCACGACTTTGTGCGCAGGTTTCCAGAGAAGCGCAACTCCATCACGGACGTCACGGATCAGGAGGTGATGTCAGCTTTCCAGCGCGGCATCTCCGATGGGAGACTGATTCACAAGTGGACTCAGAAGCCACCCGCGACTGTCAATGACATGTTCCGGGTCGCTAGCACGTGGGCGGACGCAGAGATCGCCGAAAAGGAACAACTCAGCGAGATCAGGAGTCGCTGGGAAGAAGAGAACAAGACAACCCGCAAGCGCGACCGCCGCGAAGACGAAGACCGACACGACGACCATCGGCGCACCGACAGTCACCCTCGCAAGAAGAAGAGCGAGGGAGATATGGTCGCCGCCCTGGACCGGTCCAGAGGCCGGGTAACTCCAGAGGACTTCCAGCGCATGCTCGATGAGCAATGTCCTTACCACAAGCACAAGCACTCGGCGCGAGAGTGCTACGGGCTCAAGCGAGCCTTCACTGGGGGCAACAGAGGCCCTCCATATAGAAAAAGGAACGATGGTTCCCCGCGAGACGATAGGCGAAACGACGAGCCCGGCGACGACTTCCAGGAAGCCGACCGAGTGGTACGCATGATCTATGGCGGACCAGAGTTCGAGTCGAAGCGCCAGCAGAAGCTCACCCATCGCCAGGTCATGCACGCGAGGGAACCACCAGTACCTGAGTACCTCAAGTGGTCGGAAGTTCCGATCACCTTCACCCGGGAGGACCATCCAAACTTCATACCGAAGCCCGGGTCCCATGCCTTGGTAGTAGCCCCGACGATTCGCAACGTTCGGCTCACCAAGGTACTAGTCGACGGTGGCAGTGGCCTGAACATCCTCTTTGCTAACACATTGAAGGAGCTCGGCTTGACTACTCTCGACCTAAGTCCCCCCAATCCGCATTCTACGGTTTGATACCGGGAGAGGGGGCGGAACCACTGGGGCACATCACGCTGCCCGTCACCTTCGGAGACCGGAACAACTACCGGACCGAGCATATGCAGTTCATGGTGGCGAACTTTGAAACTGCATACCACGCCATCCTTTGGAGGCCCGCGCTCGCCAAGTTCATGGCAATTCCTCACTACGTCTACCTGCAGGTCAAGATGCCAGGGCCTAAAGGCGTAATTACCGTCTTGGGGGACATCCGAGTCGCATACACATGCGAACAGGAAACCCTCAACACGGCAGCTGCCCTGGCCAACAATCGAGTCGTTGATTCCACGGCAGGCTCCGCCCTTCTTTGCTTTCTCGATTGCTTTCCAGGTTATTATAAAACTGGCCTAAAGCAGATAAAGACCACGTTCATCACGCCGTTCGATGCCTTTTTGGCCTTCGGTCTGAAGAACGCCGGTGCAACCTACCAGAGGATGATTCAAGCGTGTATGGATCAACTGACTCTGGACGTAGTAGAACGCCTACATCGATAAGTCCATGGAACATCGAGCACTTACAGCGTTTCTACGCCTGATTCAGTTATGTATTTATCTTTTTTTTCGTTTAGATTTGTTTTTCCGAGTGATTTTGGAGGGTATACACCCACAGTCACGACTCGGCAGATTTATAATGAGTTATCAATAAAGTTGATTTCATCTTTCATCTATTTCTACTACTCGTATTTCCTCTTTCGCGTCACGCACATAAAGTACGAGTGGAACAAACCTTAAATCGAGAGGGAAAGTACTCGCCAAGTCAAAGCTCTAAACGTACGACAAAGACTCTGCGGCATGAGATTGAGACCAACGAGGCTAATCTACTCCGTAACAGGTCAACCACTCAGAAATTAAGGCCAGCGCAGAAAGAAAGGGAGTAGTAGCCCCATAAAAATTTATACACAATAACAAAAACTTAAACATTGTTCAAACAGTACTAGTTCCACCAAATACTACAAATATTTTATCTACGCTGCAGGATCAACAGACGGGGCCGCCTCATCGGAGTCATCAACAACATCCTTGGACAGGACATTGGCGATAGGCTCGACCTCAAGGAGCAGTCTGCCCACGTCGTCTTCGGAGGTGCCGGCAGCGTATCCGCGGCTGAGTGGCTCCAGGTCCGACGCCGGGAACAGCGACTTGAGCACCGCCAGGACATGACCACAGCTGGCCTGGCTGATGGAGCAGAGCTGTCGCCGGAAGAAGCGTGGGAGCGCCCGAACGCGGTAGAGGATAGAAGTCGAAGACGATGACGCCTCCGGCTCGATCTCCTCCGCCACCACTCGGATAGCGTCCTCCAGCGCAATCCTCTCGGTGTGCAGCGCCTCAGCCTCGCCTTGCAGCCGGGCCACCTTGGCAGTGAGCTCTACGAATTGGGACATAATCCGATACCTATAATCTACAGAAAGTTAGATCTGGATAATATATTCACGTCTGACAGAAAAACAAACAAGGAATAACATACCTCTGAGCTCGTGCACGGCCTGGGCCTCGTTGAGCCTAGCCTGCTCTACCTCTCCGCGTAGATCGCGAGTGGTACGCTGGGCTTCCTCCAACTCAGCCTGGCGTTGGGTCGCAGCAACTTCGAGTTCAGTCACTCGGGCCACCAAGGAATCGACCTTAGCGACTGCAGAAGATAGTTCTTGAATAACCAAGGCTTTTGCCTCGGCATCAGCAGCTAAGTCCTGCAAAGACAAGTCAGATGACAATATGAATTGATGTACCACTCGGTACTTGACATCAACAAGATAAGTGGCTCAGGAAATACCTTGGCTATCTGGCCCATGCGAAGATGGAGTGACATGAACTCCTCCAGAGGAGTCATGGGAGCACCACCACTTAAAGCGCCGTCCACCGCAGGAGCAACTTCGACCGCCGCAGTCTGGGGCTCCTCCACTGCTGCAGTCGGTTCAACCACAGGAGCAGGCTGGGGGCTGCCTTGAGGAACTGGCGGTGGGGTCGGCGACGCCAGTGTAGGACTCGGTGGAGGCAGGGTTGGTGCTCGCAACGACTCTGGTGCCGGACCCACAGGTTGATCGCTGAGAAGATCAGCCGAGTGGGTCGACACCTCTGGCATTTGGATTGATGGGATCTCGGTCTCAACAGCCGACTGAGGCGCAGGACCCGCAAAGGGGATCTCAGACGGCGTGCTATAGGATAAAGCATATATGGATCACTCATAGAAGAACATAAAGGAAAATCAAGAGATGATAAGGATACTCACAGAGTAGATATGCGCATTCTCGGGCGCTTTCCTTTCCGAGTGGGGGAAGGGAGGTCCCTCGGACTTGCAGCACTCAGAGGTACCACTGCAAGGGGAGACTGCTCCGAGCTGATGATTGGGGGCGGGATTGACGACTCGGCACCGCCAGCTTCGTCTTCTTCCGAGTCAGACGACTCAGAGATGAGGAGTTGGCAGCAGCTTGGCGCATCCCCAATCACGATCCCCGTTGAGATCTTTCGCTTCTTCGGGGCAGGGGCAGCCTTCCCACCACTCGAAGACAGCACGTCGGGAGAAGGAGAGGACGACAGAGTGATATCAGAGTCGCGCAAGTCATTCTCACTTCCCCCGACTGCTTCTTCAGCATCAACGGCCCTGCGCCGAGCCGGTTGATCCACTCCCTTCGGCATCTCAGGCAAAGGAGGGAGGGATACAAAGGCAGCTCGACCCTGCAAAAGTTGGGTTCACTTCTGAGATTACACCCAATGGGTGGAATTGAAATAAAAAACAACAACAGATCGACTAAATACCTCAGGGCGTGGATTCCCTAAGTTGAACGCCGGAGGACAGCCAGTAGTCCTCAGGGAGGTTCCGGTCGCGAAGAATTTGCCAAGCCGAGCTGTGGCTTGGACTTTGTCGACACGCTCGGGGGCTTCACGCATGTTGTCCCCCTCGGCGTAGTACTCATACGCCGGATGAGCCCGCTGCTTGAGGGGCTGGATCCGGCGCAGCACGAAGTTGGCTGCCACTCCGACGGCAGACAACCCTCTGTCCTTCAACTGGGCTATGAGACCCAGGAGTTCCCGAACCTCATCCATCTCACTCTCCTTGGGAAGAGCAGTCCAGGATTGGGAGGGAACAGGACGAGAATCAATTTCAGGAGAGATGGCAGGCGAGTGGTTTCCTACGTAAAACCACTCGGACTGCCACCCCTTGTTGGAGGTAAGAAAAGGAATGTCAAAATACTCCCGAGTTCGACCCTCGCGGAGTTGGAATCCGGCGCCCCCGACTACTTGCGGGCACTCGGTTCTGGGATAAGGTTTCAGAAGAAAAAGATGGAGGAAAAGATTGAAGTGAGGCTCTATCCCAAGATAGGCCTCACAGAGGTTGATAAAGATGGCGATGTGAAGAATGGAGTTGGGATTCAGTGCGCAAAGACTGATCCCATAGAAGTGCAGCAGCCCGCGGAGGAAAGAATGCGCGGGCACGCCAAAACCGCGCAGAAAGAAAGACTCAAACACCACCAAATCAGAGGAATTTGGGGTGGGGAAAGACTCACCGGCGGCTGCGCGCCACTCGGCGGTTTGCTGGTCAGGGAGGATGCCGTCGACGACGTGCTGCTCGAGGCGCCTGGTGGTGGTGATGGACTCCCTCCATTCGGCGGCGCGATCCACGGTGACTTCGACGGTGGCCTTGGCCTTGGACGACCGGGCCCTTCCCGGCGACCTCTCCTTCCGCTTCGGGGCTTCCTTCCTCTTTGGCGCCATGGCGACGAGCGGGGGCTGAAGATCGAGGAGGAAAGCTGCGGGAGTGGATCTAGGGTTTGCTCTTGCGCGCGGAGGAGAACTGGAGCGCTGGGAAGGCAAATGGCGAGTAAAGGAAGAAGATTGCGGTGGGGATGGCTTATAATGGAATGAACCGTTCCTCCCACGCGCGGCGCAATGCGTGTCTCGGGAACTCAACCGACGCATGCACGTCCCGTCGCTTTGAATTCAAAGATGCGGTAAGGAGTCGCGATATCTCGCGATATTTCGCCTTCTGTAAAGCAACCGTTAGGGAACAACGGACTTTGCGGGAGTAGTGGGCCCAAATGGGATGAAATGTAGCGCGACCTTTCGGTTCTGTTACGCTAACAAATTTGTGGGTTCCTGAGCTAGTGTTCAGGGGCAAAAACCACTCGGTCGTGAGGTTAAAATTAGTCGACGGCCAGACTTGATTTTGCAATTAATATTGCATCCTTGCAATTGATTTTTACGTAAGGCATGCGATACTATCGCTAAATTCGCTCAGAAATCTGGGTCAAATGCTGACAAGTATAAATCTTGCAAGAAGATGGCTTACCATATGGTCAAGCTGAGTCGTGGGACACGACTCGGAGGTCATGCCGAGTTCAAAGAACTTGAGGACAGAATCCTTATAAAGGGGAAACAAAAAAGCCCCAGAAGGAAAAGATTATCTAAAATCCATGTTCAGAGGCATGGGGGCTGAAAAAATCAGTCAGAATTCACGGCTTTCAGAGTCTTGACACGATCATGCTGAGTCGTAACAAGACTCGGGGGCTACACCCAATGGGTGCACCTGGAGGTGCACACCATTGATGGATTAAGTTCAAAAAGAGATTCATAATATTTTATTTTTGACCCTCGACCAGAATATTCTATTCTGCTCAAGGCTCGGGGGCTACACCCAATGGGTGCACCTGGAGGTGCACACCATTGAAGATCAAGATATAGATGGATAAAAGTTAAAGACCTTTGGCCAATTTCATACTCAAATTGCCTAAAGCCCGGGGGCTAAGTGTATTCACTTCGCTGTCGCGTCGTGAAAAAGAGCACTCCTTCCCCTCACTATGGCCATAATTGAAGAATTGTTTTCAGGAGCGTCTGATCATGCACTCAGATCTTCCTCGAAACCACTCAGATTTTCCTCATAATCACTCGGATCTTCTTCGAAATCACTCGGATGAGATCTTAAACAACTTGGGAGCACTCGGATCATGCATGAAAAGACGAATCAATTACAGCCAACGATCGGTCAAGAAGTGCTCGGGGGCTACTGTGGGGGATATAGTACCCGAGTACCTCACGAGCAAGCCTGGCAGCCCACCAAAAGGGGGCGGCCCAGCCCACCGTTCTGGACCTGAAGACGTGCGGGACAAGTCGGCGCACGGAGGAAGGATCTGGAAGGAGAAGTCCTAGTTGGAATAGGAATTATTGTAAAGAAGGAAAGGATTCTTAGAGATAGGATCGGATACAAACCGACTTGTAACCCTGCCCCCCGATATATAAGGCGGGCAGGGACCCCCTCCAAAACAACTCAACTCACCACAACTCAACTCATCACATCTCAACTCATAGCGAAATCTACGCAATACAACACCCCAAAACAGGACGTAGGGTATTACGTCGAGTCGACGGCCCGAACCTGTATAAACCCCTGTGTCTGTCCATCCTAACCATCCTGCTTCCGATCTTTGCGATCTTCCCTGCATTACAAATCACTTCCGTGGGCTACCCCATGGAAGACTGCCGGAGATAATATCACCAACAACGCTGGACTATCAGGCCACCCCAGCAGAATCAGAATCGTTTCCCTGCTTCCCAGCAATCTGCAGCCCCACGCCCGAACTATCAAGTTCCCACTCGTCCAAGCAATGGGAGTGCTTGCTTCAAGTGTGGACAGACGGGTCACTATTACAAGGACTGCCCCAGAACAAGCAGCGAAACCAGGGACGGGCGCAGAACCAAGGCCAGGGAAAGAAGCAGACGATGCAAGTCCGTCAAGGGAGGATCAACTTCACCACCCTTGCAGAGCTACCCGAAGGAGCGCCAGTTATGACGGGTACTTTCTATGTCCACAATTACCCCGCTGTTATACTGTTTGATTCGGGTGCAACACATAGCTTTATCAGCACCAGGTTTTGCACCAAGAGTGGACTGAATCTCACCCAAACCGCCACCCCCTACTTAATCACTACCCCGGGTGGGAAGGTCTCGACCAGTCAGAAGTCCAACCGAGTACCGCTAGTAATGGGCAGCAAATTATTTAAAACTGACCTTATTAGCGTGGAATTGGATGGAATGGACATAATCTTGGGAATGGATTGGATGACTAAGCACCGGGTCATACTTGATATTCCCGAGAGGGTAGTTGAGATTCACTCACCACTCCTAGGCCGCACAGATCTATATCTGCCACACAAGGTCTACACGAGCTCCCATATCCTTTCTATGGCCGAGCTCCGGATAGAGGACATTCCCGTGGTTTGCGAGTTCCCTGATGTCTTTCTAGAGGACTTGCCAGGTATGCCCCCTGACCGGGACAACGAGTCCGTCATTGAACTGCAACCGGGTACTGCTCCTGTATCCAAACGACCGTATAGGATGTCTCTTGTAGAGCTGGCTGAGTTGAAAATGCAATTGCAAGAGTTGCTTGACAAAGGCTTTATCCGACCCAGCACATCACCTTGGGGATGTTCGGCCCTCTTTGCTAAAAAGAAGGACCAAAGCTTAAGGTTATGTGTGGACTATCGCCCTCTCAATGCAGTGACTGTCAAGAACAAGTACCCCTTACCCCGCATTGACATTCTTTTCGATCAGCTAGCTGGTGCCAAAGTCTTCTCTAAGATTGATCTTCGTTCTGGGTATCATCAGATCAAGATCCGCCCTTGTGACATACCCAAGACTGCTTTCTCTACTAGGTATGGTCTATATGAGTACCTAGTCATGTCTTTTGGACTCACCAACGCCCCTGCTTACTTCATGTATCTCATGAATTCGGTCTTCATGCCTTATCTGGACAAGTTCGTCGTAGTCTTTATCGACGATATTTTGGTCTACTCCAAAAATGAGGAAGAACATGCTGAACATCTTCGCATTGTTCTGCAAACCCTTAGAGATCATCAGCTTTATGCTAAATTCTCTAAATGTGAATTTTGGCTCAGCAGTGTCAAATTTCTCGGTCACACAATCTCTGATAAAGGTATTTCTGTGGACCTTGGAAAAGTACAAGAGATTATGGATTGGGAAACTCCCAAGTCTGTTCACCAAATCCGTAGTTTCCTTGGACTAGCAGGATACTACCGTCGTTTCATTCCCGACTTCTCCAAGATAGCCAAGCCTATGACTGAACTATGCAAGAAGGGAGCTAAATTCCATTGGACAGAGAAATGTGAAGAGGCTTTTCACACCTTGAGACGACTCCTTACTTCAGCCCCCGTTCTAGCACAGCCCGACGACACGAAGCCGTATGACATCTACTGCGATGCTTCAGGCACCGGGTTGGGATGTGTTCTCATGCAAGATAACAGAGTTATTGCTTATGCTTCTCGAGCACTTCGCCCACATGAGGTGAATTACCCTACTCACGATCTTGAGCTAGCAGCGGTGATTCATGCTCTAAGACTTTGGAGACACCACCTCATGGGAGCACCGTGTAAAGTGTACACCGATCACAAAAGTCTCAAGTACATCCTTACACAAGCAGATCTGAATATGAGGCAATGTAGATGGTTGGAATTGGTTAAGGATTATGACCTGGAAATACTTTATCATCCAGGAAAGGCCAACGTTGTAGCGGATGCATTGAGTCGAAAGGCACATTGCAACTGTCTCACCGCAGACACTTACAGCCAAAGCCTATGTGCTGAGATGAGGAAGCTTAGCTTGGAAATTGTTCCTCATGGCTCGCTCAATAACATCTCCTTAGAACCGACTCTCTACGACAAGATCGCTACCGCTCAATCTCAGGATAAATGCATCAAGATCATTAAGGAAAGGCTCTCTGCCGCAGATGAGAAGTATCGTTGTTTCAGATTGGATCCAGAAGAAGTCGTACATTTTGGCAAACGTCTAGTAGTACCTAGAACCCCAGAGCTCCGAAAGGAAGTTTTGGATGAGGCTCACCTCTCTAAATTTTCCATTCACCCTGGAAGCAGCAAAATGTACCAAGATTTGAAACAAAATTTCTGGTGGACAAGAATGAAAAGGGACATTGCCACGTACGTCTCGGAATGCGATACTTGCCAGAAGGTTAAGGCCAGTCACCTTAAGGTAGCTGGAACGTTACAACCTCTTCCGATACCTTCCTGGAAGTGGGACGACGTAAGCATGGATTTCATTGTGGGATTGCCCCTTACCTCTCAGAGGCATGATTCCATTTGGGTTATCGTGGACCGACTCACGAAAACCGCTCATTTCATTCCGGTACGCACTACTTACCGTGCTGACCAGTATGCCGATATCTACTTCGAACAAATCCTTCGTTTGCACGGAACCCCCAAAACCATCATATCAGACAGAGGACCCCAGTTTATGTCACGGTTTTGGCAAAGATTGCAAGATTCCTTAGGTACCAAGTTGATCCACAGTTCCGCATACCACCCCCAAACAGATGGCCAAACCGTAAGGATTAATCATATAGTTGAAGACATGTTAAGAGCTTGTGTCATACACTATGATAAGAATTAGGATAAGTGTTTGCCACTCGCTGAGTTTTCTTACAATAATAGCTACCAAGCCAGCTTGAAGATGGCACCGTTTGAAGCACTTTACGGCAGAAGGTGTCGAACCCTGTTGAGTTGGTCACAGCCGGGTGAAAGACAAGTCCTTGGCACAGATTTAGTCGCTGAGGCAGAAGAGAAAGTGAAGGTGATTCAGGCTAACTTGAAGGCTGCCCAATCCCGACAGAAGAGTTATTTTGATAAGAGAAGGAAGCACCTACAGTTCTCTGTGGGAGAGCACGTTTATCTTCGAGTCTCACCCACTAAGGGAGTGCTAAGGTTTGGAGTAAAAGGAAAATTAGCACCCCGTTACATTGGACCCTATGAGATCATAGAAACCTGTGGACCGGTAGCATACCGAGTCCAACTCCCCGAGAAGCTGTCAGGTGTCCACAATGTTTTCCACGTATCTCAACTTAAGAAATGTATTAGAGTTCCTGAAGTCGAGATTGTCGATCAAGACTTGGCATGGATAGAACCAGACCTGACTCTCGTGGAACACCCTCTCCGGATTCTCGACCGCAAAGAAAGAGGAACAAGGAGAAAGATAGTCAAAATGTACAAGATACAGTGGAATCATCACACAGAGGAAGAAGCCACATGGGAGACGGAGGATTACCTGAACACCAAGTTTCCGGGTTTTCTCCTTCTACATGATCGTAAGCATTCTTGCACACCCTAGTTCTTTCTACACTCGAATCTCGGGTCGAGATTCTGTTAAGGGGGGTAGGCTATGACAATCTAGGTGTTCATTAACTTAATCACCTGCTAAACCTTTTGTCTTAGCCTAATTAAGTTTAATTTAGCCTCACCTAGATTTTTCACTTAAGGAATCCTACCAAAAATTCCCGTGCACCTCGGTGAACTTTTGACCTTTCACGGTTGGCATGGTTCGAATTCGGGATTTCACTTAAGAACTTGAAAATCTACCAATACAAAAGTTGTTCAGTTTTTAACAGGACACATTTTTGTCATTTGGCTCATTTCGAGATTTTGAGTGGAAGGCATCTTAAATCCCAGTCAAAATCCGTCAGAAGCACAGAAGTTCACTGCAGACTGGTACCCGAGTCTATGCAGTTTTCTGCACAGTTTTCTCGCGGAACCACTCGCCTTTCCTTAGGTCAGCCTTTACAAAAGTTGTAGCTGGTAACCTGAAACGCAACTTTGCTTTTTGGAGATTTTGAACATCAGTTCAAAATTTCGGGGAAAAGTTGGTTTGAAGAAACGCACGGCAAGTGTTCGACGAATTGCCAGCGCTCTCCGGCGCTGCGCAAGTCACGCGCCCGACAGCACCGCCACGCGGCGGCTAGCTTCTGACGCGGACGTCGAGGTCGCGCCCGCGCCTTAAATGTGCCGCACGCTGTCTCTGCGGTTGTCCTCGGCAAAACGCCTTGTCCCCCACGCCCCCCTCAGACCGGATGCGACGTGCGCCCGGCGTGCGCCACGTGGTCACCGGCGACCCGCCGGCGAGCCGCAGCGCCGCTGCCCCGACCAGGGCCAGCAAGCAAATCGCCGTGGGCCCCAGCCTCTCGCCAACCCGCGCGCGAGCTTCCCCCGACCGGCCACCGACCACCCAGCCCCGCGCCTCCCCGCCGCGAAAGGCCGCCGACCGGCGAGCCTTGTCCGCCGCGGCAGCCATCGATGCGCCGCCCGAAGCTCCGCGTGTCCGCTTCGTTGCTCCAAGCCGCAGTCCGAGCCTCGCCTCGACCGACTATAAAAGGCCCCGCACCCCGCCCGCAAGCTTCACCCTCCGCCGCTCGCCTTGCCACCGCCAGGCTGCTACTCCGCCACTCCTCACCGCGCGCACTGCTCCGCCGCAGTTCCTCGCCACCCGCACTCGCCTCGCTTGCCCTAGCTTCCCAAGCCCTAGCTGCTACTCACAGCTCCACCGCCGAGTCCTTTTCCTTAGATTCGCTCCGCAGCCACCCAGTCGAACCACTCGGCACAGCAAAACCACCCGAGCCCTTCAGCCACAAAACACTCGGGCACCTTCCCAAACCAATCGGGCAGAGCCACAGCCGCACAGCTCCACCATCCGCCGCCATCACGCCACCTCCGCTCACTGCTCCGCTCGTGATCCACTCGAGGTAAGGCGGTGTGCATCTCTAAGCCTTCACGACCGGTTTTTCCCTTGTTGAGAAGCAGTCGGCGAAGCTTCCGAGTGCTTTCTGTTCGCAAAGCCTTGTAGTGCTCTGTTGTCTGTTTGTTAGTAGAGCTTAGTTGAGCTGGCTAACTTGCATACCAGTTTAGAACTGGAACAGTTCAAGCAGCAAGATCCTTTGATCTTTTTAAGCCATCCTTTGGCATGTGAACTTGCTTAGGCTAGTTCAGTCTCTGGTAAAATTTTAAGGACCCTTGGATGATAGTGTGGTTTCTTAGGACTTAATCTTGATATTAGAGTGTTGTCTGGTTTTTGTTGTTGAGGTTAATGAATGCTTGATCTTGGCTTAAATCTTGGTCAATAATCTAGTAAACTCACAAAGAGCACTCAGTAACTTTCTCAAATTTTATGGGTTAACCAAACTAAAATCATAGCTCACACCCTCACTGTTTTGTGGTGAAATCTAAGGTAAGTAATTTATGTGTACACAATCACCATCAACAAACCCTAATACTTTAATGAGTAATTGCAACCTTTGTTAAAGAAAGGGAAGATCAGACAAATTTTCTCCAGGAGAATGTGTCACTAAATACACCCGGGTTCATCATTGAGTAACAGTGATGACTCAACCATAGATCATACCCTCATTTTGCATCTGCATCCCTGTAGAACCTGCCCTCGCCGACGGAGACTACGAGCTGATCCCCACTGAAGGAGAAGGCCCAACAGAAGGCGAGGTGAACGCTGTCCAGGTCGAGCAAGACCTGAACACGGTTGCAGAAGGCTCCCCAGCTAACTTTGTGCCCGAAGGCAAGCCCCGGAGCATGTCCTATGCTTTCTAATACATGCAATTATGTTTGGCTATGTTTATGATTGTGCATTTACGTTCAGGAGTTGAATTGAAACCCTAGTTGCATGATCCTAGGTACCCTTGCTTTGCAGATACTAGCATGATAGGTCGATAGCTGCATCGCTATAAGGATACGGTAAAAGCCGAGTGATTTCCTGTCACTCGCGAGATATAGGAATCGACTGCTCTACTTATATTGGAATCATAAGGATGACGGGCGGGGATTTTTGTCATGTTGATGCCTCGTCCGTGTATGCTAATACTGGTTAAGGCCGAATGGTGTGATACCGACGGTTAAGCTTTTGAAAGTACCAAGCGCTTGTCGATTCTATGGGGTCGGTAAGTTTAGTACCTACATGACTCCAGGGTGCGGACTTTTTCCGACTCCTTCCGGGAAAGTTTTTCCCCATGCTTCGAACATGTGGGTACGAGGGACGTAAGTGTTGGTTCGGCCAAGCCTTAGACCTCGTATGCCAGGGGGAGTTTGGTCCTGAACGCGACTGGAAGATTGGTGGGAACTACCTGGTAGCGCTAGCCTTTGGCTGAGTGCGATGATCCGAGTGTTTGGGTTCCCCCTTGCAAGGTTGAAATCGGTTCGAACTGTCTGTCTCTCGCAGCTAATGAGACTGCTTAATCCCGCTGCTGCATTGAGTAAGAAGTGAAACATGATGATGGAAAGAATCTTGATGTTTGCTTAATTGCTTGCTCCACTTGCTTGACTAGTATAGGCTGCTTACCTAGAATGGTTAACTCAACTAGAACTTGAGGCTAAAAGACTGAAAGTAAGGATCCACTCTTAGTCGCTCTTTGGCAAAACAAACCCACCAGCCAAAAGCCTTGCATGTCTAGAAGTCGGTGATGTAGTAGTCACCCGTCGGTTAAGTCTTGCTGAGTATTAGTATACTCAGCCTTGCTTGTGGCTTTACTTTTCAGGTAGCGCCCTCGAGGAAATGGTTGCTGGTCTTACTTGGCCGACTACTCTTCCTCCGGGCTGGTCTGTTGTTTGGGACGAGGATGCTTCAGAGTGACGTCACGACGGCTTCACGTGATGTTGCTACGACTTCGAATAATTAGTTGTCTTCCGCTGTTTTCAAAACTCTGTGATATTGGTACTTTATGCTCTGAACTCGGTTTTTGTAATAAGTTTACCTCAAGTGGGACCTGATTAAATTGTGGATGTGTGTAATCTCTGGGATCCACCTTTGTGTGGGTTTTTGTATGACTGGTTGCGATCGAGGTAACTATCCGTGGTTGCATCGGGCTTGACCCGACAGACTGTCAAGTTGCTCCGATTTAATTGCGTGATGACCAATGGAAGGTTAGCGCACTTAAGCCGAATTAATTTGAGCAGGATCTGCCACAGGTGCGGAGTGCTTGACAGAGGATGGGTGGAGAGCAAGCTCGGCGGCAGGCCGCATTCGGTGTTGGAGACGGTGAAGCTAAGCGAGGTAAGCATGGATGGTGTTGGCCAGCCCTAGCTAGATTTGGGTTACCTTATTTTATTGAAGAGGAAGATTGATATGAGGCACAGAGGCACCCGATTATGATCCAGTGGACTAAAGTTTGATAGGTTTGGGCTACATTAATTTGTGCTCAATTTCATTATGCTATCATGGTCTATGAATCATCGATACTTCATGTGTGTATATATATATATATATGAGTTCATATTATTCAATTCAAAAAAAATATAAAATTATGAAATGTGTACGAAAATTTACGAAGATTTGGTCTCGCTATATCTATGTTGCCTTTTATCTATGGAAAAAGTTATGAAGTCAAAACCTAATTCGACTTCAGTTACGCCTCTCAATATGAACTACTCATTCTCAACTCTCAGAAACTTCTCCAGAGATTCTTCGATTTGTAAGCAGCGTACGTGACAACTTGTGCGAAACGTGTTTAACTTTTTACCACATCATATACACATGAAATCACGATTGTAGGACAAATCTGATGATTTTCAGACTTGGATTTTTTTTCTAAAATTTAAAAACGATTCGGCCCAACGTGCATAATCATGTTTCGTGAACCACATGCTCGAATTTTCATTACAGTTTATGGATACGGCTTCAGAATGGACTCAATAACTTGTATGCTCCCTTTGAATCCATTATATTCCATTATTCGACACACTTGCAGTTCAAAAGTTATTTTCAACGATAAATCCAAGAAAAGAAATAAAATAACTAAATATAGCAAATAATTTGTGAAATGCACCAAATCTTAACATGGAACACCAAGCAAGTTACATTGACACCACAAAATTTTTGGGCGACAAAAGATTAAAAAAAAACTTTTGCCGTGGGCCCTACCTTTGCTGTGGGCCAGGATCCGAGGCGCACGGCAAAGGGCTGACGTGGCCGTGTGCCAGCCCTTTGCCCTGAGCCACACGGCTAGCACACGGCAAAGGGTGACGGCCGTCACACGCCGTCACCTTTACCGTGGGCCGATTCATCAGGCTCATGGCAAAGGTGCTAACTTTGCCGTGTGTGGGCCTTTGCCGTGAGCCCCAGATCTGGGCCCACGGCAAAGGGGGCCCTTAGCCGTGAGATAATTCTTTGCCGTGTGCCTGGCCTCAGGGCACACGGCAAAGACACATGATGTCGTGTGCAGTGCCTTTGCCGTGAGCCTGCTTTCTGGCACACGGCAAAGCCGTCCCTTTTCCGTGTGCCCGAGGACATGCGCACGGCAAAGACTCAGGCACACGGCAAAGGAGTGGTTTCCGGTAGTGAAATAGCCCCTTTGCCGTCCAAACTTTGCCGTGTGCCCTTTGCCGTGTGCCACACACGGCAAAGCCTTTGCCGTGTGTATTTAAGGCTTTGCCTTGTGTACCGGGCACACGGCAAAGTCCCGGATTCCGGTAGTGAGTGGCTTCAACGTAATGTATATTCGAATCGGTTTCGGCTTTGTGCGTGCAGCCGTCGAATCCGGATCGGTTTCCTACTCAAAATATCTGTCCATGATGCTTTATCCAATGCATAAAACTTTTTCCCCGCCAATCGATTGATAACAAGAGATTGTCTCTATATTTAAAATAAAATATTCTCTCTATTCAAATATATCATTTTGCACAAGCTAATGACAGGACACACTATATTAGTACCCTAATAACAAACTTAAATTTGGAATTTGGTGGGGAATTAATCGGGATCAAGGTACTAGAGAGATGCAATATTAGTCAAAGGTACCAACTTTATACCTTCGTAGCTATAATTAGTCAAATTCTCACATCATGAGCTTGGCAAATTTATTTTTGTGGCCTTTGGCGACCTCCATCAACATCAGTGATCATCGACTTTGGTAAATTTATTGGTGGTTAGGGTTTGGGGTTGTGACTTTCAGCAATACAGAGATTATTGCCAAGAAGCTCATCAACCTACTAGCAGAGTTGCGGAAGGAGCATCACCGCATATCAGCATTGGTGGTGCTGCTATAGAGCTTAGTGTGGGGTGGGGGTGAGGGAGATCAAATGTATATGCCCAGTGACAACAAAGAATAACAAGCACAATGGAGGTACGGAGTGCTTGACAGAGGATGGGTGGAGAGCAAGCTCGGCAGGCCGCATCGGTGTTGGAGACGGTGAAGCTAAGCGAGGTAAGCATGGATGGTGATGGCCAGCCCTAGCTAGATTTGGGTTACCTTATTTTATTGAAGAGGAAGATTGATATGAGGCACCAGGGTACAAAATAGCGGGCTAAGGCATTTAATGGGAGGTCTTCAAAAACAACTAATAGCGGGCTAAATGGAGCTATAGCGTCAAATAGCGGCTAAATTGCACGTAGAAGCAAATAGCGGCACTTCTCTAAAATCAGCTATAGCGGGAGATAGCGGAGCTATAGCCAGCTATTTTGTACTATGTGAGGCACCCGATTACGATCCAGTGGACTAAGTTTGATAGGTTTGGGCTACATTAATTTGTGCTCAATTTCGTTATGCTATCATGGTCTATGAATGATCGATACTTCATGAGTCAAGCCGTACACGTATCCGATACTTCGATACTTTGATACCCGATACTTTCTTTATATCATCATCGTGTAGGCAACTCCCCGTCCCGGAGAAGCCGTGGTGTTCCGGGACTTCTTCAACGCGGGGCTCCGGTTTCCGTGCCAGCCTCAGCTGGTGGATATTTTGAGGCGGTACCGGGTGCAGCTTCACCACCTGACCCTGACCTCCTTCATCCAGCTCAGTAAGTTCTTCTGGGCTGTGAAGACCTTCGGAGCGGAGCCCGATGTGGACGCATTTGTGCGGCTCTATGAGCTGCATACTCAGTACAAGAAGGTGACGTTTGCTGATGGTGTCACGTACACCAACCAGTTCAGGTTTCGCACCTTCATCCCGCGCAGGGAGCTGGACCCCGCGCAGGTCCGAGGTGGACCACGCGAAGACGTCCATGTTCTTGAGCAGGAACTCCCTAAGCCGGGCCTCCTCCTCGGCGGTCAGGTCGGTGCCCAAAACGACCTCCCTGTCGGGCCGCATGCTGTCGAGCTGCACTCACTTTGTATCCGAAGCCGGTGTGATGCTAATCTCGTCCCTGTCTTTGGGTGGTTTGTGCCAAGGTTCCTTCCTTTCTGGGAGATCTGCCAACGTGATGCTCCCTTTGATGAGGGCTTCGGCGATGGCCAGGTGGTGGACCGGCCTACGCCCGGGGGCTATGCCCCTCTCTATTAACTGAGCTCGTTCCTGATTCCCCTTCACAGAGATGACTCCGCAAGGTCCGGGCAGTTTCATGAGCAAGTAGGAGCTCCGGATGACGGCGTCAAACTTGTTGATGGAGCCCCTGCCAAATATGGCCTTGTAGGGGTAAAACATTTCCACTACATCGAATGTCACATCTTCGGTTCTTGGGTTGCGGAGGTCTCCCAGGGAGACAGGCAGAGTGATTTTACCCAGGGCTTTGACCGTGGTGCCTCCGAAGCCGATGAGCGGAATGCTGGCTGGCTGCAGTAGTCTTTGGTCTAGTTTCATCGAGTCGAAGGTGTTTGCGAACAGAATGTCCGCGGAGCTACCAGTGTCGACCAGTATGTCATCCAGAACCCACCCTGCTACGTTGGCTTCTATCACCATGGCGTCCTCGTGGGGGTGGCAAGCTAGGTCCAGGTCGTCCTCGGTGAAGGAAATGGGGACGTGAGACCAGGCGTCCCTCCTGATGGGCCCCCCACTGAACTGTACTGCGTGTACTCTCCTGAAATAGTCAGCTCTGGCTCTCTTGGTCTCAAACTCGTGGGAGGAGCCACCAGCAATGGGAATGACGAAGCCCCTGGTAGGGAAAGCCACTGGTTGGCTTATAGTCTGAGCCGCGACTGGCTCCTGTTTAGGTGGGTGTGGGGGTGGGGAGGGGGGAGTTCCTCCCCACGATGCTCGCTGGTTGAGCCTGCGGCGAAGTGTGCCAGTGCCGGGCCGATCTGTTGGTATGGGACAGGCTGGGAGTTAGTCGGAGCCTGATGATACTGTCCCTGGCCCAGAGCTCTCCATTCTTGGCAGGGTGGATGGAAGGCCGTAGGGGGCTGCGGGTACTGTGTCTGCGGAGGTGCGGGAGTGAAGGGGAGTTGCCAGTGTGGGCTCGGGCGCGGATGTGCGGCCGCTTGTCCCTGTTGCTTTCTTTCCCATTCGATGCGTTCAATGGTCCGCGCTCTTTCTGGGCGCTTCATCGTGCCGTGATCATCGTTTTCCATGTGAAAAGCGCAGAAAAACATTTTCTTGTCTTGAGGCCTCTGGGCTCTGGGAGCTCCGCCTCTATGGTTGTGCTTCCTGCCTTTGCCCTGTCGGCCCTGCCCCTATGGTGCGCTGTAAGGGCGGTCCTGGGGTCGGGATTGAGGGGGTGCGTGGGTTTCCCCTGCTGGATATTGCAGACCCGCGTTTGCTGGTATTGCGCGGGTGGGTTCTGCTTGAACTGCTGCTTTGGCTGGTCCCAGTGCGGAGGCCCTTTGGGTTGGCCTCCGCCCGACTGTCTGACTCTGCTGCGCTCTGCCACCCTCCAGCGGTGATCTTCATCTGACTTGCAGTACTTTTCTAGCTCGGCGTAGAGCTCAGTGAGGGTCTTGGGCTCCTCCCTGCAGAGGTGGCCAGCCGTGGGACCTGGGTTGAGTCCCGCGATGCACGCTTTGATGGCCTTGTCATCTGGGATGTGGGGTGCTTGGGCTTTGAGCTGCACGAACCTTCTGAAGTAGTCGACCAGAGGTTCTTTGTCCCTCTGCTTGCAGTTTTGCAGGTCCTTTTCTGTGATAGAGGCTTTTTGGAAACCCTAGAAGTTTTCGATGAGCTTGTTCTTGAGGTTTTCCCAGCTGTAAACTGATAGAGGGGGCAGAAGGGAATACCACTTCAGGGCCGCACCCTCACAGGTATTATCAGCGACTTCGCTAGCACTGTGTCATCTCCCCCGGCTGAGGCTATGGCCGCCTCGTAACTCATGAGGAACTTGCGGGGGTCATAGGATCCGTCATACTTGGGTAGGGGCACCGGCTTGTATGCCTGGGGCCAAGGCATGGCTTGCAGCCCGCGCGAGAGCGGTGCCGTGTCGTCTACGACTCCGGGGTCTTGGGGTCACGTGGACCACGTGGGGCTGCCTTGAGGGTCCGGGTTCCGCGTGCGAACGACCAAGTGAGAGTGTGACCTCCGGGACGGGCGGTGGCTGCTCGATCCTCCCGCTCTGCATGGTGCGAACCCTTATAGCTCAGTTTCTAAGTCCAGCAATTTTTGTTTGGCCTCCGCCAGCATTCTGGCCTTTCTCTCCTCTTCAGCCTGCTGATGCGTTTCGAAGCTGATCTTGTCCCTGGCCTCGGAAGCCCTCTTGAGCTTGGCGAGGACCTCCGCCAGTTCCCGCGTTATGGGGACGTGATCCTCGGCTGCCTGGGCCGGTATTGCGGTCTCGGGAATCGAAGCCCCCTCGTTTCGGGTTCCCCTGGTTTCTGACCTGGTTCGGGGGTTCCCTGTTTTCCTGGTCCTGGGGTGGACATCATCGTCTGAGTTGTACAAGGCGAGCTAGGCGTCTGAGGACCCGGTGTGTCCGAGGACCGGTGGATGGTCGCTTCCTGGTGTGATGAGTGATTGACAACGTGGTGTGGATTGACGTTTCCCTTGGCTCAAGTATTGCAGGTGTAGAATGCGGCTTGATTGCATTGGTGCAGGTGAAGAACAGGCGCGAAAGGTCTTAGCCATGGCGGCCTCCGAGGAGCGGAGAGACAAGTAGGCTTGGTTCGAGGGACCCGGTGGCCGGGTGGATCAAGTGCGGTTCACATGCTGGCAAGAACGAGCAAGGGGACGTGGTTCCGGTGCGAGGTAGCGGCTCACAACCGAAGCTCGTACGCGGACGAGAAGCCGGTGCAAGGTGGCGGCTAACGACCGAAGCTTGCGCGCGGGGTTTGGTGATTTGGCCACAAAATCATCGGTGGACGGTTTCCCTTGGTTTGGGCCTCAAAACCAAGGACCGAGGACTCGACGTAGCGACGGCCCGGCCTGCCAGCAAGGGGCGGTCCAACCGCCCCCCAGGGGCGGTGTGACCGGTCCCACCTGGGCAGGTCGCCCGTGAGCGTCGAGGAGCTTCGATCCGGAGGACACGCGGCGTGATCGCAAGGCTTGCGTCGGAGGGAAGCTAGCTTGCGGTGGAAGGTGTCCCAGCCGGAAAAATCTTCACGGAAAATGTCATATTCGCCCCTGAGGGGTATGTATCGCTTAGGGGTAGTTTAGTCTTTAGAGCACCACCATTTGGACTATTTAATAGACCCCCTAGGGGTGGTGGCTGTTATCTCTCTAGTTATCTCTTCTAGTTTTCTCTTTGGTTTTCCCTTGAACTAGTTTTCCCCTCATCCCCTTCACCTAGAACTACTTCTAATCTTTCCTAGTTTTGTATAGGTGAATTCATGGTTATGTGATGGAGTTTGTGCTGCTCATCTTTGTGCCATGATTTGATTTCCCGAGCTCCTTTTCGTTTTTCCATTTTCGGAGGTATTTTCGGAGCCATTTTTGGGGGATTTTCGTTCTTCACTTTCTAGCCCGTTTTCTCTCGGATTTCTTTGGGGGAATCACGTATGAGTGCCTTGTGCCTCTTTTGCTGGTGATCCCTTGCCCCCAAACACCGGGAATCGGATTGGATTTGAAGTTTTCGGGATGAACTCTTGGAGGGTGTGTTCTTCGCTAGATTTGAAATCCCTGGAGTTCTAGGGAGTTAGAGGCCGAGATTTTTGGGGCATAGCCTCTCCTTGAGGTGTATATCATCTACCCAAAGTTTCGTCTCAAAACTCCAAGCCGTTTGGGAGATCCGTTCTCGAGTTGACCTTCTTCCCGTGCTGTCTGGCAAGACCGGTGCGACCGCCCTCGGATACCGGTGTGACCGCCCCTGGCAAGCAAGGGCGGTGCAACCGCCCCTGGAGAGAGGTGCAACCGCCCCTAGCTGAGAGTTGGTGATTCGTGTGGTTTTCGTTCGATTCGTGTTGGATTTGTTCGATTCGTGTTCCGCTGTGTTGATCTTGTTCCTAGGGTCAGTAGCCTCACAGTAGCTACGTGATCTTGGCAAGATCGGTTGGTAGGCTTTGGAGTTGGTTTGGGAGTAGCCGGATTCGTGAGAAAAATTTTTATCGGCTCCCATTCACTCCCCCCCTCTCTGGTCGCCTAATCGGTCCTTCAATTGGTATCAGAGCCGGTTACGGGTCTTTGCGACTCTAACCAGTCTAAGATCCAAAGATGGCGTACCAAGATCGGGGTTCCGGGCCTCCGCACTTCGATGGGAAGAACTACCCGAACTGGGTTGCGCGTATGGGCGCTTTCTTGCGAGGCAAAGGAAAGTTGCTGTGGGATGTGACGAAAGATGAAAACTATGTCAATCCCACCAACTTAGATGCCCAGGATGCAAAGGATAGGTTTGAGGCAAACGCTAGAGCTGTTGACTACTTGTTCCGTGCTTTGTCTGCCGAGGAGTTTGAGCGTGTTTTGGGCGAGGACCTAGCTTGCCAGATCTGGCAGAAGCTCAAGGTAGCCCACGGTGGTGATAGCCATGTCAAGGCTAGGCTTTTCTCGATGTACAGGAGAGAGTATGAAAATTTTGCTCATTTGCCTGGAGAGTCTGTTGATGCTTTGTTTCAGCGTTTCACTTCGATTGTCAACAACATGAAAGCCAACATTACCGTGCTCCCATACTCGGATCATGACCGAGCTATCAAGCTCCTGCAAGCACTTGATAGATCCGTGTGGGGTGCCAAGGTTGAGGCGATCATGGAGTCGGCAAACTATGAGACTCTTTCTGTTGATGAGCTTTTCTCGAAGTTGAAGTCTTCCGAGGTGGACAGACAGTTGCTTGCCAAGGCTAAGAGTCCGACTGATCCCTATAGTCTGGCTCTAGTCGGTGGCTCTGGATATGGACATGCTAACACTCCTAGACACTTTGCTTTGTCTTCTCTTGTGTCCCTTCCAGATGAAGAGTATGAGGTGCTGAGCGAGGAGGATCTCGCGTTGCTCACGAGGAGGTTCGAGCGGATGTACCAGAACCGCAAGGGTTCGAGGCGTGCCGGGAGTACGTGCTACAGATGCGGGAAGATGGGCCACTTCATCGCCGAGTGCCCCGAGGAGATCAAGAACGACTACAATCGCAAGCACCGCCCGCGAGACGACCACAAGCACCGTCCCAAGGACGAGTACCGCGCCAAGAACAAGAACAAGGAAGAGAGAAGATCCAAGAACAAGCACGGTGGACACAAGAAGCACAGATCTCGAGCGATGGTGGCTGATGCGAGCGACATCGACACAAGCTCCACCAACACGTCGTCAAGCTCAAGCAGTGAAGATGAAGACCGCGGCCGCCGCAAGGAGAAGAAGAGCTTGAACCGCAACTTCAACGGCATCTCCTTCGCCGCCGTCGACTACTGCACCATGGCGCACGACTCCATGAAGAGCAAGGACGACTCCGACTCCGACTCCGAGGATGAGGTATTGACAGATCCCACCTCTTTGCGTCAGGAGATTGCTAGGCTAGAGCAGTTGGTCGATAATCGCGATGATGTGCTTAGAAAGACCAACAAGGAAAAGAGGGAGTTTAGGTCCTTGCTAGGAGAGTCTAAGGATAGAGTGGCTGAGCTTGAGACCTTGCTTTCTGAGACTGGAAAGAAGGCTATGGAGTTTGAGTCTTTGCTTTGCGAGTCTAGGGAGAGAGCAGCTTCGCTTGAGTCTGAGATTGCTGTTTTGAAAGATGCTCCTCTTGTGTCTGATGAGGTAGAGTGCTCGTTTTGTGATGTGCATATTGCTGATCTTGTTGTGCTTAAGGAAAAACACATGAACTGCTTGGATGAACTAGAGAGTGCTAGGATTGAGCTTGCTGAGTTAAAGTCTAGGTCATCTTTGCTAGGTGCTTGTACTTCTTGTCCGGCTTTGCATGCTCAGTTGCTTGAATCACGCACCATGATTAGTTCACTTGAAGCACAACTTAAATCACCCATTGCAAATTCCTGTTCTGCCTGTGATGTTGTTGCACTGAAGAATGTTGAGCTAGAACAGTGTGTGAACAGATTGCAAGATGAGAATGATGAGCTGAGACAGTGTTTGGGTTGGTTGTCTGGTCGTGAGCCTCAGCTCAAGATGTTGATTGCTAGTTTCAAGAGAGCTGATGGTTGTGGTCTTGGTTCTGAGAAGGTTGGTGAGAGTAGTGGTGAGAGAGAGAGAGATCCAGAGAGCTCCACCGCAAACATTCCCACAAACCCACCAAAAACCATTCTCAAGAACACCTTCACACCCAAACCAAACCACCTGCTGAACAAGCTTGACACCACTCCAGATCCTCCCAAGTTTCCACCTAAGTCAGAGAACTTTCAGAGGAGAGTGACCTTTGTGAGGAGTGGGGTTTACCAGCCAGAGAGAGAGGGCACAGCAGAGAGAAACCCCAAAGCCAAAGCCAGTCCGCTTCCATTGTGAGCATTGTGGAAGGGATGGTCACCTTGAGGAGTTTTGTTGGAGGAAGAAGAGGGAGGTGAGAAGAGAGAAGGAGGTGGGGAACAGGGACAGGTACTACTCTTCTCGTAGTGTGCCTGTGTCTCGTTCACCCTGGCCGAGAGGCGACGCTTTTGTGCGTACAGTTCCTCTGGTTGCTAGTCGTGGTGTTCCTGTTGTTCGTGAGTTTGCTAGGCGGCCTCCGTTTCGCGGTCAGTTTGGTTCAGGGAGGTTCGACCGTAGCTTTGAGGCTAGGAGAGAGTCTAGGCCACGTTTTCCCCCGCGTGGTGCTAGAGGTCCGATGGTGAGAGACGAGAGGGTGTCACGCGGTAGAGTTGATTTTGCTAACCCTTCTTTTGAGCAGATGGCCCGACACTGGTTTGACTCGTTCTGTGCTAACCCCAGTGTCGAGTCATTTGCTCATTCTCGTTCTCGGTTCTGATTGTGCAGGTGGGAGGCTTGGAGAACTTTTGGTTGATGGATTCTGGCTGTTCGAGACATATGACAGGTAATGGTAAGTGGTTCTCCAGTCTCACCCCGGTGGTGTCCAGGCAGTACATCACTTTCGGGGATAAGGGTAGAGGTAGAGTGTTGTCAGAGGGTGCTATTCAGGTGAGCGACACTTTCATGTTGAAGCGGGTTGCTCTTGTCAAGAATCTTGGTTTCAATTTGCTCTCAGTTTCTCAGCTTCTTGATGAGGGTTATGAGGTTCGCTTTAAGCGTGGTGATTCGAAAATTCTTGATTCTCGAGGTGACCTTGTGTGTATGATCATTCCTGAGGGACAGATTTTTCGTGCTGATTTTTCTCGATCTTTTGGTCCTTCACGGTGTTTGATCGCTGGTACTTCTTCTGAGCTTTGGAAGTGGCATAGGAGATTGGGTCATGTGAGCTTTGATTTACTCACACGCTTGAGTGCTCCTGACCTTATCCGAGGATTGCCCAAGCTCAAGTTCGAGAAAGATTTGGTTTGTGCACCGTGTAGACATGGAAAAATGGTTGCTGCTTCTCACCCACCTTTGACAGATGTTATGACTGAGCGTCCAGGGGAGCTTTTGCACATGGATTTGGTTGGCCCCGCTCGAGTTCGTTCAGTTGGTGGGAAGTGGTATGTTCTTGTGGTTGTTGATGACTTTTCTCGGTATGCGTGGGTGTTCTTTCTGGCGTCGAAGGATGAGACTTTTGATTTTGTTCGAGATCTGATTTTGAGGTTGAAAAACGAGAGTAATGGTGGTGCCATGAGAGCTATTCGTAGCGACAATGGTACGGAATTTAAGAACACTCGTTTTGATGCCTTCTATCGTGATCTTGGTCTTGAACATCAATACTCGTCGCCATATGTTGCTTGTCAGAATGGTGTTGTTGAGAGAAAGAATAGAACACTTTGTGAGATGGCTAGGACGATGCTAGATGAGCATAGGACTCCTAGAAAGTATTGGGCAGAAGCGGTGAACACAGCTTGCTATGTTTCAAATCGGATTTTCCTTCGTGCTTTCAAGAAGAAAACTTGCTATGAGCTTTTCCATGGTCGTTCCCCCCGTGTGAGTCACTTTCGGGTTTTTGGTTGCAAGTGTTTCATCTTGAAGAAAGGAAATTTGGACAAGTTTGAGTCTCGTTCGATGGATGGAATGTTTCTTGGTTATGCTAATCACTCTCGAGCATATCGTGTGCTCAATCTTGAAACTAACCAAATCATGGAGACTTGCGAAGTCACCTTCGACGAGACCATTCCGTGTAGCTCTTCTGCTTTTGAGTGTGCAGGTGATGATGACTTGGGACAGCCCATCTTTGAGGAAGAACAGCCTGATGATGAAGATGATGAGGAATTTCAGGCACCGTGTGGAGATCGTGTACCTTCTACTTCCACTACTACCACGACGTTCGACGACGGCCCTTCTGCTACACCTTCGTCTAGTCGCGCTCCAGATCGAGTTCAAGTGGAAGCTGATGTTGAGGGGGAGGCAATCTCGAGGCGAGAAGCTCCCCGGCTGGTACAGAGGGATCATCCACCTTCGAAGATCATCGGGAACATGGATGAACGCACTACACGGTCGAGGTCACAGAACATCTCTCATTATGCTCATTCTGCTTTTGTCGCGTCTTTTGAGCCCAAAAATGTTGGACACGCTTTATCTGATTCCGATTGGGTCAATGCCATGCATGAAGAGCTTGAAAACTTTGAAAGAAATCAGGTGTGGGAGTTAGTAGAACCACCTCCAAATTGCCATCCCATAGGAACCAAGTGGGTATACAAGAACAAGAGGGATGAGAGTGGTGAGATTGTGAGGAACAAAGCGAGGTTGGTTGCTCAGGGGTTTTCGCAGCATGAGGGGATAGATTATGAGGAGACATTTGCTCCTGTTGCCCGTTTGGAGGCAATTCGGATCCTTCTAGCATTTGCAGTTGCTAAAGGGTTCAAATTGTACCAAATGGATGTGAAGAGTGCCTTCTTGAATGGGGTGATCGAGGAAGAAGTGTATGTGAGGCAGCCCCCGGGTTTTGAGAGTGAGAGATACCCACACCGAGTGTACAAACTCCACCGAGCTTTATATGGCCTAAAGCAAGCACCAGAGCGTGGTATGGCAGGTTGAGAGGGTTCTTGCTTAGCAAGGGGTTTGTGATGGGAAAGGTTGATAAGACGCTCTTCTTGCTGAGAAATGGCAAATATCTTTTAATCGTTCAGATTTACGTGGATGATATCATTTTTGGTGGCTCTTCTCATGATCTTGTTGCCAAGTTTGCAGATGATATGAGCAGGGAATTTGAGATGTCGATGATGGGAGAGTTGCAGTTCTTTCTCGGGCTGCAGATCAAGCAAACCAAGGACGGGACGTTCGTGCACCAAAGCAAGTACACCAAGGACATCCTCAAGAAATTCGACATGAGCGACTCCAAGCCGATGACTACGCCGATGAGTACGACTACAGCTATGGATGCGGATGAGGACGGAGAACCAGTGGACCAGAAGGAGTACCGGAGCATGATCGGCTCCCTCCTCTACTTGACGGCGACGAGGCCGGACATACAGTTCAGCGTGTGTCTGTGCGCTCGTTTTCAGGCTTCACCGAGGACTTCACACCGTCAGGCCGTCAAGAGGATTTTCAGGTATCTCAAGTTTACTCCTGAGCTGGGTCTTTGGTATTCTGCCGATTCCACTCTTGCACTTCATGGTTTTTCTGATGCGGATTTTGCTGGATGTCGTGTTGATCGCAAGTCTACTTCTGGTCAGTGTCAGTTTCTTGGATCGTCTCTTGTGTCTTGGTCTTCTCGCAAGCAGTCTAGCGTAGCCCAATCCACCACTGAAGCCGAGTATGTTGCTGCTGCTAGCTGTTGTTCTCAGTTGCTTTGGATCACATACACCTTGAGAGATTTTGGCTTAGACATATCCCATGTTCCACTTCTTTGTGATAGCACCAGTGCCATAAGCGTAGCCAAAAATCCCGTGCTTCATTCCAAAACCAAACACATAGAAGTGAGGTACCACTTTCTGAGAGATCATGTGGAGAAAGGTGATATTGAGCTTGCCCATGTTTCTACCCAAAACCAGCTTGCAGACATTTTCACTAAGCCACTTGACCAAGTTACCTTCACCCGCTTGCGAGGGGAACTTGGTATGTGTGCAGTTTTCTGAGCTAAGTTTTGGAGGCTTCTCTTGTAGCATATGTATATTTGTGTACCATCTTTGTATCTCGATGTATATTTTGCTTGCTTTTGTATCTTGATTTTATCTTTTGTATCATATCTTAGGATGAGCTTCTCCTATATGCAGTGATTGGTACAACTTGCTACATTTTAGAGTTTAGACAGGCTGGCTAGGGATTGATTGTATGGATGGCTATGCTCTTGATGGTATTGATATATATTCTTTTGAGATAGTCTCTTTTTGAATTAAAATGATAAATTGAACTTAAATCTTTCACCCATGAGTAAATGCCTTTGCATGTCTTATTTGAGCCGAAATGGCTATATTTTGCTTAAGGTCATGCTAGGATGATATTCTTTTCATTTGGGTCAAAGATCGTTGTCATTGTAAATGTTTAGCCCATGTTTATCTCATGGAGGAGCATAAGCTTCTTTTTGTCGCAAAGACATTTCATGTACCATGCTTAATTTGAAAACTTGAACAATGAGATGTCTATGCATGAAAGAAGAAAGATAAGAAAAAGATTTATTTGAATATATTTATGCTCATGTCTCTATGCTTTCACCATTGCACACACTTGCACACATGGGTGCTAAGCGGTTGCATGTTGTTTGCCGGAGAAGTCTCCCATGAGAAGTGAACACATGGCTCCGTGCTTTGACATGACATGAGATAGATTTTGGGCGTTTATAATGATCTTTTGTCAAGAATGCTTGTTCTATCATGATCTTGGTGAGATGAAGTTTATTTTTGCTCAAATAGTCCATGTTTAGGACTTTGCTCATGAGGTGACCCTTTTGAAAAAATTGCACAAATTGATCATGGCTTTGTCAAATGGCTATATATCTTCACCTTCTTGACGGCAATGCCCTTATGATGCTGTGGCCTGTCTAGTTTGCCTGTTCTCTAACTTGTAGAATTTTGTATCGCTCATTGCCTATTTGAGAAGCTTAGAGTTGAAATTTTTGCATTTTTGCCTTGATTTGTGCATTGTCAACAAGGGGGAGAGTTTGAGCATTGGAATACCTTGCTGGGCACTTATGGAAGGTTTTCAAGTTGAAACGACATCATTCCGAGCATTTTTCTGAGATTTGCATTTTTGTGCTTTGACTGGGCAGGGCGGTGTGACCGCCCCTGCAGGGCGGTGTGACCGCCCCTGGAGCAAGGGAGGTGCAACCGGCCCTCCAGGGAGGTCACACCGGCCCTGTGCAGTGGCACGAGGTTTTCTGAGATCTGATCCATTTTCGAGGCTTTTTCGCACGCACAAGTTCAATTGTTCAGGGGGAGTTTGCATCAATGCAGGGGGAGTGCTTTGAGTGATCTGAAAAGTGATTTGGAGATTCGTGACTTGTGTTTTGTGTTTTGCTCTTTTGCCGATGGTGTTGAGCCCTTTCGCTTCTTCTTGAAGGGTCGGCATTTCTGGAGCTTTCTCTTGCGAAGTGACTTTGTTTCGGCTTGTCTTTGCTTTTAGTCACTTGCTTGAGTCTTGGTTTCGATTTCTTTTCTATTTTCTTTTTCTATCTATAGTTACTATGTGTGTGTTGTCAATGCACTCATCAAGGGGGAGATTGAGGACCCGGTGTGTCCGAGGACCGGTGGATGGTCGCTTCCTGGTGTGATGAGTGATTGACAACGTGGTGTGGATTGACGTTTCCCTTGGCTCAAGTATTGCAGGTGTAGAATGCGGCTTGATTGCATTGGTGCAGGTGAAGAACAGGCGCGAAAGGTCTTAGCCATGGCGGCCTCCGAGGAGCGGAGAGACAAGTAGGCTTGGTTCGAGGGACCCGGTGGCCGGGTGGATCAAGTGCGGTTCACATGCTGGCAAGAACGAGCAAGGGGACGTGGTTCCGGTGCGAGGTAGCGGCTCACAACCGAAGCTCGTACGCGGACGAGAAGCCGGTGCAAGGTGGCGGCTAACGACCGAAGCTTGTGCGCGGGGTTTGGTGATTTGGCCACAAAATCATCGGTGGACGGTTTCCCTTGGTTTGGGCCTCAAAACCAAGGACCGAGGACTCGACGTAGCGACGGCCCGGCCTGCCAGCCAGGGGCGGTCCAACCGCCCCCCAGGGGCGGTGTGACCGGTCCCACCTGGGCAGGTCGCCCGTGAGCGTCGAGGAGCTTCGATCCGGAGGACACGCGGCGTGATCGCAAGGCTTGCGTCGGAGGGAAGCTAGCTTGCGGTGGAAGGTGTCCCAGCCGGAAAAATCTTCGCGGAAAATGTCATATTCGCCCCTGAGGGGTATGTATCGCTTAGGGGTAGTTTAGTCTTTCGAGCACCACCATTTGGACTATTTAATAGACCCCCTAGGGGTGGTGGCTGTTATCTCTCTAGTTATCTCTTCTAGTTTTCTCTTTGGTTTTCCCTTGAACTAGTTTTCCCCTCATCCCCTTCACCTAGAACTACTTCTAATCTTTCCTAGTTTTGTATAGGTGAATTCATGGTTATGTGATGGAGTTTGTGTTGCTCATCTTTGTGCCATGATTTGATTTCCCGAGCTCCTTTTCATTTTTCCATTTTCGGAGGTATTTTCGGAGCCATTTTTGGGGGATTTTCGTTCTTCACTTTCTAGCCCGTTTTCTCTCGGATTTCTTTGGGGGAATCACGTATGAGTGCCTTGTGCCTCTTTTGCTGGTGATCCCTTGCCCCCAAACACCGGGAATCGGATTGGATTTGAAGTTTTCGGGATGAACTCGTGGAGGGTGTGTTCTTCGCTAGATTTGAAATCCCCGGAGTTCTAGGGAGTTAGAGGCCGAGATTTTTGGGGCATAGCCTCTCCTTGAGGTGTATATCATCTACCCAAAGTTTCGTCTCAAAACTCCAAGCCGTTTGGGAGATCCGTTCTCGAGTTGACCTTCTTCCCGTGCTGTCTGGCAAGACCGGTGCGACCGCCCTCGGATACCGGTGTGACCGCCCCTGGCAAGCAAGGGCGGTGCAACCGCCCCTGGAGAGAGGTGCAACCGCCCCTGGCTGAGAGTTGGTGATTCGTGTGGTTTTCGTTCGATTCGTGTTGGATTTGTTCGATTTGTGTTCCGCTGTGTTGATCTTGTTCCTAGGGTCAGTAGCCTCACAGTAGCTACGTGATCTTGGCAAGATCGGTTGGTAGGCTTTGAAGTTGGTTTGGGAGTAGCCGGATTCGTGAGAAAAATTTTTATCGGCTCCCATTCACTCCCCCCCTCTCTGGTCGCCTAATCGGTCCTTCAGCGTCCGCCTCCTGCGGAGCCCCCTGGGCTTCGGCTGTAGAGGTCGACGGGGTAGTTGCCCTCTTTTTCTTCGGGACTACCATGGTTCTCGTGGATCTTACTTCGTGCCAAGCACAAACGGTGGGCGCCAAATGTTGGGCCTAGGGTTCCGTGGGCCCCCTAGGAGTCCAGACAATACAGAAAGCCGAGAACAAAGCAAGAGGCCTAATGGTCCTTCAGTTCGTTCAAAATGCCAACCCCCACCGCCTCACCCTGGAAGGACGAGTATGCCCCTGCTGTGGCGACCATCCTTTGGATGTCCTTTAATCACCTGTATCAGCCCCTGGATCAGTACACTGATACAAGTTTTACACAGGATTAGTATTGGAAGCAATAAATGCGCAGTAAATAAAGGATAACTACCTTCGCCTTAGCGGAGAGTGGCATTATGACCCATTCAAGGAGGGGAATGGGCCGGGATGCCCTACACGTCCATGTACCTGTAATCATTTGAAAGCAAGGCTGAGTACATCTATTTGGTACTCAGCAATTCCTGTGTAAAATCATAATGTATGCAAGGGAGTGAGGTTATCCTTTGGTGGAAATATAAATACAAGGTAAAGTTGTACATTTATAAACAGGGGTGGGAAAGGAGAATATTATGTTGTTTGGTCCTGGAGGGGCATTCTCATCCCTGCCAGTCCCCATATTTTAGTTCTCTCTCCCAGAGACCGTCAGGGTCCTTCTGGGCAGGCTTATGCCTCACTGATCTGGGCCTCCGCCCATCTTGTCGTCTCATACTTTATTTCTACAGATGTATGCTAATCAACGGGGGCTTTGACTAAATGGGCTCATAACCGAGAGCCACGGCTATCAACAGATTGGTTACTCTGCAGAGGTTGTACCCTATGCCATACGGTCGGTCAGCACTTACCGTGTACTTTGGCGGTGCTGACCTACGAGACCCGTACCTGCCGGCGTCTGTCACCAGACAGCCTTTCCTAGGTCCAGCCACAGATGGTATTGGGGGCTAAACAGGGGCTACTAATCATCATCCACCTCGCGGATGTCGACTCGGGTCAAATGAGCTCATATATTAGGGCCCTCGGCACTCAGGGTCTCCCTACCCTGTACTCTAATCAACCCGTGCCGACCAGTCCCAGCCCTCTGTCTGGGGCTGTCTCCAGTACATCTGTATCCCGACTTGGTGCGTGCCCGACTCGGCACCGAGCGCTACTCAGTTCGCCGGTCGGCACTCTGCACCAATCATGCGGCTCCTTGGGATGGATTTACTAGGAGCTGCTAGCGGGGTGTGGGTCAAGGCCTCACATTACAGGTCATTCCCGAAGGCTATGTCCTTTTTGGCCCGTATGGCGGCACTGGCATTAGAAAGACTCTCCCGTGAACCGGTCCTTATGCGACCAGAGCAAGCCTTTGAGACAAGATCCTCTACTGAGGCTGCCTCCCTTACTCGCAAGTCCGTCCTTAGGAGTTCTATTCTTAGTTGGTTCATTTTATACTTAATCCAACATTCTCTCTCATCTCCCGAAAGCTCTTTCCTCACAAATCATAAATGTGTAGAAATCCTAAGAAATCTACTTCTAAATAACGCTCGGTCAGCGACAGGTCGTGACCGGGGTTATTAATAGGATTTTGGGCCAGAAATGGCTCTAAATCAAGGGGGAGGTGGAATACAGAGGGTTCTCCTTAGGTTTTATAAAATATGCAGTCTATGTTATTGACTTGGTTGATTTTATTATGCAGGAGCTGGGACTGGCATGACCAAGGAGTTGGTTGCCAGGACTTGCCTTCATGAACGGTACTCGGACGTCCGCTAATGCGTACGTAAGTTTGACGTTGACCAGGCTTGGACTTCTGAGTCTTCGGGAGCTTCAGCATCTTGGGCGGGGCCTGGTCACGCCAACGACCTATCGATCAATAAAATATGGATAAATAACATTCAGTAAACAATACATCAAACAATTCCTATAGAATAGAAATAAAGGATAAAAAGAGTTATTAAGAGATAATCCATTAATTATGGTAAATAATTAATGGATTCAAGGAATGGAATTCTCAGGAAATTAATAAGTAATTTCCTCGGAGATGATCAAACGGTTGGGGAGTTATAGGGATTTCTAGGAGATAATCCCCAGATGGCGAGGGTTTCTAAGAAAGGTTTGGAACAGTGGAAATGGGGAGTATTGGATCGCTAGGCAATATTCCCGGAATAAGTAATGAATGATTGTATTAATTATTTAGAAATAAGTTTCTAAATAATTAATGGGAAGGAATGGATTTGGGTAGCACATCGGTTAGGGTTTTACCAAAACCTCGGGTTTTGATCGGACGACGAAACGACGTCCGCAGGGCTTTAGATGGGGTTTCGGCGGGGTTTTGGGATAGCACGATCGAGATTTGGGGCTAGGATATAAATCTTAGGGAACTAAGCACATGGAAATGCTTAGATTAATCCCTAGTATTTATGAAAAAACTTGGGGATTTTATGGAGCTTTGAATTGGAAAAGGGGATTTTCGGGGTACACGGAACGGGATTTCTTATTGGATGAGGGCTAATCTTTTGGGATTTGGGGCTAAGAAATATCCTAAAATGGTTTGGATGGCTCTAATAAGTTTAGAAATATTTCTAATATTTTTGGAGAAATTTGGGGAATTTTTGAGTGGAGGAAGGGCTTGAAATAAGGATTTGTGTACACTTACTGGGTGTACCTAGCATTTTGCTAGTGCTGACGCGGCGGGGTAGCTGGCCGGCGTGGGCTGGTGGGCTCCACTACGCGGACTGTTCCGTGGACCGACGCGGTGGGGCGCGATGGACCGCGGCTGATGGGCCATTGGTCCAGTGGGCCGTGTCCACGCGCTGAGGCGCGCGACAGCTCGCGGACGGCGTCCCGTGGGACCCGCTGGGCAGCGAGTGAGGGCGGGGGACGGCGTCAGCGTCGCCGTTGGCATCGGCCAGGCCCACGCGGCAGCGACGGCGGGGGAAGTGGATGGCGCGATGCGACGGCGTTGGCTGGCCGGGCCCGCTTGTCAGGTTGGCACAAGAGAGAGAGGGGTGACGGCGTTGGCGGCTAGCAACGGCGGCTTACCCCTTCGGGGAAAAACGGCGGCGCCGCCATGGGCGCCATTAGCACCACCGCAGGGGTCGCCGGGGTAGCGCCGGGACGGCGTTACAGCTCGCCGCCGGTCCTGCTGCTGGGCTCAGGCGAACCAGGAGACCACGGCGAATGTGGGGAGGCTAGCAGGGAGGAGGGGAAGGGGGTGGGGTGGCGCATCCGCGGGCGGGTGAGGGAAAACTCGAGCTCGAGCGTGGGGGTGCTCCTTCCGCCGGGGCTGGGCCGCCTTTTATAGGCCGGGCGGACGCGCGGAGCGTCGCCACGTCGCGCGGCGGTGAAGAGGGAGCTCGAGCGGCGCTTGACGCGTGGCGCCGGCCGGAGGGGGAGGTGACGGCAGCGGCGGGCGCGTTTGCGGCCGGCGGGGGTCGTCGGTGCCGCGCTCTGAGTGCGGTGGCGGGCGGGGGTGTTGCCACGCGTCGCGTGCAAGCCCCTGGAGGGAATCCTGACCGACGGCCGGTGATCCAGCGGCGACGAGCGGCGATGGCGCACGGAGCGGAGAGCGGAGGGAGGAAGGGGATGGAGTGACGCCACGCCTGGCGTCAGCGCGTGAGCTGGGCCGGCGGAGCGGACTTGGCCGAGGCGGAGTGGAGGGAGGAGTTGGGCTGGCCCAGTGGTAGCGGAGTGGGGAAGGACCGGGCCGCGGGCAGGCCGGGGGAGGGGCGGGAGCGGATGAGGCTGAGAGTTGGAGGGCGGAGGTTGGACCTTGGTGACGGGCCGCGAAGTTTAGTTGGGCTGAATTGGGAGTGTCGGCCCAGCTATCAGTAAAAGGCTTTTTCTATTTATTTGGAATAGGTTTTAGGTTCAAATTTAAATAGAGATTCAAATTTAAACGGGGCTTTGATGTGAAGCTTAATTCGAGGGGTTTTTGGAAAGATTAGAGATTGAGAATTAATATTTAAATTGGATTTAAATATTAATCCAAGGAATTGGAAAGAGAAGTTTCTAAACATACAAGTGCAACACATATGATAAATTTGAATGCATGGTTTGATTTGGGAAATGTGTATTTTGAAATATTGTTCGGAGAGAGATTAGGTTTAAGTTAAAGAAAAATTTTGTAAAGCCCGGATTTCTAAATGTCTTAAAAAGTAGGGCGTTACACCTGCTCTGCATTACAACTTCATAGGCATGCAAGCCTTCTCCCGTACATTCACCGCCGGGTTCAACCACCCCGACAAATCCAACTTGTACACTTACAGTGCTGCCGTGACTGGCCAGCCTACCTAAGGCGCCTTCTCGAGAACCCGCCTCCAACGTCGTCCGCTTTACGCCCCCGGGAGTTGTTCTGGCGGGGCGCCTGGCCTTCGCTCCAGTCGATCGCCGCAGCCCCGGTCTGGGGTCCCTGGCCGGTCGCCCCCTCCGGAGCCTTCTTCTGGAGACCCGCAGCCTCGGCCGTCCGCCGGGCTTCGCCGGGGCCCTGGTCGGAGCTCCGCTTCCGCGCTGCGGCTATCTCAGGGCTTCGATACCTGAAATAAAAGCATGGTGAGTGGCCCGCGGCCCTGGCCGCCTGTCGGGCTTTGCTGAGGGCTCAGCCGGAGCCGTGCCTCCAGGCGGTGGCCGTCTTAGGACTTCGGTGCCTGAAAGGGAAAACCGGGTTAGCCACCGTGGAGCCGCCGTTAGGGGCTCCACGCCTCTCGTGGGGAAAGCCCCTAGGGCGTCGCCGGGCCTTCCAGAGGGGCTCGAGGTGGGCTTCGTTTTGACGGTCCCCAACAACTGCCACAAATCACACAAAAATCACTCAAACAAATCACAACCAGGAACCACGGTGTGAGGACGGAGTACTAAATGCGCCCTTTAGTACTGGCTACGGCCGACCGGTCGTTTCTCCCTTAGTGCATCACTTCTCTTCATTCTTTCCGCAACCGACTCACCCAATCTTAGGGGCCCAACGCAAGCTACCAACAATGGTGGCCTCACTAGAAAGATGCTTCCTTGCGGATACAGGCTTGTAGAGACCATATTTTCAACAACACAAGCTATTAGCTTTTCTGAGCAGAAGCCATCGGCACCTCTGGAAGCCATCGGGACGGGGGCTCTATATACTCTATATATATTATAAAGCCTACCAAGGCTCAGTTGCTTGATGGGTCGTTCAACATTTTACTGGAAAAATGGTAGATACAAAATGCTGACGAACGATTTTCAGAAAGAGTTGAACATGCATCTTTTTTGGAAATGTTGAACCTAACATTTTTTAAAAATGTTCAACTTTTTTAGAAATGTTGAGCCTCAACTTTTTCAAAAACAAATGTTGAACAACAAACCAACATTTTCTTTGTCTCCAGCGCCAGCGAAGTCCGACACCGGCGAGCGGCGGCAGCGCGTGGAGCTCCCGCACCGAGCTCGAGCGGCGGTGACAGAGCTCGCGTAGAGCTGTCGCGGCTGCACGACATGGGCGGCGGTGGAGCTTGCGGAGCTCCCCTCGGCGACGAAGCCAGGGGAGCTCGAGGGGCGGCGTGGGCAGCGCGACAGGGGTGGAGGCGCTGAGGATGGCCGGCAACAACGAGCTGGCGAGGACAGGACAATGTGAGCAGAGTAGTTGGCGGGGACGACATGGGCCCACGCGGAAGGGGTGGGCAGCACAGGGTCACTTACATCCGACGGTTGATATTAATTGCATGAATCTTAAACATTGGAAATTGAGGAGAAAAAACTTTCAGAAGATATATAGGATTGGCTGTCTTATTGGGCTTGCTCTTACGTTGCCCACTAGGCCAAGCCCAGCATCAGCGAAAGCCGTCCGCCGGCCTCATCTTTTTATCCAGAGCCGCGGCCCGCAGAGCGAGCCACGACGCGCAACAGCATCGCGAAACTACCGGCCGCGTTTGACGTTTCACTCGCACGCCCGCGGCCCACGTTCGCGTCGGGAGGATTTGCGTTCGCCCCGTGATCCGCGATTCCCTCTTTCCTCTTTAAAACGAGGCGCCGCCGCAACCCCGCTCTTCCCTTTCGCACCTGCAAAGCCATGATCGCCCAGAACCGATGCCCTTGCCGCTCTTCTCGGCCCATCATCGACGACGACGTTTGCCATCGTCCCGTGAGGTAAGTCGTCGCTGCCATCGCCGTTTCTTATCTTAATTGTCTCCACACACAAAACCGTATTCGGGTTTTACCTTCGCGATCTCGATCTCAGGGACGTGAGGAGCATCGATCTGATCTCCCATCGCCGTTCGCCGTCGAGCCGCACTCATCTCGTTGACTGTTCCACGGTGAGCTTCTAAGGCTACAGCTGTTCGTCATCCCGCAAGCCATCTTTGTCTCATCTATGTCTTCGATCTGCTCCGTGCCGCAGGACATCCAGGAATGAGAGCGCCACCTCACGTACGCCGTCGCTGTACGTTCTGCATCGCCTTCTCCGTCCCGAGACCGAGAGCTCAATCCGCCCCGCCCTGCTGGACCGCCCGCTGCTGCTATCCTGACCCGAGTGCCCTAGGTGAGATATGAGATCCCCATCCCGACCGTCCGCGTCCCGTTTTGTTATTTTCTATCGTCTTCCGTGCGCTGTAGGCCGTTGTATGTAGGTAGCTCCGGTGACGATGTTCTGGCCGTGTGCAGCACCTTCGGTAACAGGGCCGTTGTTCTCTGGTCATCGTCGTGGTCCTCGTTAGCCAGCAAGAGAGATGAGCCAACAGGCCTTATGTAGTTCAATACGGGAGCGCGGCTGTTTGCCGTGTGCATTCCGCACACGGCAAAGCCTGGAAAGCACACGGCAAAGGCTTTGCCGTGTGCAAAATGGCACACGGCAAACCCTACGACGGCAAACAAGTCTTTGCCGTGTGCCGTACCACGGGGTGCAAATGGCACACGGCAAACCCTACGACGGCAAACAAGTCTTTGCCGTGTGCCGTACCACGGGCACACGGTAAAGATCTTTGACTTGTGCCACGTGGCTTTGCCGTGTGCCACGGGTCTCGCACGGCAAAATAAAGGTACCTGACGGCGGACCTCGGGGAAAGGCTGTTTGCCGTGTGCCACGTGGGCGGCACACGGCAAACAGCCCCACTTTGCCGTGTGCCACGTGGGCTTTGCACACGGCAAACAACATATGTTTACCGTGTGCAAAGTCCTGGCAAATGACAAAGCTTGGATGTTTGCCGTGTGCGAAGTCCTGGCACACGTTGTAGACTTGGTTCTACTAGATAGCCCGTTACGTAGACTTGGTTCATTATAGAATGCAATTTAAACTCTGTCGGTTCACGAGATTGAATTCCCATGTCATTCTGGAGTGACAAGTGCTCCTTTTTCATTTACAAATATAATTCATGAATTATCCAAAATGATATTTTTGCATTTTAGCCCTGGTTAGTAATCGGTGCACAACCTTTCTCTGTCCAGCAACTGAATAGCTTGATAATCAATGTTATGATGCTAAACCCTATTACTTACACATAAATCCTTATTATTTTAATAATTTTGGGTCACCGTTCTTTGTACCGTGCGCATGTTCTCGTTTAGTTTTTGATATTTGTACAGTTTACATATATGTTCCTGTACCTCATAATGTATATATATCGTACCTAGCTTTTTTAGTGAATGTGCCTTAGCAAGTCATTTTTTTCATTAAAAGGATAAATTGTAGATCCAGTTTAAGTAATTCTTGTGTTCATGGATTTGTAGCAACTGAGTATAATACATTAGGATACCTAATGTTTCGTTCAGTACACACTTTGTGAATATTTGTTGTACTGCGTTATCTTATTTTGTTGTGCCATAATCTTTTCATTGTTTGCGTGAGGAGGTGACCTGTACATCAACTTTCAAGAGCAAGACTTTGAGGTTGAGGAACAACCTGCTTGTGTCCATGCCCAGGTAGATTCTATTTGTTTTTATTTTAATAGAGCAGTTTACTTTCATATCTCCAACGTTATTATAGTCCGGTCAGTACATGGCCTGTAGCATAGCCAAAACGTCTATGACACTCACATATGCCGTCAATTTCTTCAATTGCAACAAGAGGATGTCATAGTAGTTGTGCTGGTGGAGCTACACCATCTATTGTTGTACATGTGACTAGACGGTGCACCCGTAGGCATAAGTGAGGCATATCTCACTACAATAGAAAACGTTTGTGCCGACAGATAGAACTAATCTATGCTGGCAGATTTTCAAACTATCAGCAACCTTGTGCTGGCGGGTGAAGGACAACCAGCACTGACGGATTGCTATAATGCTCGCTAGCACAAATAGATTGACTAAAAAAATCAGGTTACGACATCCCTTCGGTGCCCCCAAAATGCTCGCGGCACCATACAGTGCCGTTCCTGATTGTATAGGCAAAGAGGCCATAGACATTCATCTGGTTAATGCGCCGCCTCATTTCAAAAGATATCATGGCGCATGCCTCACGTTCTGGCCACACACAAAAGATGTGGATGTGCTCCAAGATCCACTGCTGCCCGCCAATTGCTGCCCACCGCATTGCCTTTTTCAGCGCATCTGACAACTAGATTAAGAAACAAGACAATATAGGAACAACAAAGAAGAAAGACAATTGATTAGTTTTTTAACTATGAGGATTGAAGACCAAGACGGGGAACGGGCATTGTTTGTTACCTATGAGATAAAGCTAGGTCATCTGGGGTAGTGAGTAGCTAACTAAGGTTAAGCTCTCTGCCCTCTTTATCCTTTTGCTTCTCAGTGGGTCCGGTTTGATATTCTAGGCTAGTCGCGTCTACCGTTCCTTGGATTTTACATCCAGGTTTTACTCCCTTCGTGAAAGGCTACATCGGTCTCCGTGCACTTGCGGATTTGTTAGGTTAAGGAGTGCCAACAAGCTTTTCTGGCGCCGTTGCCGGGGAATGGTAGCAACACTAGTGTAGGATCTTTTAACTGTACACTTCACCACCATAACCACCTTTTAGATGGAGTTTTCTCCTACTTACCCGGCAGGTCCATCTAGCGAGTATTTGGATCCGCCACCATCTTGCCACCCCATTTTATCTCATGGCTTTGAGATCCGTTCTAGTCTTGTTGCCGTAGTTCGTGCACAGTCCTTCAGTGGATAGAAGGACGAAAATCTTTATACTCACTTGCAAGCTTCTGAGGAGAATTGCTCTCTTCTCATTACTAGTTAAATACCCGTGCGTTGCTATGGGACAACAAAATATATTTAAAGCAAACAGATCACAAAATAAGATAACAATACTAAAAAATTAAATACCACAGTTGAAGTAACATTGAATAAAAAAACAATGTTCACAAAATTAAATTAACAGTCATGAAGAGTGCGACATCTTCAATAATTTATATGTATCGGCTATGGTTATTATTAATTACAGACAAAGCATCTGGTAAAAATTGTATACTGAAATGAAGAGGCTATGCTCATGCTCCATCTAAGAACAAGCTAAGCTCACATTTTGATAAAACTAACCGTGAAGATAACATTTTAATCATCATCCTTGATAATCATGCATCGTATTAAAGAACTTAACATTGGCACAATCACAAAGTGCATTGAAGAAAGAGAAGCTTGCATGCATTGAAAAGGTCTGACGAATTCATGATCTGAGCATTTTCTGAGTTTAGAGTTTATTGCTGAAGTAGAAAACAACAACTCACGAATCTTTCAGAGCAACTCACTACCTGATCTGAATTTGGCCTGAGTTATCCACACCAGTGGCCTTGCTGCTCTCTAGTAGCCCTGTGACTCTACGACTGTGCTGCATAGGACGCGCATGCTCCAGTCAAGAGTCAAGAAAGAGATTCAGACATAGACGAACACTTAGAAGGATTGCTCACAATGGAAGTCACACCTTGGACGTCAGCCTCCGGAGGTTGCCTGCACACGCGCTTCTCCCCCCTAGCGTTGCGCGATCCCTGGGTTGGAGCTCGCTTCTCAGCACGCAATTGTGTGACGCGGAGCCACAAAAGCTGCACAGGCTGTGTTGTCACACCTCGGCGCTAACCACACCCTCCTCTTAACCTCATCGGCAACCTCCTCTCCTCAGTAGCAGGATGGAAGGTGACCTTGATCCTTTTTTGTATGACTTATTAGAATATATATAGGCAGTTAGGCACTGCAAAAATCCTACACGTTCGCCTGTATGCTGTTGTTGCGACGGAAGATGCTAATCGTCGCTGGAGCTAGACCTGATCGATTGCACGACGGTTATTGACATTGGTTGAGATTGAAGGTATATTGCCATATTGGTGGCCGCCGCGGCTTGGGTCAAACCAACTGCCGGTGGAAAGAAGGTGGAAGTACTCTGAAGTGCGTAGCTCGAAACTGTGAGATAGGCAGACGTGGGTGCTGTGGCTTAGCGAGACTGAGAGCACAGAGAATGCGGCAACGATCAGCTGTTTTCCGTGGGCTTAAAGTATTATTTGTAGGGATTGGAGTCCATAATTTACATGGGAAAACTCTAACCAGCGTCTGTTTGTGCGCGAGCCCGAGCGGGCAACCCCGCGGCCTGCACGGCGGCCCGTCAGCGTATGCGGAGATTCATGTGGCTCGTGTGGGCCGCACGATCTTCTTCTTGCACATCATGTGGCTGCCTTCGCCGCACTTATCCGCATCGCCATGGTCAACGAGCTGAGCCCGACGGGAGTTGGGGAGAGCGGTCGGCAGCGATATTGCCGCCTACTGGGTTGGTGGTGGGGGGGGGGGGAGGGAGGGGAGGGTGTTTAAGGTTAAGTTTTCAGGCCATCGGGGCTTGGGGGTGGCAGAGGCCCGGTTCCGCTAGGGTTAGGATTAGCGTTTTGGGTTGCCAGAGGTTCTATTGGTCACCGGACTTAGAGGGAGGGGTTGGAGGCGGCGGTGGCCCGACGGTGGAGGTGGGTTGGTCGGCGGCGGACAACGGGTGAGAATGGCAGTGGCGGGGTGAGAAGTTTGGCCGGACGTCAAGGTTGGACGGGTGGAGGCAGAGGCCACCGTGGCCGAGGGTGGTGGTAGCAGCATGGGCATGAAAACTGGGCCAGTTAGGGCGGCAACGGAGCAAAAGGGGGTCACGTGTCCCTTTTCTAATAGATATGATGTACACATTTTTCCTAACAATTAAAACCATTTTGGAAAATCTATTGGACTTTCTCGTCATGCAGCACATGCCTAGGAGCCGTACCCTCAGCCATGTCGTAGAAATACCAGAATACCATAATTGAACTCAGTTGAAGATCTTCTCTATATATTCGCTCAGTCGGACCCTCCATTTAATCATTTATTCAGTTTTCAGGGGTGATCGAAAGTTTTCAACCTAAGAAAAGTTTCTAAGTGATCTTGACAATATGCAACATCAAAGCTTGTATGTTCGATTAGCTATAAAAAGAGTGAAGCATTTTGGAGTACCATTTCCATTTTCAGAACTAACCACAAACAGTAACAAAATATTTTGCGGCAATATATACCATCTTCCTTCAAAATTTCTGGAGTTAAACTTTAGGTAAATCACAATGCGTAAATCTTGAGTTGTTGCTAGAGCATTACAACCAATCTTGATTTAGCAAGGCTTCAAAAACAAAAAGTCTGGGATCCAGATGTTAGAAGTTTTCAGTTGTGCATAAACAAACTGAAAACTTGATTGTATATTGTGGATTAAATAACACCAAGCCACTCCTGCGGGTAGTATAATGTGGATTTTGTATGGTAACTAAATAATATTGCTTCCTGGAAAAGTACTGGGACATGAAACCGCTCATCAATTTCTACACTTGAACCATAACTCAGGATTGAAAACTCTATGGACTAAATAACAAACTTAATTCAGTGATAATCCACCATATGAGGGTCTTCACAAAGGTTAAATAACAAACTTAATTATAAAAATTAGACAAACTAAATCATTGATTAAGAAATCTACTATGCTAAGTTTGCATTTGCCATATCATCATGAAGTTGCCTGTACTCTGCTGGTATAGTCTGAAAGTATTTGCGGTAGCAAACTAGGCACCACCAATTATACCTGAACCAAATGCCAATGCATGTGGTGTGGTAGCTGTGTGCACAATGTGGTAGCTGAGTGATGTCAGCCTCATGCAATAATGCATCATCAAGACAAATGTTACATTCAAAGGCATTGTTTCCCCTGTTGTCCGTTCTCCTTGAGCATATGCTCCCTAGCAAAAGTGTTGTCGGCTCACAATAGATGAAATCAACACTAAGAGTATCTCTAAGAGTTTTTGTATTTTGTTTGTTAAATATGAGAATTGTACCCCTTTGTAAAAATAGAAATCTCCCCTAATTCAATGGCCTAATCCAAAAGACATGCTAAAACATGGCCTCTATAGCAAACGGACAGCGTTGGGCAAAAATAGCAAGCGAGGACGGTACGATAGCAATCCTCGATTTATAGCAAAGCAGATAGAAGAGCTGTTGGATGGAGGTTTTTTGAATCCTTTTCTTTTTTAGCCAAAGGAAGTCCATATACAAGAGCTCTTGGAGATGCTCTAAGTTGGAAGGTGAACCACATCCGGTAGGAGATGTTGATGTTCATGAATTGGGAGTACCATGTCATCAGGTTCACAAAGTTAGTAGGCATGGCGTCACACCAGTGTGCAAAAGAAAACAAACTGAACTGTGCCTGCTCAACAAGGCTCTGCTTCAACGACTCTCCAATTAGTTCACGGAGCTCTACCTCATCCCTCAGGACGTACGATATTGGCCTTCCTACTGGAACTGAAATTCTTCTAGGAAAAATTCTCGGTTCCCATCTGCTCAGGCCAGGACCTCCTCCTATAGGCTTCCACCTACGGGTCTCCATGGCTGTCAGAGTAATTATCATTTCATTGAGTTGGCCTGCAGGATGGATTTGTTCCACATGAATACTAGTTATCATGGAGTTGATGGACCACCTATTTGCCCTGAGCTGAGGCATGGTACTGGTACCTAAAAGAGAATGAATTTAATTGGATGATATTTTGCATAGCAGGAAAGGTATACAAAGTTAAGAGTCCTAGATTGCATCGTAGAATACATGGCAACCAAACTTCACAACCATAAATGAAGGGCAAGAAGAACTGAAGTATCGTCATGCCTTAAAATAGTTTTGTGATACAAGTTATTTCAACATATGTTTACTACTGCCCAATGATGGTTAAGTTATAGAACACCTATGGAAATTGACAAAACTTCTGTAACATCTCCACACGTTATAATGGGGTTTCAATTTATAAAATATGATTCATTAGTAGAAGCTAATCACAACTAAAAAGACATGGAATTTCTGAATTTGTGGTCTGAGTAATGAACTGTATCTTGTATTGATCACCACTAATATTTAACTTAAATTGGCACACCAATTTTTTTTATGCCCAACATGGTTGACTACCGACAATGGTGGCTACTAATCTCATACACTATTCAAGTACATCTTGAACGAGCCCTCTTTTAGTTAATTAAATTAAATCAGAAAAGCTGAAGGGAATTTCTTTGATTTCTAGTTAAGATATTAAGTTGAAGTCATGTTAGTTTAATCATAATGTAAGTGAGATGTTGGACAGTGAGATAAACATGTGAAGGGGATGATGCTAGAGTTGGTAACTATTATAGCAGTAGGCAATACAGTATGGAGGAATAGAGCATGTTATCAGTGAGCTTGTAGCGATGATAGTGGCATCCTGTTCACATCCAGTGCCAAAAACTTCTCTAGTTGCTCTGCTCGTATAGTAAAAAAAATCTCACTGTTGAGTTTAGTTGACTTGTGCCACTGTAGAATAGTAGTAGGTTCATGCTAAAATTATCGAACACTGCAAAGATGTTATTTCTAGAAGCATCCATTCATTTCTCAAGGAATTTAGATATTAGAATTCAGAAGTTGCATATGCAAATTGCAAACTAGACGATCGGCACGCCCGCGATCGAGGACGCGCCTCCACCACCGCTTCCAGCCGTGCTGGAGTGGGCGATCGGGACACGAACTCGATGTGCCCGGTGGACGCGCACAGAGAGTACATCTGCCAAGGTGCACAGAGAGTACATCTGCCGCCGCAAGGCCGGGTATGATGGCAACCCCTACATTTCTGATGGGTGCCAAGGTGAGACTATCTACTGAGCTCACCTTGTCATTCATCAGAACAGATGTACAGTGAACAATTTTGTTTCTATATATCTATAGGTGGTAAACACACTTCAATCCAAGATGTTGGACTACAGCTTAGCCAATGAGCAAGAGACACTATCCGGTATCTATGAAACGATAGTACATTCTTAGCATATTAGCAATTTTATAAGGATATCTTAAGATTTTTGGGTGCACTAAACAATGTCCTCATTGGAAAATCAAAACAACCAGCACTACAATCAATGGAAAATGGTAGCTGATATGTTCAGAAAATGCCAAAGGAGAAGGAGATACGAATTTGAGAAGAAGACCGCCAACCTGTTGTTGGAGTACTCGTAGATCGAAGCGCGCGATCGTGGCTGGAGAAGATGATGAGAGCGACCTCGGCGTCGCAGAGCACAGACAGTTTGTCCGCCTTCTTGAGGAGGCCACTGCAGCTAGAGAAGACGATGAGGTGACCTCAGTGTAATAAAAGCACGGGGAGTTCGTCGAGGCTGTTCTGGTGAGTGGTTCAACCGAAGCTGCATAGAGGTCCTATGTGTTCAACGGGATTGACTATTTATGGGCTGAACGCACAGGAACATGGTGGATACAGCCGTTGGTGGAAGATAGGCTTAGTGGGTTAGTGGAGAGGTGGCCTGCTATCATGGTTGACGGTTACTGCATAGGGAAAACTTTGTGGGTGGTGCCAAATTCAAAAGATGGCGATGTGGATGTGGATGTTCAACTTGAAACATATGGCTCTGGATGGGACTTGTCAAATTGATCATGATAAGAGCAGCCTCTCTTTAAGTTTTCAAAATAAAATCTCCAAGGCTTCGAAACAGGACAAGGATTAGTTTCTCATGTCATTATATCTTAGCGATCAACAAGCAAGAGGTCAAGCAATCCTATACCTCCTGTGTAGTATATATTATTGACAGTTTGTGTCTGCAAGTTTCCAAGATCAGCCTCGCACATATTAGTAGGAAGCCTTCTTCGAGGGCCAAACCAAAGGGACGAACTATGACAGAGTCAGAAAAGAAGTTACGCTAGGAGCAAAGGGTCCAAAAAAGGGGACAAAAAGATGCCACATATGTGGATTTTACGCGCCACATAACGCACATACTGACATACATGCCCAACATTGCCAGAAAACCAACAACGCCATGAAGAAAAAAGGAACAAGCGGGGATCAGGGAGGCCCCAGGCACGAAGAACAAGAGTAAAAGAACATGGCAGGGCAATGGAAGCGATGGGGGTGGGGAAAGGCGAAGAACACGACAGAAGGTGATGCCAAAGAACAGCTATGCTGACTTGGAAAGTGAATCGGAGGGAACTGATGAGATTGACGACTGATTGGCCAAATGTAGGTCTAGATGAGCAGTAGTAGCCAAAAATGATGTGTAGAAATGGTCCGAGGTTATGACCCGTATACACCTAGCAGTTTGCTAGTGTCGTGTCGAAGTGTGTATTTATAAGTAATGTTACATCTAGGATAATACCTGATTTGGAGTTGTAATGACATGTAGCATTTGTATCATGCCACATTGCCATTTTGCTACATTAAGAAAAAAATTGAACCTGATAGGATCAAAAATAGACTTTACTTCAAATAGCATAACACGTTGAAGGACGTTTAACATCGTAGAATAATTATTTTGTTCCCCAACAGAAATGACAAATGTTATAAAAACTTTATTTGCATAAACTGGCCAGAAAGCCCTCTTCAATTCATATTTAATATGTGATGCTTCCCTTCTTTTTCCAGCCTCCACTTCATGGGCGATGGGCACTATGGTCTCAAGTGATTCTGGAATCTGCATAAGTGACTAGGGGCGTCAGGATCATAAACATCGTGTGTAGCTTGAGAGTACTAGCAGCGTTTGTCGTACATTTCATAATCAGTTGGGAACCACTCAATAATATAGTTTTTCTCTTCATCAGAAATTGTAGTCCCATGCATGGAAACACACTGCATCTTGTGCCACCAAGCAGGCTTTTCCTTACTAGTGGACGATCGACCATCGACCTGTTGTAGGGAAAAATAGATGAGGGCATGTATATTATCAAAGGGCCATATCAATGTTGAATCACAAATCCAGAAAAATATAAGAAATATTAACAGGAATCTTGGGTTCTCTATATACATCTTCCATTTCGTAGAACCAATAATCCTGACAAAATAAAAATGGCATATTAACCACATGCCAACCGTAATGGAGAACGTGCAGTTTATATTTTCTACCTTCTTCGGCTTCCGAAGAGCGGATTGTGCATTGCAGTTGGGATCATAATGAGAAATCTCGTCGGCAGGGGGTGGATGCTCATTAACAAGATGCATATTGGATTTGCCTCTACCAAGACGGGCTAGTAAGTTTCAGACATTTGTATCCCAGATGTCAGGAACATTGCGATGGTCACCATCTTGGCTCCCATAATCACAGTCCTCGTCAGAAGAGATGCCACTGGAACTCGACATTGGTGGGCAGTAATTGAAGCCTGATAGTCTATTAAGATGAGTGAGTTGCGTGAGGGTGGAGTTAGAAGCTTAACAAATAAGAATGCTTGGAGGGGAGGTCTTTACGGTGGAGTGAGAGGCCAGCCAAGACTCAGTCAACAAAACTTTTTTGGGTGGACATGAGGCTTTGGATGTCTGTTTGACCGGTGTTGACTGCCTTCACTTTGTATGTCTTGATGATGTGTAGTGAGGAGTAATGTGTCAAAATGATTTGAGGTTATGAACCGCATGCCGCTAAATATTAATATATCGTCTGGGATAAATTCGAATTGGATGTCTTAATAATGATCAAAACCATTTGTTTATTGTTAAATATAGCACCTTACATGGAATGCACACTGTCATGGTGGCGAGGTAAAGTAATTGAATTGTCCTAAGATTTGTTTGGGTAGGATACCAATCATATGAACTTCCAAATATAAAATGGGTAAATGAGTGCATGCTAGAGCGCGTGTAAGCAAGGGAGATAGAATGATGCATTCACACTGCATCACCCAAGCCAAGTTCACATTGGTCATTTTGGTAGTGAAGTTAATTAGAATAATTTATTACATTGGGCCATCGAAGGATAACTCTATAAATTAACCAACTAAAGCAAATAAATGGGAAAAAATGGAAAACAAAAAAAACTTGAAAACATTATATGAGACGTAGGAGTGAGCTTTATTAGTACTAGTTAAAATAACACCTATTTGTTGGGCTACCTTCGCCCAACAAATAGGTGTTATTTTGTCTAGTACTAATAAAGCCCACTCCTACGTCTTAGATCATGTTTTCTACTTTTTTTGTTTTCCATTTTTCTTCCACTTATTTGCTTAGTTGGTTAATTTATAGAATTGTCCTTTTGTGACCAAATGTAATAAATTATTTTAATTAACTTGCTCTGTCTCCCTTGCTTACACGCACTGCAGCATTCATTTGTTTACCCTTTTATATTTGAAAGTTCATACGATTGATATACTGTTGTGTACCCAAACAAATCTCAGGACAATTCAATTACTTTACGTGCCAGTGTGCATTCCATACAAGGTGCTATATTTAACAATAAACAAATGCTTCCGGTCATTATTAAGACACCCAGTTTGAATTTATCCTAGTCGATACATTAATATTTATCGGCATGTGGTTGATAACCTCAAATAATTTCACACATTACTCATTACTACACATCATGAAGACATACAAAGTGAAGGCAGTCAACACCGGCTAATCAGACATACAAAGCCTCATGTCCACCCAAAAAATGTTTTGCTGATCGGGTCTTGGCTGGCCACTCACTCCACCGTAAAGCCCCCCTCCATGCATTCTTATTTATTAAGCATCTACCCCCACCCTCTTGCAACTCACTCCTCTTAATAGACTATCAGGCTTCAATTACTGCCCACCGATGTCGAATTCTAGTGGCATCTCTTCTGACGAGGATTCTGATTATGGGAGCCAAGACGATGACCATCGCAATGTTCCTGACATCTGGGATACCAATGTCTAGAACTTACTAGCCAATCTTGGTACGGGCGAATCCAATATGCATCTTGTTAATGAGCATCCACCCCCCGTCGACGAGATTTCCCATTATGTTGCCGACTGCAATGCACAATTCGCTCTCCGAAAGCCGACAAAGGTAGAAAATATAAACTACACATTCTCCATTACGGTTGGCATGTGGTTAATATACCATTTTTATTTTGTCAGGTTCATTGGTTCTACGAGATGGAAGATGCATACAGGGAACCCAAGGTTCTTGTTAATATTTCTTATAGTTTTCTCGATTTGTGATAAAACGTTGATATGACCCTTTAATAATATACATGCTCCCATTTGTTTTTCCCTACTACAGTCGATGGTCGATCGTCCACTAGAAAGGAAAAGCCTGTTTGATGGCGCAATATGCAGCGTGCCACCATGCATGGGACTACAATTTCTAATGAAAAGAAAATCTATCTTGCTGTGCAGTTCCTAATTGATGATGAAATGTACGACAAGCACTGTTGTTACTCTCGAGCTATACGCGATGTTTGTGATCCTCACACCCCACCCCCTTTGTCACTTATCCAGGTTCCAGAATCACTTGAGACCACAGTGCCCATCGCCCAGGAAATGGAGGCTGAAAAAAGAAGGGAAGCATCACATTTTAAATATAAAGTGAAGAGGGCTTTTAGGCCACTTTATGCAAATAAAGTTTTTATAACATTTGCCATTTCTTTTGGGGAACAAAATAATTATTCTACGATGTTAGACATCCTTCGACTTGTGATGCTATTTGAAATAAAGTCTATTTTTTATCCTATCAAATCTAGTTGGAAAATGGCAATGCAGCATGATACAAATGCTACATGTCATTACGACTCCAAATCTTGTATTATCCCGGACTTTACATTAATTATAAATAGACACTTCCACACGATAGTAGCAAACTACCTAGGTGTATACGGGTCATAACCTCAAAGCATTTCTACACATCATTTTTGGCTACTACAGCTCATCTAGACCTACATTTGGCCAATTAGCTGTCAATGTGCATCTCATCAGTTCCCTCCGATTCACTTTCCAAGTCAGCATAGCTGTTCTTTGGCATCACCTTCTACCGTGTTCTCCACCTTTCCCCACCGCCATCGCTTCCATTGTCCTCCCACGTTCTTTTACTCTTGTTCTTCGCGCCTAGAGGGGCTCCCTGATCCCCTCTTGTTCCTCTTTTCTTAAAGGCGTTGTTGGTTTCTTTGGCAATGTTGACCACGTATGTGTGTTCTGTGGCGCGTAAAATCCACATACATGACATCTTTTTGTCCCCCTTTTTTTGACCCATTGCTCCTAGTGTAGCTTCCTTCTTTTCTGACTCCGTCATAGTTTGACCCTTTGGTTTGGACCTCTGTGGATGCTCCCTACTAATATATGCGTGTCTGATCTTGGAAACCTGCAACGACACAAACTGTCAATAATATATACTACACAAACTTCGTTGTTCCCATCACCAATTTTAATATATCTCACTGTATCATCCATTGTAGTCATGTTTTTACTACGATATGCTTCCTTGGCCTGTCCTTCCCCATCCTTCCCTGCCCTGCTGGTCTCCTTGTATGGCGTAATTATCAGCCACCCCGCCACAACATTCTAAGCCTGCAACAGAAAATCGTGCTTTCAATGAGATCGATGCATATACCGACCATGCATTTGCAGTGTTTAGCCGCATGACCTTTAAACACATTTGCTAACACGCCCTTACATTTGTTTGTAATGTAATAACTTGGTGCTTCCTTCCTACCACTGTTGCCCCCCCCCCCCCCTTCCATGGACAGCAATTCACTAACATACTGTAAATATACACCTCAATCTTAGCTCTCCAAAAATATTGTGTTCATAAGTTATCTTTGCTTTTGTGAAATTAAAATTGTACCCAAGAATATCTCCCAGCATTATGAGAACTGAAAAATGGTTATGTGCACTCCCTCATAAGCCTCCTGTGCATGACACTTGCATCCATGTACACCTCCTATCCCTCCTTAATCTGATTTATTTATTCCTACCTCTACGGGCACCTGAGTTTTTCCTTTACTTGTCGTAAGACCAATGTCTGGTGGCATCAAACTTAACTCCTTGAATAGGTTGTCCATCCCAATGAGCCCTTTGTCGCAGCTAGGCCCCGACATGCTAACAGCTCGGACAACTTTCATAGCCCGTGTCATAAGCAGATGTGTCCTATGGCTCCTTGTCTTTCCGTCCTTACCTACTATACACTTGTCACACCTATCAAAGTTTAGGTCTATCCTTACAAACTTTGTGTACCGCAATGGAATGTAATCCTCATGTATTTTCATAACTTGTGTCTGGATAAATGCTCATAACAGGTGTGCACAGAATAAACCTGTAATGTATTTGGAATGTTAACTTGTATCAATAGGATTACTTATAACTCCATGCCTAGCAATAGGATGTTACTATCTCCCATACCTGTGTGATCCCATTCCTTGCACTCACATCTGTAGTCATGTTTCTCTTTGTTCACCATAACTTTGAACTGGTGTTGCCCCAATGTTATCTTGCTGTACTTATTTGTGTGATAAATTAGATAGTCATGATCCCCCCATCTGGATCTTCCGTAAAGCCATACGCTGTGGCGTCCTCCATTTTTTCAAATTCGTTGAACACGCCTCGATTATATATCTTCGACGGCTGCAGCTCAAACTGCCACATGTTCTTGGTCAAAGTCTTGCTCTGTATCACCAACACGAGAAATTTACAAGCTAGTTTGTCTTAATTACATGACTGCGGAGGCTAATATTTTGATAACTAACATTTTTTTCTTACTGTGCCAAGATAGGTCTCTGTATCATGTTTCACCATCCTAGTATGCAAACCTGTGTAACGCGGTCCTCTCGTTCACAAATCCCTTCTTGATTAGAAAATTCATGCATTCACTCCGCTGTGTTGAAGCCAAACGACCACAATACTCATCCTTAAAATATGCTGGTATGAAACTCTTCTGATGTTGGTACAAGCTTTCCATTGTTGGGTCATTACCGAGCTCAAACTCATGCATAAGTTCTTTCCATGTAGCCTCAAATTCAGTCGGTGTTAACGAGTGATTCAGCACCGAGTAGAACTTTACCTTGAAGTCCCTGGTAGCATGCGTTCTAAACAGATCGTTCAGGTGCGACACGACCTTGTTAACCACATGCCATCATCATATCATGTGTCTCACGCCTGGGAACTCCTTAGCTATCGCCGGCTCGATTGCCTTATCTTGATCTGTACCAAAGATATGAATGCATGTATTAGAAAATATGCTATGCATGAACATGCATAAGAGACACAATTACTAATGAGAGGTAAAGGGCTAGCATGGTTCAAGGTCTTTAAGTAAACAATCAAGGATTGGAAGTAGAGCACACAAGAATGACATGAGGTGAAGGCGTCCAGACAATTATTCATACATAAGCGCATAGGTAATTGTTTATGTTTAACTAGTTGACTAGGTTTTAGCAAACATAATTAAACTGTATCAATCTAGACATGATTCATGCAGACAAACATATCTACTGGATAATCTATGTCACAAGGAAGCTATAAAAATTGGTTTCATAAGTTTTGGACTAACAGAGAATTAATTTTGTAATTAAGAAGCTAAACACTCATTTAATTAATATAGAAATTAATATAATTATTTTGGAGTCAAACGCATTTTTAACGGATACTTGACATCATTATGAACCCAACGAAATTTGTTTCGTGTTATTCCGAGCCATATTCATTTTTATATGAATTATACAAGATCAGACGTTCGGCTGAAAATGACAAGGTCGGGGCGAAAATTGCCACTGGCGACTCCGACCACAGTTTGGGATGGGGTTTGTTCCTAGAGGCTCGTGGAGGTGTCTAGAGTTCATCCCAAGTGGTGGATTTGACATACATGGAGTATTTCAAGCTATAGGTCATCAATGGTGAAAATAACATGTTTGTGCTATGGATGGGCTTGAGAACTCGATTGGAGGCGAGAGAGGGATGGTGAGCGGCGGGGAAAGCTCACCGCCGATGAGTAGAACATAAGCAAGGGGCCGCTTGTTGGCGTAGGGTGGCGTCGGTGTAGACCAGGCCGAGTTCCACCTCTTGATACTTGGGGAAGATGAGAAAGAAGCTTGGAGTGGTCTTTCCCTTGGTCTCTAGCGAGGAAGAAGTGGTCGAGGTGGTGGAGCAGCTCGCCGGCGTCATCCTCTGGCGATCCTCCGGTCAACTCCGGGGAGGTGATGGTGGATTTGGTGGGGAAGATGAGTTTCTCCCCCATTGCTTGGGTGGATGAAGAAGGGAGGAAGAGAGCTTCTGTGTGTGGGAGACAGCAGAGGGAGAGGAGGGGGCATGGGTGATGTGGGCTCAGGTGGGCCCCACAAGGACGCGTGCCACAAAGGTTCAGTATAGACGACATGCACACAAACGCGTGTCACGGATAGTCCGAAAGAGGGACATACAGTGCGAGGGTGGAATCACGTAACATTTTAGTTCTGGACAGAAACGCTTTCCTTTGTTCCAAAATTCCAAACTTGATCTTCTGGGGCTCTAAAAATTTTACCAAAATTTGTGCTAATACTAGAACTCAAGGAGAACTCATTTTGCTTGGATTGAGAAGGAAAGCTATTGTAGATTGAAAACTAAAATTCTTTCAGGAATGCTAATTTTGGAACATTGGTTGAACTGTTTGACTTCAAGATGGTTTCCTAAAATCCATGAAAAATCACTTAAATTCAAGTTGGACAATTTGGATGGCACGAAATGATCTCATTTTCAGAGGGATGGCTCCTTCAATTCAGATGGCAAAAGCATGCTTCAAGAGAGAATTTGCCTTGGTTGTCCTAAGGGCAAAACCCCAAGTCAAAAATGTGTTGGTTTTATGGCTACAATCAGTCATTTAATAGGGTTGATCTTTTTGTTTCCTTTTTTGTTTCCTGAACTCCGAACTCGGCTGTTTGTACTGTTTACTTCTATTTATAATATATAACCAGTAGGGGGTACCCCTCCTGTTTCCTCAGAAAAAAAAAATTGTTCAGCTAGTATCAAGATAAGTGTGAGTATACAATTCTGTTATCCAGACCCTCTTATCACAATGTACCTAATAACAATCGATCTTTCTGCCAATAATATTATACCTGCTCCTTGGTACCCATATTTAACTCAAAATTCAAATACAAGCTTACCATAATGACGCCTTCAATTAGACCTCCAGCTCATCAGCCACGTCCACTTCAACTGCTTTGTTGAAGGATTCGTCTTCTCTGCTCAAACACCAATACTGAATAGTAGGTACTGTGCTGTACTACTTCATTTCATTTATTCTTAAGTAGCAGGGTTGCCCAAGCAATTATTCAGCTGGTATCAAGATATATCCAAGTGTGAGTATACAATTATGTTAACCGGACCTTTATCACAATGTACCTAACAACAATTGATCTTCTTTCTGTCAATAATATAATACCTGCTCCTTGGTACACATATTTAACTCAAATTCAAGCTTACCATAATAACTCCTTCAATAATTTGGGCTCCACCAACATCGTCACTTCGCTCCTTGGTATGCCCACGGATAGGCCTCTCAGTATGTCGCCTTCCTAATAACGCAAATCCCCTTGCACTGTTTCACACTTTCACTCCCCTATGCTGCTCTTGGGATCAATGCCAGTATTCCATATCAATACTAGAGGTTGCAGTTCTACCTTGCGTGTGTCTGTAAGGGGGTGGAGGGGAGATGGCCGGTCCCGGCCAGCTTCGCACAAGCACTATGTAAGAAAGTTACAAAGGAATACCGTACTAGAGACAGAATAAAAGTGTCTTCAATGTAAAATAAAATTAGAGACGCGTGTACACTAAACGTGTCTCCAATAGCCTAAGAGGAAACAAAACATGTCTTCAATATAGGCACATTGAAGACACGACTCAATAAAACATGTCTCCAATGGTTCAGGGGCTGGTATGGAAAACGTGTGCGGAGAAAAAGCGTAACCCATAGCCTATACTTGGGACCCGAAACTTTTATGAAATCGGATGGTTTAACGAGTCTCCTGTCCGCCTAGAAGAGGTTCGGTGCCAGAATAAAAATGTAATGTCAGAACATGATGCATTGTGAAACTTTGGTAACCACAATATTACAGACATCGTAGACATTGACACGTCTCTTTTTCTCAGTCTATTTTTTTCTTCTGTTGTTCACAATGCGTAGAGCATTTAATGCCTGGAGATGAAGAACGCATGAGCGATGAAGGTATTTGGGAGACACTTCTTGTAAGTTTCTCATACTAGTGGATCAGACTACATTGGGCACAATTTCTGTTACAGAACATGATGCATTGTGAAATGTATCGTGCATCCTTGAATAGTACAGTTCACTAAGGTTCCTCTTGACATTACCAGTTCCTTAACATGAATCCTTATAATTTGACAAATACTAGTTGCTGACATGATTAAAATTCATGAAGCCAAGAATCAATGAGCTGACCTAGAACGGCGATACACATATTAAATGTCGAAGTAACCATGGAATTTGATGTTCTGTTTTTCATTTGGTAGATTGATAAGCTTCTGTCTTGTTGAATCAATGTGGAGGTGTACAATGGCCATGAGAGTAACCGATCCTCATCACTTATAGCACTTCACCAATATTTACTTTCATGACTAGTAGAAACTGAATGTTGTATGGGTGTGATTGGAAGCCTGGACTTCCAGAGCCTGACTCATGAGACAGGACCGAGCCAGCCTAAACAAGCTCACAAGGTGCAGAGATGATGTTTGGTAAGTTGTAGAAAAAATAGACTTACCTTGTATCTTGTATCTCGCGAATGGTAGACTTACCACCGTCAATCTTCATCAAGCTAGCACGGTCTGCAACAAGAAGCTCCTGAGGGAATATCCAAACCTGTTCAATTACACCAAGGACATCCATCTACCAGATCCCTGGCATCAGCAGCACGGTGAACATGGAGCAAATCAGGAAGCACTACTACGGAAGCCACCCGTCTATAAACCCCTACAGGATTATCCCGGCGGGCCCCAACATCGATTACAATGTCCCACATGACAGGGAGAGGTTTGGCTCGTGAGGGATCTTGTACGGTGCTTATTTCTTTGGTGTGTTGTGCTCGAGGATCATTGGAATAATGCCATTTTTGTCCTTTTTTGGAAGTGTTAGCGCCCGGACGTCCGATGGAATTTTTTCATCAGACGGTCATTGCAACATCGAAAATACATGTTTGCAACATCAGAAACTATGTACTGAAACACAGTGAAATATCTGAAAGCGGGGAGTAAAATTCACGCCGCAACGTCGTGTAATATTTCGTGCAACATGTAAAACTTTTTACAACATCTAAAAATAGCATATGCAACATTAAAAAACATTATCTGCAACATGAAAAGTAATCGTTTGCAACATTGACGATGGCGCGCTCCCAACTCTTAGCCACGCGCGAACAGTCAAAACCTCTCGATGAAAATGCAACATCGAGGATAAAACATTTGCAACTTGCGTGTGAAACAAATGCAACATCACAACATCCAGATCTACTTTTACAACATCCGCTGAAAACAATTACAACATTATTCTAAAACATCTAAAACACGTGAAACATGCCTTTGCAACATGCAACAAACCCTAACAAAAGAGAAGCCCTGCATAGGTGGAGGGATGAGGAGGAGGCGGAGGATGGCTGAGCAGGGAGCTCCGACGTAGTAACTAGCCATGGCAGGACAGCTCCAGGCGGTAGTCATGGTGAGACGAGCCCCGGTGATCCCTCTCCATGGGCGCTGCCCAATGCTTCTCCTCCACGACCGCCCTAAGCTACCGCTGCCATGGCCACCGCCCGAAGCTGCTCCTCCGCGACCGCCCGCCATGGGCACGGTGTGGACCTACCCCCGCCATGGCAACTGCCAGGAGCCATCTACCATGGCTGTTGCTCAGGGCTCCTCCCCCACGGCCGTCGTCTGGAGCTCCTCCTCTGTGACTGCTCGGAGTTCGGGCGATCCAGTGGCGTTGCTGCGAGCTAAAGGAGCGCGGGCACAACAAACATTGCTGGCGTTGGGCGCTGCTCGGTTATCGTCGGGACCTTCGCTGGAAGACGAGGTGGGAAATGAGAGGTGGTGTTGTGGGCCCAACATCCGATTCTTTTTTTTTTTTGGCTCAGCGTCCGACGCGTCCGGACGGCCGAGCGTGAGCATTACCGTTCTGGAATTCTTCTGTTTCTTGTTCGGGCGATTAATTACTTGTAACGCTGGTATCTTCATGTTAAGAAGTCAATGGTGCATCCGAAAAAAAAATCAATGGCGCGATTCTTTCCAACCGTTTTGATTCAATTATTATTACTTTGAGTTGATAAAAAATCTCGAAACATTGCACACGGTAAAAAGCAAAGTTCAAAAAAAATACTGATAAACTAGTGATACTCAATCCTATGACTAAATTGCTGTCGATATGCAGCAACATGCCACTGCAACCAAGTTCCGTGAAGTTGGTGTTTGTAGGATAAACTATCATAAAGAATATATAGTAAACCGAGATGAGCAATAATAAAGAAAATTTCTAAGGCCAAAAAATTGCATGTGTCATATAGTTCATGGTCCAGTTTAAACGGGTTCAGGAACCAAGCCGTTAGCAGGTAATCTGGTCCGGCTTGGTTAGCGGCTAGTACGGGTCGGTAGATAATTTCACTAATCACATACTTACGTACCACGATAAGTTATACACTACAACAATAGTTTAATCTTTACCTATTTCTAAAGCAAATAGTGTTTCTGCCTTAATTTTTTGGTTTGGTCTGTCATTAGTCATTGACACGTGGGTCCAATCGCATCAATCCTAATCCTCTGTGTTCTGGGTTTCGACCGTGTGACTCGGTTTCGCAATAAGTCCTCACTGATTTCTGATTTGAACCTTAGACCTCTAAGGGCATGGAAGATATTCCCACCAGTTAGACTACATTTCACATGTGTTTAGAAATAGAGTTTATTTTATCTATATATTTCCGTAAGTATCAACGAACAAACAAATGTAAGCATATTAATATTAGAGGGATCCATGTTCCAACCAATCAATAAATAGGATACCAAGTTATTAAGAAAAATACAACTATAATAATATCATAATTGTTATGCGCTACGGATCGACCTTTTCATGCTATTTTTCTAAGACTCCTCTCATCAGAAGTTGTAGGAACAGAGAAGTGGGAAGTGGGGTAACATCGTAGTGTGGTCATGACATGATGGAGGAGGACATTGCAGTCAAAGGGTGAGGAGTAGCCGGAAGAGCCAAGGATGGATCAAGCCTTTGCAACCAGACCATGTGATGGCTTGCACGCACATGTATGATGGAAAAGAGAGGAGGGTTGGGGGCTAAGTGGTTCATGATGACTAGGTATTTTGCTCGGATTTTAGCTGTTCATAAATTTGGTCGGATCGTTGAGGTTTAGGCTTTAGGGTTAAGATAGATCCGGTGATATTGTAATGGATCAATTCGAATTTTTAGCTAAGCCGATGTTGTCTTCATGTCTTAGCCATTTAATGTTTTTTTTTGTTTTATATATATCACATTATCTGTACAAATGTCACACGTAGCAACACACGGGCATATTTGCTATATAGTCAAAACATAGTTAAGCTTCCATCGATAAATAAAATACGAAAGAAAAGGAACCGGTTCATGTTTTAAATATCAGATGATGAAACAAGTATGTCAATCTGACTTTTAGAAGAAAGAAAATTTGTATTTCCACCCATGCATGAGTTTTGCATGGAACCATTCATTATTACAGTTCCAGCTGATTAAAGTAAGCTCTCAAACGCAACAAAACTGGAGAAATGCAAACTCAAACAACTAACTAAGCACTAAGTACTCTTCAATAGTATCAATACAATCTTTGCTCTCCTGAACTCAGTGAAATCTGCGACTCCCTTTAGTTTTGACTTTTAAGAAAACGCTATGCTTCAAATTCCTGCTGCAAAACATGAAAAATATTGTTACTGTTTACAAGCAATTATGGATCACTATTCTGTTGTTAAGGAAGCAAGAAGAAAGCTACAAAATGAAAGAAAATAAGACTACAAAAGGTGAGAGTGAGACTACAAGGCGTACTGTCCACCAAGGCACCAACACCATATGATGTGGCGCCGAGGTCTACGAAGGAGAACGCAAAGGAGAGCGTAGGAGTAGATATGCTTGCGAACAAGAACGGAGAACGTAGCAAGGTGTTGGGCTGTTGTCGCCGGTGGCCGGAGTACCACCGTTGAAGAACAGCTCCTACCCAAAACCGGAGAGTTTTATTCCTTCGATGAAATCCTAGTACAAACTACCGGCTGCCCTTTATAGATGAGGTGCAGCGTGTCAAAACGAACCAAGCCACTAACAAACTAATGTAATCAAACCAATCTTATCTCTATCACTACAACATACCATTTAATCCACGACAGGATCCTGGCAACGGTTTCAGAAAACGTTAGCATTTTGCTATGACCCAAATAAGCTCAGAAAACCGTGACGGGATCTTGGCGACGGTTTCAGAAACGTTAGTATTTTGCTTTAAGCCCAGATAAGCCCATAAAATCTAGACGGATAATCAATTCCGTCACGATCTGGCCCGAATACGCGACGGTTAAACAAATCCGTCGACAACATAAATTAAAATTTGTTATAATTAATATAAAGAATTTTTAAAAATAAGCATCATGGGTGGTTTGATACTTGGTCTTGAGACCAATAATGAAGTGGCCTACCACTACACCATGCATTGGGTTGTGGTAGTATTCAGTAACAATTTTTATTGTTAGCAAATTATTTATTTGCTGAAAACCGCCACATCACCCAGCCCCACAGCCAAGTCAGCCGGCAGCCTACGTCTGGCCGCGTCACTCGGCGTCCTCCAGCCGTCGCGGCCAATTTAAATCGAAAAAAAAAAGACACGGACAAGGGAATCAATCACATGACCTCCAACTTTCAAGGGAGTAGCACTACCACTGCAGCACTGGTTTGCTTTTGGTAGCGGCACATAAGAAGCTCTCTAGTATCAATACTTGCGCCCCGTGTGTCCAGCCACGCGGCACCAAGCTGGATCCCGCCTAGGGCGATCTGCGTGTGGCCGGTTAGGCCAGTCTCGTTGCGCCACGTGGCTGCTAGGAAAAATGAAAAAAAAAAGAGAATTTTGCCAACCAGTGCACCACTCATTCACTTGTGAATAGGAAGGAGAGCCAACTATTAAACTTATATACGTCCTGCTGCTTTTTGCCACATGGCACCAAGCTATTGGTTCATAAGCCTCGCCACGGATCAAAGGCGGGCGGATCCGCACGTGCCGACGCGAGGTCCGGCGGTATAGCGCCATGTGGCGGCACATGATTACTTCCGCGTGGTGGTTTTCTCTTTTTAATCCAGATTTAAAACTTGTAATTGATTTTTCTCCCTCATTTGAACTCCAAATTTGATGATTCTTTCTTCTTAACTCCTCTAAAATCGTGATCTTTTATTTATTAGTTGTAGCTAGTTCAAGTAGTTAGATGGAAATAGGGACTTAACCGTAACATGTTTTGTTATCTTTCTAATTTATAATGTGATATTCATCTTGGTTGATTCTGTATCTGATTCTGAAATATGTGTTTTTTGGCTACCTGTTTTGGTCATGGGTTGATTGTTTTTGTGGGCTTTTTTGGTGAGCTGAAATGTTTATGGGTCAAAAAGTGGTCCACTTGCAAAATTGGCCCATGAATGAAAAGTCATCGTCCACGTCTTTAGCCATGTCATCGTCCACGTCTTTAGCCTCGTCAGCGTCCACGTCTTTAGCCACGTCAGCGTCCACGTTGGCAGCCACGTCAACATCCGTGTTAGCAGCCATGTCAGCGTCCACATTAGCAGTCACGTCAGCGTCCACATGGCAGCCATATCAGCGTCCACGTGGCACCCACGTCAGCGTCTACGTTGGCAGCCACGTTAGCGTCCATGTCAGCAGCAACCCGTGACGGCTATTTGCGTCGCTAAAACTAGACTTTGGGTTGGGCTGAGTGGGCTTTGGGCTATTCTATGACGCTCAAAAACCGTCACAGATTGTTCAATCCGTGACGGTTTTTTAAGAATCGTCGATCGATTTAATCAATGATACTCAATCAATAACATAATCCAAAACCGTCACGAAAATTAATTTGCAACGGAAATTCGACAATCCGTGGCAGAGTGATTCTGTCACGGAATAAATGATGCGTTGTAGTGTACGCAAACTAACTTATCTCTAATCTCTCCCAATCCTTGCTGAACATGACAGCTCTCAGATCAGCCACGTTCTGGCTGTACCGTGGTGGACTCCTTGGTCTTCTTCCTACTGTGATACGTACAGCCAATGAAAGAGTCCACAACAGCATATCACTACTATGAATGTGCAGGCTGAACCATAATATGACATGGAAATGGTTTTTCTTTCACTAAATTATGCTACTGAATTTGGCTGTGAAAATATGGTTTATCTCTCAGGAGTTCTCAGAAGTGAACTAGAAATGCACATGGTAACAGATAGTCACTGAATTATGCTAGATCAGTGAAGGCATTTGTCACAGTTCTCAAATTCCATATACAAAAAAAAAAAAAAAAAAAAAAAAAAAAAAAAAAAAAACTAGATGGCTTGTGAGAGATTAGATAAAACCGTATGTTTCATATTATGACCCTAAAAAATCAATCACCTTACCTTCTCAGAAACACAATATGTGCCTTGTCAGAAATTGCTATGCCTTGAACTCACTGAAATCTGCAGCCAAAAAAGAAAAAGAAAAAAGAAGACATTACATAAGTTTGTTCTATGGAAACAAATCAACAACTAAGATTCGATGAGGAAAGGCTATCCAAAGTGGTCTTTCAGAAGTTGAAAGAGCCAATATGCTATGAGAAGAAATTCTGCATGAAAAGGGAGTGGACCAACGCGATGTTGATTATCTGTGTAGTCCTTTAAAAGAAACTCAGCATGAAAAAGAAAACAATGTTGTTAGCAACTTCCACACAAATAGGGCGGCACTACTACACAATTTTCTACTCAATTGCGAACGAATGTACTTCACCTTCTCTAATGTCCTCATATGACTGAACCTCTTCACCAGCCTCTCTTGCTCTCACTTTGCCTTGAGATGTATGTAGCCATTTTTGGGATCAGATTAAAGCTTCAACGTTGAAGTTGATAGGCTGCAGCAAAGTGGATCCACAATCCATCCACCCGTGCTTAAAGTAGACTTAGAGGGAACCGTTGAAGCAAGGAACAGCAAGCACTTCCTTTGCCAAGAGTGACAATACATGATACTTACTCGAATTCATTTTCCAATAATCTAATATCTCAAATTGTTTTGTCCTCTTATCACGCTTATCTATACTATAAAGCATGATGAAATTTTCGTTTCGTCCGTCATCTTTCTTTTCGTCCGTCATCATCTATATCCCACACTGTCTTATTTTATGATGATCCAACGTTCTAGATTAATCTAAAGAGTCCATATTGACTACATCTCACCTTTGAGCCTACACCGTCGGATTTTATGACGATCGAACGCTCTAGATTAATCTAAAGAGTCCATGTAAATTGCACATCTACTCCCTCCGTCCCAAAAAACAAGTCGTTTTGGGATTCAAAATTTGTCCCAAAAAACAAATCGTTTTACCTGATTTGGCAAGCTTGCATGTGCATGTAGACATGCAACAGTCGGTTAGCACCAAATCTGGCTAAAAGATATGAACAATCAAGGTCATTTTACAATTTTGTTAATCTGTCCTAAAACATCTAGAATGACTTGTTTTTTGGGACGGAGGGAGTAAATAGTATTTTTTTCCTAAAAAACGTGCCGCAGCACGACGAAATTTTCGTTTCGTCCGTCGTCATCTATATCCCACACCGTCGGATTTTATGATGATCCAACGTTCTAGATTAATCTAAAAAGTCCATATTGACTACATTTCACCTTTGAGCCTACACCGTCGGATTTCATGATGATCGAATGCTCTAGATTAATCTAAAGAGTTCATGTAAATTACACATCTAAATTAGTATTTTTTTTCCTAAAACATGTGCCTGCGGCACGTGCCCTACTCAGCTAAATACCTCATCAATTTTGAATCGTTTGGCTCACTCTCAGCTACTTCCTTTCCCCTACATGGTCCATACAAAATGTCTAAGGAATATCTCAGATAATGAAGCTTATAAAATGACTGCAATGAATAACGAGTAATTCAGATTGCCTTCTTCTTTCCAATACTTCTCAAACTTTAGTTTCATGAGATATGCCACCGAAGATAATGTTGGATCTTTTCCGCCAGGAAGCTCAATTAGTTTTGCATGCATCAGCATCAAGTCATGAAAAACAATGCTTGATGTTACATGCAAGGAGGCTGAGAGGCGAGTAGTGACCTTGTCAAATAGTTTCAAGAAACACAATATCCGCCTTGCTAGTTTCAAGAAGCACAATATCCGTCTTGCTGTTTGCCACAACTCTACGATATGTTAACGTGGTTCTCCCGAGAAGGTTTATTAACATACATGCACTATCAGAATAAATGTAGTGCAGCGCTTTAAAACTTGAGGAAATATATCTTAGATCTGTGTACAAAAAAACATAATCCAGAACGCTATCCATATCTGTCATCAAACCCTTAGTCATCTCAACAGAACAATTATAACATTAAGCACATAGTTGTACATGTCTGCTTACAGATTCTATGCTTCTAGGGCAGATCTAGCAAACACATAACAAACCAAGTTCGCCATTATGGTAATTAATGTACATGTGCAATATTAGCCAACATATACAAACCTTACATCTGTTTTGCTAAAAATGAAAAACCGTGAACCAAGACATGTCAAAAGAAAACTTTGCATATCATGCTTATATATCAACATTAGCTCCGGAGCTCGCCGAATCACCATCACTTCCATCACTATCACTGCTGCTGCTCCCACTCCCACTCCCGCTACCACTCCCGCTGCTGCTACTGCTGCTACTCCCGCTAGAGCTAGAGCTGTCCTGCTCCTCCTGCCCTTCTGCATTCACTTGAGCACGCAGCGCCTCAGCTGCATTGAGCCCCTCATCAGCCTCGTCATTTACATCTACATCAGCAATTTCATCATCCATATTGCCCTGATTTGGTAGGTTGATGTCAAAACCATGAACAGATGTCCCTTGTCCTGAGGCCATGTTATTTGGTGAAACATTGTCATCATCATCACCAAGTATATCGAGGTTCTCATCTTCCTCGTTTGGATCTGGTGAAAGGGCAAATGGGTCTGAGGTAACAGGTTGATATGAGGTGCTCTTGCTATTGTATCTTGGGCCTGCAATGATCATGAGCAATGAGCACAGAAGATAAATCTTGTCTTAAAAATTAATACATTAACATATTGTAAACAACACTGTAATCTCTGAACAATAGAACAGAATTAGTTTTCTCATTAATAACCCATTAAAATTAATAACAATCTATGTCGCTAGCGTGGAAAATAAGCTGAGGAGAAAATCATCATTCTTAAAACTCCTATAAAACTATATCTACTATTCTTTCATCTCTAAATTATTTACTTCTCTTTTTGAAACTATCAAGTACTAAAGGAAATAAACTGTACAAGAAGACATCAAAGAGGGTATCTAAGATACCCTAAAAAGAAAATATTCACAAAAGAGCTAAACAAGCCCAGCTAAATTTAGTCAACCTAGTTGAGGAAATATTGCCTATTGCTTTCTTTGATTCTGTGGGCTCGGAGTTCAGCCTCATCCAATTGACCAATCTAGGCAGCTGATGTCAGAATGAGAGTGCACTAACTGCAGTGGACCCCTTAAATCTGCCCTCTTTACCTAATATGAGCAACTCTTACCCCCCCCCCCCCCCCCCCCCCCAAAAAAAACACCCCAACGCACGCACACCGAGATAGATAATTTATCTCAAACAGAGCCATGTTACCTGAATTTTCAGGTTCACCAATGTCAATGTGCTCAACTTCAACCTGCAATCAGAATAAGAAGTGAGAATTGATTAAATAGTCCCGTGAAACATCAAAAGCATTGATAGTTTGAAACTATATATGATCACAGAATGATGGTGGCAAAGTTCTGTTCAATGGTTATGTGAACATACAAAAATATTTATAAACTAACAAATCTGACTCAACATACATTTTCGTCCAACATATGCCAGAGTAAAACAGAAATGACATAAGATATTTTAAAATTAACCAAAAGCAGGCACTTAGTAATTAAATAAACTTTATACAATAATTGAAACAGTACAAGACTATCTTTAGAGAATATGTTTCCATCCCAATTCGCATCTTCTAAAGTCCAATAGAAAGCTGCATTCCCTGATCGACGCTAAACATAGAGCAGCATGTATTAGATGCATCATCTGCCATGGTTAAGAGTTACTGCAACAGTTTGAAACAAACTTTCCACATCATTATTTAATGGAAATGACTCAGTGGCATGCTAACATAAGTTAAACTTTTTATTGACCAAGTAGGCAAGGTCCTATAAAAAATATCACCATCAGGAGAGTCCCTTGCCAAGTCAAGTTTCACATCCCAAATATGATTTTCACAATCAGTAGACTAGCTCAACACATACATTTCTTAACAAGGTGCCAAGATCCACATCTCAAGAACTAAAATACAGCCATTACACAAAAAAAAAAGAACTAAAATACAGCCAACTACTATTCTGGCAAACAAACCTTCATAGCCAATCATTGCATACACGCTAACCAATGTTTTAACTTATACATTACAAATTGATCGAATGATTAGAAAATTAAGAGCGTTATCAAATTTAAGTATTAACTGGAAATTCAAAGACTACTTTTTTGTTCACCACTAAAAACCAGAAATTAATACTTTGTGTACCACCAATGCAACACTAATGTTAAGCAACAGGGGATGACTGCAGTTTATTAAACTCGGATAAACATTTGAACCAATTAAATTTGAAGTTAGGAAAACATGTGGATCACAATTCCTTGCCAAATATTTCACCTTTCTAAAGGAAAGTAATACAGTAGCATGTTTTGCAACATTCCAAATTTCGAGAAATTTGTCTAGTTTAATATACTATTGATGAAGATTTTGAAGTACAGAAAGATAAGTGATCAATGAACACAACATATATGAGCAAAGATATTATGCATTTTTAGTGTTTGGTTGGTTAAATATAACTTATTAGAAGTATTCATACTAATTATTTAATCCTATATGTCAGGTGTTATTTTGTTCCTGAATTTGAAAGTAAAAAGCTAACAAAAAGAATAATGATAAATCATTATCTAAGGCATATAAAAATAATAACATAACTTACTGGGACAGAGTGAACAGGAGGTTTGTTTATGGACTGTGATTTGCCGACTTTAGCTAATGGAGGAGAATGTGACTCTGCACCCATTCCAGTAGTTGTAGTTGCCAAATTAGCAGCTGCAGACTCTCCCGGGACTCGTACATGCCTTAATCTCTTGACAGCCCGATGTAACCTCTCCAGGCGAAAGGTCTCACCATCAAAAAACAAGACACCATCAATATCCTTGTACTCTTCTTGGCTTCCCTCAAATGTCACCTTTGACTTGCCAGGCTGATTATTATGGAAGTCCACAGTAACCCGGTTATCTTTGGTACTCTGCAGAGACCCAGCTTGAGTCTTGTCAATTGATGCTGGCTTAAATTCATCTGTAAAATAAAAGGTAAGAAAATTATTAATAAAAATTATGAATTTGCTGGCATAAATTCATCTGGAAGATAAGGAAGAAAGGGGAGGAAGGGCTTACAGCGGAGGGTGCAGAACTTGGTGGTGGGTGAAGGGTCGCGGCACGAGGATCCCAAACGGAGGTCATACCACCGATTTGGCTGTGGCGCCGTGCTCGGCTCCCCATTGCTGCTGCCACTCGCCATCCTGCACTGCCCACAGAAAATTGATATCTGACTCCAATGTGTGCAGCGAACCTGGCGTAGGCGACGCGTGACAGGGGTGGCGGCACTGCAACCTGCATGATTCAAAGCTTGTATCAGAACAAATTTATAATTTACTAAAGCCACAGAAACCAACAATTTCACATACTGAAACAGGGAGTTATAATCTAAATAACGATTGATACTAATTACACCAGCAGACAGAATTGTACCATATATTTTTGTGCAGTTGATCAAGGTGCTGAAAAAGCACAATTGATCATGGTACTGAAAGAAGCATATGTTTCATAATAGTACACGCCTCTAGTTGTGCCTTTTAGCTACTGTATGTACTGAATTCTAAACTCAGTAGACTAACAAGTTTATACTGAAGCATGCCAATGACTGCAAAAGAACAACACGTTGTGCACTGGACATGTAGAAGGAACTCATGTGACGCAATGGGAAGGAAATAACCGACCCAAAAGTCAATTTCACATGCTACTATCCAAGAATCTTCCACAAATCATCAAGTAACCAAGCTCAATTATGATCAACTCTGCAAATTAATGTCCTTATCTCAAAGTTGTGCACCAAATTAGCATACAGAGACCAAATAACCATCATGTGATGCGCAAAACATTAATGCTCATCTAAAAGGTCACAAGGTTGACTCAAAAAAAAAATCTAAAAGGTCACAAGTATGATTGGGAAAAAAACCATAAAACAAATTGCAGTACTATGGTAGCTTCAATTGGCAATGCAAAAGCAATAGTCAATAGTCTATTGTGTTGTTTGCTAAGCTGAAGCATTCAACCAACAGCTCCAAAACAACTGAACATCCAGCTATACCTCTGCTATTACCAATAAGGGCATACTGGTGTATTTATCATTCCAACATTCAAAAAATATTAACTAGCATCTGCTGCTAACACAAATAATGCATTCTGCAAACAGAATAAAGGTGTTATGTCTTGTCTATGAAACGGAGGAGGCTTTCTTACCTATAGCAGGCAGCAAGGACGGGCGTGGGCAGGCTCCTCCAGTGGTCGGCGTCACGGGGTCCTCCGGCTCCGGCAGGAAGCACGAACGGGACCCAGCGTCATGGATGGGCAGCAGCGTGATCGATGGGAGGAATCTTGGTGACGAGCCCGGTAAGGATCTTGGACGGCGGCGAACTTGAAAACGAGCAGCGAAGCGGCGGCCAGCGGAGATCTTGGACGGCGCAGATCTTGGGGACAAGCAGCGGCCGTTGGGGACGGAGAGCTTCCGGTCGTCGCAGTACACGCCGTCGGGGATCTTGGACGGCCGTTGGGGGCGGCCGGCGGCGGCGGCGGCGGCGTCGTCTCAACCCTAGGTGCGACCGTGCGGGTACCCTTCGCCGAATCGCCGCCGTGCGGGACTGACTCGAGGAGCCGAGTTCGAGTCGAACCCCCTCGGTGTGTACAGGCACGGGCCGAGCCCTTCTTTCCGCCACGGGCCAAATTCAAGCAATCACGGCCTGTATCAGGCGAGGCCCGATCCAATTTGGCCTGTCTGTTAAAGAGCCCGTAATTGAATTTAGTAGCCCGTGGGTTCAATGGCCCGCGAGGTCCGTGAGTTTAAACAGCCCACTGCGGAAATTCCTATGGAAAATAAAAGACAACGAAATTTTTTTCGTTCGTCGTCAATTTTCGTTTCGTCCATCGTCATATGTATCCTACACCGTCAGAATTTATGATGATCAAACGATCTAGATTAATCTAAAGAGTCCATGTTGACTACAACTGACCTTTGACCCTATGTCGTTGGATTTTACGATGATCGAACGCTCTAGATTAATCTAAAGAGTCCATGTAGACTACGTCTCTAAATTAGTAATTTTTTTAAACAAAAAACACGTGCCTGCGGCACGTGCCCTTCTGCTAGTCCTATGGAAAAAGCTTCCGCGCGTAGAGTCGCGCTCGTGCTGAAAGGTGCGACCCCTGCGGCCCGCGGGTCTATGGGCGCACGAGGCCTGCCTAACGCCCGTAGGCCCATGGCCTTAGGACCGCTTAGGCCTGCATAACGCGTATGTGCTTGCACGCTGGCACTCACGACTCGTGAGTGGCATGGACAAGGCTGAGCGTTTGTGTCGTTGGCCTATAAATCTATTAGCTTTTGCCCTCTTTTTTTACTTATAGAAAGAGTTTTAAAAAAATGATTTTATCTCTTTCATATTAATTATGTTTCGAGAACAGATTGCACTGTTGTTCTCTACACAACGAGACGAACAAAACTAGACCCCACTTGCATATGTTTTGACTATGTTTTGCACTAGTAGCAATTTATGTGATGACTTGCTTTCTTTCTGTAGCAACTCATGTGTATATCGACCTACTGTGGTAACAAGTTATGTGCATCACAACTTTTGTTTTATGCCAGCTTATTGACTGTATGCTAGATTTTGTTTACATTAATTTATACTTTATATGTGTGGCAACTCATGTGTATAATAGATTTTGTTTTTGTAGCAGCTTTTGTTTTACATGTGTGACAACTTTATTTTTATGACATGTGTATATAAATTTATGACTATGGCAACTTAATCTTACTTTACTACTTATGTGTATCAGTGTATGTCATCTTTTTTTGCGACAATTTATGTATATTATAGGCATGCATAACGAGCATGTGTTGCACGCTGACACCTTATAAGATATTAAGCTTTTATGACAACTTTATTTATATGAGAACTTATAAATATTTATGTGACAACTTTTATCTTATATGTGTGGCAATTCATGTGTTTGTAACCTTCCTTTTTTTGGCAACCTATGTATATAACAAATAACAACTTATATACAAATAATGTGCCAACTATGTATACTTTACTATATTGCCTCTTACATTGTATAACTTTTGTCTATTAACAATTTTAGAAATACTATAGCAACTAATATAACTACAACTAACTTATATATTATAATTAATATATATAGTTTGTATTAGATGTTACCATGTAGATTGATATTATATACACACTAGCAACTTATATATGCATGTTGTAGCAACACATTCTATAATATAAAACTCAAATTTACACATCATAAGTTGCTACTAGTGCAAACGTATTGAAAATATACACAAGTGGGATCTAGTTTTGTTCGTCTCATCACGTAGAACATAACAGTGCAATCGGTATTCAAAACAGAGTTCATACGAAGGAAATAAAATACTTTTTATAACAAGTTGCATGTAAAAAAAGCCCCACGGGCATGCTAGAGTGGGGGGCACGCAGACAAAGGTTCGAGCAGGGATGGGATGGGTCGCGCACTTCCTCTTTAGCGCGACTGGTCGCGGGATATGCCGGTCCAAATCCTATATACCTTTCGGAAGATTTTTTCCTTTCCACTTTCTAGTGTTTGAGATTCGTGTAAGAGATGAAAGCCGTCAGATCTCTCCTCAATCCTAGCCCTCCACCCGCCCTCCCTTGCTTGTCTGCCGCCGCCGCACCTGCCCCGACGATGGATCGGGCGCTGTACCTCTAGCCAGCCCAGTGCCGCCGCGGTGCTTCCCCGCCAGCCCCTGGGCAGCCTCCGGGCCGCCGGACGCCATTGCCCGCCTCCATGCGCGTTGCCGCTCCGCCTCACGCGCCCCGGCTGCCAGCAACTTTACCCCGCACGCGCCGCCGCCAGCTCCTGCGCGTGTTGCCACCATGAGTGCCGCTGCTCAGGCTCGAGTGCGGCCGCCGGCCATGCGTGCGCCGCCTGCCCCTGCTGCCACGCACTGTCAGCTCGTGCTGGTCGAGCGTCGCGCGATACCCTTACCCCCGCGGATGCCTACCGGAGCACTGCCGGCGGCGTGCCGCGGCTCCACCGACAGGCCATGGAGAAGAAGGAAATCAACTTCCAAAAATGTTGAAAAATATTATTGGATTCAACATTTTTTTCCTAAAATGTTGAGATTCAACATTTTTTGAAAATGAAATGTTGATCGACATTTTCAAAAAAAATGTTGGTGAAAAAAATTGAGACTCAACATTTTAAAAAAATATTAGCGAAAAAAATTGAGACTCAACATTTAAAAAAAATGTTGGCGAAAAAAATAGGACTCAACGTAGACCTACACGTTTGTGTGACTCTTTGAGGTTCACTCGCTCCATCCAAACAAGTCATTATGTGATAGACCAACACTGTTTACGTGACATTCAATTTTTCTCTTACAGAAGAAACAGTTCATGAGAAAGCTTGTAAAGTTACATGGGGTGCAATGAATTCTTACTTTGTTGCACAAGTAGGACATGTTAAATGCTTAGATTTTGAAATGCACACGCCAACTGAACTTATTTAACTGCTGCCCAGTTCATGTCATTGTTTCTGCAACTAATTAATATGCATACAAATATAAAACGATGTTTCCTCATAACAATGTGGAATGACACTTAATCTTTTCTGAAGTGGTACTTAGCTTCCATATGGTTATATTTCTGGTACATTTCGTTCAGGGTTCACTACTTGTCTATGGAAGGCATGGACAAGAAGTTTATAGAGCAGAACTGGATGTGGATATCTGCAAGGAGGTGGTTACTTAATCATGTCAGCAAATTATTTTTTACCAGCAGCTATACTTCTGGAGTTTTATTCATGTATTGTTAGATATGCTCTTTCTGTGGAAGTTTTAATTCTCCACTCACTATTCCTTTATTAATTTTGGCGTTTTCTGTTATTTGGTTGGTTTTGGATCTTAGATGTGAATTGCTTTCCCTCCTTTTACCTTCCCTTTATTTGACTCTACAAACAATTATGTCTCTTTTAGGCATTTTTCACTAAAAGGTCTCCTTCGGAATGGAAAAGGCATCACCTCCGTAATTAATAAGTTTCTTTTGTTCTATTTGCAGGCATTTCTATACTCCTTAAAGCATAAAATTCCTGTTGTTGCGCACTGCAAGGAACAATGTTTGACCTTATTTGAACATCCATCTGTTAACTTGCTGCACACTGTGCATCATGAGAACAAGGTATGATCTATGTATATTTGCTAGACGGACTTCTGTTCTTATTCTGCCAGGCTTTAGGCAGTTGAAGCAAATTTGAATTTCATATCAGGTAAAGTGATGCATTCTATTGAGGAACTGGTGGAATATTCATCTATTCAGGTTTGTCTTGTACTATTTCTTGGGGCAATGTTCTAGGTAGCACATCTACAGCACTTGATGACATCATAAGCTTATAACATGTGTTGATGACGTTTTTTGACACGTGTCAGAGCCGGCGCCTTGGAGGAGTTTCAATGAGGATCGAGTTAAAATTGAAGATAGAGTTTGAATTGAAATCGGATCAAGTTTGTTTCCATAAGAAGAATCGGCATCGGATTCAAGACTCCAGAATCGGATCGAACTCGGAAAGATGGATCAAGGGTGTCGCGAGCTTTGGGCTAAAGTGGGCCATGATGGGCCGGCCTTTTTTATTATTATTTAGAGTCTTGGTTAAAGTAGTTTCTTTCTTTTGCGTCAAGTTTGTTCATGTCGTAATCGACTAGGAGTCTGTAATTACAGGGTATAAATATAAACCCTGAGGGTCCTGAGGAGTTTACGAATACATCAATACAACAAACCTTTACTACTTGCATCTACTTTTCGCAATTTACTTTCAGGTCAGGCGACTTCGTCAAGCTTTTCTCTTTCACGAGTTCTTCCTGAGCTAGTCAAGGCGATCCAGATCTCCAAGGCTCGCTCGTGAGTTCCGTTTTTACTGAGTAATATCTGAGCTTTAGCATCGGGCGCATCGCTGTTGCTTCGTTTAGATTTATTCGATAGTTATCGATATTTGCTAGATCTACAAGTTTTTCCTTGTTGTTTTAGCCTTTATCACCACTTATCCAGCTTAGAATTCTATATAATCGGCTTTTATCAAAGTGTTAATCTTGAAATTTATCTAATAGCTGATTAGTTCGGTTCTAAGTATTGTCTTACTAAGCTGTATCGGATCACTTTACGGTCGTCTTTTACTGCTTAGTTATCAATCGGCTATCAGCTGTTTGATTATCAGAATCGGCCCCCTATGCTGTTTCACTACATATCGGAATGGGTCCTATCATATTCGATTTCACTAACGAGAGAATCGGCTCTTCAACTGTTTCTTAACGTCCCATTTTATCCTTGTCAATCAAAAGGTCAGATTGACTGGCACGCCCCGGATTTCAAGGCCACGCCTTCGTTCGTGAGTTAGCGCATTCTGTCTCCGCCTGATTTTTGCGTCAACACACTTTTGGCACGCCCGGTGGGACCCGAAGAAAAAGTTCACGATGCCTCCGAAGAAACCAGTTGATCCCAAGGACCACAATAACTCTGATCTTCATTCCGAGAATATTATTGACGTAACTGTTGACATCGGATTTTGACATATCTGATGTAACTGGGACTACAGGGCGATTGGCTATTTTGCTAGTGAGGAAGCTGATGGGTTACACGATGAAAATCCTTATTAATCAAAGTGATTAGTATGATGGCCGAAATATTACATTAATTAATTCAATGGATCAAGAGGAAGAATCGGCTTGTGCTAGTGAATCAGATATTGGTACTCTAAATCGGACATTGTTAGTCAGACAGTCTCTATCAGACTATTTGTGGCAATCGGTGGGAACAGACCTGAAATCAGCAGGAGCCAACGTCATACAAGATTATTTTATTTATGATAATAAAGGCAAAGAGATGAAGTCCGCACTTGATACCTGTCCTGATCGGCTTGAGAGAAATCACAGGTAGAAAAAGAGCTAAGGAGCCGATTTGATTCCAAGTGCGTCAAGTTTGCTAGCTAGGAGATATATGTGGAAACGATTAAAATAAAGAGCCTTTGCGGCATGCACACATATGCTGGTAAAGTTAGCATCGGACATCATGTGAAGAAGCAAATTTAGCATCGACATGGCACAATCGGATATGCTGATGTTAGGACGATCGGACATGGTGCTATGCCTTGTAAACGTTTACACGGAAGGAATGGCTGATACGTGTGTAGGAAAGGAGATTAAAATAAAGAAAGAAAGGAAAGCAAAGGGGCTAATCGGACTTGCATGTGCATATCCAATTTTAGGATGACCGATGTGCAGAAATTAGCAAAGTCCGATGGAAGATGGAAGAGGCTAATCACGTACGTCTGCGCGGATAGTTCGGCGAGGAGCTTTATTAGCAAGGATTCTATAGAAGGAAAAATAGAGTCCATGTATCTTAATATTAGATTGTTTAGATACTTTCTTTTTCAGCAAGTTGAGTTTGCCGTAACCGGTTTAGGGTGTCTAGAGTATAAATATGTGCCTACGGGCATTGTGAACGTTTTATCACAACATCAATAAACAAACCCTTTACTTCCGGTACCTTTACTTTTCCGTACCGGCGGCTTCGCCAACCTTTTTATTTTCTTCACGAGTTCTTTCGAGTTCGTCGGGCTGCATCGCCTCGATCTCCGGCTTGCTTGTAAGTTCCGCTTTTACCGACTAATTTCTAGGCTTTAACCTCCGGGCGTATCGCTGAGGTTTCGTCTAGATTTATTCAACAGTTATCGATATCTGCTAGATCCGCAAGTTTCATATCAATTCTTGTTGTTCTAGTTTTTATCACCAATCCATCCTGTTTAGATCTAGATTGTTGTCAGGCTCATTATCAAGCTATCTGTCCGGTATATCATCTGCAGTTATAGCCGACTAGATCTATTTCTAAACATTGTTTACAAAGTCTCGGCTAATCTGTTAGCCGTATCTCGGCAGTCTCGGCAGTCAGCTGATTCGGCTAGGATTTTACGATCTGGTATTCCTTGTCAATCAACAGGTCAGATTGACTGGCACACCTCGGTTTTCAAGGCCACGCCATTGCTTCGTGTGTTAGCGCATTTGTCTCCGCCTGATTTTTGCGTCAACACACTTTTGGCACGCCCGGTGGGACGCGAGAAGAAAAGCTCACGTATATCACGCCTAAATTCATGTGGTGAGGTGCTAAATTTTATTACAGGATTTATGGGTTCATATTACACGCAAGTTTATGAAATCCATGCACCTGCCTACTGGCCGATGGTTCCTCAACCATCGCATCACTGCCAAGAAAATATTCAGATACAATATTCTCCTGAAGTATTATGGCCGATGGCTCCTCATACTCAACCAATGTGTCGGCCACAACAATCAGAGAATTCTCAGTTACAGCATGCTCCCCAGGTGTTTCAGTCTATGCCTGCTTATTTGCAAACACCAGTTCAGATGCATCATGTGGGGAATTATCAAATTCAGCAAACTCCTCAGGCCACTTGGCCGATGAGTTTTTATTCAGATTGGTCGTATCAGGAGAAGTATCGGGAAAATTATCAGCAATATGTTCCTCATCAGCTTATACAACCGATAGCTCCAATTGCTCAGATATCAGTTCAGAGCTCAAAAGTGGAAGATTGTCAGCCGCAACATGCTCTAGCATCGGTTCGAGATCAATCGGAACTAACAGAAGATGACCTTGAGCAAGATGAGAAAGAAGCCATGGAGAAGGCTATCGAGGAATATAGATTGGCATGCATCAAAACATTCAGAGTTAATAAGGAGGGAGGTGTGAACCAAATCTGTAATTTTCCGAAACCAGAAGAATTCATAATTAAGGATCAATATGAGGAATTGACTTCTGAAGTAATCAAGGAATCTTCTCCAGTAGACATGGCTGAAGTTAATAATTATGAAAATAAGGAAGGTCATCCTGATTCATCGATTCCAAGTCAACAGCAAGAAAGTGGCCGATCTCATAATATAGAGTTCGGATCAATAGTCCAAGAAGAATTACAATCTATAGAAGAGCAACTAATGATTCAGCCAGTACAAGGGTCTGGTGATCAACAGTCTAATCAGGATGATATGGAGATCCAGACAGTTGATGTGCTTTCAGAACAGCTTAACTTGAAGCCTGAAAACTACACATACATGTACCATAGGCCATATTCTGAAGCTAGAGATCAGTTCTCTATGCCATATCGTAACAGAGTACCAGATATCGCCAAGTTCATTGGGCAAGATAATATATTTGGTACAAGGCATGCTTACTTGATCCAGCATGGGGGGCCTACTACAGAAGATGCTTTGGAAAGACTCTTGTTCCCAGCAAGTTCAGTCATACGATGGCCCGATCTAGAATTCCATGAGCATTTGTTGGCTGGAAGATGGAACATAATGCCTACATTTTATATTCAGAGGAACAAGCATGTCCGACAGATATTTCAAGTTCATTAGCCAAAGGGAGTAATTATGAGCTCATCGGCTTGTTGAAGTTAATTATCAATATAATATTCCAACAAAGAGATAGCCGATGTAGTAGTTTGGGAAGAATCGTCATAGAGAAAGCAAGAATCGGCTTTATGATAAATCAGCCGATGAATACAAAGCTTAAGTTATTTCATCAAGTTTCTTTCTTTCTGAATTGCCAATGCTATTGACAAGTTTCAGTATCACGTTCTTGGTAATTATATTCTCAATGGCTGCGTAATTAAATTATATAAGGCCAAAGCATCGGTATGAATGGCTTGCGATTCGATTTGCACTAATTATGAGGAAAGGTCAAAGCTGAATATTGAACTATATAAAGCCAAGCATCGGTTTCCAGAAAATAAAATAAAAAAAGCTGATTTAGATCAATCGGCTTGTCATTGAGGAATTCGCTTGGTGTTAAGACAACCCGTAAGACCGATGGGATATTGGTCAGTCGCGGCAGGGACTTATTATTAGATACATCAGCTGTATTGACAACATTTCTTAATCAGCCTAAGCTAACTCATCATGTTCAGCATCAGTGTCGCGCTATCCAACCTGTCTGTGTCCATAATTGATGAGGCAGTCGAAGAGCCGCAGAGCAGCCGACCGACTTCGAAAGCAACAGCCGATGTCGATAAATATACTGGCGGAATCTGATGATTAAGGGGATATCCGATGGAGCAGTTCAACATATCGGCTGATGGAGTTCTGCAGTCTGATACATGCTTAAATCGATGGATGAAGAACAATGATTACTTTGATTTGGTCAACTTTTCGCTCGGATCGGTCGTTGGTAACCTGATGTCGTCGACTCATCGCAGCTGCGATTTTTCTTCTACATTTTGCTTATGGACATCATCGGCAACTACACTTCGATATTGGCGGCTGGCAAGAGTTGCACAAGTAATCGATGAAACATGGTGCCGATTTCGAGTTTGCCGATTGGGAGGCTGTTGATCTGGAGTCAGCCGACGTAAAGCCGATATGCATGAAAGCCGAATTGCGTCAACGTTTACCGATGGGATCGGAAAAAAATTGGCAGGAGGACTTTATGATCCGATTGGCATAAAGCGATCCGATTTGTATGCAGCCAGTCCGAGTAAATATCGGCAGGGAGGCTTATAATTTTTATTCATATAAACGAGCACTTCCGATGAAAATGTACCAGCCAAGGGAATATTTATTGGCTTGTTGGAGCTGATTCATGTCAACATAATACTCCAGCAAGCTAGGACAGCCGATTTATGATTTCATCGGTTCCCTAATATTTGAAATGCTGGTTAAAAGAGCTGCAATAAAATATCACATATATGAGGAACATCTAATATGGAGTGGTAATATATGTCATTAATCTGCTCCGGGGAAGTTAATTTGTTTTATCGGCTGGGGAATACTGGTTTCATCACCAACGGGTTATCAAACAAGCAACCGATATGTTTGACTTGAAGGCGGGTGTCCGAAAGCTCAAAAGTTTTATCAAGATAACTCTAAAAATACAACCAGCTGATGAAGAAAGAATACTATAGCTGATCGGAGTGTTAAGCATGAAAGTTTGCCATTGGAATCGGAAGGAATTGGCACGGAAGAGAGCAGCCGATGACCGATGGCTGGTTGAAAAGCATGACAGCCGATTAACGAACAGCACACGTAAAGAAAAAGTGCGGAAATCGGCTACAGGAAAGAGAATCGGCCGATGTCATGAGCTAGTGAATTACAGCAATTGGAAGTCATCTAATTTCGGAAGACCGTGCGTAATAAATTGGTGATGAGAAAAGGGCTATCGGATGCCAGCAGACATCAAATTGATGGATAGTGGACCTTCTATCGGCTAGCACGTAAATTTATTTCAGCATTAGCAAGGAGAGCCGATGGAGGTTCATGGAAGCCTGATAGATCTTCAGACGTGGGAATTAATAGATAGCAGTACTTGTCGATAAAGCTAAAAGCTTGCTAGTTCCTTTACTCGTGATGACAAGGAAGATATTTTGCATAGTTAAGCATGAAAAGGTGATTAGCGTCTACATCTAAGGATACTGTGAAGGTATTCGTTAATCATATGTGATTAGCATCATGGCCGGATTATTTTATTGGTGAAGACAAGCAATTTAAGTCCTGCATTACATGTGCCTACGCTGAATCGGATTTACATATGAATGTGCTGATCGGACTTGCATGTGCCTATGCTGAATCGGACTTACATATGCATTTGCTGGACTTGTATGTGCCTATACTGATCAGACATATGAGTGAGGCATGAAGATATTCCTTAATCAAGTTATTAGTATCGTGGCCGGTTTGACTAAAAGGGCATGACGAAACTAGAGGTAAAAGTGATTAAAATAAAGAGAAGTAGGCAGACTGTGTTTTTACTGTCAAATCGGACAAAGACTTGGTGCTGCAATCGGAAATGAAGAATCGGAGACGTGAAGCAATTGCCAATTGGAAAAAAGCAATCGGTAATTGATAAATCCGATGCATAGTCACGTACATCCAAGGCTGATTAAGGATATCGGTTGTTTGATGATGGCTGCTAAATGGTAATCATACTGATGGAGTTGAAGTGCCGATAATCTTGCAGGAATATTTTATTGCCAAATGAAGGAATATTTTTATTTGATTATCAGCCACCAGAAACGACCAAGGAGAGGTGTTGGCCATGAGTACTATCAGCCTAATACTGACGGACGATAATCGATGACATCCGATTGAAGGAGCTGACGATTCTGCTGTCGTATACACAAACGTATCGGATATTCAGTGGATAACCAATAGAAATATTGACTAATTTCAAAACTGCAGTCGATGTCTCTGAAGATACTAATCAATGAAAGCTGATGAGATGTTTCTATCGGCTGAGAACTAAGACGGTATCGCGCTATTGTGTGTAATCTGCACATATTATCGTTGCTAAAGACGCTGGGGGTCGATGGAAAAAGTGCGTCGGAATCATTACTGATACACCAGAGCACGTGGGCGCCGGTTCACGGCAGTGAGTGCATCCGTGGTTCTCAAACACCAAGTACGCCAATGGCCGCACGGCATGACTCATTGGTGGCCTACAAAAGGAAAGTACGTTGGTGCCGATGCTTTGTAATATTGGAATATAATGATAGACACAGTAGGCCAAGGAGACAGCGTTATAATTACAATCAGCCTCAAGCGTATCAACGATTCCAAAGAGTATTAACCTATATATATAAACATATCAGCTAATGGGTTTGCCAATACATGTATGTGGACCGATGGAGTATTGAGCCAATGAGTTACAAGGTTTGAATAGCCGATGACCAGTGGAATACTTTAGCCGATGGACTGATGATCGGAAGACTATGGGGATCCGAAGTTGTCGATACTGTTGCTAATACTGGAGGAGTACAGTTGATTTGATTTTCAGATCGGTTAAAATATTAAGAAAAGGAAGCTTGAAGGGAGACATCGATTATGAAAAGCAGAAGTAAAGGGATCTGGAGGCATTCGCCTTATAAAGTTTCAAAGCATGAATCCTTCATACTCCGAAACTGGGGGCCCTGTGTTGACATCATATTTTGACATATCTGATGTAATTGGGACTACAGGGCGATTGGCTTTTTTTGCTAGTGAGGAAGCTGATGGTTACACATGAAAATCCTTATTAATCAAAGTGATTAGTATGATGGCCGAAATATTACATTAATTAATTCAATGGATCAAGAGGAAGAATCGGCTTGTGCTAGTGAATCAGATATTGGTACTCTAAATCGGACATTGTCAGTCAGACAGTCTCTATCAGACTATTTGAGGCAATCGGTGGGAACAGACCTGAAATCAGCAGGAGCCAACGTCATACAAGATTATTTTATTTATGATAATAAAGGCAAGGAGATGAAGTCCGCACTTGGTACATGTCCTGATCGGCTTGAGAGAAATCACAGGTAGCAAAAAGAGCTAAGGAGCCGATTTGATTCCAAGTGCGTCAAGTTTGCTGGCTAGGAGATATATGTGGAAACGATTAAAATAAAGAGCCTTTGCGGCATGCACACACATACTGGTAAAGTTAGCATCGGACATCATGTGAAGAAGCAAATTTAGCATCGGACATGGCACAGTCGGATATGCTGATGTTTTAGGACGATCGGACATGGTGCTATGCCTTGTAAATGTTTACACGGAAGGAATGGCTGATACGTGTGTAGGAAAGGAGATTAAAATAAAGAAAGAAAGGAAAGCAAAGGGGCTAATCGGACTTCATGTGCATATCCAATTTTAGGATGACCGATGTGCAGAAATTATCAAAGTCCGATGGAAGATGGAAGAGGCTAATCACGTACGTCTGCGCGGATAGTTCGGCGAGGGGCTTTATTAGCAAGGATTCTATAGAAGGAAAAATAGAGTCCATGTATATTAATATTAGATTGTTTAGATACTTTCTTTTTCAGCAAGTTGAGTTTGCCGCAACCGGTTTAGGGTGTCTAGAGTATAAATATGTGCCTACGGGCATTGTGAACGTTTTATCACAGCATCAATAAACAAACCTTTTACTTCCAATACCTTTACTTTTCTGTACCGGCGGCTTCGCCAACCTTTTTATTTTCTTCATGAGTTCTTTCGAGTTCGTCGGGCTGCATCGCTTCGATCTCCGGCTTGCTTGTAAGTTCCGCTTTTACCGACTAATTTCTAGGCTTTAACCTCCGGGTGTATCGCTGAGGTTTCGTCTAGATTTATTCAACAGTTATCGATATCTGCTAGATCCGCAAGTTTCATATCAATTCCTGTTGTTCTAGTTTTTATTACCAATCCATCCGTTTAGATCTAGATTGTTGTCGGCTCATTATCAAGCTATCTGTCCGGTATATCATCAGCAGTTATAGACGACTAGATTTATTTCTAAACATTGTTTACAAAGTCTCGGCTAATCTGTTAGCCGTTTCTCGGCAGTCTCGGCAGTCAGCCAATTCAGCTAGGATTTTACGATCTGGTATTCCTTGTCAATCAACAGGTCAGATTGACTGGCACGCCCCGGTTTTCAAGGCCACGCCTTTGCTTCGTGTGTTAGCGCATTTGTCTCCGCCTGATTTTTGCGTCAACAGTAACTTATGATGTTCTGAATGAAGAACAGAGGAAGGAATTTGATCTTCATCAGCAGGAGTACCGTAATGAGCGTCTCAAATCATTTAGTTCTACTAAGAGAGGAAGGCCATTAAGAAAGCTCCACTTCCTCTTCCGCGTACGATTACTATTGCTGAATCATCAGGGAAGCTTCAGGAGATGGTTGATAGTTCTATTCATCATGCTTTTATTAACCAATCACCTGTACTGACAAATACGGTACGTAATGCCATATTGGCTCAACTGCGTGAAGATCCAACACTGGCGGGATTCAGAGGTCCAGCATATCATGCTCCATATCCTTATTATGGTGTTCCTCCTTTTTATGGATCTCCCGCTACTCCAGCATTCGGATCTGTTCCGTTTGCATCTAGTACTGTAGCAGGGGCTTTCACATCGGTTCCAAATGCAACATCAAATACCAGTGCATCAGTTCTAGCTACAACTACGCCATCAACAGCTCCAGAAAATTCTTCTGCCAGTGCTATGTCTTCTCAGAACCAATCGGACAACCAGCCGACTGGATTTACTGCTGCAAACACCATGCCCTTTGATTCATCAGGACGATCAGTTTTTCAGATGGTAGGAGTACATACTTCACACCAAATAACTTCTAAGGGTTTGTGGACTGGTACGTACAACCCACAGACAGGTTGGGGCATGCAGCCCGATTTTGGGAAGAAGAAGGAAGAAGAAATTGTCACATCAGGAGAAGGTGCTGCTTAGGTTAAACATAGTGATGTAGAAACTTGGTCTCTGGTGGATAGTAATCACAGAACAATACAACAAATTCGAGTACCAGCCAATTTTTCTCCGTTCGATAGTCAGCAGTCTGGACAGATGGTACCACATGGTCAGACAAGTATATCGGCTTCTCAGCCGATTCAAACTTATGTACCTCCGGCTCCTTCTGTACCGCCTGCTCCAATGGCGCCCCCGGCTCCAACGATACCGACCAACTTTCAGTCAAGGGGGCCGCCGATTTGTTAGTCGGATGATCAACCTGCAGAACAATCTCCTCAAAAACAGATTGATTGGTCATCTCAAATAGCCGATGTGATTCAGAATCAATTCGGTTTGAAACCAAGGGTTCAGAGTGTCATGTATCGTCCTCCCTATCCTGCACATTATGATATGATGTCCTATCCTCATCGATATCAGATCCCCGAGTTTACAAAGTTTACTGGTCAAGATGATGTATCAACTATTGAGCATGTTAGCCGATTTCTTATGCAATGTGGAGAATCTGCTAACGTTGATGCATTAAGGGTCCGATTATTTTCAAGTTCTTTATCTGGCTCAGCTTTCAATTGGTTCATGACATTGCCACCCAATTCTGTGGTCACATGGTCCGATTTAGAGAGACAATTTCATCAGTACTTCTTTGCTGGAGTTCACGAGAAAAAACTTTATGATCTAACTAACATGAAGCAAAGGAACGATGAATCGGTTTCCACATTCATTGCTCGGTTCAGAGATGTCAGAAATAAATGTTTTAGCTTGATGTTGACCGATAAACAATTGGCTGAGGTGGCTTTCGACGGATTGTTGCCGTATTTGAAAGAGAAGTTTGCTAATCAGGAGTTCGAAAGTATAAGCCAAATTGTGCAGAGGATATCTGGGCATGAAAATCGGCAGTATGAGCCGAGAAGAAATTTTCAGAAGAGGGTCAATTATGCAAGCTATGGTTCTGATTCTGAATCTGATGATGGAGAAGAAATCGGTCTTGCTGAATGGGTTAAGAATAAAAAACCGATTTCGGTCCCTTTCGGCTTTATCAAAGTGTTAATCTTGAAATTTATCTAATAGCTGATTAGTTCGGTTCTAAGTGTTGTCTTACTAAGCTGTATCGGATCACTTTACGGTCGTCTTTTACTGCTTAGTTATCAATCGACTATCAGCTGTTTGATTATCAGAATCGGCTCCCTGTGCTGTTTCACTACATATCGGAATCGGTCCTATCATATTCGATTTCACTAACGAGAGAATCGGCTCTTCAGTTGTTTCTTAACGTTCGATTTTATCCTTGTCAATCAACAGGTCAGATTGACTGGCACGCCCCGGATTTCAAGGCCACGCCTTCGTTCGTGTGTTAGCGCATCTGTCTCCGCCTGATTTTTGCGTCAACAACATGCTCACTTGTCTGAAATGATCCAAATTATAATTTCATTTTTATACATTTAGATCATCTGAAGGCATTAGCAAGAACAGAGCTGCCCTGCTTATAGCAAAACAAATCTTGGAAGAAGCACTATTAGTAGTTGGGCTTGCAATTTCAAATTATGATGACCATTACTACCAATTTGTTACTATCCGTATTATTGTTTAGTTGATATAAGATTGTCCTCTCTCTATAAACAGAGACGAAAGAAGAAATGGAGTAGAATGGTGTCATGTCAAGCTAACTCATAAACGTGTTCAAGAAATCTCTTTAAAAGCAGAATTGTTGGAAAAACACTGTTGAACGTACTCTTTTATACATCTTCAATAAATGAGATAAATAGATATACGATCACTTTTTACATCCTATTTACTTCTACTTGCAGAAGTTGCTACTATTTGATGGTGCTGAAGATGATTCATCTGTCTTGAGGCAGAATTGTTCAGAACTATGGCTTTGATACGGTACACCAGGTTACCTTCTAGGAGGTAAGAGTTCGAACCAATCAGAGCCATCGATTTTTAAAATAAAATATTTAATTAAATAAGTAAAAATGGAAAAAAAACACCAACAAACTCACAATTTTGTTCTGTTATCCTGACGGAGGAGCGATCCTCGTGTCATTCGTCTTCTCCCAGGTCCACGTTCCCGTACTCGATCTAGCATCTTCATTGGTACACAGAGAATGGCATTTTTTTCGTGCATGCAGTGGTTACATCCAGAGCTATATATTTTTGAAATTAAAAAAGGGTGTGTCTCCATGTAAATTGACTTAGATTATGCTTATGCGTAAGTCACTTATGTAGACCGTTAGATGAGCATCCAACGAGACTGTTTAAAACTGAGCGTGAGTTGGTAATCTATATTTTTTCAGACTGAATTCATCGTTCGCAGATCCAGTTCAGCTAACGGGTCTGTTGGTTGTGCAGTTATAAACCCGTTAGGCCTTTTGAGACGTTTTACTAGAACCGTTAGGCCTTTTGCTGTTTTATTGTGTTGGGTGGGCTTGTCAGCCGTTATGTGAGCTCATAAGCAAACATGCCAATGTTACTGTTACTCTACAAACACCATGCTAACATTACTTTTATTTTGCTGAAAAAAAGACCGTGCAGTCATTAACTACACATATAGCCCAATCTAATTATACATGATTACAACAAAAATTGCAGTCTATATTTCCTGTTAACCAACGGTTGCCTTTTATTTGAAAAAAAGAGCCCGCTAGGCCCATTAGCTAAATATATAGCCCAGCCTAGTTATACATGATTACAACAAATAATATTTGAAAAAGGATTACAAATACTACACAGTCACTGCTTACTGAGCTCTACTGACTCAACTTTCTAAAAATAGCTCAGCTGCCAAACTACTACCTCCGTATCGAAATACTTGTCGTCATTACTTTTTCCGCAACGTTTGACCATTCGTCTTATTCAAAAAATCATACAAATATCATTTGTTTTATTTACGACCTACTTTATTATCAAATGAATTTTGAGTTTGACTTATCTTTTCGTATATTTGGAATAATTTTTGAATAAGACGAATGGTCAAAGTTTGCAAAAAAAGTCAACGGCGACAAGTATTTCGATACGGAGGGAGTATTCAACATTGATCTGTTGAGCCAAGTAAATGACTAAAATAAAACTGAAACAACTACATGACAGTGACGCATAATAGAGAAAAAGCCTTGAGCATATGACGAGCAACCAAGAATTCTTGAGGTTGTAGCACAACTAAACAATGAGAAGTATTAAAGCAATGCCATTAACACGAATCTTGACCAGTCATTAACACATGATGTTTACACGAAGGGATTTGATTATCCATAAAGTATCAAATCAACGCTTCGCTTGTCCAGTACATCTGCCTTCTCTCTTTATTCTCAACAAATGAGCACAAAAATCATAAAGCAAATCGATTCACTGGTGTAGACAGAAACAAAAACTACACATCAGTTCCATTGGAGACATGCTGTAACTAAATAAGGCATGGCGAAAGCTGAACAGACAGCTGTTGAGGACACTGGCTCAAAGCAGTCAAGTTTAACCACTATAGAAGTAAATATGGTGTCATTTTACTGAAACAACAAACTAAAATAAGCCCTTCAGTGTTATTTGTAATTATATAGACACATCATGAGAACAAGCTGCTCTAAATATTTTGCAGTGACAAGAAATGGAAAATTACAGTACTAAACTATGGTGTAGTTCTAATATAAATCATGTGTAATTTGATAGACACCGATCACAAGTGCTAATTAACACAAAAAATCAGTGACCAGGCAACCAAATACCTTTTTAAACTATGTACCTACTCCTAGTAGCCAAAGTGCTTATGATAAAATACTAACACTAGGATAAGTTTGGAATAACTCATAACATCATGGAAGAATGGAAGAAAGGGAAAACCTCTCACTAATTACCATCTTATAATTTATTCTATTACCTCTTAGGAGGTAATAATTCATCCTAACCGTTTGGGTGTACCGTAGCAATTGCCTCAGAACTAACTGAAGGGAAAGTAAGCGTTCTCAAAATGCAACCAAATACAATTGATATTGTCCCACTCAATGTTTCAAAGGGTGGTGGTTTAAGAATTCATTCCCATCAAAGAACTATATTTAGTGTTCATTTTTGTGCCTTATAATTAATCTTCGTGGTGTCGTGTTTCAAAAGTGCTAAGTGCTAATGTTACAGGTTTCTTATGATTTATGAATATATGTCTGCAGTGTGATCTTTATGCATTTGTAAACTATACAAGATGGCTGAGCAATATGTGATTCAACTAGAATCATTAGAGGGTCTTTCTTATAAAAAACATAGCGATTCAGAGCTTTAGCATGCATGTGATGCACCAAAGAAACATAATTACCATTTGGACATGGTTACTATTTAATAAACTAGTTTTGGAGCCAGGTGGCACATTATGGTTTTGTCATTAGGAATTGGAGAATGCAGGCAGCAATTTTGTCTTCAAAACTGTATCCTTTGATTTTGTTTAAAAAAAAACAACAGGATTACAAAGGAGCATGGTGTTGTCTCTATAAGAGTAATTGGTTAAACTTGTGCAGGGGGCAAATATACACACCTGACTGGAAGCTGGGCTAGCAGCGAGGACAACTCAAACAGTGCGTGTGACACCCCAGGGCTTAATAGGATTGATAGAATACTCATATCGACAAGTTACAACTTCTTTTCTGGAAGCTCATCTCGAAAGAACTCTGGGGTTAAGCGTGCTTGGCCCAGAGTAATTTGAGGATGGGTGACCGACCGGGAAGTCGTTCCCGGGTGCGCATGAGTGAGGACAAAGTACGCAGAAAAGACATGTGTTGGTCTATGAGGGATTCTAGGGGTTCTAGAGAGCTGCCAGGTGTAAGCGGGCCCAACCTCGGGGAGGCGGGACGTTACAATTGGTATCAGAGCCGACCCTCGCGGTTTCACGGGCGCATGGGGTCGCAGTTGCGCAGGCATGATGCGCATGGCTGGTGTGAGCCCAGAGTGGTCACATAGTATGGCACATGCGCTGGCACTGGGCACATGGACGTGGCCGGAGGGAACGTTTCCTAGACTGGGGTTGACCGACGAGGGCGTCGGTCTCCTAAGGGGGTGAGATTGTGACACCCCAGGGCTTAACAGGATTGATAGAATACTCATATCAACAAGTTGCAACTTCTTTTCCGGAAGCTCATCTCGAAAGAACTCCGGGGGTTAAGCGTGCTTGGCCCGGAGTAATTTGAGAATGGGTGACCGACCGAGAAGTCGTTCCCGGGTGCGCATGAGTGAGAACAAAGTGCGCAAAAAAGACATGTGTTGGTCTGTGAGGGATTCTAGAGGTCCTAGAGAGCTGCCAGGTGTAAAGCGGGCCCGGCCTCGGGGAGGCGGGACGTTACAGTGCGCCCTCGGCATCTAGCTGCAACGTGCTCGAAGACACTAAGGAAGGCTCAAAGGGACGACCAGGTGGGTATGATGTTGCATCATCAATCAGATTTGACTAGAAAGCTTTCCTTGTATTACCATTTATTAAGGGTACTTGAGACATTTGACCATCTCTTTAATTTATCCTAAAAATCTTAGGCTTCCTGATATTCAGGACGGAGGGAGCACGCGTTCTCCTCCGGTAGGATAAAGCAAAACTTGAGAAACGTACTGGAGAAAGCAAAACTTGAGAAACGTTAGGTCAAAAGTGCTTTATTTGACCTATTTGTGACTTCAATTTTGAAATGTTTTCTTATAAAGTTTGAGCAAATTTTTAGCAAAATTTCCGAATTTTGTTAATTTTGCCCATGAACGAAATTTAATTTTCTGAAACCGAAATAAAAATTTTGCTAATGACACCGACGAAAGGTCGTTTTTTCCTGTACTAGTATCACATCGTTAAGCACATGTATACAGAAAGTTAGTTCGTCCATGTTATATTTCATTCCGGCAAAACTTTACTGTAAAATATCCTTCCTGGTACCAGAAAAACATATATGCGAGCATATACACGTAACCTTTTTACTTTTTTTAACAAACCAGCAAGGAGCTGCCCGCTATATTAGAAGAACAAAGCCCAGACGGGCAAAGAACAAAAGTTATGTACAAAGGTGAGCCGAAGAGGCTAAAAAACTTAAAAACAAAATGCCTAGTGAACGTGTGGAAACTAGAAGCTCTAAAATTGTGTGTTAAATAAGGTACTAAAACGCTATAAGGTTTTCATGAATAAATCATCTCCAATGGTCCTGCGAATCTACCACGCTGACCTCGTCTTCTTGTCGCCCACAAAGAGGCAAAGGGCTGCCCATGACCACGAAATGCGCGAGACGAATCCCTCGGCGGCGGCCAAGGGCGGTGTCGTGACTGGGCGTTCATGCAGGCACAACTTGTGCTGCACAAGGTCTTGTCGAGGTAGCTGATGAGCCTTGGTGGCGGACGCCGGTGGTAATGGATCATGGCACTTATGCTCTCTTCACGTCCAACTCGGCCCTAATCATTTGTAGGTCAAATTTGTATATAATTTCAGCTCAATTCGTTTAGTGCCCGATCTTAAATTTGCCTAGTATAAAAATTAGGCCCATTACCACCCTAGACGCCGGTGGGTGTGGTGCTGCAGACGCGGCCGACGAAGTGGAGGCTGAGGATCTCGCGCCAGAAGAACTTGCAGGCTGCGGCGCAGCGGACGAAGGTGTTGGCATCCGAGCGTGCGGCGATCTCGAGCACCATTTCCACCGGGAGTGCCCACGCTGTCACCGCCGCCGGGGTGTGTGTGTTTTGGTGGTGCTTGTTGCTTGGCGCCGCCATCATCCGTCGCTTCCTAGTCCTCCTAGCGCGTTTGTGCTATACATATAGCACGTGACTTGCGCGTTGTACAAAAGATGAAATCCGAATCGGCAGCCCAAAGGCCCAGCACCATACGAAACGGAGGCCGCCAGCATGTCTTGAATCCTCCTAAAGTTAAAGCAGGAGAGAAAATGAGAATGATTTTTTGATTTATACATTATTAATTTATATATATATAATTGATTTGTTACTTTTTAGAGAAGGTTAATAGATAGTTTGTGTATGACACATTTAATGTGTTTTCTAATTATTTTATAGTAACATGTGTATATATATTATTGTGCCTATTATTTTTTTAAAAAAACTATTAGGGATAATAAGCATGATTTTTTTACATATATGCTAGGAATTACATCATAGTGACATATTAGGGGAATGAGCATGTTTTTTTACTTGTACATAAAATTTACTAGAAATAAATTTATTAGAAATATTTTTTAATACGGTTTCAGACTATTTTAAAAAAAATAAAGCCATGTTGATCAATATGGCTTCTGCTGCTGGAGGGAGTGGTGCTGGTGGCGGTGACCGTCATCCGCCTCGAGACAAGAAGAAGAAAACCTGAGCGTGGGAGAAAGCAATGGTTCATTTTTTGAAAAAAAACAAACGAACAATACGTTGAAAGGGGAGAGGACCCATGTTTTGATCTTGAGAGTGTATTGCGGCGTTCCGCTCCATCTCCTACAGAATCGACATCTCTAGCTCCGCCATCTTCTTCAGCGTAAGCAATAAATCTGCGACAACATCCTGCTTTCCCACCCAAGAATGGTTGAAGACTATTCTCGTGTTGCTTGTTAGCTATTGAGAAATTTATGATCCTTTGAATGAATTATGTGTGGGATGACACTTATTAAGGTTATTTGTACTTTAGTGTAAGTCATTTTCATGGATAAATTGTGTTGGATGTTGAGATCTTAAAGTTTGTATGTTATTTTAATAACAATTATGTTGATTTGAGTTATGTAGACTTGATTTGTGGTTTTTTATACGGCAATTAATTGCAGATGGGCCGGCAATGGATGTATGGCGGACGAGGCTCGGCGTGGATTAATGGCCTAAAATCTCTTCTTGATGCAGCAGAGGCCAACAAATCACCAAAGGGTTTAATGTTTTGTCCATGCAATATTTCCCAAAATACGAGAGAATACAGAATACAAGAAAAGAGATACTCTATGGTTTCATACTTACGAGAGTGGTTTCTTAAAAAGCTATAACATTTGGACTAAACACAGTGAACTTGGAGCTATGATGGAAGTAATGAAGACGATGATGCTGGTGGTGCTGACGGTGATGATAACACTATTCCAGACTGGATGTGGGTTCAACAAGCTTATGGTTTTCATGATGAACCAATGAGAGAGGGTGAAGCAAATGTTGCACAAGAGGAGCCACCTGACGAGCTAGGTCACGCATTGCTTGATGCACAGAAAGACAGTGAAACTGCGAAGGAGTCATTAAAGTTTGAGAAGATGCTGAAGGATCACAAAAAGCCGTTATACCCTGGTTGCAAACCGAAGCAGAAGAAGTTAGGTATCGCGCTGGAGATGCTGAAATGGAAGACAACTAATGGTGTCACTGATAAGAGATTCAAGCCTTGTTTGGCATGTCTCTTGCTCCACAGAGAGCAGCTCCACTCCTGGACTCCAGCTGGAGTCAGCTCAACGTGGAGCAAGAGCTGACTGGAAGGGGTGTTTGGCTAGCAGGCTGCTCCAAACTTCAGAAATGAGGTTTTGAGGGTAGATTGACAATCTTTCCCTTAGTTTGTTTGACTTCACTGTTTAAAGTGAAATAGTATTCCCGCCAGTGCTTATGACACATAATTAGTGCTCATAATACCAAATATTACATGTTCATTTTGTCCATAACACGACATGAAAAAATATTACAAGTTCATTGTCTAATAAAAACCAAATATTTCATAATACATATTCATCATCATGACACTAGTTCCACGCTAAGGCAATAGATGCAGCCGATCTTACCCTTGGTTTGATTGACTTCACATTTTTTGAGTGAAATGATTGTACAATTATTTTCATCATGCATATTTACAAGTCCATTAGCTAAAACCAAGTATTCCATAATACAAATGCAATTGTGGAGAACTATGGTGGCAGCAAAACAGGACCTGATGCAGTAAACACATTTAATTTTCAGCGACAAAACACACATCCTGAGTGCATGTGGTGACTAATTCATCATATTTTTTTTACAAAATCATCCGTTGTGAAAAAAAATAGATATAACTCGCTGATTCACCAACAAAACAGTCCCGTAGGCAAAACAACAAACACCTAGAGTGCAGGCCGCCTTGGATCATCCAACCGAACTAGAGACAAATAGTCTTTGTCTGAATCGAAAAGCATGAGGGCCGCGTAGCCTCAAAGCATCTTGAATCCCTCCTGATATCGGCCGTTGGTCCAGCAAAGCATCGCCGCCGCCGGAATCGCTAGCTGCCGGCCTCCAGGGTGCCTCCTGCTGCCCTCCGCAAATTGCAGGGATGAGGCCGTGCGCAGGGACACGCGGAGGCGGCGGACTGCTGGCCGGGCAAGAGTAGACTGTGCGTGGGGCTTCTTCACCGTGGCGTGGGACGGCAGCGCAGGGAACAGCTCGGGACCGCGACGGCATGGGACAGGGCCGGCGGCGCGGGAACGGGGCAAAGTGGCGCCGCGGCGAGGGACGGCGGATGGGATCGTCGGCGGCGGCGCAAGGCCGCGGGATGGGGGTGGCGTCACGGGGCAGTAGGAGGGGCCGGCGGCGCGGAGGAATTGCGATGGGAGAGGGGGTGTCGATGGATTGAACAGAGAGAAGGAACGAACCGTGTTCTCTGTAACGGGCAGTGCTGGGTAATTACCTGCGAACTCCACGTCTAGGTCCATATTTGAGATTGCAGGAGTTGCAAAAGAGGTACTCCACCAAATTGTACTAAAACTCTACAAACTTCATGGAGTTGGACTGCTCCACAAATTGTTAGAGTTGAGGTGTTTGGCTAGCTCCACTCAGCTCTTGGGTGGAGTTTAGGAGTGGAGCTATGCCAAATTGGCCTCAGTGAGCTACTAAACATTGTTAAGAATACGCTTCTCTTGAGGGTAACGAGTTGCCGTCGACAACATACAAAGCTACAAAGATCGTTTGCCCTTTTGGATTGGAGGTATAGAAGATTCCAGTGACCGGTACTAACGTGCTGCACGTTAGTGTCGGCAAATTAGTACCGGTCACAGTAACCGGCATTAACGTAGCCTGTGACCGATACTTCTAGAGGTTTTTCCAGTCGTGCAAAGTGGTTCGGCGAAAAACCGTGCAAAGTGGTTCGGCAAAACCAGAGGGTTGAACCAACCGCTGGTTGGCTCCCCTCACATGGCCTTTCATGTGGAACACTGTCACGTGACGATTGGCAGAGTAAGTTTAGGCAGTTTGACTCCCTATCCGGCTATCCGTATGCTCTCCCCTAATTGGTTAGAGTTGTGTTTCTTTACTCGTTGGGTATGTTTTCTCCTTATTTATATTGTGAAATCACATCCAGTGCCTTTTCTCTTATTGTTTTTATTTCGATAGTAACAAGCTGATTACAAAGACTTAAATAACCACACTCAGTTCACACCACGACTCCACGCTTCACTTAGCACAGTCACACCTTCAAGCCCCACTTAAATGCAGATCATGTACGTACTCTTCAACCAAGAACCAACTTGCTACACGGCTGACTACAAATCACACGAACGAAATAAACAACATGATTAACTCCAACATACATCGGGATATACATAAGCACGATGTCCTCTGTTTATGCGACGGCCACAAAGTTTGGCAATTTGGCATCGCAAGCCCGAGAAAACACGATCTGCATGTGGCACATATAATAAAAAACAGTCGACCAACGGTAAGATCAAAACTGAAGTTTATATTATGGTTAATTATATATATGGTGGGGACGGGGCCGGGTATAGTATACATGTGCATACCTGGTAGTCCATAACTGTGCGTGATTTGAATGAAGCCGCAGCATATGTTAAATAATACTCCCAAGTACGGATGAATGTTTCATCAAATCCTATGGCGGAAACATTTCTGCATGAAAATAAAAAAAGAGAATACTAATAACTGAGTACTGTAAATAATGCATAGCTTATGTAGCTTGAGTTTGAGGCTTATGTTGTATTTACTTTCTATTGGCCATGAAATTGTCACTCCAATGCATCAGAGTCGGGTAGTAATGGTCCCCAATATTCTCAAGGTGTTGTATGCTGCACAGTGTACTCAAGAAAGAAGTAATAAATCATGGAGGTTTTTGTTAAACAATAGCTGCAAAAGTATAGTTAGTACATACCAGAGCCTTGATGAATTAGACATGGCAGACACAATCCGGCCTAGAGAAGGCAGGCAGCCACCTGGGAAGATATATTCCTTCATGAAGTCGGGCCTTCTCCTCATTTTGTCGTACAATTCTTCTGGGAATGCGCTGAACTGTGCATATAAATTTGTTTTGAAGATTAAAAAAAATACTTATATCAGTCGATGAACGATTGTTAGTTGCAATCATACAGCGGAGTATATGTTGGTAGTGCTGCACCTGGAGGACAAGTAGGCCGTGTTCTGCCAAATGGTACTCACAGCAGCCAAAAAAGTTATCCATGTACTCATGCCCGACGTGTTCAATCATCTCACTAAATGAGCAATTAACAAAGAATAAGACATATTTATCAGATCAACAGTGTTATCCTTTCTCTGATTACTTGTTTATTCCGTCAGCAGAACTACTCACCAACTTATAATCCTGTCAAACTTATGGCAAGTTGGTATTTGACGGTAATCGCAAAGGAGGAAAGTTATGTGGTCCTACATATACAATAGATCAACATATTATCTTGCTTTTCCCCTCACGCATACATAAGTTGAAGTTTGCCACATAATACTACCTAGAAGGCTAAAGTACATCACTGACCTCTAATCCTGCGTCTTTCACCTTTCTCTTGCTGTATTTCAGTTGCTCCTCAGACAACGTGATTCCGGTGTACTTGCAACCAGTTTTCTTCACCAATTGTATCGCTAACGTGCCCCAACCACTACCAATTTCAAGAACATGATGACCCGACTCCACCTTAGCCTTCAGTTATAAGTGGATTCATTGCAATGTCAAGACAGCATTAGGTCAACAAGGTAACGCGTATATTGAGGCAACCTCAACATCAGGAGAAATTTTTTAAGAGTTCAAGCCACCATGCATGCATATTGGTAATTTTACCTTGTTGATTAGAATGTCAGTTTTACGTAGCTGTGCGGCTTCTAAGCTCTCCTCTTCCGCCTATCATTACAACCAATATCCAGGTAACTGAGCATCTCAAGAGTACACTGTTATTCACAGCACTACACTACATAATTTACTTGTTCCAGAAAAAATCTGCATAATTTAATAGCCAGATATCGAATCACAAGATTGGCAAACCTTGAAGATAGCAGAGGAGTAAGTCATTGATGGATCCAGAAAAAGAGCAAAAAAATCATTACTCTGCACACGAATAATTCAAAATGAAATAAATCTGTTAATACTTTGTCAGTTCTTTTAGACTATGGCAACAAATGATTTGTTGCTGGATGGAGGGAACACATCAGAAATATGTGTATGGCACTGATTTGTTGAATTATGTAAGATAATTGTACTAGCAGTTAGTTATCTTATTTCCATGAGACAAAAACAAAGTCCACTGACCAGATCATAGTGCATAGAGATATTTTTAGCAGCCTTTGATACAGAGTTCTTCCTTGAGGCATGACGCAAAACATATTTTGCAAATGCGACCCCAGTGACTCCAAGCATAGGTGTCCACCAGCCCTTCCTTAAATAACTACTGCAAGGCTTATTTGAAGGAGTTTAGTGATAGCACATTCATGTATGATCTTTCACCTTGACTAATCCAGGTCAAGGCATAAGATCGTACATGATAATCAGGCGTTCGGAAACAATTCAGACGGTATTTTGGAATTAAGTTACCTTTTCCTAGCACTGTAGCTCAACCTTTTGCGTTCACCTCTGTTAGCCAAAAGAATCTGTATACCAATATGGCTCATATATTTAGTCAGAAAATCAAAAGATAGTAGCTGTATTGTCAATTTTTCAGGCTTGCTTTATTGTATCAAAATAAAAGGACATAACCAAACAATCTATATAGCACAATCTCTCCATGAATGTAAACATGAGAAATTTCAGGCTTGCTTCTGATCATCTTTTTTGATAATTTGCACATGAACATATTATTATAACTTTACTGGATTTTATAAATATTTACAAACCAATTGACCAGACATGGTGTTATTACCAGTAAAAAGTTTAGAAGGCCTTCTCTGTCATCAACAAATGAGATATAGCCATAGATGTAGGCATATGCAAAACCAAGGTCTCCTTCTGTTGCTACCTAATGGAAAGGCAAGGCATAGCGAATATGTACCTCAAATGAGGAGATCCATGTGATGAAGAAAGTAAAATATAATTTGTAAAGAGGAAAAAGTCTCCAGATAAGAGAGAAGAAGATAGAAAAAGGAACCTTCCAATAGAATTGGGGGTCATGAACTCGCATCACAGATTTTAGATGGCATTTTTCACATGCTTTACCAAAACTAAATGCAGTGCCTCCTTCTTCCAGTATTCTGTGCACAAAACTAATAAAGTGAGAATCATTACTAAAAACGGTGTAGTATATGAATTCGTACAAGCCTCACCTCAAGTTACCGATGGTTATGTATCGGTCTAAATTTCTTGCTACCAGAAGACGTGCGCCGGCCTCGGTCCATGATGGGACCATTCGTTTTGGGTTAACCAAAAGGTCACATTTCCTATTAAGCAATTCTGAAGCTGCTACTTTCCCAACCTGAATTAATTCAGTTTTCCATAAATAGATTGCACTCCCATAAATATTTATTTGCATAACAATTGGGGCCTTAGTGATTGAACTTAAAAGGCCAGTTGCGCAACAAATACCTTCACACTTTCCTCAAAGAATCCGTATCCTGTTATTCACATGAAAAAGGAACATTTCAGACTTGCTTATATTAAAATTTGTTAATGACAGGTTGCAGTGAAAACAATAATGGAACCTTGATATGGGCCAGAGAACCATATTCCCCTCTTCCCTTGGATGTTATTGAGCTCAAGAGTAGCCTTTGCAGCACCCATGGACGGAATTAGGTGGCTCGTATGCCATTTGAGGAATACATGATTGGGAACATGGGGAGGGTTAAATGTTACAAAAAAAGGCCGGGAAGATTCAATGCTCTAGCAATATAAAAAAAAGAAGGTTCCACTGTTAATTATAATCCTTACATGTGGTGTAAAAGATGACAGTAATATTGCATTGATCATCCATGCACATGAAAAGTATCAAACTAATGTTACTGTATGAAGTTGCTATTTTTCTTAGGCACCTGAACTATATTTAGCCAGTATGTAACACAGGCGCCACTGCTTGTATCCAGGAAGTTCCTGGCGCTCCATGCGTTAAAATTACGTGGCATCAAACTCTCATCACAGTGGAAGTACACGTCACTGCAGAAAAGGAAAATAAAAGAGATGATAAACTTTCATTATAGAGAATAAAACAATAGATGGTAGCGTTACCTGTACATATACTGGAACGCTCCTAGAATCCTCAATTCCTCATATGTTGCTTCAGCACCTAGTACTTTTAGAGCATTAGGAGCTTGAAGACCAAATATGATCTTGTCATACATCTCCTCTGAACCGTCAACCTCAACAATTCTGTAACCTGTTTCCAGCAGCGTAACATTTTTCTCATGAGTGAATAAGTAATGAAGTAACTGTAGTAGGCAGTTCAAAAATATTTAACCTAAGTGCCACTGCTGCATAGACCATTTTCCTCATCGGCCCATACGCGCCGGGCAGGGGCGGAGCTGCATGCAGCCGCTGGGGTCGCCGGACCCCGACGGATTTTGTCAAAATCAAAGGAAAAATACTGTTCAACATAGTTTTTACATGTGGAAGACCCCGGCGTCGAATGCATCAGACCCCGGCGCCAAAATTTTCTAGCTTTGTCTTTGGCGCCAAAATACGCCGCTTTGTTTAAGTCATTCGAAGCCGTGCGAAAGAGGCCTCTTAGAATAAGGTCCTCATTCTAACCGGCAGCCGCTAAGAATAGTCATTCTAACCGACGCAAATTGAGCCGCTTAGAATAACTACTCATTCGCACCAGTCTGGATTGATAGAAGATTTATACGAAATTTGTACGTTTCGATGAGATCTACAACTTTATACAACTTTATACTTGAAAGTTTTTTATTTGAAGTCATTTAGATACCCAAAATAGTCTCGTCCTTGTTCCCACTCTTGTAATTTGAATTTCAGGTTGTATTGTGTATTTTGTAACTTTTGCATACGGTCTCGGAGGAAGAGTGGCTTTATACAAAATTTGTATGTTTCGACGAGATCTACAACTTTGTAGTTGAAAGTTTTATGATTTGAGTACCCAAAATATCAATGTTCAGTTCTGTTTTCCCTTATAATTTGAATTTCAGGTTGCATTATAAATTTCGTAACTTTTGCATACAATCTCAAATGGAGAGAAGGTTTATATGAAATTTGTGCATTTTGACGAGATCTATAACTTTATAGTTGAAATCTTTTTTTGATTTGAAGTCGTTTAGTTGCCTAAATAATAGATCTATGCTCTAGGCAACAAAGGTCAAAAGGAATATAACTCCCTCATGCGTGCAATAATGACGTCTAGGTGAGAAGGTGTTGACGGATGTTAAGTGCCAAAATTAGACCGTCAACTTCTGCATATAAAGATCATATATGACCATCATCATAGTGGTAGGAGTTATTCGCTAACGAATTCCACGGGTGTCGATAAATATTTGTATGTAGGCCACTTTACTATAGAAATGAAGTAGCAATGCACCTAAGTGGATGAACTAGCACATCTCTTGCCAATCAAGGGCTGCAACGTAGGCTTTCCTCGGATCCATGGCCCCACATGAGCAAAGAAGCACACTCCTGACCAATCAGACGCAGGCACGAGGATTAAAAGGCCCACAACCGGGAGCTAAACTTATAAGTTTACCCTATGCACACCCATACCCACTCAGGGGCCCACATGGAAGTTGTTGTCCGAAAGGTGGTTCGAGAGGTGGCAACTAGGGGTCGGCCGAACCCCTGGTTCTGCCGAACAACCAGTCCTGGCGCCCCTCACCCCTGGCTGCCACATGGAACTGTCTTAAGTCGCTCTACCAGCCTATAATATGAGGGAGAGGGCTCTAAATGAAGACACACATTTCCCCTTCAAGATTAACATCTCCTTGAGTTGAGAGCTTCATTTCTTAGGCCTAGAGCTGGCTTAGCTAGTGCTAGAGTAGGGAGAGTGTAACACCCTAAATTCCAGCTATTGTAATTATTAATTTTTTTAGAATTTATTCGAGATCAATTAAGGCTGCAAGGATTTTCTAGGAGTTCATCGAATTATTTAAGTGTGGAGAATGTTTTCCAGAATAATTAATGAACTTAGGCTTTCATTGCTACATTCATGCTATTGCATTGTTTTTTATTGTTTGAATTCAAATTTGTATTTGAATTCATTTGTTTGAATCACTTTTGGATATAGAAAAGCTTTCTTTCTCCTTTCTTTGTTTTCGGCCCGCCAAAGAGTTCGAGAGCAAACTTGGACTCCTCCCTCATCCCGCATCAGCTAGCCAGCTTGCTCCGCTCGCAGCCCAGCCGGTCCAGCGTTTGGCCCGTCCCATCGCCGCCACGTCGAAGGCGCTCGCGCCTTTCCTGTCTTCGTCCCGCGCTCGTGCCTAGCTGCCTTTTCGCCTTCGCTGCCCGTTCGCGCTTGCGCCTCCTGAGCCGCCGACGTGTGGGACCTGCTTGTCATCCCCCTCGCCGTCGTCTACCCCGTGCTGCTGAGTCCGAGCCGGACTAGAGTCCGTCGCCGCGCCGCGCCACACCCGTGGTCGTGCCCGACCCGCTAGGCCATGGTCTATTTAAACCGCACCGCACCCTTTGCTTCCCCTTTTCCCAAAAAACCCTAGCCGCCCGAGCCGCAGCGCCGCCGCCGAAACCCTAGCCGTGCCGCCGTTCACCGCCATCGCCTCCGGTCGCCCGAAGCTCAAATCGACGCCGACATCATTCTCGTGGTGAGCTCCGTGTCACCCTGGTCATCTCAGCACACGCCGCCATGCCTAGCAGCCACCTAACGGCCGAGCTTCACTGCTTCGGCCATGGTGCCACTGTGAGCCGCCGTCCGCCAGTGTCGCCCACTGCGCCGAAGTTGTCGTCCGCCATCCGATCTAGCGCTCACGGCCCAGATCAGATCCCGCGAAGGGGTACACCAGCGTTAGCGCCACCGTCAATGTTGACGCCGACATGGCGTCATCCCAGGTGACGCCGTCAGCACAGCCACCGCCGTCAGGAACTTTTGCAGAAAAGCTCTCGTGTTTCTCTCTATTTACAGATCAATCCAGCGTAGTTATAAGTTTATCATGGTTTTTATTTTGTTTAGGCCCTTAGAAGTTCCGAATCTTTGCCAAGAAGTTCTTCTATCTTGTTTTTATCATATCTTATTCATCTTATATCCGTTTTGTGTGATTTTTGTATCATTGCAATGTTATAAGATGTAGAATATATATGTATGACAATTTTTTTGTTTTCTTTTTCATGATGTACTATTTCTTATTTATTTTCTTTGTTTCCTTGCATGTGTGAATCGTTTAGACGACCCGCGCTTTCGAGACTTCCTAGGAGAGTACGAGGAAGGCAAGAGTTCGCTGAAGGCAAGTCGTCTTGATCATGCTTATCCTATGCAACCAAACTTACTTTATTGTTCAACTTGAGCTTAGTTTCATTTATAAGTTAATAATGTTGATGATAATCTTATGTAAGGTCATGCCTAGCCACCTTTCCCAAATACTTTGCCTTAACTGGGGTTTCTAATTAATTTGTTGTAGCTTTTGCTTAGTTGCTCAACTTTTAATTGAACCAATTAATAATGACATTATTATGATATGCCTATTTTAAACAAGATCATATGGTTAATGGGAAACATGAAGAACCACCTAGGACTTACCGTACAACCGCAGTGCTAATGGGCTCTGGCCTTGACCTAGTAATTAGAAAACTTGACTTGAAATGACTTTTCTTGATAAGGTAAACGGGGGACTGAGTCGCGGTATAACCCGGTCCTCTTAAGAAGTCGCCTTGGCTAAGGTACACACCCATTAGGGAGGTTTATGAGCGCCAGACACCGGAACCATGCGAGTCAAATCTTGTTTTTTTGGGAGGGGGGGGGGGGAGGGGTGGTCTTTGTAACGGTCCCGTAGTGGATCCCTGGCTATTCACCAAAGAAAGTGTCTCATGAGGCTCGCTACCTCATGCCATAAGGGTGACACTTCTGCTGGGTAAAGCTGTACAACTTTGCAAGGATTAAAATTGTTATAACAGTCATGCTCACGGTTACGAGCAACCTGGACCCTTACATATCTAATGCTATCGGAACTTGATTTAAATCATTTTACTTTATGTTGAGGCTCATGTTTCATCTCTATATTATTTATTTATTCATGAATTGTGGGTGGTCTAAACTTACACCGTGCTTGCTTATTAAATCCTGACCAACTAAAATGCTATTTGCTAAACCTTAAAGCTTACCCTTGATTTAGGCTATGCATGTCATCGTTATCTTTTCTTTGTTGAGTACGACATGTGCTCACGCTTGTTTATTTCATCTTGCAACGACACACCATGGATTTGTTCAGACGGGAAGAACTTTGAGGAGTTTCTTGACAACTTCAAGGAGTTCTAGGCTATACGTCTGCCAGGCAACCACGAGGTCCTAGTGGAGTTTATCGCAGCGTCAGATAAAAGACTTTATTTATTTATTGAGACAAGTTTCGGATTGTAATAACGCTACTTAATACTGTCTATACTTTCTTGCATAGTTGTGATATTTACTTTGTCTATTATATGTGAGTTTCCTTGGTTTATAGCTTTCATATGAGATAGTTCGTTTCTTCTAAAAACGGGCGTGACAAAAGTGGTACCAGAGCCGTGTTGCCTCTAGGAACATTAGCCTAGTTAGAAAATGGTCGAATTAAGCACACTAATGCTTAAGAGCCGTGTTAACTATTTTATTTGATTTTATTTATCCTTATTTCACTTTCTTCTATTGTTGACTTATCCCATCCTTGAAGCTATTTCTTATCGTTTTATCACATGTCTTACTTGTTGAAAGTTCCCTTATCTTAGTAGATGGGGGTGATAGACCTAGAAGTTGGAGAAGATGCCCTAGTTGTTGAGGCAGTGCAGCAGCCACTACCGCCCGTGGCATCGCCCCGCTAGCTTATGAGCTTCCAGAGAATCAGTACCTGCTATAGAGGGTGAACAAGTGGAGATTGATCAAGCTGTTGGGGATGGAGATGGAGGGTCAGATATTGGTTCTGATCATCTCGTTCAGCCGTAGCCACCACCGCCAAAAAGATGGACAGTGAGGACTCACCACCATGATGACGTGGTTACGTTTTCCTCGCCTGTTGGAGTAGCTATTTGAGCAGTTGCAGTATGCAATGGATATCGGTTCGTGGGCCACAAGGGAGAGCAGCCGAGGTACCCTAATGAGTGGGATGTGTTTGTGCATCTTGGCCAACCGGATTATGAGAATGGAGGAACTGTGGATGTGCATGTGTATCGAGCAATGAACACTTCGTGCCTCCTTCCTCCACGGCACCACCTCTGCTGACGTCAGTGCCGCCGCAATGCTGATGCCAGCATGGCGTCATCTCAGCCGACGCCTTCAGTGTAGCCGCCGCCTTTAGCAGCTTTTGCAGAAAAGCCCTCGTGTTTCTTTCTATTTGTAGATTAGTCTCACGCAGTTAAGTTTATTGCGGTTTAGTCCTTTTATTCTCGTTTAGGCCCGTGGAAGTTCCTAATCTTTGCTATAAAGTTCTTCTATCTTGTTTTTATCATATCTTATTCATCTTATATCCGCTTTGTGCGATCTTTATATCGTTGGAATCTTGGTGACTCAACGGAAAGTCTTTGACCCTCCGACTTGGTATGGAGCAGCGACGGCGACCATGTGCGGGGGATGTGGAGACCACCATCCTTCATGAAGAAGCTTCTTAGTGGAGACGGCATCAAGGTGACCGGGATAATAGGGGTGGCGAGGCTTGTCTTCATGAAAAGTAACTCATTCGCCTTGGTGTAAGCCTCCGTGGTGAGTCAACACCTTTATCGGGAGACCTCATCTTGGTGACCGGGGACATATCTTTGTTGGAGCTCCGACGTAGACTAGGGGTGGCATTTGCTTATCGATACCACAGGGTAATTCACCGAGTCATGTTTGCATTCTCTAATTCTTTCCTTTTTGTTTACGCATTTCATACTTGCAACTCGAGTGCCTTTATTTTCATAGAGTAGTACCTTGCTAGGATTGACTCTAGGATGCAAAACTCTTTGGGTTAGGGAGCAAACTCTTAGGTAAAACTTAGTTGCACATCTAGATAGCTTGTTATAACATACCCCGCACATCTAGAAGGGGTTGGAGGCAGCAGGGTAGCACTGTGAAAGTGGCGGGCGGCGGCAGCGGGGGTGCGGAATGGGAGGATTAGTGTGGATGGCGTTGGCGCGGCGGCCGCCGCCGCCAAAGCCGGGGGCGACCGCGGCCGTTAGAGCTGTGGACGGCACCATCGACAGGGGCTAATGGGCCGTACAAGGGGTGGACACATGCTCGAGCTGAGAAAAACTGGATTGCCACCTTGCCGATGGCACACAGAGCTCTCACGCATTGATGATGCCTTCTTGGCGTGTGTGGTCGCCTTCCACGGCCTACACGGTCGAGCTGAGCCATTGACCGTCGCCCCAGCAGGCCAACACTATGCGCTGCCATGACACCACACATGCCAGCCACCGCAACTGACTAAATCAGATCAGGTTGAAGCGGGTACAACGTCACCGGTAACTGGTCAAGGTTGTCCCTGCGCCGTCGAGCGTCGCCCGAGAGCTGTACGCCGTCACTGCGGACCTATGGTAGCCCACTGTTCTCCGCAAAAAAGAAACACGAGCCAAGCGGTGCGCTCCCACTATGAGACATAAATTATGGCATGTTTAGGTTGAGAAAAATGGATAGAAAGTACGAAAAAGTACCGTTTCTATAGAAGTGTGCATAGATAGAAATAAACTGACACGGTTCTCTAGGTGGATAACTTTTCGTGAAAAGGAAACACTTTTCCTAGATCTAAACAGAGCCTTAATAAGAGGTGCGGCAGCGAGGGGCAAGTCAAATCTGAAATTCCGAATCTGCAGGTCGCAATGACGAAGCAGGCAACGTTTGTCCACCAGCTTTGAGAGCGATGAGAAGAAATGACGAGGGGGGAGCTGCGGCGGGTTCCTGGATCGGCTAAGGGCACGTACAACGCGCCGTCGACTGCCGTCGGCATGCAAAGCAAATTAGCAGAACCCCCCCTCCCCCCGCGGTGCGATCGTCATCTAGGCGTGGTCGTCGTCTCGTTCGTCTACTAGCCGAGCGCGTGCTCCTAGGATGCGCTGCAGGGAGACGGCAGCGACTCGGATCTGTTGCGCGCGTCGAGCTGGAGAGTGCGGGGCATTTTCCCGCCGCCCTCAAATCGAACAAGAGTTCAACTCTAGTTCATGGCTGGACCTTCAAATTCGGATGCAGCAGTTGTGCATCCATGCCGGGAACAAGTCAAGGAGGTGCGCAATGGAATGAATAGGGCATGGCCAAAAGGAATTGACGAATGTCTCACTGTGTACGATGGATTTAGTGTGCAACCAGGAAGTAAGACGGAAGTCAGATGCAGGGGAAGTCTTGACGAGAGCTTGAAGAAGGATTTGCTATTTTACAAATTAACTCTTTTCAAATGTAAGTCCTCAAAACGTACAGGTCCTTATGGCAGGAAAAATGAAAAAAGAAATAGGATAAGAGTATATTTAAGTGGCTGCATTCTCTTAGACAAAAACCACAAAATAGCATAGAAATATCATTTTATACTTCGTCATCGTGGTTCGTGGATGAATTAATTAGTTTACAAACGACTACATAGACAAACCATTGTATATCTCTAATGTAAGCATCAAAATGGCCATAAAGATCAAACTATGTACTAGATGACTAGAATTAATTAGATGACTAGAATTTACGTGTTAAAGACAAATTAAATATCTTGCAGACAGCCAAATAAACAACTTATTATATAAACTATCTGTTTAGATGTCTGTATGTGACAAAGACAATAACAGGAGCGGTCTAAACTGTTAATACTTGCCCTGACAGGCAAAGAAGAAACACCAAGGGACAGAGGCAGCCGAGACTGAATGAGTTGTGACGCACGCGTGGAAAACGGATCGACCGCCGCCAATGAGTTGTGGGTTGCGGCGGTTGCTGAATCGGGTAGGGCATGGATAGGGCAGGGCCCAAGCAGAATCCAGCATATGAATACTAAATTAATAAGTCTGCGGCTTTAAGATGCGTGCAGTATTGTAAAAGAGGACGGCCGGAGCGTTTGTGAAAAGAAAATGTCTGTCCAGCGAGATTGGCGGATTGCGCCAAAGCATCAACGCGTGACCGGCGCGGCCAGCGGGTTATGGCCCAACAAAAGAAGGGTGGGTTGTTGGGTCGTCTCTAGAAAATACAATAGCTTCGATATAGAGTGTCTGTATAGAGGGAGTAGCGATTAATTGAAGAAAACAGAATCATTTTCTTGACGAGGACATCAACGGCCGTATAGGAAAGGGACATCACATCTTCGGGGGCCCATCTATTTTGAGCTCGCCCGCAACGGGGGCGCCGTGCGCTCGCGCTAGACGACAAAAGCGGCGGCCCCCGTTGGCGCCCTCCACCCCACGGGCCACGACTGTTCCTGCACCGCACTTTACGTGGGCGGTGAAAAAAAGTTAAAAATTTTTACAGCAAGCAAAATTTTGGGGAGAAAATATTTGAAGGAAAAGTTTTACAACAAGTTAAATAAGATGTGAAGATTACCCGTGCGAAAAAATCTGTCAAAGAAAAAGTTTTACGAAGAAATATTTTTGATAAAAATCTGTCAAAGAAAAAGTTTTACAAAAACAATTTTCGTCAAAAATTTCAGCAAACTTTTGCAACAAAAATTTCTATAAAATTTTTGCAACAAAAAATTTTGTCACAGAAAAGGGAAAAAAGAAAAAAAATACCTTGGTGTCGGCGTCGTCATCCTCTCCGACGCCGGCGCCGGTCGTCGGGGCTCGCCGCCGCACCAACTCGCGCGGGAGCCGTCGTGCCTGCAGCGCCCGTCGTCGCTCGCCGGAGCCGGCTGGGACCACCGTCCCCCGGGGCTCGACAGGACCGCCGTGCCCGTCGGGGAGGAGGCCGACTGCGGCCCGCCGGCGAGCGTGGAGCTGGCTGCCGCCGCCGCTGGCGAGCGCTCAGCGCCTCAGCCCCAGGGACTTCGACCCTGACGGCGAGCGAACACATGGGAATCGGATGCCGGATCGAGAGTGGTGCGAGTGAGAGAGGCAACCAGCGGCGCACGGCGGCGCAGCCTGACGGAGGCGCACGGGGCAGGATCCTGAGGATGGGGGTGCGACGGCAGGACAGTCGGGGAGCGTCGGGCACAACAGAAGTGCACGTGAGAGAAAAGAGAAAGTGAATGGAAGCCGCCCGTGGGAGAAAGAAGTGAATGGAAAGATGAGTGCGGGTGGGACCCACCCATGTGAAACACGAGGCGCAAAAAGGGGAATGGGGTGCGTGCATAGGCCCCGCCGAGGGCGGGGGCGCCGAACGCGCCGAGCGCACCGAACGCTCGCGTGCAGAATTGGGATCTCGCATCTTCGGTCGGGTTGCATTCAGGCTAATAATAAACATCTGCCCTCACTACGATAAGCCAATCGGGCGCTACATGTGCATCCAATGATCGTGTCAGAACTCAGAACCGGACACGGGGTCGATCGCGCGATCCATTTCTGCGCGACTAGTTGACTAGTTGCGTGATACGGAGTACAAGAGGAGATGAGGCCACCTTGTCAATCAATCATATCATGTGCGTGCACCCGTCAATTTGTTTTAGAATACTCTGATCACAAAGCACGAAATGCATCTACTCCGTAATTGGATATAGAAGCGTGGGTGTACCTTCGTGGAATCTTGAAACGGAGTTAACTTCACATCCGGTTTTGATTCGACAACCCATTCTCTCCAATTCTTCCTTTACCTGCTCAAACATATATACATTATGAAGGGCTCATGTGCTACAACCTCCTTCTGCAACCTTTCACGGAAGCAGAAAAAATTACAGTACCTTGTTCAAGTAGGACCCCGAACCACCCTTGAGGGTGAGCCACTGCGGGCGACCAAACAACTGAATGCATGCATAATTCCATCAGATGAATTGGTATCGTAATATTAGTCAAACTTACAAGCTCATATATGATGCATGATGAGTCAGAAATTAAGGAGAAGAAATAAACAAGCATCTGACGTAGGCAATATGTAGCTGCATGCGTGTAAATGTATAGGCACCTCAAGAAGATGATTGTCGCGGAAAAATGAAAGAACAAATAGAGCAGGGAATCCCAATATTCCCTGTGGCGCGCTGGACCAGATGCATGCACACATCGGAATCTGCAGCGGTGTATAGTTTTGCCACCATGTTAAAACCGATGATAAGAAGCTTGAGTGGAGTATATGTAGGTCAAATAGCTGCATACAAGGTAAGCATCTTGGAAGAGCTGCGAATATGCGTGCGACTGAATGAATTGCCCCAAAGTCTCATTCTGCTGGTCAGGGTTTCTTCCATGGTCCTCAAGGTACCTTCAAATAAAAAGAAAGGAGCAAGTTAATCATCTATGCATATATATGACATAATATGCACAAATTAACTTTTCTCTATATATATATATATATATATATATATATATATATATATATATTCTAGCTATAGGTACAATAATCAGCTTGAGGAGATATAGTGTTATCTTTAAGAAGTAAAAGATGAAAGAAGCATTGCTGGCCAGCTCACTTGAGAGCATGATTCTTGAACTTGAATATCTCCCGGATCACAAGCCAGAATCTGGGGCTAAGGAGGTTACTCTTCTGAGCCAGAACGCCAGATATTCCATTGCGGCTACCCCACTCGAAGCCTTCACCTCTGTCCGATCGCATGCTTGCTGAGAATGACATGTCCGATGTCTCCACCTCCACCCCAAGCTCTTCAAACCATTTCATCTTGTTTGGGCATGTCATCTGCAATTAGCTCTTTTATTGTAAAATAAAGTAGAAGAGAGTAGCAAGCAAAGGTATACATACGAAACTATAAATGATGCATTCCTTTCTGTTTGTGCATTGGGTATGCGTAACAGTACTTTTCTCCAAATTAATGTAACGGTATACTAGAGCGCGTATGCATATGTTGATTACCGGGCTGAAGACCATGCAGCTAAGGTCGACAACAAGGGCACGGTCGGTTCCGTCGTGGACGACGGACATGGTCTTGTTGCTGCGCCCGCCAAGATGTTCCTCCTTGTCGTACACCGTCACACGCGCCCCGCCGCTCCGCGCCAGCTCGTGCGCAGCCGCCAGGCCGCTTAAGCCGGTACCCACCACCGCCACCCTCATTTCTCTCTATCTATGCAAATGGAAGTCTCGGTGGAAGCTGATGAGGGGCTCTGCGCTGGGCTGTGCCATTCTTCACACGATTTCCCGTTTATATAGTGATAGAGGAGCTGTCTTGTTGTGAAACATTAATTGACGGGTATGTACACTACTCAACAACTGGTCATTACAGCCGGTTCGGGAGGGCTATCACAGCCGGTTTTGGAGGGCGGATCTGTTATAGCGGCTGTGATAGTCCCCCATCACAACTGATTTTGAAAACCAGCTGTGATGACCCCATCACAGACGGTTTTTAACACCGGCTGTGATGCAAAACCGACTGTGATAGCCCATAGATCACAGCCCATCACAGCCGGTTTCAGACAACAGCCGGCTGTGATCTATGGGGTATCACAGCCGGCCGTAGCCTAGAACCGGCTGTGATGATTTTTTTCAGCTATTTATTTTTTTTATATATCAAATATATTTCGCATATATATTAAATATTCCACAAATATCAATCGCATATTTAGACTCACATCACAAGCACGATGCATCCACATATAACATTTCAACGAAACCATATAAACGTTATTGGATAAAGTTCATACGTGCGTATCAAGTTCGGCTACGAGTTCATCCATCGAATATATTACAAGTTCCATCAAATGTCACTCCCCATAATGTTGTATTCTCCATTTTCGTGTACAACTTGTTCGAGAAGGAACCCAACCCGGTAAGCTGTTCTGAAAGTTCAATTATCTCGGTCGCAATCATCTCTGTTGCACCAACCTTGGCTTCCTGCAACATGAGTTAGTGAAGCAAGCACATGAGTTAGTCAAGTAAGAACATGAGTTAGTGAATCAAAAATGCATTAACATATGGCTACAACTATTGAGAAAGAAAAAGACGATACAAACGCTAGCTAGGTTCATATAAGCGGTAAAGTCCCACAAACTTGATTCTGTAGAGCGGTAAAGTCATCTCCAGTGTACCATTGGATGTAGTGCATGACATAGTACTCACACTAACTGTTCCCCATCGGCTGCCTTTTAATCCACTTTAACGATGATACCAGGAATTCTTTTGTGCAAAAGGGTCTATGAAACCCTCTATTTTTCTTTTTCTTGCAATACATTTCGAAAACCCTACACGACATTTCAAAGAGTACATGTGATTAGGTAGACGCAATGAAATTTGATATTAATTAGAGGCAGATGCAATCAAATTTGATCCAAAAGAGTGATTTGTCTGTACTTACTTGTTTAGTACGTGAAGGAGTGGTTTGATCATATCAAGGGGCCTATCTTTTGAGTCGTAAACTTTGATGGAATTTTGAAGAAGCCTAATATCCAAGAGAACATAATGGTTTCTATAAACAGAGGGTGGAACATGATCATTTGTAGTGTGTAACTAACAAGAGAGCCCCTCCATCAAAGTCATGCCAAACTTCAAAATCTAGTGGATGAAACATGCTCAAAATTGAAAGTGTTGCTAGTTACCCACCTCAAAATAAGTTGATGGAGTGATTCTTAAAGAAAAACCTACCTTGCTCCATTGAAATTTGGCAAGAGATACCCTCTAAAATGGAACAAGAGCCCCTCCATCAAATTCAAGCCAAATTTTAAAATTTAGGTGGATGAAACATGCTCAAAATTGAAAATGTTGCTAGTTACCCACCTCAAAATAAGTTGATGGAGTGAATCTTCAAAACAACCCCACTTTCTCCATTGAAATGTGACAAAAAATGCCCTCTAAAATGGAACAAGAGAGCCCTTCCATCAAATTCATGTCAAATTTCAAAATCTAGTGGGTGAAACATGCTCAAAATTGAAATGGTTGCTTGTTACCCACCTCAAAATAAGTTGACTGAGTGATTTTTCATAAAAAAAATCCACTTGGTCTATTGAAATTTGGCAAGAGATACCCTCTAAAATGGAATAAGAGCCCCTCCATAAAATTCATGCCAGATTATAAAATCTAGTGGATGAAACATGCTCAAAATTGAAACGGTTGCTAGTTACCCACCTCAAAATAAGTTGATGGAGTGACTCTTCAAAAAACCCAACCTTTATAGAGCAATTTGGTGAAAAATTGGAGAAAAATGGTGGAGAGAGGGGTGGGCGTCTGGTTGGAGAAGAAGGGGAGAGGAGAAAACGAGGGTTTTGTACTGTATAGGCACATCACAGCCGGGTTGTGTAAACAACCGTTTGTGATAGTTAGCATCACAAACGGTTTGTAACAAAAACCCGCTGTGATGTGCCGACCGACTATCACAGCCGGTTTTTGAAAAAAACTGGTTGTGATGGGGGCATCACAGCCGGTTGTGACGGCTACTCTGCCCCACCTACCTGAAAATCGGCTGTGATGCCCTATCACAACCATTTTTTCCAAAACCGGCTGAGGTAGCCCGTTTATGAAAATGGTTTTATGTAGTAGTGGTATGTCCTCTTATTAGCATGTTCAAGTTGCCAGGTTGAACGAGTCGCTTTATATGACGGGTGCAGCAAGTGACCCAGCTAGCATTTGGGTCGTGGTTTAACGAGTGTCGTATGCAATGACGCGAGGCATCTTTTGGCTGGCGCTATAAAGGGGTAGGAGGTGTATATGGTTTATTTTTCCTCCAACACGTAGGGAGATGTGTATCATTGTATTAGGTTTTATTTAGTTCCACACAAAACGTAAAAGTTTTCATAGAGAACCATATGAGTTGAGTTCTTCTCTCTGTGCACGCAGCCTAATACATAAAGTTTTCACCATTTTCATTCGTTTTTATGGAACTAAACCCCTCGGCCTTAATAGAAGAATAAGAGTTATACATAGACTCAAACACACACCACCACAGCTAGAAAAACTCACATCAGTACTGGTCACGGGGCACGTTAGTACCGGTCGCTGTGATCGGCACTATTGTGCAGTACTAACGTGTCAGCACATTAGTACTGGTGACGGCGACCGGTACTAACGTGCGTAATTAATTTAGTGCCAGCTGGTGTTAGACGGTACTAAACGATTTTGCGTCAAAAAAGTATAATAAAAAATATTGCGTGCCCCCGCGTGCTGTCATAAGTCACAAGTCATATCTATGCATCACATGTGATTGAGTGAGAGATATGTTAGTACCGGCAGGGGACATCAGCCGGTACTAAACATCGTCGTTTAGTACCAGTTAGTGTTATTGGCCTGTACTAAATGAACACGTCACGTTAGTGCCGGTCAATAACATCAGCCCGTTCTAAATGATATCGTTTAGTACCAGCTGGTGCCCTCGACCGGTACTAGCATGGCTCTGCAGGCGCTGTTCTCTAGAGCCGGTACTACCAGCTTCAGGCTGACCGGCACTAACGTGTACATGCCAATATAGAGTTTCTCAGCAGTGCACACTCATGCTTACACACTATCCTGACTTCTGAGCGCCAGAGCACAGGAGAAACATGACCAGGAACCAGGAATTAGCCTACACGGCTACACCCGGTGAGCAGGGAGAGTCCCTTAGCTCCGGCCATGCTCCATAATAATTGAGCTTCATCCTTATGACTAGCCCAAATAAGATAATCGGATAATAAAAAATTGTTTGTCCACCAAATAATCAACGGCCACAGAACAGCGCGCTATACCAGTACTAGTGTCTCACGTCAAGTTTAATGAGATGAAACTTTATTTGTCACACCTCACACGTAAACCAATAGTAACACTAGAAGATTGAGACTGAACAAATAGCAACAGCAATAATAAGAGCAGATAAATCTCATCACAATATTATCACTGGTCCAAATAAGATAATGGAATAATGGGAAAATTGTTTGCGTATGTGCCAATGTTTTAAATATAGCTGGCTAAACCTACAGCTATAGCCGGATATAGCGGTTAGGGAGGGCTATCACAGCCGGTTTTGGAGGGCGGATCTGTTATAGCGGCTATGATAGTCCCCCATCACAACTGATTTTGAAAACCGGCTGTGATGACCCCATCACAGACGGTTTTTAACACCGGCTGTGATGCAAAACCGACTATGATAGCCCATAGATCACAACCAGTTTTTGTATGAAACCGGATGTGATGGGTGCATGATCACAGCCGGTTTTAGACAACAGCCGGCTGTGATCTATGGGGTATCACAGCCGGCCGTAGCCTAGAACCGACTGTGATGATTTTTTTAGCTTTTTATTTTTTTTCATATATCAAATATATTTCGCATATATATTAAATATTCCACAAATATCAATCTCTCTTGAGACTCACATCACAAGCACGATGCATCCAAATATAATACTTCAACGAAACCATATAAAAAGTTATTACATAAAGTTCATACATGCATATCAAGTTCGGCTACGAGTGCATCGATCAAATATATTACAAGTTCCATCAAATGTCACTCCCCCATAATGTTGTATTCTCCATTTTTGTGTACAACTTGTTCGAGAAGGAACCCGACCCGGTAAGCTGTTCTGAAAGTTCAATTATCTCGGTCGCAATCATCTCTGTTGCACCAACCTTGGCTTCCTGCAACATGAGTTAGTGAAGTAAGCACATGAGTTAGTCAAGTAAGAACATGAGTTAGTGAATCAAAAATGCATTAACATATGGCTATAACTATTGAGAAAGGAAAAGACGATACGCTAGCTAGCTAGGTTCATATAAGCGGTAAAGTCCCACAAAATTGATTCTGTAGAGCGGTAAAGTCATCGCCAGTGTATCATTAGATGTAGTGCATGACATAGTACTCACACTAACTGTTCCCCATCGGCTGCCTTTTAATCCACTTTAACGGTGATACCAGGAATTCTTTTGTGCAAAAGGGTCTATGTGTCGGTGATATGATCTCCGGCAGTCTTTCACGGGGTAGCCCACGGAAGTGATTTGTATGTAGGGAAGATCGCAAAGATCGGAAGCTAGATGGTTAGGGTGGACAGACGCAAGGATTTAGACAGGTTCAGGCCGTCGACTCGACGTAATACCCTACGTCCTGTTTTGGGGTGTTGTATTGCGTGGATTGTTCTCTTGAGAGATTTCGTGTTGTCTGGAGGGGGTCCCTGCCCGCCTTATATATCGGGGGGCAGGGTTACAAGTCGGTTTGTAGCCGATCCTATATCTAAGGATCCTTTCCTTCTTTGAAAAACTCCTATTCTAATCAGAACTTCTCCTTCCAGATCCTTCCTACATGCACCGACTTGTCCCGCACGTAATCAGGTCCAGAACGGTGGGCCGGGCCGCCCCCTATCGGTGGGCTTCCAGGCTTGCTCGTGAGGTACCCGGGTACTATATCCCCCACAGTAGCCCCCGAGCACTTCTTGGCCGATCGTTGGCTGTAATCGATCTGTCTTTTTCTTGCATGATCCGAGTGCTCCCAAGTTGTCTAGGACTTCATCCGAGTGGTTTCGAAGAAGATCTGAGTGGTTTCGAGGAAGATCCGAGTGCATGCTCAAACGTTCCTGAAAACGATTCTTCAATTGTAGCCGTAGTGAGGGGAAGAAGTGCTCTTTTTCACGACGCGAAAGCGAAGTGTATACACTTAGCCCCCGAGCCTTGGGCAATTTTAGTATAAAAATTGGCCAAGGGTCTTCAACTTTTCTCCATCAAAATCTTGATCTTCAATGGCGTGCACCTCCTGGTGCACCCATTGGGTGTAGCCCCCGAGT